>CM033401.1:20289626-20896459 GCA_019426215.1 Buddleja alternifolia
AGTATACCGCATTATTTTAGCCTGTTTAATTCATAGAGAAGGGGGGGGAGGGACGCGCTCTTAGTCCACGGGAAAATTCGCCCGTTCGGACGCCGGAACGCACAAGGGATTAATCTGTTTCCAATCTCTCCCCCATTCCCTATAAATAGTGAGAGGGGGGTCGCCTATCATAATGGTACCAGCTTCTTCTTTTTGTACATTTTCTCCACTCTTTTGTATTAAGCTTAACCTATTAGGGCTCTCCCTATTCTCTTTAGCCAAATTGGGGTGAATTTAGCTAGCATTGAATCATCCTCAAGAGCAATCGAAATATACTTACTTGGGATGGGAGTGTTTGTGTATAAACTTAGAGGCACGACACTTGGGCGCTTACCACGCTAAAAGCTAAACGTGCTATGATAGCAAGTGCACTAGACGTGTGTAGTAATAAGTGGACAAAAAGTCCGGGTTGTCGAACCACAAGGACTTGAATTCTAGTTCATGATTTTCGATAAAAGATAAGACAATTAAAGTAAGTGCAAGAAAAGATTAAACATTAAGAACCAAAGAGAAACGTACTATAGATTAAATCTCACGTATGATAAAATGACTAAGGCACATGCTACAACCGAATTCTACTCGTCAATATATATGAGCTACTCTTCGAATTATTAGACTCCTATTGCTTTGGTGGAAACTCCTAAATTAACTATTACCCGATGTCTCGGCACATAATAATCCTATGATTAATTGACGGTTCTCTAATATGTCTATCCGAGAATCTAATCAAAAATCACGCATTAACGTTCTAGAGCTTCCCCGAACGAATCCGGCTAACAACACCCGGGAATCTTTACCTATTTCTAGGGCAATCCCTCATTTGTTTCGGATGATGTGTAATTCTCTTGCACCCTAATCTATTTTCTCTCGAACACTAGATTAGGCAAGATAGCAAGCATATGGTGATCAAACACATGATTGGAATAAAAGCATAGAATTAACACACAAGCAATAGGAGAATTATACAAAGAGCAACTTCACATATATTGATTCATAAATTTGGCCTCACATGGCCTTAGTTCTACAATATTAGCCTCTCATCAAAGCCTTAAGAAAATCTAATACAAACATATACATACTCATGGAAATAAACATGTAAATGCAAATAATTAAAACTCCCTCAATTGATTGATGATGGATCTTTGCTCTTGATCTTCAATCCTTAGCTCCTCTCTCTTTGTTCCCCTCCAAAAGTGATGAAGAAAATGGTGATGAATGATGATGAGTGAAAAGTGATGGCCAAAATGCCTCTCTCTCTCTCCTCTCCAAGATGTCTCGGTCAATTGCCCCTAGGATCCTTAAGAAGACCACCACAAATCAGCCCCTCATGTGTATGTCCCCCCTAGTGTCCCCTCCACTACTCTTAAAGTGAGTAGTATAAAATTCCCAAAGTAGATCTAGTAAGAAACATACTTATGACATCCCCCCCATACATGTGATGACCTCTTGGCTTTAAATGTTCCATTCCCCCATCAAATGATGATCTTTTGGCTGAAAGGAATCAAATCTCGGATGTGGCACGCCTAGGCGCGGGTTTTATGGCGCTCGGGCGCCCAAATCAGAATGTTGGGAGTATTTGCCTCTGTCTGGCGCAGTATTTGTATTTCCTTCATAACTCTCTCCACAAAACTCCGATTTGGATGATTCAAGTCCTCATTTGAAGCTAACACATAGTTCTACAACTTTGTAGAAGGAAACTTCATCCAATTCGGTCTCTAAACATACGGAAAAAGCGCTCGAACGTGGAAAGTGGTGCTGAAACGGCGCCCGGGCGTGGGCAAGATGGCGCCTAGGCGTAGGGGTGCATAGAAATTTGGCCTAAACTTGTTTTATACGTCATTTTTCATCCCGTTCTTTGATTGTATCCATTTAAGACCTGAAATCACTTAATGCACGAATTAAACGCACATGTGGCAAGAATCAAGCGATAAATGAACCTAAGACATAACGCAAAGGGGCTTAAAAACACGTAAAATGCCTCTTATCAACACCCCCACACTTATCAATTGCTCGTCCTCGAGCAATAAGAGTTCTAAGATAAGGAAACATCATCAATCAAAGAGAGAAACAAAAAGAAAACTACCTAACTCACTTTCGTGGAGTAAACGGTTGCATTTAGCGAATGCAACAAGCCTTTGAACCTTTGAGTTACCTCAAAGGACGAGTTATAGTCTCGTGAGGGTTTGCAGACGATATACCCACAAAATCGAAAGATTTTCAACCCCGATCACTCAACGTAAATTACAATGATTAATAGCACACAATGGTATGAATTCATCTGTTTAAGCTCATATTACAAATATATACACATCACACATTTGCTCATGTTACGCCTTAACATTGAAAAGATCATCCTAAGGGTGTAGTGTAATAAATCTCAAGTATTATAGTCAAGTGGCATTCTTACCACTTTTCAAACATTAACCCCATATTTATCAACTTTTGATTATTCACATGGTACGAGAATTGAATACAACTTCATAGCCACTTAAAAATTTATCACTTCATTCCACTTTCGGATTTATCTTATGCACTTTCAACTCGAAACATTAGAGGCTAGACCATGTGCAATGTTTGATCCTCTTAGGCTTTCTATGACACCCGTGTAACGAGTTTTAGGCCAATAACTCCTAAACCAGATGGCTTTAGGGTATCAAATGTGGAGACATTCCTAAGGGCTTAATCACTCGAGTGTCAAAGGCCACAAAATCAAACTAGGTCCTTATTCACTTAACACTTACATTGGCTTGAGCTTAGCTCAAATTAGCAAAATAGTACAGTATTCTAGGCATGGTGCTCTTCGCCCCCAGTATCTATTAAGCCTGACTTTTTTCAGTCATACCAATGTTCAACCTCTTTTTATTATTATTAAGCACACGAAGTTAACGTTCTCAACTCATAACACATGTGAAAATTCTAAGTTGATATTTCCGGGATCAAGCCTTTAAGTGTTTCAAAATGATTGCCCACTCAACTCCTCTACCTTCGATTTAGGTGCATATGTGAATCATCTTAAGGTTAATCTAGTCTAGTTAGGATCCCATAAGCAAGGAACGATGTGTATAGCCATTAAAAACCAAATTGATAGAGAAAACATACCATGTATTCAAATTAACCATGCTCAATGCCTCAAGTGAAGGGTTGAAATTCTATCCAAAAAAAATAAATTAAAATTGCACACATTTCACATGTAGAGGTACAGCACCCCCCAAACTTGACCAAACTTGGACCGAAATATGTAAAACATGAATCAACATGACTATAATGGATCTAGTATACCCCCCACACTTATCATGAACATTGTCCCCAATGTTTGAAAAAGAAAAGGGCAAAGTACACGTCACCATAGGGAAGCTGAAAAGCAAACCCGAGTCCACTTAAGGCAATCAGTCCACGGATGGCAATCACTGTGTCGATCACTACATAGGTAAACAAATGCTAGCCATACAGAGCATCAACATTGGATAGAATAGAATAAAACAAAACGAGATAAACAAAAAAATGAGAAACATGCATGGAAGGAAACATCAAGCATCCAAACATCAAACATAAAATATCCAACATCCCAACAAAAGATATCCAAAAAATAAAAAGAAACATGCATGGAAATAAAACAAGATAAGCCTAATCGGTGGTGCCAAAACGGTCAATGTAATCCTCATCCTCGCCGCCGAGATCATCCAAATCAATCAACGGGCTACCCTCATCATTATGAGCCTCATCATCACCTCCGTCAGGAACGAGAGCACCTGACTCGTGCATATCTGCGGGCTGCTGAGGCGGGGGGTGGGGTAAGGTGGAGGAGCAGAATAATCAAACGGCCCCCAACCGACAAACGCATCATGCTCTACAAAAAGCTGACGGAAATAAGCACAAGTGTCGGACATGACCACCCTCATCTCATCTCGCAACTCCTCCCTCAATTCATCCTTTAATTGTCTAATGGCGGCGGCATCCATAGGTGGAAACTGTGGGGAGCTAGTAGACTGGGATGAAGATGGGCGAGGCCTCTTTGAAGTAGCTGGTGGTGGAGGAGCCTGGGAGTCGTCATCTACCACGGTGAGATAAGAACCAGGAAGCTCAGTACGCTCCAAAGGAAATGTGGGAACCTTAGCCGCCTTGCATAAAGCTGTGATCAGTGACGGGAGAATGATGGGAATCTTCCGAGTGGGACCTTCTCCCTTTTGCTTAGCCAATTCTTTGTTAATCAATGGCCCTAACTCATTCTTCAACTTTCTAAAGTGGTCCGTCAAAGACTTGTGGATTACCCGGCAAAGTCCACAGCTTTCTTGGACATAATAGCGTAGATGAGGGTGGCCCGTTCCTTGTTTGCCTCTGATCGATTGGTACTCGGCATTAAATTGAATCGGATGAAGTCGAGCCAGAAAGCAGCCTCGGGTAATAGAGCCCTACGGGGGACATGAGCTTCTCCGGGTACCCATTCCCACCCCTCTCGGCCAATAACCTGCAAAATATCCGACAGGCTAACTCGGAGGCGCCCTGCATTGTAAAGAGTGGTGAACTCGCATGTCTGAGGGGTCGGGGTGCCTATGCTCTCCCTAATCTGTCTCAACTCATAATTGACATGTTTGCCCCGGACCAAAAGGGTAGTCCCCAGCCATCCTCGTGTCTCAATCTCATCATAAACCCCGGAGCTGAAGAATTCCAGAACCCAAGGAAGATGAATGGCCTCGGGCTTTTGACAAAAAAACTGTAAGCGATGAAATTGTATCAATTCGTGCACAGAGGGCTGTCCCCGGGTGGTTAAATAGTGCTCCTTAATAAGGGTGCGGGGGGTGCTCAAACTCTGACACATAATTTGGACTTGGGGGTTTTCAAAACGGGTATTATCGGGAGTCTCGGGCTCATTAGAGGAACCCTCACCCACTTTTTTCTTACCCTTGGACGGTCTGTTGGTAGTTCTCGTCATTTGCAACAACAATTATCAACTTCTTAACTACTCAAATCAACCCAAATGTAACCAACCAAATACAACAATCTTCAACGCCCAACACACACCAAAATCAGAGCAACCCACTCTTGGCAACAATCCACAAATTCAATTTCAACCCACAAATTGATAATAACCCACGGATTTAGCAACAATAGACCATCCAATTCAACAACATCAACCCCCAATTTTTGATTACAACCCACAAATTCAATTTCAACCCACAAATTCAATTTCAAGCTCTCAAATGCAATAACAACAAAAAATTCAATCTACAATCGGCCAATGCCCCAATTAATCCTCAATATATAACGCAAGGCACCTACGCGTCGGCTATGAATCGGAAATGGAAGAAGGGTAAAGCCAAAACTCACCTTTTATCCCCAAAATTTTCGCACCGAGTCGATGTGAAAGACGAGCCTCTTGTGCAACGAATGATGTTGATGGAAGTGGCGGTGAAATCCGGTGGAAATGGCCGGAAATGTTGAGGAAATCGCCGGAATTCGAGTGGGAGAGGAGTTGTGAAGATTTTGGGGAATTTTGACCGTTTTTGACCCACATATTTGTTAAATTCAGAATCGGGCGCCTAGGCGCGCGTGTTTGGGCGCCTAGGCGCGCGACACAACTTACCTGGATTCCTTTGGGTGGTAATGCCCGCGCCTAGGCGGGCGTTTCTCGGCGCCTGGGCGCGCCTTTCAGAATCGGGCGCCTAGGCGCCTGATTTCTCGGCGCTTGGCGCCCCTTTCAGAATCGGGCACCTAGGCGCCTGATTTCTCGGCGCCTGGGTGCCCCTTTCAGAATCGGGCGCCTAGGCGCCTGATTTCTCGGCGCCTGGGCGCCCTTTCAGAATCGGGCGCCTAGGCGCCTGATTTCTCGGCGCTGGGCGCCCCTTTCAGAATCGGGCGCCTAGGCGCCTGATTTCTCGGCGCTGGGCGCCCCTTTCAGAATCGGCGCCTAGGCGCCTGATTTCTCGGCGCCTGGGCGCCCAGTTCTGAATAGTTTTGTAATGAATTTCATTTCCTGTTTCAAAAGGGAAGAGACAAAACACTTAAAACACAAACTAACAAAGATGTAAGGTTAGAAAATAAAGCAACAAACGGAATAATAAGGGAAAAAGAAAAGGAAACGGAAAGAAAACATGGGTTGCCTCCCAAGAAGCGCTAGTTTAGAGTCATTAGCTCGACTGAAAGCGAAGAATCACGAAGGGTCCGCGAGGATGAAGGACTCTTTGTCTCTTGGCCCATCCATCCCTAAGTAAGGTTTTAGACGTTGAGCGTTGACCAAGAAAGTATGTCCTTTATCTGTTGTAAGCTCGACGGCGCCGGATGGATAGACCTGGGAAATCAAAAATGGTCCCGACCATCGAGACTTAAGCTTCCCGGGAAGAGTCGGAGTCGAGAGTTGTATAGCAACACCCGCTCTCCCTTGTGGAATTCCCGGGGGAGAATATGTTTGTCATGCCACATTTTGGTCCGCTCCTTATAGAGTTTTGCGTTCTCATAGGCAAGATGACGCCATTCTTCGAGTTCGTTGAGTTGTAGCAAACGTTGTGTACCTACACTTTGAGAGTCAAAATTTAGAAACTTAATGGCCCAATAAGCACGATGCTCGAGTTCAACGGGCAAGTGACATGTTTTACCAAAAACAAGACGATACGGGGACATGCCAATTGGGGTTTTATAGGCGGTCCGATAAGCCCAAAGAGCATCATCCAATTTAAGGGACCAATCCTTTCTTGATGCGTTGACCGTTTTTTCTAAAATACGCTTAATCTCCCTATTCGAGACCTCCACTTGGCCACTAGTTTGTGGGTGGTATGGGGTCGAAATTTTATGCTTCACCCCGTACTTGGTCAATAAAAGTTCAAACTGCCTGTTGCAGAAGTGGGTGCCCCCGTCACTAATGATGGCTCGGGGAGTTCCAAATCGAGTAAAAATATGTTTCTTCAGAAAACGAGTGACAACCCGAGCATCATTAGTAGGCAAGGCCACGGCTTCCACCCATTTGGAGACATAGTCTACCGCAACAAGGATATATTTATTTGAACAAGAACTGGGGAAAGGGCCCATGAAATCCACACCCCATACATCAAACAACTCACACTCTAACATGCTATTTAAGGGCGTTTCATGATGTTTAGAGATGTTCCCCATTCGTTGACAGCGATCACAAGATTTGACATAATGATGTGCATCTTTAACAAGAGTAGGCCAGAAGAAACCTGATTGGAGGATCTTAGCTACCGTTTTGGAAGGCCCAAAATGGCCACCTACCGCCATATCATGACAATGAGATAGGATAGCATGCACGTCCGTTTCGGGTATGCAACGTCGAATTAAACCATCTGCACAAACTTTGAATAAAAAGGGTTCGTCCCAAAGATATTGCTTTACATCAGATAGAAATTTCTTCTTTTGATGAAAAGTGATATCCGGGGAAGACGGCCCGTGACAATGTAATTGGCAAAGTTAGCATACCAAGGTGAAATTTTTTCAGAAATAGCAAGGAGGTGTTCATCTGGGAATTCCTCACGAATTGGTGTCTCATCTAACGGATCATTCACTAGCTCTAATCGTGAGAGGTGGTCGGCTACTACATTTTCGGTGCCTTTCTTGTCTTTTATCTCTAAATCAAATTCTTGGAGTAACAAAATCCACCTAAGGAGTCTTGGTTTAGCATCTTTCTTGGCAAGCAAATATTTTAAAGCCGAATGATCGGTGTAAACTATCACTTTGTTTAGCACGAGGTAAGAGTGGAATTTATCGAATGCAAAGACTATGGCGAGTAATTCTTTTTCCGTGGTGGCATAATTCAATTGTGCGTCGTTAAGAGTTTTACTAGCATAGTAAATGGTTCGAAATACCTTTTCCTTCCTTTGGCCAAGGACCGCTCCAACCGCGGTGTCACTCGCATCACACATCAATTCGAATGGTAAGCTCCAATCGGGGGATGACATGATAGGGGCGGAAACTAAGCGTTCCTTCAAATCAAGAAAGGCCTGCATACAAGAAGAATTGAAATCAAAAGGTGCATCTTTAACAAGCAAATTAGACAACGGTTTCGCAATTTTAGAGAAATTCAAGATGAATCGCCTATAGAAACCAGCATGCCCGAGAAAACTCCTAACAGCTTTTACCGATGTGGGTGGGGGAAGTTTTTCAATGACCTCAATCTTGGCTTGGTCCACTTCGATCCCTTTTTGAGAGATCTTGTGGCCAAGTACAATCCCCTCTCGGACCATTAAATGGCATTTTTCCCAATTCAAAACAAGGTTGGTTTCTTCACAACGTTTAAGCACAACATTTAGATGAGCAAGACAAATATCAAAAGTTGTTCCGAAAACAGAAAAGTCATCCATAAAAATTTCAAGGAAATCTTCAACCATATCATGAAAAATAGCCATCATGCATCTTTGAAAAGTGGCCGGGGCATTACACAAGCCAAATGGCATCCTTCTATAAGCAAATGTGCCATAAGGACAAGTGAAAGTGGTTTTCTCTTGGTCCTCAGGATCTATGGCAATTTGATTATAGCCGGAGTAACCATCTAGAAAACAATAGAAATCATGCCCGGCTAATCGTTCAAGCATTTGGTCAATAAAGGGGAGGGGGAAATGATCCTTACGTGTGGCATCATTCAACTTACGGTAATCTATACATACACGCCACCCACTAATTATACGAGTTGGGATAAGCTCATTATTCGCATTCTCAATTACCGTTATTCCCCCTTTCTTAGGCACCACTTGGGTAGGGCTCACCCACGCACTATCAGAAATAGGATAGATTATACCTGAGTCGAGCAGTTTAATCACTTCCTTCTTGACTACCTCTTGGATTTGTGGGTTTGATCTCCTTTGGGGTTGGCGTGTAGGCTTGGTGGAGTCCTCCATAAGTATTTTGTGCATACATATCGCTGGACTAATGCCTTTGATGTCCGCAAGTTTCCACCCAAAAGCCCGTTTGTGAGATCTCAACACCGTCATTAATTGCTCTTCTTGTGATCCTGAAAGAGATGAGGAAATGATCAATGGGAGTGTCTCGTCATCGTTCAAGTACACATATTTAAGGTGGGAGGGGAGGGGTTTGAGTTCGAGAGAGGGGGGTTCTTCAATAGATGGGCGAGGTGATCCTGACAATGATCTATCAACTTTGATGAATCCTCCCGAATGAGAGGAAGATTTGTACTCCAAGCTTAGAACCTTTTCCACTAGATCATCTTTCTCCGAGTCCACTTGCATGGATTTCATAAGACTCTGTTCGAGAGAATTTTCAATTGTATTGTCCTGTAAATACTCAACAATCAAATGGTCAAATGTATCAATTCGATAACACGAGTCATGATCAAAAGGATGTTTAAGGACTTTGTAAACATCAAAGGTAACTTTGTCATCGCCCACATTCAAGGTAAGCTTACCATTAGCAATGTCAATTACCGCCTTACCCGTGGCTAGGAATGGTCTCCCTAGGATTAATGGTACTTCCACATCCTCTTCCATGTCGAGTACTACGAAATCAACGGGAAAATAAAACTTGTCGACTTGGACAATAACGTCTTCGATTATCCCCTTGGGCCTCTTGATCGATCGGTCGGCTAGTTGAAGGCTCATTGAGGTCGGCTTGGGATTTCCAAGGCCTAGCTTTTTAAACAGTGAGTATGGAAGAAGATTGATGCTGGCCCCCGAGTCACATAACACCTTCTTGAATGATAAGGATCCAATTGTGCATGGGATTGTGAGACTCCCGGGATCTTGGAGCTTAGTTGGCAATTTATTGAGTAATACGGCGGAGCATTCTTCCGTGAGGCACACCGTCTCATTCTCTTCCCACTTCTGCTTGTTGGAGAGTATGTCCTTGAAGAACTTCACATAATTCGGCATTTGGAGGATGGCGTCAATAAACGGAATATTAATTCTCACTTCCCGAAGGATTGCCAAAATTCGAAGAAAGCTCGGATCCATCTCCTTTTTCTTCTTTTTGTGAGCATTTGGGAAGGGGAGACGAACTTCGATAGGGGGAGAAAGCGTTGGATTAGACGGATGAAAACCTACAGAAACAGTGGGCGGCGCCTGGGCGCGTGTATCGGCGCCTAGGCGCGGATCTTCTGGCGCCTGGGCGTGCATATCTGGGCGCTCGGGCGCGGGATGCAGAGAGTTTGCATCTGGCAGGTTTGTGGTTGGCGCCTGGGCGCGTGTATTGGCGCCTAGGCGCGGATCTGCTGGCACAAAAACAGTGGGCGGCGCCTGGGCGCGTGTATCGGCGCCTAGGCGCGGATCTGCTGGCGCCTGGGCGTGCATGTCTGGGCGCTCGGGCGCGGATGTACTGGCAGTGTCATTTTCCAATTGTTTGCCACTTCTCAAGGCTATGGCATTGCATTGGGCCTTCGGGTTCTTTTCCGTGTCGCTTGGGAGAGTCCCCGGGGCTCTACCGTTAACCGCATTAGAAAGTTGCCCTACTTGTGTTCGCAAATCCTTCATCTCCATACACATATCCTTTATCATATTCCGAAGTTCGTTGAAAGATGTATCGGACTTTTTCATGTGAGCATCCAGTTTCTCATCGATTGTGGGAGGTCGCATTTGCACTTGACCTTGACCTTGTCCATTGAAATTGCCTTGCCTCGGGGGTGGGTTATTGAAGGGTGGTCGTGGAGCTTGATAGATCCCCGGTTGTGCGTTCTGTGCGGGGTTGGGCCTTTTTGGAAAATTCTCGGGTATATGAAAGTTCACCCGAGGTTTATTTTGATTCCCCACATAATTAACATTGCCAACCTCCGGTTCCAAGAGTACTACTTCCTCAACTACTTCCTCAATACAAGCAACCTTTTTAGAGGATGAGGCCTCTTCATCGTCGGGGTAAAGCTCGTCTTCTCGGGCCAACTGTTCGACTTTGTCCCATACACTTTGACAATCTAACCCAAGGAGATCTCCTCCCGCACCCGCGTTGAGTCTATGCCGAATACGTGACCTAACCCCATCATAGAAATGGAGTACTTGTTCATTCAACCCAAAATTATGATCGGGACATTTACGGAGCATGCCCTTATATCTAGCCCAAGCCTCGGCTAAAGATTCATTGCTCCTTTGCCTAAACCCTTTTATATTACTCCGTAGCTCATTTATTTTTGAGGGTGGAAAGAATTTATTTAAAAAGGCATCGACCAACTCACTCCATGTTGTAATAGATTGTGGAGGTAAGGATTTGTACCATGTTGTCGCCCTATCCTTCAATGAGAAATGGAAGACTCTTAGACGAATCGCATCAAGATCACGTGGGTGATATTGAATGGTCACAAGAGCCTCATCTATGGTTTCCAAATGAGCGTGTGGTGATTCGTGTGGTTCTCCATAGAAAGGATCTCCTTGCACCATATTAAAAATGTGAGCCGGAATGTGGTAGTTTGGTGTGAAGAAATTAGGCACGACTACGGGCCCCGGAATGGTATGGACCCTAGGTGGTAAGCTACCCCGAACCGACGGGAGTTGTGGAGGAGGTACCGCTTGCATGGCTTGTAGAACACCTTGTAACCACTCCCTAGTTTCCGGTGAGTTCATGTCCGGGAAATTTCCATTTGGGTTTTGGTTGAGATTATTGGCCATTTCTCTTGCTCGCCTACTAGTCCTAAGAACTCGTTCAATTTCGGGCTCCAACTCGTATAGAGGCTTGCTTGAGGAGCGGGTCATGCACCTCAAGAACCTAACAATTAAATACAAGAACAAAATTAGACTAATCACGAAAATAAAAGAAAATCAAGAAATGAACGAAAACTAAGAATTATTAAAAATGTAAACTAAAATAAACAAGTCCCCGGCAACGGCGCCAAAAACTTGACACGCTAAAAGCTAACGTGCTATGATAGCAAGTGCACTAGACGTGTGTAGTAATAAGTGGACAAAAAGTCCGGGTTGTCGAACCACAAGGACTTGAATTCTAGTTCATGATTTTCGATAAAAGATAAGACAATTAAAGTAAAGTGCAAGAAAAAGATTAAGCAATTAACGAACCAAAGAGAAACGTACTATAGATTAAATCTCACGTATGATAAAATGACTAAGGCACATGCTACAACCAAATCTACTCGTCAATATATATGAGCTACTCTTCGAATTATTAGACTCCTATTGCTTTGGTGGAAACTCCTAAATTAACTATTACCCGATGTCTCGGCACATAATAATCCTATGATTAATTGACGGTTCTCTAAATATGTCTATCCGAGAATCTAATCAAAAATCACGCATTAACGTTCTAGAGCTTCCCCGAACGAATCCGGCTAACAACACCCGGGAATCTTTACCTATTTCTAGGGCAATCCCTCATTTGTTTCGGATGATGTGTTAATTCTCTTGCACCCTAATCTATTTTCTCTCGAACAACTAGATTAGGCAAGATAGCAAGCATATGGTGATCAAACACATGATTGGAATAAAAGCATAGAATTAACACACAAAGCAATAGGAGAATTAATACAAAGAGCAACTTCACATATATTGATTCATAAATTTGGCCTTCACATGGCCTTAGTTCTACAATATTAGCCTCTCATCAAAGCCTTAAGAAAATCTAATACAAACATATACATACTCATGGAAATAAACATGTAAATGCAAATAATTAAAACTCCCTCAATTGATTGATGATGGATCTTTGCTCTTGATCTTCAATCCTTAGCTCCTCTCTCTTTGTTCCCCTCCAAAAGTGATGAAGAAAATGGTGATGAATGATGATGGGTGAAGAGTGATGGATCAAAATGCCTCTCTCTCTCTCCTCTCCAAGATCTCTCGGTCAATTGCCCCCTAGGATCCTTAAGAAGACCACCACAAATCAGCCCCTCATGTGTATGTCCCCCCTAGTGTCCCCTCCACTACTCTTAAAGTGAGTAGTATAAAATTCCCAAAAGTAGATCTAGTAAGAAACATACTTATGACATCCCCCCCATACATGTGATGACCTCTTGGCTTTAAATGTTCCATTCCCCCATCAAATGATGATCTTTTGGCTGAAAGAAATCAAATCTCGGATGTGTCCACGCCTAGGCGCGGGTTTTATGGCGCTCGGGCGCCCAAATCAGAATGTTGGGAGTATTTGCCTCTGTCTGGCGCAGTATTTGTATTTCCTTCATAACGCTCTCCACAAAACTCCGATTTGGATGATTCAAGTCCTCATTTGAAGCTAACACATAGTTCTACAACTTTGTAGAAGGAAACTTCATCCAATTCGGTCCCTAAACATACGGAAAAAGCGCTCGAACGTGGAAAGTGGTGCTGAAACGGCGCCCGGGCGTGGGCAAGATGGCGCCTAGGCGTAGGGGTGCATAGAAATTTGGCCTAAACTTGTTTTATACGTCATTTTTCATCCCGTTCTTTGATTGTATCCATTTAAGACCTGAAATCACTTAATGCACGAATTAAACGCACATGTGGCAAGAATCAAGCGATAAATGAACCTAAGACATAAACGCAAAGGGGCTTAAAAACACGTAAAAATGCCTCTTATCAGTGCTTGAAAGATTTATCCGGAGAAAGAAAAAGCTTGAAGGGGTGAAAATCCAGAGGCCTGAGGAATCTTCATAGAGTTTGTTTTCGCCACAACTCAAAGAGGTATAATGGCTTGAAAACCCCCTATGCTTTGTTTTGTAATTCGATGATACCATCCAGCCTGTTCATAGGTAGTGTGCTATTTTTTTAATTCTTTGTTTCCGCTGTGTAAGCCACAATGAACATAAGATCACTGGCTACCGGGTTGCCAGATTTAGTCCAACACCTGCTACCAGCTCTGCCCTAAAACCCATTTAGTATACCCAAACCTGCCCCAAACGGGGTTGGTTCGGGAGGATCACCCATTTAACCTTGACTCACCATCCTTGATAAGACTCCTAAAAAAAATCATAGCACACTACAACAAAATATAGATATTAGGACACTTTATTTGAGACACATTTTCATAAGTGTCATAAGAGAATTGTATTGGGACACTTCTGAAAAAAAGACACAATCAAAGAGTGGGCGAGGTTGTTTTTGTGATTAGCGCCAAACATATACTCATTCTAATTTTTCATATTGGAGTTCCCACCTTTTGTACGTTCAGCCCTTTTTCTCCCTCTATTCTTTTTTCTTTTCTCACAATCTGTCTTTCGATTTTCTATCTCCTCCTCTATGGTTTTGAATTTCTTTTTTTGTTTTTATTTTGGGTCTCCAATTGAATTTGGTATTAGGGCTTTTTAAAGCCCCTTTAAGTTCTATGCCTGGATTGAAAATAATGTTTTCTCGATCCTTTTTAAGATCCGGAGCTCCGATCTTGAAGCTTCGATCGTCGTCCATCATGGCGGCCGTCAACGCTCCAATCACCATGAAAAAAGCCCTCACGGTACCACAATTTCCTGCTCTCACTTTATCGTGGTTTTTCAACTCAATTCCTCTCATTTCAACTCTTTGATTGTTGATTGGAACCATTTTATTTGAATTTGGCTTTATTATTGCTTGATTTGATGTACGGACAATGTTTCCAGTTGCAAGAGATTGTTCTCCACGTCTTTGTTATCTGGTGTAGTTCAATTCAGATCTGCTGATTTTGTTTTGGGGTTTATGTAATTTGAGTTCGTGTCAAGTAGAATTGAATTTCAGATGTGTTTGATGTGGTGATTGCTGTTGACTAGCATAGGGATCAATCCGCAGTTTGTCCATGGAAAACAGTGGTGTAGAGCAGGTCTCAAGAAGTGTTGTTATATCTAAACAATGGACTCTGTTTCTTGTCTTTGTTGTTTCTGCGCTGGAATGTTCTTCACCAATAGGTAAAACACACAAAACATTCATTTCGCTGATTTGTTTTTGCTTGTATGTATTATGTATGTATGTATATGTATGTATCTTGTCGAATTGGGTGTCTATTAAAGATTGAAAATGGAGGCAAAAAAGATTGAAGAGTTGAAGGGCTTCGTGGAGTAATGCAAACTAAACCCTTCTCTATTACACACCCCGCCTTTTGCTTTTTTCAAGAATTATCTTCAAAGATTTTTTTTTAATCTCAATTTCCTTTTACTGTTAGTTCAATTGATCATAATTTATACTTAATAATTATGCGTTTTAGATGAGAATTGTGGATTTATTTGTTTAATTTTTCAGCTTGGGCGCAAAGATTCCGCTGTCAGTAAAATCGGTGCGCCCCCTCGTAATTAACGTTTTTTTCCTCTTCATTTTATCTATGCTGTGATTAATTTAGCTGTTTATGTTAGTAAATCATTACATTAACATGCAATAGTTCTTAAATTTAACGCTTGAATCATAATTGGATTCAGTTCAAAGATATATATATATATATATATATAAATATATAATTGTTAGTGAATAAGTATGTCGATGTAAGATACATGAATTGCTAAGTTGATTTGCAAAGGATTGCTTTTTAACTCTTTTGTCTGGCCTTAAAGATTCTAAATTGAGCTGGCTTTGCTAGTTTCTTTATAGATTAAAGATTGAAATTGTGTCTGTTTGATGATGTTTTAAATAGGTCGTTTTAAATTGAATCTATTGTGAGATATTTTTTACGTGTTTGTAAATTTTATAATGGTGATAGCACACGAGGTTTATGATTAGTGTTTTTTGTTTGGCTGTGTATCTTTTACTGCTGACTCGCTGTAGAGATGCTTTAAGTCTTAATAAATTGTTATAAACGTTCGAGGCTTTGTCTTGAAAAGTAGTGATCTTTTTTCTTTTTTTAGCATACCTGAAAGACTTTGTTTTGAAAAAGAGAGGCCGATAGGAATTCGAAGAGCTCAATTTGTATTTTGGTTTGGTCGAGGAAGTGGAAGTCGAACAAACGGTCCATGCAAATGACAGTTGAACATTCTGCATGCAAATTATCAGATTGTAAATCCATAGCTTTGATATTCTGCGTTCTAACATCATGATTTAAATATTTCGCAAACAATTAACAATGAGCTATTTGATTTTCACTAATGACAAAAATCTGATGCAGGAAAAGGATGACGGAAACCATCAAAAGGAGAAGATGTTTGAATCTAAAAAAAAAATATTGTTCATTTTGTTTGTGATCTTACATTGGCGTTCTTCCTGATTTTTACCATTGGCAGTGCTACTCCATTGGCGTTCTTCTTGATTTTACATGAGAGGTGATCTTTTATCCTATATGATGATATTGAACTAAAGTTGATACATTATGCCATGATTTATTTATCCCGTGTCTAAGTGAAGTTTTTAGGTTTCTTGAATATGACTTTGCTTCCCAGATTCGATATGATAATTAATGATAATAGTAATTTATGAAGCTTTTCTCTAGGATTTAATTTGTATCATTAAAAAGATAGATCGTTGACAAAATTGGTAGACAAGTTGGACCTTGCTTTTAGTGTTTATCCTCCTTTGTTCAAGCTCAGATGAAAAGAGACTAAAGGGATTGTTCAAACATTATGACTACATACGCACAATCATAGATGCACTTGGAGGACCCGTTAGTTGGCCTTTATCTTTAGTATGTCTAAAACATGTTATAATAAACTAGTTAGTCACTTCTCTATTTTCTATTGATGAAATTTTAGTTCTTAACGGTCATCCTTAATAAAAAAAGTTTAGTGGTTAAGCTGCTTATTTTTTTTCACCAACTTCTGTCACTTTGCCAATAGTATTGTTCTTCAAGAATTGGTGGGTTCCTAGGAGCTGCTAGGCCATAATGTTACTGGTAATTGTAGTATTGAATTTATGTTTGTGAAATCTTTCTTGTATGAATTTTCTAAATAGTGAAATATTTGATCTTTTTATTTACAGTTTTCTTTCCATATGTTGAGATGTCTGCAAGCTCTTTATTATGCATTTCTTTTTCTAGTTTTTGTCCTGTTGATCTGCTCAACTTTGTATATGACATTATTTGTTAAGTTTAGATTGCTTTTAGATTATTTTGTCATTTGAATTTAACTTGTGAAGTCTTCTTATGTGCAGGTTGCTTTGGATGAAAATGACGGTTGATGCAATTTTGGTGGGATCTTCTTGCTAGAACTTTCGAGTATCTATTTTAGAATGTATATAGTCAAATGAAGATCAAGTCTAGTTATTGTTTTTGTTTAGAAAAACTTCTAATGAATTGCTTCTATCTTTTTGGCTTCAGAATATTAGTTGTGCTTTTTGTTCCCATATCTTGTAAACTTGCCATATGGCTGGGATTCTGCTTTTATTAATGGAACATGGATTTGGTAAATGGGTATTGCATTTTTGAAGACCGAGTTCCATAGATTAGTATTTCTATATGTTTTTGCATAATATAGATTGTTGGAGACAATTTTATACAACATGTATGTCCCTGATATCATTCTCAAATTATCTGTAAGGACACATATAAGTGTCCTGATAGATTGTTGAAGGCAATTTTAGAACACATATATGTGTCCCTAGTTTGGAGAAGTGTCTCGAAAGGTTCTGCAATTTATATTTTCGAATTTGGTATAGGGACACATATAAGTATCTCAAAAACTGTAATATGGGACACATATAAGTGTCCCGACAGATCACGATGTAGGGGCGTTTTAAGCGCCCCATGACTTTACGCGACGCGACAATTATTGTAAGCGTCCCCAAAACTGAAAGCGCCCCAATATGTATCCTATTGGGGCGCTTTTTTGTGTCCTAATAGATGATTTCTGTTGTAGTGGCAGGAAGAAAATTTTCTAAAGATGACAAGACAAAATCCTAGTCTATATAAATAAGGGGAGGAGCGAAAATTACATTCTTTTTTATCTAGAATTTCGCCTACTTTAGGGCTTGTTTGCTTAGCTTGATTGCGGTTGACATGGTTCATATGCCCATTCAGTTTGTTGTTTACTTTCAAATTGCATGGCCAGAAAAATAGTGTCGACTCTATATTTAATCAAGCAGTTTTATAGTATGCGGATCACACCATGTGAGGTGTGATCCAAAATTACTTGATTTGCGCGGGTTAATATTAGGATGGTAATGATTATAAAAGACCCCCAAAACCCTAAATTTGCTAATTTCTCTTTCACTTTTATTATCCTCAGTTCCTCACACAACTAAGTAGAAAATCCTTATATACATTCGGTGTGAGATCTAGTTATACACACCAAGACAAAAAAAATAAATAAATATATTTTGACTTATTTTTGTATTGAATATGCATTTTTTTTTATTGTGTCTTGATATATATATATATATATATAATTGGGTCCCACACCGGGTGTATGTGAAATTTTTCCAGCTGAGCTGCCCCTCTTAAAATGAATCAAGCTTTATCTCAACATAAAATGAAAATAAGGCTAATTTAAAATAAAAGCAAGCAAGTACATTTTGGCATTTTCCACATGTATGTAGAATATTTTTACTGGTTTCACTTAACAAAAACAAATCATTAAGCCCGCTAAATAAGATGTCTGAGGATACAATAATATATTGAATTAATTACACTAAGTACTCCTCTTATTTATTGAAATTACACTAACCTACTTATTTTGGACACATAATAGACACTCGCTCTTATAATAAAATCTTACAATCACCCTCTCTTTTATTAAAAACCTAATAAAATTTGTTGAAATCATGAAAATATAATTTTGTATTTTCTATTATGCCCATCCCTCAGTAAGGGGGTAAATGTACTTTTTCAGTATAAAGAGGATGTAATTGTTACTTTTAATCTTTAAATACCTGCTTGCGTAAAAAAAAATTAATATCTTGTAATAAAGTGTAAATTCGAATTTACGCTAATTTGAGACAATTTAAATAAATTTAACTAAGCAATTAGATAAATGCATTTGGTAAAAGCGTACCAAATGTGTGTAAAATAGGATCCAGAATATTTGATTTGGCTAGATTGTTTTTTCAAAATTTATTTCGATTTTCATTTAGGTGAACTACAAAACAATTTTTCTAAGAAAAACTTTAAAAAATAAAATAAACCAAGGAACCAAATTTTATTAAGAAAATAAAATATCGATGAAAATTATATAAAAATTAAATCTGTATTTGGTCCAATACGGTACAACGAATGGACTGTAAGACTAATTGAACTAAACACCAAAGTTTTTAGAAGATGAAAAGAAATATTGAGTTTCTAATAACTTTAGGAGCAATATCACATTTGGCAAAGACAATTAGACGTAAGGGGGTGAATGTAATTTTTATTAAAAGGGAGGTGTATATTATATGCTCAAAATAAGCGAGCTAAATTATTATTACAGTAAGAAAAAAGGGCAGTTAGTACAATTAACATTCTTTTAATTTATTTTTTTGTATATTTTGTTTAAATAGTAAGATTGTTATTTTCCACTTTATGTCATGATTGACAAAGGACGGCTATTTAGAGGGGTAAATGTAAAATTTTATTTTAAAAGGGGAAAATGTATGTATCTAAAATAAGTAAACTGGGCCGTAATTACATTTATAAGAGTATTAAGTAATGTAGTTAACCCTTTAGCATATAGTATTTCTAATTTTCTTCACAAGTGATTATCTACTAAACTTCATTTTACCTAATATCCTAATATCAGAGTCTTCTCCGGCTTGGAGAGTGTTGAGATCAAGAAAGCATTTGCTCACATCAAGTGGGTCTTCACCTTGATACTAAAAGGTTAAGGCCTTGTTTATTTATGTTTTCAAATTTTATTTTCAATATCCTGATCATATAATTTTATAAAACCATAACAAACTATTTTCATCTAATTTTACTTTTTTTTTAACTTAACTTTTTCAATCCCCTATATAACTACTTATCACTCACTATATCTATTATTTCACACAACCATCAATCAAAATCATTGACTTCAATCATTATTTCTCTTTTTTTTTCATACTTTACAATATTTAATTTATATTTTATTATTTCTTTATTCACATAATCATTATATAAATAATTAACTCAATCATTCAACACATCATACATCAACTTATCACTATTGATTTGACTCATTTTATAAATTTTAACCATTTTTATAAAACATAAAAAAACACAATACACATCATATCATTTTCAAACGAATCTCCTTAATTTACATTTCCTGATAAATTTTCAGAATTCTACCTAAAAAAAATAAACAAACGTAGTCTAAATCTTTGATTTCAATGGGCTTATATTCCTCTTTGGCCCAATCCCAGGTTTCAACTTCACACCCCCCTCCCCCCTCCCCCCTCCAAATTTCCAAGCTAAAGTCAAAGAATTTGACAACATAAGACTAAAGACCAAAAACATAGAAAAAATTAACACAAATTGAATTTTTTTATACAAGCATGTATATATGTAAATTAGTTGTGTGAGTATATAAAGATTGGATTTTGAGAATGATATGAAGGGATGAGGAGGTCGGAGGGGCCGTCGAAAAGTGATGACTTGGACTTGAAATTCCTCATTGAGAGTGGTTTGAGTCTTGATTGATAGTGTGTACCCAATTGCCGCTGAGCTGATATGCAGTTGATTTTTATCTTTTTATTTTTTAAATTCTAGACGAAGGGATATTCTGACTCAACAAATTCGGACCGATAGTTTTTAGCCATAGGCTACACAAACCCTATAAGATTCTAAATAAAGAGAGAAAAATCACAACTTGTGACAGTCGGGGAATGAACCCAAGACCTTCCTACATGAAATTGGAAGTTGATACCACTAAACTAACAAATATTGGGTTGATTTTTCTTTTCTGAAATGGTAAAAATATATATGTAAAATTTTTGTTGTGGTTTTGATTATAAATGGCAAAAGTGCGACATAGACTTGGATATGGAGAGGGCCTACACTTTCAAGTGGGCCAGACTTTATATATATTTCACATGTGGGCTGATCCAAAATGAACTCTAGAGAAAGGATTTTGATTGGCTATTATTAGTACAAATTCTCCAATATCAATAACAATATATTGTTGTCTTTTGGTGTAATTTTGAGCTGAATCCTACTATGCATTAAACTTTCTTTCGGGGAATATGTATGCCTGCTTTTTTTTAATGAATCGTCTACGTCATAAATTTAATAAATATTAAATAATAATAATTTAAAATCAATTGATATTATTATAATAAACTAAACACTAGTAATAAAATAGAGAGAAAGAGTGAAAGACCCACATTCTGATATCGATAAAATAGAATTCAAAATTTTTAATATCTTCCGTGAGTCTGCTTCATTGACAATATGTATGCCATGCCAGCTTAACTATAATGATATTATGAGAGTCATTTTTTTTTTGTTTTTGGATAAATTTATGAGAGTAAATAAATTACTAAAAGAAAAGAGTGGGCAAGTGGTATGCACGTTGGCCTAAAATTTAGTTGGTCAAATTCACCACATGTCCCAAAATCTCACCACCAATTATTACCAATATTTAGTTGGGGCAAGTCGGCAACCATATATAAATATATATATAGATATAATGCGAATATAATGTGATTCTCCAAATAAGATTGACTCAATCACCCCCATAAACATCTCTTCTTTCTCTTCAATTACGACCGAGTGTTACCCATTATCACCTTCATCTCTCTCGCCCTCTCTCAGATTTAAACAATTTTCAGTTCCTCAAAACGCACAAAAAAGATTGCAAGAAAAATGTGATGAAAATGGGATCATCAAATAATAATCCATTCAAAGATCAAACAAATTACTCTTTCACAAATAAGTTATTTCCTTATACTCTATACGCCCTTCTACCAATAGCCATCATTCATCTTTATCTCAATCCATTTTCCTTTTCTTTCTCTCCCACTGATCTATTTCCTTACACAAACCGCATTACCATCTCCCCTTCAAAAGGTATGTCAATATTTTCTTGTTAAAATATAGTTTAAGTATGTATAATCTTGAGTGATTCTTAGATTGTCCGTCCTATCATATATATGATTGTATGTGTACAAAACTACGAGTTCATATACATATACTTTGATTTTTTGTGTTACTACTCTATATATGTACGATAAATTAAGAAGAATTTCTCATATAAATAGTTTTTTTTTTTTTTTTTTGGTTCAGAAGTTTTGAGAAAAAGTATTGGACTTGAGACATCATGCGACTACAGCAATGGAACGTGGGTGCAAGACAATTTAGGCCCTTTGTACAATGGCACAACTTGTGACACCATAAAAAATGGGCAAAACTGCATGGTTTATGGCAGACCTGATAAAGATTATCTCAACTGGAGATGGAAGCCTAAAAACTGCAA
This sequence comes from Buddleja alternifolia, assembly GCA_019426215.1. Lineage (NCBI taxonomy): Eukaryota > Viridiplantae > Streptophyta > Magnoliopsida > Lamiales > Scrophulariaceae > Buddleja > Buddleja alternifolia. Next base: position 20,311,780 of record CM033401.1, read on the forward strand.
ACTCCCCAGGTTTGTTGTGGTACGACACAGTTCTATATATGAAATTATTTTTAAGATTAAGTTCAACGCACTTTTGAAATTCATTTTTAATCTTTCAGATATAATAAACTCAATTACAAAGGAACTTATTTATCTGTGAGACTAATATTGGAATTTACATGCTTCTTTTATCGGTTTGAATGAACTACATATATAGATTTTTATTTTATTGATCTTCTTGAATTCTTATTTTATTCTAATTGCAGGTTCAACCCCAATTCCTTCCTTAAACTCGTGAAAAACAAACACATAGCATTTGTGGGAGATTCTTTAGCAAGAAACCAACTGGAATCACTTCTCTGCATGATGGGCACTATTTCAAAACCCCAACTTTTGTACACAGATGGAGAAGCAAACAAGAACAGAAAATGGCACATCCCATCACATAATATCAATGTTTCCATCTATTGGTCACCCTTTCTTGTAAAAGGGATTGAGAAAAACACTGAGAAAGATTTCAATACTTTGTATTTGGATTCAGTGGATGAAAAGTGGGCAAAAGATTTGGAGTTCATTGATTTTCTTGTCTTGTCTGTGGGCCATTGGTACTTACATCCTGCGGTGTACCATAATGGAAATAATGTAGTACTAGGTTGTCATTACTGTCAAAACTACACTGAGATTGGATTTTATGATGTTTTTGGTAAAGCATTAGAGACAACATTTAGAAAAATAGTAGAAAGAAAAGGGCAAAATGGGAATGAGAGTAGTGTTTTTTTGACAACATTTTCACCTGCACATTTTGAAGGGGAATGGGACAAGTTTGGGGCATGTTCCAAGACTCAGCCCTACAAGGAGAAGGTTCTAGAAGGGATGGATGCTGAAATGAGAAAAGTTGGAGTGGAGGAAGTGAGAAAAGCAAAATTAAGGGTTGAGGAGTTTGGGAATAGTAATTTGAGATTGGAAGCATTGGATATCAGTGGACTAGCTTTGTTAAGGGCTGATGGGCATCCTGGACCTTATATGAATCCTTTCCCATTTGCTAATGGGGTTGGTGAAAGGGTGCAAAATGATTGTGTTCATTGGTGTTTACCTGGCCCAATTGATACTTGGAATGAGATTTTGTTAGACGTTCTCAAGAGATGGGGTGGTGAATACAAAGGGAAATTAACATAATATTTTTTCAAATTTTATTTTTGGGATTTGGTCTTTTTGAATTCTGAAAATTACTTCTCTTACTTGATGGGGTACTTGTAAGCTCACTAACAACTAGATTCTAGTATTGTTCTCTCCTACTCCAAATTATTATAATTAAAAGTATTCTAAATGGTTGTCATTATGAATGAAATGACATTCACTTTAGATTAAATGATACCTCAATCAACTTTTTTGGGTTTTCCCGTGTTTACATTATTTTTATTGAATATGAGTATGATTCAAACGTGAGATTTTGAATACATCTTCATGTACGTATTGTTGCTTTTGTTATATGTATATATATATATATTATCTGAATGGGATGTTTTAACTCCAAATGGTGGATTTAATTTTGTCAAGAATCCAAAGGATATTAATGATGCCGACTCATTACTAATAAAACTTTTTAGCATAAATATTGAACTTCTCATAGTGTTGCAGTGAATGCGCAGTCGCCTATTCACAACGCATATATTTGTTGGAGGTTTTTGTCTTGCACGCCCATGCATGCTTCTATAACGGTCCCCAACTAGGTAACCCTCTAGCCATGCGTCGCCTGACATCCTGGGTCATGTGGGTACATATCTTGGATGGCACTATGATACTGTTCCTCCATCTCGGCATTGAGGCCCGCTTACGTGTCCACAACGCATTCCAACATGTTCGTCACTTACTAGGTGTACTCGGATTGCCTTGTGCCCTTAGCTGTTCCTAGACCGAGTAGGACCACATGTAGCTCCAAGACTCGTAAGCTATGATGCACAGACACTACACGACATGGACATGAGACACGTCAATTCTTAAAAAATTAGGATACGGACACGGCTCGGACACATCTGCCCATATATATATAATATGTTATAACTTATAAACTTATGAGTAATTGAGCACCTATTAGACAATAATCAACAATTCAATAACTTATTAATAACAACCTATATATATATATTCACTATTTGTATATGAGCAACCTATTTTTACATAAAATAACAACTTATTAATAACAATGTTTCATTATCTTTAAAGAACTTTGACACCTCTCTCCTCGTGAGAGTTTTCATCCCGTCTGCATGAACTTTCTAGGATTAGGGTTTGAGTGGAAAAACTGATAACTTTAGTGAGGCAGAGATACACGAGTGCGAGGGTTTCAGATCTGCTCCTATCCTTAGGGGTTTTGCTCATTCGAATTTCTGCCAGCAACAATCGCTGGACCCTAGTCTTTCTTCTCCATCGATCATCGTCCTTTCATGCATACAAAGTTCCGTAGCCGCTATCACATAACACGAACGATTCCATATTTTACTTTTCTGCCTAGAATCTATACTCCTTCTAACTGTGTTACTTTGCTTATTCTTGGTTGTTTTTCTTTGTTTTTTGCTTTGCAAAACCTAACGTTTTTCCGAATATCTTTGGACAGAGTACAACGCTCGTTTCTCCTCATAACCCAACCCGAGAGGTAAACTCCTCCCGAACTCTTCGATTTCAGTACAATCAGGTATTATGGAGGCAGAAATAAATCGAATAGGTAATATTTCACTTGCTGCATCTGAACGAACTACCATCCCAGTTCCTATGGCGGTTTGGAAATCTGATTATAGGGGTCCAAACCACGTTATCGTGGGATGTCTTGTTTCTGAGAGAAGAGTGAGCTTTTCAGCCTTTAAAGATACAATCCTAGGGGCGTTTCGTCCCGTTAAAGGGGTGGGTGTGGAAAGGCTCGATAATGGTCGTTTTATCTTTGTCTTTGATCATCAACGTGATTTTGATAGAGTTCTTAGCGGGGGCCCTTGGTGTTTCGATAATGATCTCTTAGTTCTTAAGGCTCTAGGCGAATGTGATGATCCATACTCAACTCCTCTCAACTGGGTAGATATCTATGTAATAATCAAAGGTCTTCCCCTTAGCAAAATTAATCGCAATATGGCTGAATTCATAGGGGGTATCCTGGGCAAATTTTGTTTTGCCAACTTAGCTGCTGATGGCTACTCATGGGGATCTACTATTCGAATTCGTGTTGGTATCGATATCACCAAACCCCTTTTGCGCAGCTCCGTTCTAGGTTCAGAAGGTGAAACTATTTTGATCACATAAGCGTATGAGCGACTTCCAAATTTTTGTTTCCTATGTGGTCTTATGAGCCACACCATGCAATTCTATGAACTCCCTTATGACAGGAACTTCATCGAACCAGGAGAAGAACTCCCTTTTGATTTGAAACTCCGAGCCACATCTCGTCAATCCTATCCTTACCGATCTACACATAGAGGGCCCCAAATTTTCTCACCATCTCCAACTCACTCACACAGCAAGGCAGACTCTGAGAATTGGCGCAACAACTGTCCTTTATACCCGACCCCCAACTCTTCCTCTACTAACCGAGTCTTGTGCGAAACAGGGTTGATTAGCCCCAAACGCTCAAATTTTGATCAATGGCGTCCACCATACGCAAATTCAGGCCAAAATGGGGATATAGACGAAGTTATTTCCCCAAGCAATGCTATGAATGAAACTATACCGAACGGTGACGTAAATCCGCATGATCCCAAACCATCCAATATTCTATCATCACGAACCCTCCTGTTATCCCAACTCATTCCTTATACAAATCCCATGCAAGATATCTCTGATCAAAACGCCCCACTCCCAGCTTCCCATGCCCCTCCTACTAGTATCTCTACTATGGTCACCTTTACCTCCCAATCCACCCCTTCAACACGGTCAGCTAACCACATTTTCCCTTCTTCAAGCAACACACCATCTCAACATCCCCATAAGCCTATCCTCATCAATATCCCTCTCCAATTATCCATAACTCCACCCCAACCAGCAACCTCAAAAATCAATCAAGTCGCAAAACCAAACGCACCACAAAACCACGAGGTCGGCCACCTAAGTGGAAACTAATTGAACTCTCGGAGGGTCCAACCGACCTTATCATCCCGAAAACTAAAAAACCAACTCTTAGGTTACTAGACGAACCCAACTCGCCGGCGGAGGCTGCAGAGCAGCCCCGCCAAACACTATGAATATCTTGTGTTGGAACTGGCAGGGCCTCGGGGGGGCGGGGGGGGGGCTCGGACAGTTCAAGAACTCACGGACTTGACCCGTTTTCATTCTCCCTCGATAGTTTTCTTAATTGATACTTGCTTTAGGTCTAGTGATTTTGATTTTCTAAAAGCACGTCTTAATTTCTTTGGTGTTTGTGTCGATGCGATTGGCCTTTCAGGGAGTCTTGGTCTCCTTTGGGACAAAAGCATTTCAATTTTGCTTCAATCTTTTTCTCATTTTCATATTGATACATCTATTATCCCTTCTGATAACTCTGGCTCTTGGCGCTTTACGAGTTTCTATGGCCACTCGGAGACGTCTAACCGAAAAGAGTCATGGCAGCTTCTCCGACGTCTGAGCTCGGGTCACTTCTCTCCTTGGCTTGTAGCCGTTGATTTCAATGAGATTCTCCACCCTCGAGAGCAACATAGTGTTCAGCCTAGACCACTTTGGCAAATGCAGGACTTTCGTATTGCCCTTTCCGATACGGGCCTCCATGATCTCGGTTTTTATGGACCACCACTCATGTGGTCGAATCGCCGTGAGTCTCCTCACACGGTCCACGGACGACTGGACCGTGGGTGTGCTAATATGGCTTGGTCTGATCATTTCCTAAGTGCCAAAGTCGCCCACCTCTCTGCTGTCTACTCGGACCACCGCCCCATCCTTATTCAATTGGATCCTGCTATTGTGGCTAAACACATGAGAAAAAAAGAAAAAAATTTCATTTTGAATTTGTTTGGTTACGTAAAAGTGATAAAAGACTCCTGGAACACTAATCTTAATTGTCCCATTAATGAAAAGGTTTGGAAAAATGTTAAAAATTGTCGTGTGGGTCTCCTTACTTGGTATCAAAATTCACTAGGTTTTACCAAACACCGTATTCGTGAGCTTGAGAGTACCATTAAGGATCTTAGGGAAGGAATCATCAAGTCGGAGTCGCGTTAGGACGAACGTGTAGCCCGGGACGAGCTCGAAGAGCTCAAGTTGGGCGAAGAATCTATTTGGAAACAACAGAGTCGAGCCATGTGGATGAGAGAGGGGGATAGGAATACGGGTTATTTTCATGCATGCGCGTCTGATTGTAGGAAACATAATGCTATTTCTAAGTTGAGAGATGAGAATGGGAACTGGGTGGAAAAGGAAGAAGATGTTCAACGTGTAATTTTGCACTATTTTGATAGTATTTTTACCTCCATTAACCCATCAGTGCAGGAACTTGACAGTGTTTTGGAGGTTGTCAAATCTCGGGTAACGGACGAGATGTATCGCACTTTACGATGCCCGTACACTCCGGAGGAGGTAAAACGTTCTCTTTTTCAAATGCACCCTCTTAAATCCCCTGGTCCCGATGGCATGTCCCCAATTTTTTTCCATAAATTTTGGCATATTGTTGGTCCTGACGTTACAGCTCGTGTGCTAAATTTGCTAAATAACAAAGAATTTATGCCCAAGCTAAATTTTACTCATATTGTTCTCATCCCTAAGTGTGATAACCCCGAGCTTGTCTCTCACTTCCGTCTTATTAGCCTATGTAATGTGATCTATAAGCTTGCCTCCAAATCCATAGCCAATCGCCTTAAACCATTCCTACACTCCATTATTTCCGAAAATCAATCAGCCTTTATTTCGGGTCGATTGATTTCAGATAATATTCTAGTGGCTTATGAACTGAACCATTTCCTCAAAAAGAAAGACTGGGGGGTAGTTGGTCAAGTTGCGCAAAAAATGGATATGAACAACGCCTACGATAGGGTAAAGTGGGTCTTTTTGGAAAGAGTGTTGGTGAGGTTAGGTTTTCATTGTGAGGTAGTAGACTTGATTATGCTTTGTGTTGAGTCTGTTACCTATTCGTTCATGCTAACTGGTTCACAGTTTGGTTACTTACATCCGAAGAGGGGCATCTGTCAAGGGGACCCCCTATCACTATATTTGTTTTTGATATGTGCAGAGGTATTTAGCAGCTTAATTCGAGAGGTGGAGCAACAAGGACGGTTACAGGGAGTTAGGGTTAGTCACCTAGCCCCCAGTGTTTCCCACCTTTTATTTGCAGATGATACACTGATCTTCGCTCAGGCTGAGGAGGAAGCGATGCACTGTATCAAGGAAATTTTAAGAAAATACGCTCTTGCATCTGGATAAGAAATCAACCTTCAGAAATCTACCTGGTATTCAGCAAGAACACCCCTGCTTACATCAAACCGATTCTCTCATCTATTTTGGGGGTGAGGATTTCTGAAAAACATGAAAAATATTTGGGGTTGCCTTCAGTGGTAGGCAAGTTTAGGCGAGAGGTCTTCGCTTCCCTACGACACCGTGTTCATGATCGCATAATTGGAGCTCAAAATTTTTATCTCAGGCGGGGAAGGAGGTTCTATTCAAACCTGTTGTACAATCTATTTCGACTTATGCAATGAGTTGCTTTAGGCTACAGGATTACCTACTAAATGAAATGGAGTCGGCTATGGCAGTCTTCTGGTAGAATAACAGGGAAACACGGAAAATACACTGGATTGCATGGAGTAAATTATGTCAACACAAGGAAGATGGGGGTTTGGGTTTTCGAGAATTGAAATCTTTCAATCTCGCAATGCTAGCCAAACAGGGATGGCGACTGATTCAAAATCCAGATTGTCTACTTAGTCGAATTTATAAAGCAAGATATTTCCCTGATTGTGACTTTCTCGAGGTGACGGAAGGGTCAAATGCGTCCTTTACTTGGAAGAGCATTATGGCAGCGCAAGATATAGTGAGACGGGGATGTAGATGGCAGGTTGGCAAGGGTGATAACATTATGGTTTGGACAGATCCGTGGCTGCCAAAGTCACGCAATTTTCGACCTATAACACCTTTTCGGCGATTACCACTTAATGCTTGGGTGAGTTCGCTTATTGACCAAGACACGAGATGGTGGAATACGGAGTTATTAGATCATGTATTCTGGCCGGAAGATGTGGATATTATTGAAACTATCCCACTTGATAGTCGAGGGAATCGAGATCGATTGATTTGGAGTTTCTCACGAAAAGGTAACTTTTCGGTTCGTAGTGCCTATCATGCTATTCGAGAATTGAATCAAAGCCCTCTCCCGTCAACTTCCTCGTGTGCATCCAATGCACCGAGCAAATCTTGGAGCTTTCTGTGGCAAGCTTCCGTCCCACCAAAAGTGCGATTATTTGGATAGAGAGCTTGTAAGAATGCACTTGCTACTGCCTTAAACTTGGAGAAGAGGAAAGTTGAGATTGTTAATAGCTGCTGCTTATGTGACTTAGAGAATGAAACTCTTGCTCATACTCTATTTCACTGTCAGTTCTCCCGAGTTATTTGGAGTCTAAGCATGCTTCCCTGGAGTTGTATCTCGCATTTTTCGGAGGATATCGAAAGCTAGTTTCGGTGGGTTCATGAAAAATTGGAAGCGGAACACTTTAATCTTTTCTTGACAATTTGCTGGTATTGATGGTTCAACCGAAATCAGACCTTGATGGATAAGAAAACCATGCAACCCGACCTGCTTGTGCAATCTGCCAGGTAGTTTATTTCGGCCTTCGCTGAGTCAGTTCTACCTGGCCCGAGTGACCCGCCCATTGAAGAGCAAGAACACTGGCATACTCCGCCGGAAGGATGGATCAAGATAAATTTTAACGGGGCTTTATTCACTAACTCCACTGCAACAGGATTGGGAGCAATTTGCAGAGATTCTCATGGGAGATGTGTGGCTTGGATGAGCAGAAAGATGGAATACCGTACGAGTCCGGAGGTAGCCGAAGCACTAACTGCCACTGAAGCTCTTAGGCTTGCGTCTCGTCGGGACTTCCGTCATATTATATTGGAGGGGGACTGCCTCCCGCTGATTACTAAGCTTAGAACCGAGGATGATGATCTCTCGCCCCTCGGCCCTCTTATTAATGATTTTCGCTTTTCTCTTCTTTCGTTTCAAAACTTTCACATTTCGTTTTGTCGTCGTCGTTTTAATTATGTTGCTCATTTGTCAACTCGTGGAGCTCTTTCTTCTTTATAGGGTGTCTCGGACCCTCTACTGAATGTTGAAAACGCTTTGTTGGCTGATTTGGCCTAGTTTATGAATTTCATTGTTTATTCCTCAAAAATAATAACAATGTTTCTGTAAACTATAAAGGTTCATCTATATATAATTACATATATATATATGTATAAATACATAAAAAAATGCAAAAAATCAGCCCCAAAGTGTCCTGAACGTGTCCATGCCGTGTCCGAATTTTATTTATTTATTTTAAATTCTGGACACACTTTCGCCGTGTCCAATACGTTCCGTGGCCGTGTCCATGTTCATTGTGTGTCCGACACTGCACGGGGTGATTTTTCGGAGTGTCCGTGCATCATAGCTCGTAAGTAACTCCAGGACTCATATGAAGTATCATCATTTCTCATTGGGGTAAGTCTCTCATAGTGTAGCTTAGGGGTAAGGAGATCAAAAATTATTTAGAGTTTGTTTTCATTACGAGAGGTACTGTTTATGAGTGAAATTTATTTTATCCTACATTTTTAGCAGAATTGGTGTGTCCTGTGACACTAACCACCCTGAGTTAAGGTGTAATGATACATCAACCTCCTCTTATCTTTATTTCATTTACCTCCTGCTACGTATGTGTTCGGCTTATAGATGCCCCCTACAGTAATCTTCCGGCCAAAAGATCTATGAAAACTTTCTATGTATCCTTAGGTGCTCGCACTAAACATGTGAGGTCAAAACATACGTTTGAGGCCAATTGTAACATTTTAGATAATTTTTATAAAATAAATTACAGTTTTTTTTAAAAATTAGAAATTCAAAAAAAACCAAAATTATAGTTCCTTTAACTTTTGCTTTAAAGTGGAAAAAATTGGGGAAAATTGCATATCACACCTCTATGAAAGTCGAAAAGTGCTGAAAATCCACATGTGAACAAAATATAGCCACATCGGTGTTTTTGAAAATCCTGCAAGAAAATCTCTGTCGAAAATCACTGTTTTCTTTCCTTTGCTCCAAGAGAATAAAATCATTTGGAAATTGGGATAATGTAGCTTATGGAATGGAATCATCATCTATTTCCTTTCCAAAAAAAGCAGATCTCGTTTCTGCACAAAACTCGATTAAAGAGCAGCTTCAATCAATTATTGGGGCAATTTCTATGTGGCAAACCCCTAACTTTGGGCATCTATATTAATTAGTTAATTCAATCTTACCTTGGTTCCTCCTATGAATCATCACTTCGATTTCCTTCCATATTTTTGAATTTCTTCCTAAAATTTCAGTTTTGTTTTGTTTTTTTGTTTTGTTTTTCAAAAACGTTTTGTCATTATTTTTTGAATTTTTCCTGAATTTTTGGATTTTTTCCTTCTAATTTTCTGACTATTTATGGAATTTTTCTGTTTTTGATTTTCAGAAATTTTATTACTATTTTTGATATTTTTATGATTTTTTTCATAATATTTATTATTTTGTTCTCATTTGTTTGATCCAACAACTAAGAACAAATGATCCAAAAACTGAGATTAAATGAGAATAAAAATAATGTTTATTAATACTATAGGTATATATAACAATCATAAAATACAGAAAACGAACGCCATTAGTCTGCACTAATGGAAAGGAGAGTGTGCTAACTAAAAATAACAAAGGGGGTATATAAAGCTATCTTTTTAACACAGAGGGCTTTCGTACAAGTTTAGTGTTTCACAGGAGTACGAAAATGCAATTATCTAAAAAAAATTGGACTTTAGATGATTTTTCGATCAATGGCTCTAGAAACTTTTATAAAAGAATGAAAAAGCTGGTAAAATTGTCTATTAATATTTATTCAATTTTCAGCTGTCTTTTTTTTTTTTTGTGCAGCTTTTCGGTAGGAGTAGCAATGTCATTTGAGATTATTTGTAAGCGGGATACATACATAGGGTAGGTATAATTATAAAGATAAGAGGAGTTGATGTGTGATTACACACACCTTACCTTACCTGAAAGCTGTAATTCTTCCCTATAGATATGATTGAAATAATCGACCAGAAAACGTTTATCCAGATTGATAAATTCCTAAAAGCAACAGAAGAAAAGCTAAAAAATTTGTCATTATTTTTTTTCGGTCTAACCACAGGTATTCCTTAATCACATTGGGTCAGAGCAATTCTGTTCACATCGGGTTGGCCCACGAAGAGATAAAGTGCTCCCAATAAGTAAAACTCCATCCACAAGGAATTGAACAATCGAGACCTTTGCTTAAAGAATAAGAGTGCAGAACCACTCACACCAACCACTTGTTGGTAAAAGGAACGGAGTGGGCATTCAATATTTCAATGTCAACAAGAAAAATAGATAGTAATTGCCCTATATTAATTTAACACAGTAAACAAAAGAATATTAATTTTGCATTTATCTATCAAATCCCAAACAAAAATAAAATTATGGTATTTGGAGTTTGCATGATTCATGTTATTCCATGCTTAGATAAAACATATAATTCTAATATAACGGGAAAATTGCATTTTCAATCCCAACTTAGACTATGTGTAATTTTGATCCCAATATTATAACATTCACCACATTGCATCTTATATCTTTGTTCCAAGTCTAACGTCCGTTAGTTTCTCGACGAAAGTAGCATGTGTTTGCCACATGCATGGTTAATTGTGCAATTTATGTCCCATAATGTTGGACCAAAATTGCACATGAGCCAAGTTTGTTCATTTCCATTTAAGAATTCGTGAATTGTGTAGGGTAACATCTATAATCATATAATATGAGATCTTATTTCTAGAAATGATATGCACATATTTTGTTTGTATATATGTTCATTTATTTTAATATACTAAACTATATCATGGTATATCTAGTTAGTAGAACAATTAGTACAATAGCAGTCAAAATCAAATTTGTTGTGACTTGGTGTTATTTATCAATTTTTTTGTCATATTTGGACAAAACAAAGAAAATGGATTAAAAATAAAAGAAAGAAAATAAAATAAAAAGAAAACAAAATTAAGAGAGTAAATAATTACTTCAAAAAAATAAAATTGAAAATCGTGTACAATTTTGGTTCTATAACTTAGACTTTTGTTCGAATTTGATCCCAAGAGCGAATTAACGGTGCACATGAAAGGCACTAGCTATTTTTGTCTAAAAACTAATGGAGATTGGGGACGAAAATTGCTCTTTTTTTGAAGATATGTTATGCAACGTGAGTTGTATAATCTTGGGACCAAAATTGCACATAACCTAAGTTATAGGGCTAAATATGCAATTTCCCTAATACAACATTTTTAATACATGAACATAACATTTACACTAGACAATGTTTTATACGAAAACAAAATCAAACATATTTTTATTTTTCATATACCCTGATACATTTCCTCATAAAATATTTTGTGTAAACACTTCTAAATAAAATCAAACAAAGCGCTAATTTTCGGTCCCATATATTTTTGGGGCGACGAAAACAGTCTTATAAGTAAGTATGATCAGAGCACCAACATGTAATCTTGTAAGTTTTAGAACATTGTATAATTGATCTTGGTACTCTCCAGTAAAAATTAAAAGAATGAGAAAAAATTTGAACAAAAAAATTAATGAAACATTTTTAATTTCATAAGGAGTCCCGATACCACCATTCACTTTCTCTAAGCAATATGGAGAATTCTTGTGGGCAATTGTTCTAAAATACTTGAAAACAAGAGACTAATTTGAATTGAAATGAAGACAAATATAATGAAGACTAAATATTATGCTATTGATCACGGGCACTCTCCTGTACAAATTCATTAGGAATTATTCGTAAGAAAAAAGAATGAAATGAAATTTAACAAGAGAAAGAAGCTTTAATTAACAAAAGAAATTTCTGAGGCTTTTAGCAATATGAATTTTTTCTTTTTTATTGGCTCCGTTTCTCCATGGGTTGATTTCGTAAATATAATTATTCCTTCAGACAATTTTAGAGATGGATTACAAACAAAACATGAGACAAAGTTGAGATGAAATTAAAGACAAAATGAAATCTATTTAGAGACGGATTTAGAGTCGAATTAGGGACAAAATATAGAGAAGGACTATGTGTAAACAAGATATGAAAAAATAGACGAATTTATAGACGAAAAGGTGTTTCGTCGCTAACTTTAGAGACCGAAAAAAACCCGTCTCAATTAACGTCGAGGCTTTTAAAGATGAATAGTAGAGATAAAAAATTTCGTTTTTGTCTACTTTCAGAGACTGGGTTTTAGAGACGGAATTTTCCATCTCTGAAACCTTTGTTGTCTTGTAGTGTTTAAATTGCATTTTGGCATCACTTAAGCTGGGTAGTCTTCTAAAATACATTTGTCTAGTGTTCTAATTAAAATACTCAAAAAGAGAAGATAATATATAAACTGACAGGGAAAATTTTAATTTTGGTCCAATTGGAGTTTGCCTAAAATACTTTTAGTCCATATGATTTTTTTGACACTTTTGGTTTCATTGGAGTAAAAACCTTGACACTTTTAGTCCCATATGTTAAAAAATGGACCAAAAATGGCGTTTGAGTCACACGCATAATTAGTTTTTTTTAAAAAGTGAAAATAAAATTCAAAATAATAATAAAATAATCTAAAAAATTATAAAAAAAAAGAAAGAGAAAGTTAAAATGAAGAAAACACTGTCTTCTTCAACCCCCCCCCCCCCCCCAAAAAAAAACCCCAACCCAATCTTCCACCACCAAACAGCCCTTGTTGCACGGCACTGCCGCTGCACCACCTTCATGCGTCTAAGATGAAGGTGAGATGTAGGGGTGGGCGTTCGGATCGGATTTTCGGTTTCGGGTTGTTCGGATTCGGGTTAATCGGTTTTCGGGTAGTGAAACATAAAAACCGAATCCGAACCGATTTAATCAGGTACAATCGGGTTCGGGTACTTGTTCGGTTTGGATTCGGGTTATGGACAATTTTTATGCTTGGGCCTTAGAGACAATATTTTGAATAAATGGTGGCCCAATTTTTTTTTTTTCGGGAGTTTTGGGCCTGTAATTAGATGCCCAAAAATCCAAAAAAAATGTGTTTTGGGGCCTCTATATGGTTGGCTGGTTGCTAAACTTCTACTATTTCATAATTAGTGTTTGATCTTTTCCAATTATTCTTACCAAATTATCTCAATAGCTATATACATAATACAAATATACAATCACTTTGCACTCCTGTGATCAACTTTTGCACTCCTGTGATCAACTTTTGCTTAATAAAATCAGTACCAAAAGCGAGGTAGATTCATCTTACCTTAATCTCGGCGACTTTGAGGCCGAATCCGGTGGTAGGCGGCGATTTGAGGTGGAGTTCGATCTGGGAGAAGGGTTTGGCGTGAGAGAGCAGAGGCAGGCGTGAGTTGTGAGAGAGCAGAGGAGGGTTTTCCTGTTTTGTTTTTTGTTTGACACTTTATTTAGAATAACTTTGACACTTTTAATTTTATATTAATTTTAGATAAAAATTTGGATTTTTTTTAATTCGGGTATATCGGGTACCCGAATTACCCGATTGATCATAAAATTGAAAATCGAATCCGAACCAAATAGTGATGTTCGGTTTCGGAAGAACCCGAATCCGATTAATTACCCGAACTACCCGATCCGAATAGTCCGAAACCGATCGGGTCGGTTCGGAAACCGAACTACCCGATCCGAATGCCCACCCCTAGTGAGATGGATATGGGGGTTTTGGAGGTGGTTATGTGGGTTTTTCGAATTTGATATAGGGGTTTTGTGGGTGGAGGAGTCGAAGTGGGGCAGCGAATATTGGGTGACTGGCTGGTGGCGGCGGTGGTACAATTGGGTAGCGACAATTGAATTGAAGACGACTACAATCGTCATTTTCAATTTTCCCCTTTATTTTTCTTTTTTTATTAATTAATAGTTTATTTGAATTAGGAATTTTAATTCTGAATTTATTTTTTTATGTTTAAAAGATTTAACGGAGCGTGTGACTCAATTGCCATTTTTCGTCCATTTTTTTACGTTTGGGACTAAAAATGCCAATTATTTACTCCAATGAGACTAAAAGTGTCAAAAAAATTCCTATGGGACTAAAACTGATTTGGTCAAACTCCAATGGGACCAAAAGTGAAATTTTCCCTAAATTGACATGAAGAGAAATAGAGAATTAAAAAGGAAGATTTTAAATTCAACAACTAAATCTAATGAACCCAAACAAACAAGAAGAAATTATAAAGTTATAAAACACGAAAGGGATGATGAGATGGATGATAAATTAGGAAACCAGGGCATAGCCCACTTCTTAGGTGGTGGTGCAAGAGTCTACCAATATGAGCTTAAAATGCCATATTAATTAAGTTGTAAAACTCTTTGCTTCAGTATTGTAATAGTTATGTCTTCCATCATCAACTCCAAGAGTCTGTAACACTAACTCCGTAGTATTAGAGTATCATTATTCTTTATGTAGCCTATTGGTGTAATTTCACTTTGCGGATAAATCTCCAATAACCATCAACATTTTCTAAACTGATTTCCCAGCGTTTCTCCCAGGTACCCTCCTTGTAGTCTTTAACCATCCAGACTCCCAAAATCTTATATCATTTTTGTAGCCCGATGAATAAACAAGACACAAGTTTTCTGCCAATTCCCTAACAAATGCGCAGTACCATATGACGCAAATGTCTATTCTGTTGGGGAAGTTCCTCAAATGATCAAGAACGAATATGTGAATGAAAACGAATTGGGCTATGCGTATACTTAAGATACTATCTTAAGAACAACAATTTCTCCACCATACAGGTACTTCTCGGGAAATAAAATTGTTCCCAGGAGGCCAGAATAAAAGCCCAAACGCCAATCTATTCTATAGACTGCACTCTATGAATAGATAAACCTATCACCCTTTTATGGATTATGAAAAGAGGTAGAGAAAAATAAAGAAAACAAGGAAAGTATGAAACTGTATAGATAAGTGTATGTTGCAACTTTTCGTGAACTGTTTATGGTTTAAGGATGAGTGATCAAATTTTTCATTAACTGATATTTAACACTTGGGGTCTTATATATAAGCACACTTTCAAACGGTGAACAAAAAATTAAAAAAATGAGATGGCTATTGGAAAGGTTGCTGTCAAGAGTTACGTGATTTTTCCAAAGAGCCACATGCATCTTAATAGCGGCCTTCCAGCGGATAAATTAAAAAATAATTTAAACTTACCAACGGCTAATTTTATGTAACACCCTATTTTTCTGGCTCCCAATTTTTATAGAAATTAAGGTAAGAGTTATAATTCTCGTTAATTAGATTTTGTAATTTATTTTATTCTAGCAATGCGCGTGCTCGATCCTTAACATTTTACTACTTGGTTGTATAGTTAATATTTATACTCTAGCGATAGGTAAAATAGGCTAGTAATATTTACAAGTCTTTGTGGACTAGTTTGTATGTAATATTATTTAAGGCCTTCGGTATGTGTCTAGATGTTAATATTTTAATCTTTAACATTTTACTACTTGGTTGTATGTTAATATTTATTACTCTAGCTATAGGTAAAATAGGCTAGTAATATTTACAAGTCTTTGTGGACTAGTTTGTATGTAATATTATTTAAAACCTTCGGTATGTGTCTAGATGTTAATATACATTTATATATATAATGTATATATAGAACTAGAATAAAAGAGAACAAAAGGGGTAGGTGGCTAGCTTAGAAATATAACACCTCCTTCCCATTCTAAACGTGGCAAGAGAAGAGAGAAATGGCAGCACCTATTCTCAGTTCCTTATCTTGACAACCTTCATCCACCTAGCATACATTTCACTCCTTTCATATTCACTCCAACCAAACACTTTCAACATCTACCCAACTTATATATACAACTGAAATTAGACTTGTGGTGAGTCACATATATATGTTTTATGTTCACTTATATGAATGAGCTATCAATGGTTGAGTAAATTGAATTTAATTATGGTGTATTTGATCACACATATATGTTTTATGTTCACTTAACCTGCTTGATTCAGGAGTATACTTGGAAATTATTTGACCAACTGTTTATGTGACAAAGTGAGTGAAATTATTTATGTAAATTTTTCTGGGGCTCTATGATCGTGTCAGGAGTATACTTGTAAATTTTGGTAAATATTAAAGTTGTTTTGAATTTTATACAATTCTTGCAATAAAGCTGCCAGGCTGTTAGCAGGATTGAACTGTGCCACAATTTTGAACCTATTTGACCAACTTGGAGATATGATTTTATTCCGAAACTTTTATTGTACCAATATGTGTGTCATAAACGTTTCTCAAAAGTTGAGAGCTTTTGGAGTAACAGGGGATTTTATAAACATATTTAAATGAAACTGCCATACTGTTTTGCGGGAATGAAGCAAGTTTATGTTTTTAGCTTACTTGTCATACCTATAGCTTTTATTTCATTCCCAAATGTTTACTGTAATATTATATACATGTTGGTAGTGTGTCCTCAAATTTTGTAAACAGGGCATTTAGAATTGTTTGAATCTTAAGTGTCTTTCCTGAAAACGATCCAGGTGCAACCACGATTTGGTGAGCTAATCACCTAGTTAAAGATGTCAATTAAATTTGGGATTTTTATGACATGTTCATCAACGTGATTCTTCTGTTCTTGAAAAGTTTTAGAGCAAAATCTTACTTAGGGAATTTATGAGAATTTCTCTGTGCTAGTATATAGCTTACGTGAGGATTGTTTAAACTCAGATTGCCTATATGTGTAGTACGACTTGCTTTATTAAGCTGAGTGACAAAGTATCGTAGTTCAAGAATATGACAGTGTGTCCTTGGACGGAAGGATATGACCCTGGTTCAAACGACACACGAGACTACAATGCCGAGTTGTAATTTTGAGGGTTTCTGTTTTCCTTCAAAACTCTTTAATTGCTTTACCTACTAGTGATTGCTTTGTTTCGTTATACAATTGTCTTATCAATATCTTGTTAATTGGTTCGTGAAGATTGTTGATTCCTAAATATCTCGTTCGGTTCAATATCTCGTTATCCTCGATGATGATTCCTTTCGAGTCTATAGTACATATCTTGCCTCGAAATGGTCTTCGGTCTGATCGGTGTCAATTACCTTATGTCTTGTCGTACCAATACCTAGTTCATATCTTTCATCATCTCATTGAGACCATTGTACTTCTTGGCTCTCCTCCATCGGATAAGGGACCTAAGTGCTACGCTGGGAGCCACCTCTTGAGGCTTCGGCACAAAGTGCTACACGGCGGCTAGCCAACATGCGATTCATTACAATTATAGTACTGATTTAGAATTGAACCTAAGGTTGAGAGTAAGGAATGCTTTTTCCTTAGCCAGAGGTGTTGGAATTTTTAAAGGGTTATTAGGTTAGTGGTAGCTACGATTCCAAGCAAGTAAGCTCATATATCCCTCAAAACAAGCCAAGTTCTTTATTCTTGAGACTTTTGTCCATTTGAATTACCTTGAACCATCTTTTAGAGATCTTCTGAGCTCTTATTCATCGTATCCTTTCTAAAAGTTTATTATTTCTTAATGTTCTTGACTTTTGACGCACTTTCCTATCCCCAAACTAATTATCATTTAACTGAAAACCATTTTATGCTTAATCTTTGGACTCCTTTTGATTCATTCTTATTGAGAGACCTTCCTTTTATTCACTTCTTCTTGATGACCCGACTTGTAGTTTGTATTACTCTTCGTTCTCGATGTTGTGATTCGGTCTAGTGGATAAATTTTTTTATCCAAATCATACCGAGAATCAAATTCGGGGATATTCATGATATTGGTGTTGAACACAATAGGAACGAATTATGATAGAGAGTAATCGAATTACCTCTTGACAACAAAATTCTGAATTATCAGCAGCAGCCCCAGACTTTTGTCTCTAGATAATCACGCAGAAGAAAAATTCTCTGAGAAAAGCTCCGATCTTCTCCCGACAACAATGGCAACGACGGCTAGTTGGAGAGAGAGGGAGGGAATTTTCTTTCCTATTACTTTAGGTTTCTTTTTGGCTCTCAGTCAGATTCTAAAACAATGATTTGTGTGTGTAGAGTTCTGACACTGACTGAATACTTATATCACATGAGCAGAACCCTTAGGTATTACAGAGAGGGGCAGCCGCTAGGCCTATTGAAGATGGGCTTCCGGGCTTTGTTCCATCTTAGCCCATGTGTAATTAATTAAATCCATGTTCAATCCAATTGACATTTAATTAATTACTTTAATCAAATTAATTTCCAATTAATTTAACTTATGAATTAATATGATTTAATTAATTTATTTAATCCAATTAAATATGTTTAATTAAATCATGTCATTCATTTGTCAGTCAATTCACATCTAATGTGATTTTACCATAATACCCTTAGCATGAAAATATTCCTTTTCTTCAAATAGCGCGACTCTCTGGCTCGATTCAATTGGCAATGGAAGGATTCCAAAGGATAAGGTTGTCACCTTGCCAACACCGTGGAACCAAATCGTAACCCAATTGAATACAAGATGAACATGTCATCACGAACCTTGATTACGACTACCATATGTGTATAAACTCTTCACCGACGTGACCCGATCAAGTAAGAGCCATGGTACATCAAACTCATATAACTTGATGCTGTACTCAGTAATCATAACAATGTAAAATTACCAAACTACCATTAGTGACCATCACTAGTTTAGTTTATTTGCTTTGGCCAAAGACTTTGTAATTTCTATTGCTTATGATCGTACAGGTCAAATCTTCGTTTACTATCGAGATGGTGAATCCCATATTGGCAGTTATCTTATAATGTCGAATGCCCCATGTGGATCGTACTTCAAGGTTGACCCCACCTATTAGGTGATACAGGTCTAACTACTCTGATAACATATCCAATATTACAAGCACATCATAAATAACTCCTCAGGTCTAAAGTTCACACATTCTATCGCAATCTTAATCCCAATCATTGACTGTCAAAGAGTAAATACCCATGTGATTGGATTAATGCGAGTTGAGTTCAAATATGTTAATTCCATTAATCATATTCATGACACTAGCTCCCACTATCTAATCAGTGTACAACTCGCGAACTCTTGTTTTAAGAGATTAAGTACTTGACTCTTCCAGTGCCTCCTCCTTTTCATAAGAGGTGGAGAGTCTATCTTCAAATTTCAAGGACTTATTTGTTCAACACATTTAAATGCCATTAGATTTATATGAACAAAATCAAAACCTTTATTCTATAAATAGAAACGATAAAATGTTTGTTCAAATAACTTATCAAAGCTCTACTCAATCTAATGCCTCATAGGCATTATGGGCATACACCTAAAAATCTCCCATTTGCACTCAACGCCAATTGCTATGGTATTTGATGCCCATCTTCTCAAGATGTTTATCTAGCACCGCCTATGTTTATCTTCTCAAGAGAGGGTCAACCACGTTTTCTGCACGGCTATATCGCCTCTTCCAACGATTTCTCGTATTATATGATATTTCCTCATCACGAGTTTAGATTTGTTGTGAGGCCTTGGTTCTTTAGCTTGCGCTATTGCTCCGTTGTTGTCATACCATAGTGGCAATGACATTTCCACGCTAGGAACCAATTGAAGTTCAGCTGTGAACTTTTTCTTCCAAACAACTTCTTTTGCTGTCTCAGAGGGTGCCATATATTCTGCCTCTGTTGTGGAATCAGCAGTAGTGCTTTGCTTGAAACTTTTCCAAGACACTGCTCCACCATTGAGTGTGAATATGTATCCAGAGGTGGACTTGAGGTCATCCAAATTAGATTGAAAATTTGAATCGGTGTAACCATCCACCTTCAGTTCTCCATTTCCATATATCAATAGCATATCTTTAGTTCTTCTTAAGTACTTTAAGATACACTTCACTATTGTCCAGTGAGGCTCTCCCGAGTTTGCTTGAAACCTACTGACCATGCTCACAGCATGTGCCAGATCTGGTCTCGTGCACAATATCAGGTACATGAGACTTCCTACTGCTGACACATAGGGTGCATTCCTCATTTCCATTCTATCCTCGTCCATTTTAGGACCCCATATCTCATGGGCAAAAGTCCTCCCTTAGAGTTATGGATTTCTTATCTCTTAAGGACTTTCTCTAGGTAGAGCACTTGAGAGAGACCAATCATTTAATTCGCTCTATCTCTATATAGGCGAATTCCCAGAATATAGGTTGCTTCTCCCAAGTCTTTCATGGAGAACGTGCTTGAGAGCCATGTCTTGACTGATGTCAATAAGCCTATGTCATTCCCTATAAGTGGTATGTCATCTATATATAGAACTAGGAATGTCAACTTGCTCCCACTGACCATTTTGTAGACATATAGTTCGTCTTTATTCTTGATGAAGCCATATTTTTTTGCTTCTTCATCGAACCTTAGATTCCAGCTCCGAGAGGCTTGCTTCAGTCCATAAATGGACCTATTAAGTTTGCAAAATTTATGAGAATCTGCTTCGGATATGAAGCCCCTGGGCTGTTGCATATAAATGTCCTCCTCGAGGTATCTATTTAAGAATGCGGTCTTCACATCCATTTGCCAGATTTCATAATCTAAGTTCGCAGCTCTGGCTAGCAAATTCTAATAGATTTGATCATGGCTAGTGGCGAAAAGGTTTCCTCATAGTCAATGCCCTCCTTTTGACTATACCCACCTTTCGCCACCAGCCTGGCCTTATAGGTATCCACCTTGCCATCCAGACCAATAGATCCATTTGCATCCAATTGGTCTTACTCCATTTGGTAGATCAGTAACAGTCCAGACTTGGTTCGAATATATCGAATAAATCTCTGCTTTCATAGTTTCAAGCTACTTTGAGGAATCCATATCCGTCTCTACTTCATCATAGTCAGAGAGATCATCTCCATGGCTTCCTTTTGCAACATCATACAAATGATGCTGTGTATTGTGCAGATAGCCATATCTCTCAACCAGCTGAGATACTCTGCTAGATTGTCGCTGCGATGGTTGTGTCAAATTGGGTTTTGATTCTTGAACTAATGTCTCCCATGGGACGTTATCTTGTTCTTCCAGAACAATCTTTTTACCTGCACCACCTTCTCAAATGAATTCTTCTTCAAGAAAGTGGGCTTGCAAGGCCACGATGATCCTATGATCATTTTGCAGGTAAAAGAGGTATCCCATCGAATCTAGGGGAAAACTGATAAAACTTCTTTTCAAGGATGTATCCTCTAATTTCTCTACCTTGGTCTTCTTTACATATGCTGGGCAACGCCATATCTTTATGTACTTGAGACTAGGCTTCCTATCGCTCCATATTTCATATAGTGTAGTGGGAACAGATTTCGAGGGACATTTGTTTAGAATATGCTCAACTATAAGCAAAGCATGTCCCCATAAGGAAATGGGTAAATCAGTGTAGCTAAGCATGGAGCGTATCATGTCCACCAGAGTACGATTCCTTCTTTTTGCTACCCCATTGAGTTTTGAAGTTGCTGGAGGAGTTAGTTGTACTACTATGCCTTGTTCTGTTAAGAACTCGTTAAACTCGGTACTCATGTATTCGCCACCTCGGTCAGATCGAAGTGTCTTAATACAGTGCCCCATTTGTTTTTTAGTTAAAGCTTTGAATTCCTTGAACCATTTAAGTGCTTCGGACTTATACTTCATTAGATAAACTAGACCATACCTAGAGTGGTCATCTATGAAGGTTATAAAGTACTGAAAACCTCCAAGGGCCGCATCCTTGATGGGCCCACGAACGTCAGTGTGAATTAATCATAAAACTTCATTTGCCATTTCAAAATGTCCAGCGAAAGGTGGCCTAGTCATCTTACCTTTAAGACATGATTCACAAGTAGGATATAGGTCAGACCTAAGTGGGACAATAAGCCCGCATTTTTCATGAATCTTAATTTCACCGGCATGTCCTAGTCTAAGGTGCAATATGAGTTTTTGGTTTACTCCACTCATGCTACGTTTCCTAGTCATAGTATTAACCATACATTGATTTTGGACATTCAAATAGTATAAACCATTAATTAAAGATGTAGAGCCAACACACTTATTTCCAAAATAAATATCACAAGAATTATGTTTAAAAGAAAACAAATATCCTTTCCTGACCAATACAGGAATAGAAATAATATTCTTGAGCCCATTGGTCAAAACTAGGCAATCATCTAAAATAATTTGATGTCCAGAAAATAATATAACAAAAGTAATTTCAATGTGCGTCGCAGCCACGCTGTGTTCGCTTCCAACATTGATCATCACTTCCTTTTCATCCAACTTTCTACTTGCCTCCAGTTCTTGGTTCAAAACACATATATGAGCACTAGCTCAGAAATCTAGAATCCAAGAAGTACAAAATATCATCATAGAACAATTTGTTTTCTGCTTTCAGCTTCGGACAGTCACGCTTCCAATGCCCTGCTTCTTTGTAATGGAGGCATATGTCTGTCTTCTTAGGGCCCCTGTCCTTGAACCTCTTCTTTTGGTTTGCCTTGCCTTTGGTCTTCCCAGAAGTTTTTGCCACTCCCAGTTGCTTCTCGCCTCGTTTCTTCTTCTGAGTTTTTGAAGTCTCAGTAGAAACGACCAAAGCAGTCTCTTTCATCTTGGGGTCCATTTGTGATTGAGCATTTGTGAGTTTGTTCAAAAGACGCGACAATGAACACTCAATGTCATTCATATTGAAATTCACTATGAATTGCGGAAAAGACTTGGGTAGTGACTGCAGGATGAGATCAGTCTGAAGCTGGAAGTCCATAGAGGAGTCGAGGGCCTCCAATCTCTCAAACATGGAGATCATCTTCAAAACATGATCCCCAACATTCTCTCCTTCCTTCATTCTCTCCCCAAAGAGTTGATAGGAGATCTCATAACGAGCAGTCCTGCTCTGTTCTCTGTAGAGTTCCTTCAGATGCACCATGATTTCAGCAACTGTTCCCATCTTTTCATGAGATCGCTGCAGTTTATTGGGCATCGATCCCAGCATGTACCCCTTGACATGAATGTCAGCTTTTATCCAGTCTTCACGGGTAAGCTTATCTTCAAAAGATCCGGGTTCTGGGACTTCAGGTATTTCATCATCGAGCACGTGTCTCAAAGATTCAAGTCTGAGGACAATCCTCAGATTTTGTATCCAATCAATGAAATTTGGTCCAGTGAGGACATTTTTCTCAAGTACTATTGTCAAAGGGTTAGTCTTTGTGCAGGAAATAAACTGCAGAAGAATACCAAGATTTTACGATTAGATGTGTTATTATGTACTTTCAACTAAAATCAAGGATTTCAATATTTACTTGACTCCCACTATTTTTCTTGAAACATTGCACTCCCACTACAATAATCGAAAACCTCGTTGGGTTGGTTTCATAGTGAGTGGTTGAGTTCCTGAATGATCTAAACAAGTTGCAACCTTGAATGATATATGGCTTGTTAGATCATTGTGGTGATGTTATACATCAATCGGTCTAACCGATGATTCAATCTTCTTTATCTCATGGATCACTGAACCACACTTTTTCGATATATAGGTGGTGATCCATCTGAGTCATTTATCCCATCAACTCCTTTCAGTTTAACAATTTAATCTCGCCTTGCAACCTTGAATGATATATGGGTGGAATTCGCTTCGACATGAAGGCATCAAATGCACTAAAGAAGATAGAGTACCACGTCTTGATGCATGACCCCCTTATTTGGGGAAGATGCCATGCACTTGAAGTGAACCCACCTTCTAAAGTTTGATAGAGAGCTAGGACATCCAATGGCCCTTTACTTAATATTTTTCAATGGGAGAATTACAACATTCGATAATGTTAATTATATTGGTCTCACTTTGCACATTAATTTATTTTACGGCGCAATTTTAAAGGAAATGCATAAGAATAAGCCTAGCAATTCTAACAACACACACATGTATAGACTATCTAGATCATCTCGAGCCAATGAGTGATCGGGGAGGGGTTCTATCTATTACAAGGGTCACTGCCTATACAAGATGTAATCTTCATACTTCTCCAAGACTTTATGTACCACCATGATCTGCCATTTGGGCCTATCTCTAAAACAATTACATAGAAATAACCTATACAAAATTCTATGAATTGAAGATACAAGCTGGGGGGCTCAAACTCTGGCCCAATACAACCCAGGTAAGACAACAAAGATAAACCCTAAGTTCATACATGGTGTCACCATCACATAAATAAGGAGCATATAAACAATTTACTCACATATGTGAATTAATCATTAAGTCTAATTTAATGTATCAAATCTAATTTAATATCATCAAAATAAATCCAATTTAGTTTGAATACTATAATCTAATTAAAGTGTCACTACTATTAAATAAAGTTACATTGGTAATTTAATCTAAACACATAGCAATATCATGTAAAAAGGAAGTTGGTATTTAAATCTAATTTAACATATACCAACCTATTATAAAAAACAAGGTTAAATCCAATTTTAAACTTTTGAAGAATTTAAGTAAATTTAAATTTTTCAATAAATTCAATTTTAAAATAAATTTAAATCCAATTTAAGTAATTTAACTAAATCTAATTTAGAATAAACTTAAATCAAAATTAATTCATTAATCTAATTTAGGGGTTTGAGTAAACTTAAATCCAATTTAATTTATTCACTAATTTAGAATTTGAAACAAAATAATTAGGGTCAATTAATTAATAAATAGTTCGGTTGAGCTTTCAATCAGGTCAAACCCACATAATTAATTGACAATTGAGTAACCCAATTAAATCGTTGGGCCACGCCTGACATAATTAATTATGTCGGGCCTGACCTAAAAACAATAATTAAAATACAGCTGGGCTCGGCCCAACACTTTAAATTAATGTGCTGGGCTACGTTCAACCGCGCTGGGCATTTATCATGAGCCCAGCCTGGATCATCCTGGGCACAGCCTAGCGCTTATATTCGGCCCAACACAGATTACTTGGTGTTGGGCTTTAGCCCAAAACAACCTTAATTTTTGTTGGGCTAAAGCCCAACACTCCTGCAGCCTCCACCAGCAGCATGCGCTGCTGCTGTAGCAGCACGGCGGTGCCGCTGCTCCGGTGGTGGCGCATCGCGTTTTTCCAAAAAACATGTAATTTTTCATAAAATTATGAATCCAATTCAATTTTTCGTTTTACCAGATAAGTCCAATTCAACTCATGGAAAAATAATTTTACAGATTCGAATGCATAACATAAATTACCCAAATTACATACGATATGTAAATACATGTTTATAATATTAAAACAATTAAAACACGTAAACATACAATGAATATCATGAATTTCCCGAATTTTGGCTCTAATACCACTATTGTGATTCGGTCTAGTGGATAAATTTTTTAATACGAATCACACCGAGAATCGAATCAAAGGATATTCATGGTATTGGTGTTGAACACAATAGGAATGAATTATGATAGAGAGTAATCGAATTACCTCTTGACAACAAAATTCTGAATTATCAGTAGCAGCCTCAGACTTCTGCCTCTAGATAATCACGCGGAAGAAAAATTCTCTGAAAAAAGCTCTGATCTCCTCCCGACAACAATGGCAGCGGCGGCTAGTTGGAGAGAGAGGGAGAGAATTTTCTTTCCCATTGCTCTAGGTTTCTTTTTGGCTCTCAGTCAGATTCTAAAACAATGACTTGTGTGTGTAGAGTTCTGACACTGACTGAATACTTATATCACATAAGTAATCCCTAGGTATTGCAGAGAGGGGCGGCCACTAGGCCTATTGAAGATGGTCTTCCGGGCTTTGTTCCATCTTAGCCCATGTGTAATTAATTAAATCCATGTCCAATCCAATTGACATTAAATTAATTACTTTAATCTAAATAAAATTAATCTAATTAATTTAATTCAACTTATAAATTAATTTCCAATTAATTTAACTTATGAATTAATATGATTTAATTAATTTATTTAATCCAATTAAATATCTTTAATTAAATCATGCCATTCATTTTGTCAATCAATTCACTGTTGGGTTTCGAGAAAAATAACATAAATGCAGTGGAAGGGTTTCAATTTTTTTTATTTTAAAACCCAAAGTTGAATTCAATGATCGCATATTCAAATTGATCAATACACTTAACGAATAATCACTTACCCGTTAGAGCGAAGTTGTTGGAGACTTTTCTTCTTCCTCCAAAAGTAAAAAGTGTGAAGCTTTTAAATCTTCAATCCTTTGTGTAATCTTCAAATCTTGGATTTGATCTGAACAACAAAAATACGTCGTCTCTAAATTGTCACACATGGATCGATAGACGAAAAATTCCCACTAATCTCTAATGGGGGCGACGACTGGTGTATTAGAGAGGGGAAAAGTAATTTTCTTCTTTCTTTCTAGGAGAGTTATCAAAGTCGTACGCTTGTTCTAAGTCAAAGAGTCCTTATATTCCTCATAACTTATTGAACAAGTCAAAACAAAAGAGCCTTAGTATATTGGGCATCCTCTTGGACGCCCTTCAAGCCAGGGCATTGTTTTGTTTTAATTAATTTCTTATTCAATTAATCTTCTATCCAATAAATAAATAAATAAATTAAATAATCAAATTAATTAGATAAACTAATTCATTAATATATTTCCATAGGAAATTAATTAATAATTAATCTTACCTTTATAATTAATTATTTCATCTAATGTCTAATTAATTATTTAATTTATCCAATAAATTAAAACTCCTAGAAGAAAAATAGAAACTCCTTTTTTATTTTTCTTTATCAATCCTTTAGCGCGACTCTTTAGGCTCGTTTCGTTTAGCAATGAGAGGAAACCATAGGAAGTGGGTAACACCTAGCCAATCATGTGGCCCACTTCGTAGCCCAAACGAAAACGAATGATAGGATCATTCCGCAACCTTCCAATCGTAAATACCGTATAAGTATAAACCCTTTGTTCATGTACCCCAGTCAAGTGAGAGTCATGGCTCTGTCAAACTCACTATACTTGACCATATGTTTTAATTATAATAATACGGGATCATTGAGATCGATTTAGTACCTAGCACAATCGTCTTTTTTTGCTTTGGCCAAAGACTTTGATCTCTATTTATCTATAATCACATAAGGTACTTTCTCACTCACTTATGAGAGAACAAATCCCATTTAGATATCAGCTAAGACTACCATTTGCCCATCAAGCCGCATTTCGAGGTCGACCCCACCAACGGGTGAATTGGGTCTAACTACTCTTATGAAATACTTGACGTCACAAATGAATCTTCAGCATGATGTTTCAGGTCAAAGGTTCACTTATACCTATTACACATAATCAATTCTGTCATTGACAGTCATAGAGTGAAAACCTACGTGATAGAACCAATGCGAGTCGTGTTCGAGCATATTAATTCTACTGATGTGCCTACAATCGTAATCTCCTACCATCCCATGTCAGAGATAAGATTGTACAAGTGTTCTAAGTCTTTATTTGTCCATTAAAGACTTCACTTTACTTGCGAACTTATTTTTAGTAATCAAGATTGATCTCTCTAATGCCACTCTTCCTGTCCCGTAGGAAGTAGAGGGATCACACTGAAAACACAGACAAAATGTTTTACACTACTTATAGATGCAGATAAGATTTATGTGAAAACTAAATAATGCCTTTATTAGTAATATCGAAATAAGTTAATTACAAGATAGATGCCCTATCATTCTTTCCTCTATGGCATCTGAGGGCATAATCCTAACAATCTCCCACTTGCACTCAATGGCACTCATTGTGGTATCTTATACCCATCCCTTCCAGGTGTCGGTCCAGAACAGCCTGAGGTAGTGGTTTGGTGAATGGGTCAGCTATATTGTCAGCTGAGGCTATTTTTTGCACTGCTATTTCTCCTCTGCCAACGATCTCTCTAATGATGTGAAATCTTCTCTCAATGTGTTTAGACTTGTTATGAAACCTTGGTTCCTTAGCTTGCGCTATTGCTCCATTGTTATCATAATAAAGTGACAACGGGAGCTGTGAACTAGGAACCACTTCAAGTTCTCTAAGGAACTTTCTCATCCAAACAACTTCTTTGGCTGCCACATATTCAGCTTCAGTGGTGGAATCTGCGGTTGTGCTTTGCTTGGAGCTTTTCCAAGACACCGCCCCACCATTAAGCGTGAAAACAAACCCTGAAGTGGATTTACAGTCATCTACATCAAACTGGAAATCTGAGTCAGTGTAACCTTCCATCTTCATGTCTCCACCTCCATAGATGAGAATCATATCCATAG
Source organism: Buddleja alternifolia (assembly GCA_019426215.1). Taxonomy (NCBI): domain Eukaryota; kingdom Viridiplantae; phylum Streptophyta; class Magnoliopsida; order Lamiales; family Scrophulariaceae; genus Buddleja; species Buddleja alternifolia. Next base: position 20,340,196 of record CM033401.1, read on the forward strand.
TTCTTTTGAGATACTTTAGGATATTCTTCACAACTATCTAATGTTCATTTCCCGGGTTTACCTGAAATCGACTCACCACACTTACAACATAGGCAATGTCGGGTCTTGTACACATCATTGCATACATCAGGCTACCAACTGCAGAAGCATAGGGTACTTTGTTCATCTCCTCTGAGGATACATAAATTTGGATAAGTGTATTCCATGCCTCATGGGAAGAAACCTTTTCTTAGAATTATCCATCCTAAACCTCTTTAGGACCTTTTCTAAGTAAAGGGTTTGGGAGAGATCTATCATTCTATTCGTTCTATATCTATAGATACGAATTTCGAGAAGGTAAGTTGCTTCTCCCAAGTATTTCATGAAAAATGTACTCGAAAGCCATTTCTTGACTGTGGTGAGCATTCCCACGTCATTTCCTATAGTAGAATGTCATCCACATATAGTACTAAGAACGAGATTTTGCTCTCACTAGTCTTCTTGTAGACAAAGGATTCATCTTCGTTCTTGATGAAGCCATATCCCTTTACTACTTCATCAAAACGAAGATTCTAGCTTCTAGATGCTTGCTTGAGACTGTATATGGACCTCTCAAGTTTACAAACTTTATGGATATTGGTCTCGGATACAAAATCCTTTGGCTGGTCCATATAGATATCCTCTTCGAGGAATACATTTAGGAAAGCCGTTTTGACATCCATCTGCCATATCTCATAATCTAAGTATGCAGCTATGGATAACAGTATTTGGATGGACTTTATCATGGCCACAGGCGAAAAGGTTTCTTGATAGTCAATTCCTCCTCTTTGACTATACCCTTTCGCTATGAGCCTGGCTTTAAAGGTGTCAACCTTGCCATCTCTACCTATTTTTCTCTTGTAGATCCACTTACATCCTATAGGTTTTATACGTTTAGGATGATCTACCAAATTCCAGACTTGGTTTGATTGCATAGAGTATGTTTCCATCGCTTCTTGCCATCTTGAAGTATCGACATCCACCATCGCTTGATCATAGGTACAAGGATCATCTTCATGACCCTCTTGTACTACAGTGTGGAGCTGAGGCTCCCTCTGCAGTAGATACCCATACCTCTCATGTTCATATGGTATTCTACCAGATCTACGTGGTGGGTGTGCTACTATTGGGTTAGGCCTTGGTTCTTGGACAGATGTCTCAGAGGGAGTTTCATTTTGTTTTTCTAGAACAATCTTTCTACCTTTGCCCCCTTCCAAGATGAATTCATCTTCAAGGAAGTGGGTTTCTAGGCCCACAATGATTCTCTAATCATCATGTAGGTAAAAGAAGAATCCCATGGAATCTTCAGGATAACCAATGAAACATCCCATGAGGGATCTTCTCTCCAATTTCTCCAGTTTAGTCTTCTTGACATAAGCAGGACATCCCCAAATCTTAATAGGATTAAGACTTGGTTTCCTATTATTCCACATCTCATGTGGAGTTTTAGGAATGAATTTGGAGGGACATCTGTTCAATATATAAGCAGCAGTAAGGAGCGCGTATTTCCACAACAAAATGGGTAAATCAGTGTAACTAAGCATGAAACAAAACACGTCCAACAAAGTTTGGTTCCTCGGCTTAGTTACTCCATTCAGTTGAGGAGTTGCTGGTGGTGTTAATTGTAACATTATTCCTTGTTCTCTAAGGAATTTATCAAACTTGGCACTTATATATTCTCCTCCACGATCCGATCGCAGAGTTTTTATATTTTGCCCAGTTTGATTTTCTACTAAAGCTTTGAATTCTTTGAACCTTTCAAGGGATTCAGACTTTTGCTTCATCAGATACACTAGACCATATCTTGAATGATCGTCTGTGAAAGTGATGAAGTAGTAGAAACCCTCACGAGCCATTTCTCCAAATGGTCTGCAAACATCGGTGTGCACTAGTCCTAAGACTTGAGTGGCTCTTTCAAAAGTCCCGGTGAAGGGTGATCTAGCTATCTTGCCTAAGAGACATGATTCACATGTTGGATAGGGATCTGACCCTAGTGAGCTTAAAGCCCATCTTTTTCCATTTTGTGAATCTTGTGCTCTCTAGCATGGCCTAGTCTAAAATGCCACTTTAGTCTTAACTTAGCTTCTTGCCAACCACGTTTCTTAGTTACAACATTTACATCAGATGAATTACAGACATTTAAATAATACAAACCATTAACTAAAGAAGCATTTCCAACTAATTTATTTCCATAATAAATGTCGCAATTTGACTTAGAAAACCGGAATGTATATCCAATCTTAGCTAAGATCAGAATAGAAACAATGTTTTTAAGCCCCTTGGGCAAAACTAAAACATTATCTAAAAACAATAAATGTCCACAATTCAAATATAAAGAAGTAAATCCTATCCTAGTAGTGCGACGATTTCTCGCTGCCTACTTTGATCATCACTTCTTCTCGGCCCAACTTTCTACTTCTCTGCAAATCCTGTTCCAAACAACACACATGGACACTAGCCCTTGACTCTAGAATCCATGAAGTAGAAAAAATGGTCATAGAATAATTAATTTCAAAAATAAAAAGTTCCATACCTTTTGAGCCTTTGCCTAATTTAGGACAGTTCCTCTTCCAGTGGCCAAGCTCACCCCACTCGAGACATCTGTCCGTTTTCTTAGGTCCTTTGCTTTTATAAAACCCTTCAACCTTTCCCTTACCCTTTTAAACATCCCCTTCAGCTCCAAGCTTGCCAGACTGCTTCTTGTTGTTCTTCTTCTCAGACATAGACTTTTTAGGTCCAGAAGAAATGACCAAGGCAGTTTCCTTTCCCTTTGGTTTCATTTGAGATTGTGCAGTAACTAACTTGTTCATTAGCCAAGCTAAATTGCACTCTATCTCATTGCAGTTAAAGTTAGCCAGAAGGAATCAGGAAGAGATTGCAAGATTAAGTCAGTTTGAAGGGTGGCGTTCATGGTGAAGTCGAGAGCTTCTAATTTCTCAATCCTCGATATCATTTTGAGGACATGATCACCAACCTTCTCACTTTCTTTCATCTTGTCTCCGAAGAGCTCTTTCGATATCTCATACCGTGCAGTTCGACTATGCTCACCATAGAGCTCTACCAGGTGAGTTAGGATAGCTCTTGCAGTGGTCATCTTATCATATGACCTTTGAAGTTCATTGGTCATAGAACCCAACATGTATCCTTTCACCCAAATGTCGTCCCTGACCCATTTTTCATTGGCTTGGACCTCTTCCTCGTTGGCACGTGTTCTGGCTGGAGCCGCCGGGATATCAGCCTCCAAGACGTATCCCAGAGATTCCATATTGAGGACAATCGTCAAATTTCTAAGCCAGTCCACATAATTGGGTCCAATAAGGGTATTCTTTTCGAGTAGTATTGAAAGTGAGTTTGTCATTTTGAGAGCGATAAATGAGAAAATAACTGTAGAAATAAATCAGATTAAATTAGATTACTTGTATTTGACTTAACCAAGAAAAATTAAGGACTTAAAATTAATCTTGGCTCCCACTGCATTTGTCGAATTCCACACTCCCATGTGAAAATTGGGAATCATCATTGGAATTGAGTCCACAGTGGGTATTGAGGTCCTCAATTAATTATATTCTGGCCCATTAAATTAATTGAAGTGATGTCTAACATCAATTTATCCAATAAATATTTCAATACCTTTCCCCATAGTTCACTAAGCTGCAACCTAACCGATTTCTAAGTTCGTGAACTACCCGAGTTCATTCCCACTAACTCCTATAATCTAACAATTGAATTTCACCTTGCAATCGAACATGTTTCTGGGGTGAAATATGTTTCGATTAAGGCATTCCATGCACTTAATAAAATCTCAAGTCATTTCTAAATGCATAAACCCCATAACTATCACATATTGAACATGCATAAATTATACTACTAATAAATATGCCTATCAATATTATCATGAAAAAAAAATCCATTTACACTCGATCATGGACTTTTCTAGAGGCCCGAGCCAATAGGCCATCACATGGAAAGGTAAAGCTGAAAAATAAAACTTTACGGGCTTAAATAATTCTAAACTATTTTACTACAACAACCCGTTGAAAGAAAAGCAAATCAAATTTAACCTAAGTCCATGATCGGTATTTCCATCACATAAGACATGTTCGCAATATTAAATCACTTATGTTGATTATTTAAAATTTTAGTCCAACTAAAAAGTCCTTTAATAAATTCTCAACTTTTATATATTATTTATTACAATTAAAATCATTCTAGTCCTACTAGATGACTTAGATATACAAAATTCAAAATTAAGTATATCTACCTTTAATTAAAATAATATTAGTCCAAGTAAATAAATACATAAAATATGGAATTTTATTTTATTATGATTTAAAGCAACCATTAAATGGAAAAAACTTTTATTTGATTAAAGAATTAAATATTAATCATTCAAGAAAAATAATTTATATTCTTAATTCAAATATTCAAGTAATTTCCAAGTCGAGAAAAAATTAATAATATTTAATCTATAAATTAGTTATTAATCTCCAAGAAAAATAATTAATTTATTCCAATTAAATATTTTATCCCAATTAATCTTATTGGGCTTGATTTCATCAAATCCAAGTTACCATCCTTTTGGTCTACTTGGATTTAATTTAATTGGGCTCAAATTAATTAATTAGGAAAAACATGCACACACTATTAATTTCTATTGGACTATTTTTAATTAAAATCCAAATCACCTATCCAACGGCCCATTTGGAATTAATTAAATTAAGCCCAAACTAGTTAATAAGTTGAAATTGACTAAATTTATAATTGGGCTTAATTTAATTATACCGGATCATCATCCTTTTGACCCATCCGGATAATTAAATTTACCCAAACCCAAATTCCAATTTCGACCCAATACATAGCCCATTTACCGACCCGGATCCAAGACCCAAATTAGCGGGTCATATGTCGCAACACATGACCCGTCAGGCCGTGTGGCCGTGTGCGTACAGCAGGAGCACACTGTGCATATGCTAATCTGCTCGGGGCTCTTCGAGCCTCGTTTTTCCTCATTTCTTGATTTTTCATGCATAACAAAAATTCCCAGATTTACAATAAACATAAAAAATCAAAACGCATGCTTAAAACCATAAAAAACGCAGATTTAATTAACACATAATCGCATGCTTCAAAAATACATATTATGCATATCATAAATCACATAAACACAATTAAATATGAGAATCAGAGATTGACTCTGATATCACTGTTGGGTTTTGCAAAAAATAACATAAACGCAGCGGAAGAATTTCAATTTTTTTTTTTTTAAAACCCAAAGTTGAATTCAATGATCGCATATTCAAATTGATCAATACACTTAACAAATAATCACTTACCTGTTAGAGCGAAGTTGTTGGAGACTTTTCTTCTTCCTCCAAAAGTCGAAAATTTGAAACTTTTAAATCTTCAATCCTTTGTGTAATCTCCAAATCTTGAACTTGATCCGAACAACGAAAATACTTTGTCTCTAAATTGTCATGCACGGATCGATAGACGAAAAATTCCCACTAATCTCTAATGGGGGCGACGGCTAGTGTATTAGAGAGGGGAGAAGTAATTTTCTTCTATCTTTCTAGGAGAGTTATCAAAGTCGTACACTTGTTCTAAGTCAAAGAGTCCTTATATTCCTCATGACTTATTGAACAAGTCAAAACAAAAGAGCCCTAGTATATTGGGTATCCTCTTGGACGCGCATCAAGGCCTAATAGGCGTCCTCTTGGACGCCTTCTTCAAGCCCGGGCATTATTTTGTTTTATTCAATTTCTTATTCAATTTCTTATTTATTATATCCAATAAATAAATTAATTAATTAAATAATCAAATTAATTAGATAAACTAATTCATTAATATATTTCCATAGGAAATGAATTAATAATTAATCTTACCTTTATAATTAATTATTTCATCCCATGGTACTAGATAGGCACTCCCATGTCAGAGATAAGATTGTACAAATGTTCTACGTCTTTATTTGTCCATTAAAGACTTCACTTTACTTGCGAACTTGTTTTTAGTAATCAAGATCGATCTCTCTAGTGCCACTCTTCCTATCCCATAGGAAGTATAGGGATCGCACTGAAAATACGGACAAAACGTTTTATACTACTTATAGATACAGATAAGATTTAAGTGAAAACTAAATAACGAATTTATTAATAATATCGAAATAAGTTAATTACAAGATAAATGCCCTATCATTCTTTCCTCTATGGCATCTGAGGGCATAATTCTAACATTCACATCTAATGTGATTTTATCAAAATACCCTTAGCATGGAAATATTCCTTTTCTTCACATAGCGCGACTCTCTAGGCTCGATTCAATTGGCAATGGAAGGATTCCAAAGGATAAGGTTGTCACCTAGTCAACACCGTGGAACCAAATTCGTAACCCAATTGAATACGAGATGAACATTTCATCACGAACCTTGATTACGGCTACCATATGTATATAAACTCTTCACCGACGTGACCCGATCAAGTAAGAGCCAAGGTACGTCAAAATCATATAACTTGATGCTGTACTCAGTAATCATAACAATGTGAAATTACCAAACTACCCTTAGTGACCATCACTAGTTTTGTTTATTTGCTTTGGCCAAAGGCTTTGTAATTTCTATTGCTTATGATCGTACATGTCACATACTCGTTTACTGTCGAGACGGTGAATCCCATATTGGCAGTTATCTTATAATGTCGAATGCACCATGTGGATCGTATTTCGAGGTCGACCCCACCTATCAGGTGATACGGGTCCAACTACTCTGATAACATATCCAATACTACAAGCACATCATAAATAACTCCTCAGGTCTAAAGCTCACACATACTACTGCAATCTTAATCCCAATCATTGATTGTCAAAGAGTAAATAGCCATGTGATTGGATTAATGAGAGTCGAGCTCAAATATGTTAATTCCATTAATCATATTCATGACACCAGCTCCCACTATCTAATTAGTGTACGACTGACATTTCCTTATCAAAGAAGGTGTCATACGAGTTGAATATTAATGCCCAATTAATATTCCTTAACTTGCAAACTCCTGTTTTAAGAGATTAAGTACTTGAATCTTCCAGTGCCCCCTCCTTTCCATAAGAGGTGGAAAGTCTATCTTCAAATCGCATGTACTTATTTGTTCAACACATTTAAATGCCATTAGATTTATATGAACAAAATCAAAACCTTTATGCTATAAATAGAAATGATAAAATGTTTGTACAAATAACTTATCAAACCCCTACTCAATCTAATTCCTCATAGGCATTGAAAGCATACACCTAATACTCGAAACCTTTACTCGTTGACATTTTGTTTTTTGTATTAACTCTTGTTCATGTCTCAAGCTCTGTCTTTGATGACAACGATTATTCTCGAATACCAAATACAATTGTCTGCATATGTGAACCCTTCTATTCAAGCTGAACTTTATTCAAAAACTTATGTGCAAGTTCTCCCCTTTGACATCAATGATCCATAGTTCAAAATTCTATTTTGTCCATTTTGTGGAATCCTATATTGTCTTCACAACCTTGTGATGTCTCTTGAATACAAATCTTTACTCCAAACTATTTTATCGTTTCGTTGTAGATTATTCTTATTGATCAACTACCTCGTCGTTGATAGCTTATATTCATGAACCCTTTGAAACTTGAGATTGATTCTTATGAAACTTCTATGCATTCGATGCCTCTTTCACCTGGATAAAAATTAATTGATGATGTTGATATTTGATCTCCTTGAACACCTTATATTTATTCTTCATAAGGATTGAACCATAACTGATCATCTATTCTTTGAATCCATTTTAGCATCTCATCTGATTATCTTGAAATCATTGAGCTTACAATCCTTAACTTGAGATACATATACTCTAACCGCTCAAGTGAATATATATATATAAAAAAATCTTGGTTAGATATTTCAATTATATTGTCATCCTTGTCCGTCAATTGACAGTTTTGCATTTATACATAATTCAGTAATCCGACCTGATTCTTGTTATGACCTCAATTTTCTTCTCTAAACCGTAACTGACCGCCAATAGTGATTCTTAAGCCTAATTTTCATATACTCACTTATATGTCGTAACTTCATAATGTTGATGACTTATATCGTAATTGCCTCTTTTATTGGTCCCTAAATTTTATTGTTTCCTGAACATCAATTTTAAGCTTGAGAAATATCTAAATCACTGCTTATTCGAACTCACATCACTTTTTCTTTTCTTTTTTGAATTTGGGGACCAAATTCTCCTGGGGGGAGGGATTGTAACACCCTATTTTTCTGGCTCCCAGTTTTATAGAGATTAAGGTAAGAGTTATAATTCTCGTTAATTAGATTTTGTAATTTATTTTATTCTAGCAATGCGCGTGCTCGATCCTTAACATTTACTACTTGGTTGTATAGTTAATATTTATACTCTAGCTATAGTTAAAATAGGCTAGTAATATTTACAAGTCTTTGTGGACTAGTTTGTATGTAATATTATTTAAGGCCTTCGGTATGTGTCTAGATGTTAATTTACATTTATATATATATATATATATAATGTATATATAGAACTAGAATAAAATAGAACAAAAGGGGTAGGTGGCTAGCTTAGAAATATAACACCTCCTTCCCATTCTAAACGTGGCAAGAGAAGAGAGAAATGACAGCACCTATTCTCAATTCCTTATCTTGACAACCTTCATCCACCTAGCATACATTTCACCCCTTTCATATTCACTCCAACCGAACACCTTCAACATCTACCCAATTTATATTCACAATTGAAATTAGACCAGTGGTGAGTCACATAAATTGTTGGACATGGTTGAAATCTCAAAGGGATTTGGAGTATCGTAAGGGAAGAAAGAAAAGTCCAGCAAACCTTACAATCTTGAGAAGGTGAGAGCATAATTCTTGTTTAGCTGAACCCATGCAGTAGTTATATAGGTTATCTATCAATGGTTGAGTAAAGTGAATTTAATTATGGTGTATTTGATCACATATATGTGTTTTCTGTTCAATTAACCTGCTTGATTCAAGGTGTACTGAAATTACAGTTTGTGTAGTTGAATTTAGGGCTGTGTTTATGTGACAAAGTGAGTGAATTTATTTATGTGAATTTTTCTGGGGGCTCTATGATCGTGTCAGGAGTATACTTGTAAATTTTGGTAAATATTAAAGTTGTTTTTGAATTTTATAAAATTCTTGCAATAAAGCTGCCAAGCTGTTAGCAAGATTGAATTGTGCCACCGTTTTGAACCTATTTGACCAACTTGGAGATATGCTTTTATTACGAAACTTTTATTGCACCAATATATGTGTGTCATAGACGTTTGCTCAAAAGTTGGGAGCTTTTGGATTAACAAAGGATTTTATAAGAATCTTTGAATGAAACTGCCATACTATTTTGCGGGAATGAAGCAAGTTTATGTTTTCAGCTTACTTGTCAAACCTATAGCTTTTATTTCATTCCCAAATGTTTACTGTAACATTATATACATGTTGGTAGTGTGTCCTAAAATTTTGGGAATTTTTCAAAAACAGGGCATTTAGATTTGTTTGAATCTTTAGAGTCTTTCCTGAAAACGATCCAGGTGCAGCCACGATTTGGTGAGCTAATCACCTAGTTAAAGATGTCAATTGAATTTGGGATTTCTATGACATGTTCTTCAATGTGATTCTTCTATTCTTGAAAAGTTTTAGAGCAAAATATTACTCAGGGAATTTATGAGAATTTTTATTGTGAAGCTGTGCCAGTATATAGCTTACTTGAGGATTGTTTCAACCCAAATTGCTTATATGTGTAGTACGACTTGCTTTATTAGGCTGAGTGACAAAGTATCATAGTTCAAGAATATGACAGTGTGTGCTTGGACAGTAGGATATGAGCGTGGTTCGGACAAGACATGAGACTACAACGCTGAGTTGTAATTGTGAGGGTTTCTCTTTTCCTTCAAAACTCTTTAATTGCTTTACCTACTTGTGATTGCTTTGTTTCGTTATACAATTGTCTTATCAATATCTTGTTGATTGGTTCGTGATGATTTTTGATTCCTAAATATCTTGTTTCGTTCAATATCTCGTTATCCTCGATGATGATTCCTTTCGCGTCTATAGTACATGTATTGCCTCGAAATGGTCTTCAGTTTGATCGGTGTCAATTACCTTATGTCTTTTCGTACCAATACCTAGTTCACATCTTTCATCATCTCGTTGAGACCATTGTACTTCTTGGCTCTACTCCATCGGTTATGGGAGCTAAGTGCTACGTAGTGAGAGCCACCTCTTGAGGCTTCAGCGCAAAGTGCTACATGGTGGGAGCCACCTCTAGAGTTCCAACAACTATAAATCAGTGATTGGAGCTAAGTACTATACGGGGTAAAGTGCTACGCGCAGCGGGAGTCACCTCTTGAGCCCATAGAAGCCACCTCTAGAGTCTCGACACTTGAAACCATATAGCATTCATTGAAAGGTGTTAAGTCTCCTACTGGTATGGGATAGTTGGGAGACGGAACACAATCGTTTGACATGAGTTCTAAAGTACATGAGTTGTTTTTTGTATTCTTACTTTGTTTCGATACTTGATTGTTCGCTCTTCTGATATCTTGATTGATTCATTTACTCGTCATTATATATGTTTGTTTTGTTATTATCTTCCGTTGCAGATCCTGTTTCAAAGATCAAAGGTAAAGCAAACTGTTAACCTACCTCACCACGTTATTCAGACTCACCCCTCTCCTTCTTTCTTCCTTTTCAGATAAGCGTAAAATGTCGGATATGAAGGGAGAAATGAGGAGTAAAGGATGCATTGGTTCGTTGCTATTAGAGGAAGTTATGTTTTGGGATGTATAATTGAGTACGTAAGATTGATGAGGAATTTATTGTTGATTTATTTGGAATGTAAAAGTTTAATTTTAGTAGATAAAGATTTCAAAAAGTTCTAACGCTTGGCGCTAGTTTGTGAAGGGACGGTCTCTCGGATCTAGCTGGCGTCGCAGTGTGGTAGGCTAGGTGGTCAGTGGACGCCACATTGTAGTAATTAATTAATTAAGAATTATATAACGTATTTTGAAAATAAATAATTCCAACAATCCCTCGGCACTTTCAAAATAAACGAGGATGAAAAAAATACTCAAGAACTTTAATCCATAATTAAAATATGGTGTAATCAATAAGTGGAGTATCCTTGAACCTATAGATTGAACTAAATAAATTAGGCTCTTTGACTGAGAGAATTAAACCTTGATCTCGTTAAGGAGTTGTCTGATGTATTTAGTTCCACCATATTCGGGTGACGGTTACACAAAAGCTGCACGTTAAAGGTCATGTGCTTATCCTAGTGTTTTAAAATTTAACCAGAAAAATCCATCGAATGCGACCCTGACATCCTACACTCACATAGGCAAGCTTATAAAGAGTGCTTTCACTCACTTAAAAAAGTCTATAAACATGTTAAGGACATTATGTCCAGCCCTCCAAATTTTGGGAAAGATTACTGTACATCACCTCATAGAAAAATATGATTTATCACATAACATAATTGATGTACCCGAAAAGTATCCAAGTTTCCTTTCCAGTGAATTCGCCTAAAGTTAAAGTTCCCTTGAACTTTAAAAAGATATTATACAAATATCGTAATTGAAGTAGGTAAAAACTTTGGTTATCCCTACTTACACTAGTATTAATCCCATTTCCCTCGAGGTTTTAAAAATTCTTTCTCCGGAAAGCGCTTTAGTAAGCAGATCCGCTAGCATCTCATTAGTTGGCAAATATTCCAGCACGACTTTTCCTTTCTTCACTAGTTTTCGTATATAGTGATATTGTCTAGAAATGTGTTTAGACTTACTTGTGAATCTCTTATTTTTCGCCAAGTGGATAGCTGCTTTGTTATCACAATACATAGTATCGGGTTGAATAGGGCCTTCGATGAACAGTATATGCCTCAGGAATCTTCTCATCCAAACTAAGTCCTTACCCGCTAGTGACATAGTCATATACTCAGATTCTATCGAAGACATGACTATGCAAGTCTGTTTCTTTGATGACCCAGCCACCGCACCGCCACCGAGTGTAAACAACCATCCACCAGTTGATTTCGAGTCAGCTTTTCCAGAAGCCCAATCTGCATCACTATAACATTCCAATGAAGTACCAATTCCACAATATTGCAAAAAATAATTAATTGTGCATTTCAAGTATCTCAAAAGTCTATTTATTTCTTGCCAATGCTCATAATTAGGATTGTGTGTGAACCTACTAAGTTTTCCAACTGCGAAGGTTATATCTGGCCTTGTGCAGTTCATCAAATATATTAAACTTCCTATAATTTTTGCATATTCCACTTGTGCAACATGTTCACCTTCATTAGAAGCAAGTTTATGATGAGGATCTAATGGTGTATTACTAGCATTGCAATCATAGCTATTAAATTTTGTCAATGTTTTTTCAACGTAATGGGATTGTGACAAAATAATTTACCATTGTCTCTAGTAACCTTTATACCCAAAATTACATCAACAGGCCCCATATCTTTAACCTCAAAAACATGAGCAATGTAATTCTTTGTTTTATACTTGAAGAAAATATTGATAAATCATCAACATAAAGAGTAATTGCTACACATGAATTTGCACCTCCTTTAGTGAAAACACAATCATCAACTTTATTACTTTTAAAGCTAAACTTCTGAATTTTGTCTCTAAATTTCTTATTCCATTGTCTTGGAGCTTGTTTAAGTCCATATAAAGATTTATTAAGTTTACATACTTTATCCTTGGACCTTTTTAATTATAATTACATATCCTTCAATTTGTTCAATACATATCTCTTCATCTAAGTCTCCATTTAAAAAAGTTGTTTTGACGTCCATTTGATGTACCTCTAAATTATATATTGAGGCTTTCGCAAACATAATTCTAATGGAAGTCAACTTCGTAACAAGAGAAAACGTCTCAAAATAATCTACTCCTTTTTGTTTAAAACCTTTAACAACTAATCTAGCCTTATACTTATCGACTGAATCATCAGTTCTTAGTTTTTTTCTCAATACCCATTTACTACCGAATGTCTTGGTATTAGGAGGCAAACTTGTTAGAGTTCAAGTATTTTTATCTATTATTGACTTAATTTTATCATTCATGGCTACTTTCCAATCATTAGCATCGGGTAGAGATATGGCTTCTTTAAAGTCTCTAGGGTATTCTTTATTATATGTAAACATTTTCAGGTCCAAAATCTTTTTCTATCCTCTTTCTTTTACTTCTTCTTAAACTTGGTTCACTAGATTCAATATTATCAAGAGACGTATTATTATCATGACTTTCTTCCTCTAAATCCTTAATGAGAAACTCATCATTATTTTGATTTTGTAAAAGTGAACCAATCAACTCTTTATCTATCTCAAACGAGTTGGCATCTTTAATTGTTTTGTCTTCAAAAAATTCAGCCGAGACATTCTCAAAAGCAATATTATTCTTTAAATCTAAAAATCTATACGCTTTACTATTACTAGCATAACCAATAAAAACTGATTTAATTCCTTTAGGGCCAATTTTATTGTACTAAAAAAAGTATCTAAAGCGTAAGCAAGACATCCCCATGTTCTAAATTCTAAGTTAGGAGACCTATTTTTTCATAATTCATATGGAGTTTTATCAGACCCTTTATGTAATATTCTATTATTAATGTAATTAGCAGATAATAAAGCTTCACCCCAAAGATTAGTTGGCAAATGTGAACTTAACGACATATTATTAACTATATCTAATAAAGTTCTATTTTTACGTTTAACCACACCGTTTTGTTGAGGGGTTCTAGGTGCACTAGTTTGATGTACAATGCCATTTTCTTCACAATATTTGACAAACTCATTTGAAGAATATTCACCTCCCCTATCACTTCTTAATATTTTTATTTTTACACCTAATTGGTTTTCTACTTGGTTATTTGTATATTTTAAATGTATCAAATACTTCATTTTTAGATATAAGTATCAAATACTTCATTTTTAGATATAAGTATCAAATACTTCATTTTTAGATATAAGTATCAAATACTTCATTTTTAGATCTAAGCATAGGTAAACTTAGAATAATCATCTATAAAAGTTACAAAATATCTTTTACCCCCTCTAGTTTCAATTTCTTTATTATTAAACATCGGTGTGTACTATTTCGAATATACTAAAATTTCTATTAACAGTTTTAAAAGGCTTTCTATTTAATTTTGCTTGAGCACCAAATTCACACTTTATGGAGTCATTAACACCATGCTTCGAAACTAAATTATGTTGAGTCATTCGATTAATTACTTTATTACTACTATGTCCTAATCGATAATGCCACATATTATTAAAGTCACAATCATAAGAAGAATGCATAAAATTTATATTATTCAAGTCACAAACATAAGAAGAATGCATAAAATTTTCATTAATAGTGCTCAAAAGATACATCTTGTCCTTAGCATAACCTTTACCAATAAAAGTCTCATTTTTTGTTAGGATCATTTTATAGGTCTCAAATACAACTTTAATTCCATGATGGCTAAACAAGAAAACTGAAATAAGGCTCTTTCTTATGACTGGTGCATGAAGCACATTTCTCAATGTAAGAGTTTTTTCGGAAAACAATTCCAAATCAACAGTACTGCAACCTACTATTTTGGTTGTTGCAGAATTTCCCATGAAAAGCTTATTATCATCCTCCACTTTTTTATAAGTCTTGAAGACATTTTTATGTGGTTTGACATGGCATGTAGTGCCTGAATCCACCCACCATCCTTCATTAGAATCCACCATAAAAGTCTCGGAAATCATGGTGATAATTTTCTCCTCTTCAACATTGTGACTTTCATTGTTTACCTTTTGTCCCATTTGAAAACAACATTGTGCAGCCTTATGGTTAGTTTTCCCACAAACAAAACAAGGATGACTCTTTTTAAAACTTTATTTAAAAAAATTTCCTTTCTTAAAATTATTATCAAATTTGAAATGAGCATTTTTCTTTTTCTTGAAAGCCATCTTAGAACCATCATAAACATTATTGCTAGGAGTAGATATATCAACAACATGCACTCTATTAAAATTGGAACCGCTTACCCGATTTTGATCTTCCTCAATATTGTCACGTACTTGGGCTTGCTCCTCAATTTGTAAATGTCGAAGGAGTTCCTCCAAGGTTTGACTCTCTCGCTTGCGTTGTAACATTTTACGATAGTCTTTCCATGAAGACAGCAACTTACCAATGATAGTAGAAACTTGAAATTTTTCGATCATTGGTTCTCCAATCGCCGCAATTTCTTGAGCAATTCGAACCATTTCTTGAACTTGCTCCATAATTGGTTTATCATCCACCACTTTAATTTTCACGTACTTGTTAATTAAATACGCTCTATGACCCGCATCTTCCATTGTATTTCTCGCAAGAAGTATTGTTCATAATTGTAACGCAGTCGAGTGATGCCAAAACACATCAAAGAGACCGTTGGACATTGCTCCAAGAATCAACCTCTACATACATAATTGTCTTCCAAACATTGAATTTGCTGTTGAGAGTATGAACCATCCTCCATGCCGGTTTGTGGATATGGCATTTGAGGCACATACGCAACTTTTTGCATGGTGAGAAGAAAGTGGATACGTTGTAACCAATGGTTAAAACTCGGGCCATCAAATCGCTCCAACCATTCAACTTCTTGTGAAGGCATCTTGATCATCACCGGAGTGGTCATCTTGAAAATTGTTCTTAAATTGATGGAAAAATTCCTCAAATGATCAAGAATGAATATGTGAATGAAAACAAACTGGGCTATGCGTATCATTTAACATACTATCTTAAGAACAATAATTTTCCCACTATGCAGGTGCTTCGCGGGAAATAAAATTATTCCCAGGATACAAGCCCAACCACCAATCTATTCTATAGACTGTACTCTATGAATAGATAAACCTATCACTCTTTTATGAATTATGAAAAGAGGTAGACAAAAACAAAGAAAAACAAGGAAAGTACGAAATTGTATAGATAAGTGTATGTTGCAGCTTTCCGTGTACTGTTTATGGTTTTAGGATGAGAGATCAAATTTTTCATTAATTGATATGTAAAACTTGGGGTCTTTTATATATATATATATATATAAATAAAAGCACACTTTCAAATGGTGAACAAAAAATACAAAAAATGAGATGGCTATTGGAAAAGTTGTTGTTAAGAGTTACGTGATTTTTCCAAAGAGCCACATGCATCTTAACATCGGCCTTCCAACGGCTAAATTAAAAAATAATTTAAACTTACCAACGGCTAATTTTAGTAATTAATTAATTAAGAACTATATAACATAGTTTGAAAATAAATAATGCCAACATATCCATTTTCGAGAAATAGGCATAGTCATAAAATTTTCGGCATTCAAGTCGAACGAAACCACGGCAACAAGTGGTGGCTCACCAGAGAAATAATTACAAGGCATCCAATGAAGAACATCATCCATGCATGCCGGTATCCTTGATGTTGGGTGTGGAGATTTTTTGCTAATCGTCTTCGAAGAATGATTAGCAGGAGATATATCAATATCACCATGATACTTGTGATGCGTGATCAAAAAGTTGACCACTTTATATTCCTCTGTCTTTGATGGGTATCCAAAACCAATGTCTCGAGTGAGATATTTACATGGAGAAGTCTTCGGCAGTGTTAATATCTATTCGGTGGCAGGGTTGCACAAATAGATTTCAAAAATTCTAAAAGTGTATAATGATGGAAAAAATTGTCAGACAATGAATGTCACGTTATTGACCACGTGGGGTAGAGGAACTGATCCAATGCACGACAAATTAGGTTGGGGGTTGATAAATGTATAGATTGCATTCGAATGTAGCGAGCTGCCTACGTACCCGATGAATGCGGGATCAAGTCAATTCGTAGTTCTGTATACTCTCAATTCTTGCCAATGGATTTTTCTGGAAAGGGTAGACAATGATCTTTTCCCAGCTCCTCTAAGGTATTTATATGGAGCTGACACTGGGCTTATGGGCCGTGGGCTTAACTTTACCAATAGCCCATCAGGTTTAATAATTAACCTCTTTATTGGCACTTGGACTAATAAAATAGCCCAAGTATTTGGTGGGTCGTCAAGCCCAAAAACCCACGGGGGACGGCCCGGCCTGAGCCGGAGATACGTGCAATTATTGTAATCCCCTTAGACATTTTTGGTGCACATCATAATGCTCTCCACTCCCGGGTTTACCTGGTGGGATACCCATGAGTAGAAGTAATCCCGCTTAGGCAGTGCCATTTAGCTTCAATTTGTACTAGGTAGTGGGTCATAAAGGCCCCTCACCCACCTTTTGTTTAAGTGTGGATGGGTTGTTGGCATTTAACTCACAACTCTCATTCATACCCTCATACTTTTTCAAAATTCTCTCCTTAGGAAATTCTCTCTCTAGGAGCTTTTCCCTTAGCCTACAATGGACAAAAGCCAAGGTGACCAAGGTAAAGATAGTATTTTTTGCACTTGTTTCTCCATTTTTGCTTATGGTGCCATGATAATAGCTTAGGAGAGAGTTTGCTTTTCTACCCCCATTTTAGTTGATTTAACCTATGACATCCCCGCCCTCGTGGAGCAATTTTATTGGGGTCGTTGGCTTTTACCAGGCGGCGTCGAGCTTTAACACTTAAACAGGGGAAATGACATCGGGAGTCGACCCCGAATACGGGAAGCCTCGCGGCTAGGCCACAAGGTGCGATGCCCCATGGCCTGGTCGCGAGGCGCGATGCCCCGTGGCCTGGCCGCAAGGTCTATCACCTCGTGACTTGGTCGCAAGACGATGGGCGCTCCCTTCCCGGTTTGATTCGTCCCGGGGGTGCTCTCTAGGTAGCGGCTTCGATGCCGGGTTGGCCCTTGCTTGTTCTTGGTTAAGTCCCTTGGTATGTATTTGTGCTATCATTTTGGATATCCCTTATTTAGGACTGGTTATTAATTGGGTCCCCCATCTTTCGTATGGCGAGGGAGCCATTCTTTTTCGGATAGTAAGGGTCCGGCTCTTCAAGAGGGTTTTGATTTTGACACTCGTGATTCCACTATCATCGAAGTCGAGCTTTTAGCACTCTTCGAGGATACCGCGGTGGATTTCTAGCTGCCCATACCTATAGCGAGTAGCTAGATTTTTGACCCTCTAGAGGGGCATGTGACCCTTTACTTAGAATATTTTCGTTCGGGGCTCACATTTTCCTACCACGAGCTTTTTGGGAAAGTGCCGGTTCATTATCAAATTTGTATAAGTCAGTTAGCTCCTACTTTTTTTTACTTTCTTTGAGGGTTTTATTTCTTGATTCACCGAGTTAGGCCTTGAAATAAACTTGGATGCCTTTCAGGCCCTATTAACGGTTAAGATGTGTACTTCTATACCAAACATGTATTTTTTTCCTTCGTCGACCGTTAGGTTCTTGGAGGGTAACATTAAACCTAGGGGTGATTGGAAATTGAAGTTCTTTTATTTTTCGATTACTCACTTGGGTATATCAATGCCTTTGTATTGGAATGGGAGTGTTTCCCCTCATCGTGTCACCCGTGTTCAAAAACAACTCAGAGTTATCTTTAGCAAGGTGGGTCTGTTTGATAGTAGATTTGACATTAGCCAATTCTATACTCCTGGTATTTATACCTTCAGTTTTAGTGCTTCATGTTGTAACTTCTATGTGGTTTCGAGCCTTATGCTCTTACATACTAACACTTGGTGGTTTTATGTATTTTATGCAGGCAATAAGGTGCCCACGGGTGGCAAGGTGTGCTCTACCACGCCTCGAGCTTCCCACACTCCATTCAGTCGTGGTGATGGGGCCGATCAGTCAGGTCCCCTGCACCTCGCCCTCTTAGATTTTGCTCTGCCAGAGCAGGTGCCATGCACACTGGATTTCGATTCCTTGATGGCAGATTTAGGCTCTAAGGGTACCTAGGGCCCTAAAATGGGCGCCCCTGCTAGCCCTCAAGGCACCGTTATCTTGGAGACAGGGATGGCGAAAATGCTATTGGGAACTCAACTCACTCGTCTCCAAGAGCTAGTCGTGGTAAAACTTGCCCTCGTATTCTTGGCCTCCGCCAGCTCCAGCGGTGAAGCGTGTTTGTGGTTGTTCTCTGGAGAGCTCTAGCTCCACCGGACTTGGCATTGGTTTCTTTCATTCTAAGGCAAACTTGGACCCCGACGTCAGCTTTTTTTGGGATAGTACTGATCCTGTGACTCCTTGGTCTATGATGAGGATGGTCGTGACTGATTATAAAGCTAGCCGCTTATGATCCCTATCGATTGAGCATCTAGATCAGGAGATTTGTACCGGGGCCGGTCGGGTAAGTGTTTACACGTGTTATTGCCATTATTTAGAGGCTACATGTTCGCGCATCTATGGTTTTTTTTCCATTTTCACGTTTGTCAGGCAGTCTAACTATCACATTGCCTCCGACTTAAGTGCGGGGAGGTGGAGAAGGAGCATCGAGAGAGCCTCCATGAGAATCAGGAGCTTCTTTAACGGTTCTAGAGAGCTAAGAACTCGATTGACAAATGGGAGGGGAAATATAAAGAGGCCCAGAAGAAGCTTGAGATGGAGAAGTTCAACGGTAGCTATTTTGTTTAGCTCGGATGTTGGGAAAAAAACTCTAAGTGATGCCAAAAAGTCGGCGGTGGATAAATTCCGCAAGAGTACCACCTTTATTGAGGAATGCAACCAACGGGCGTATAAGGTTGCTCGGGGCTTTATGACCAAGACGGTGCGTAAGTACCGTAGGGCCCTTCACGATAGTGGCGGTATCCCGACGACGATGTTACGTGGCTGTACGAGAATTTTCCTAATACCAGTGACGGGGAGACCGATGCTAGGGGCGGTGCCGCTAGTTGAGGCATTGGTCGCCTTCTTAGCTTTTACGCCCTCTCATGCTTTTACCCATCAGAGTTTATTCATTTGCCTTTCGAAACTATCTTTATTCTATATCTTGTTTTATCATTTGTAAGACTTTATTTTTATTTTCCCATGAATGGGCTAATTTGTTATGCGTCAACTTGTAGCCTTTTGAGGCTTGTTGGATATTTACTATCTCCTTGGCATGTTGCCTCTTGGGGACTTGCATTAATATTGGCTATCTCTTTTTGCCTCTTAGCTATCTTAGCATGTCGTGGGCGTACTATTCTAAGTGGTAGATTATTTATTCTACTCTTGCCTTAGTACCTTGCAGCCTCATGCGCTTCAGCTTTGGTACTTGGTTATTCCAAGGCACCCCTAGTGGTTTTTTTTTTTTTTTTTTTACCGCTAGTGATTTTTTCACCTTTTAACCACTGGTGATTTCTTATGTATATCAGTTAGTTACCAACTAGTCTTTTCTTTCTCCACCTCAAAACTAGTCTGTTTCTTTCTCCACTTCATTTCCTCCTACTTCTTAATATGCAAGTCAAATTCAGGAGTAAGTGACTAAGTAGCGTCCATTTGGCGCCAGGGAGTTAAAAAGTTGTTATTTTATTTGGAGTGTAGTGCCTTTTCGATAGTGAGAGCTCTAGGCTAGTTTTGACGTGCGTCGACCACAGTGTTTTTGTGGCACAATGTTTTGTGATATTTTTATGAGGGTGACATTTCTTCTTATAGGCTTAAATAGCCACTGATGTTATTTATTCATGAAGTGAACTACGACCTTTGTCATGTTGGTAGGAGGCGAAATCTCTCCTTAGTTTTAGTTGTGTAAGGTGAAAGTTCACCTTTGTCATATTTGTATGAATGAGTGGCGTGGTTTGTGATATTCGTGGCCACTTATCAGTGGAGGCTTGGTCACCTCTTATTTGTTTATTTTCGTATAATCTCGTTCCAGAACCTTAATGGGCGTGGAGAGACCTTTCGTAGGTCCTCAACCTCTCTCGATATTACTGGAGGGATTATGGGGTGGCCCATCCTTGTTCGAGTCTTTGACAGCGCGGGGGATTTTCGCGGTGCCACCTATATTGACCTCTAGTGGGGTCGGGGATAATTTCATAACACCTCTAGTGGAAACTTAATTAGCTCCCAGGGGTCGTATTGGTACTTTTAGTTCCCGGGTGAAATGCTTAAGTATTTAAGGTCTTTGTTAACCTAACAACATAATAAGGGTGCTATAAGCACTCAAGTATATGTTTGGCCAGTGGCCAATATCCCCAAATATTAACAGCAGTTATTAAGGCAACACATCTAGTAGCCAAAATAAACTAAGTAATGGATTTTTTGAAATAGCCTCGGTCGGAAGCAGTGATTCTGAGGGGCATTTGTTTTAGGTGTTGTTAAATCATCAAGGGTAATATACTACCTATTCATTATGCTAGCATGTTATCATGCGAAAACGCCATTCATCATATTTAATGGAAAAGGGTGCTATTCAGAACTTAATAAAACATTCAATCATCCATGCAAAAAATAAAGGGGGGGGGGGGTGCACATAGGCACCTCAAAATGATAATGTACGTGGGTGCACTTAGGCATCTCAAAAACTTAGAGTAAGAAGGAACGCAACACTTGGCTCATGGCCAACATGAAATTGTCCAATAGTAGAGTAGGAAATAAAGTGGTGTTTTCAATTTGTTACCTGCTGACGCCTCATGGTGCTTAATGCTTTGTCGGGTCCGGAGAGTGATTCCCCGTGATGTTCACCTTGCCAGTGAGCTTCTTTGCTGGCACGTGGCTGCCTAGGGGTGACCGTTGGACTAATTTGGCCTTGCCCCCCAAGCGAGCTTCCCGCAGCGATATTAAGTTGATGGCGATTTATTTCCTTTTGTCTGTGGGATCCTTGTCGCCATGCTTCCTCTTTGGTTTCTTCAATGCGCTTGCATAACATTCCCTTGCGATCTTAATATCCTCGACAGCTTTCCCAATTCCCACGGGGGTGGGAAATTTGACCTTCATAGGGTAAGTCGAAATGACCGCTTGAATTAAGTTTAAGCTCGGCCTCCCCAATATGACATATTGTTAGGTTTGTGCCCTCGATGCCAATGACGAATTAGAGAATAGGGCACTAGTTTATATTGTACAACCTATTAATTATATAAAGGTATTTGCAAGTTGTTCATATATTTCTTAATGGCATCTAGAAGTCTTAAATGAACAACTAGTCCATGTGTGTCAAGGCAAACCTTCATACTCCTTATAGTAGTTAAGGAGATGGGCACTGGAAGGGTTTGATACTTGATTACTTAAATGGTTCGCAAGTCGGAGAATCTCAATGGGGCATTGAGATTCGTGTGGACTTGTATGACACCTGCTCTGATAAGGAGTGCCACTCTAACACTATGGGATAGTGGGAGTTTATGTCATGGATACATTGATTGGATTGAATTAGTGTATTCAAACACAACTCGTAGTAATCCGATCACATGGGTTTTTACTCAGTGATTGTCAATGATCGGATTACTGATTATGATAGTATGCGTGAGCCTTTGACCTGAGTAATCAAGTTGAAGATGTGCTTGTGACATAAAGTCTGTCATTAGAGTAGTTAGATCCAATTCACCCTGGTGGGATCGACCTCAAAGTGCGGCTTGATGGGCAAGTAGCAGTCTTAACCGGTTAGCAAAATGGAATTCACTGTCTCGAAAGTAAACGAGAAGTATCCTATGCGATCATAGGTAAATGAGATTAAAGTCTCTGGCCAGAGCTCATGAACTAACCCGTGTTGGACACTGAGGGTAGTTTCGTAATCTCATTTACTATGACACTTGAGCATAGTATCGAGTCCTGTGAGTTTGACATATTCGATGACTCTCACTCGATCGGGATACGTCAGTGAAGGGCTTATACTCATACAATATTCATAATCTAAAGGTTCGTAATGACATAGTCATTTCGTACTTGGTTGGGCTACGATGTGGGGCCACGGTGCTGGCTAGGTGTCATCCACATTTTTTGGCTTCCTCCCATTGCCAATCGAGAGGAACCTAGAGAGTCGCACTATAGGAATAGATGGGGAAATTGTTTGTTGTATTTGGAGGGCGTTTTGGTAATTTATCCTTTGGAAGGACGAATTAATTCATTGAACTAATTAATTTAATTAGTTATTTAATTGGATTAAACATAGATAATTAAATTAATTATGTTGACTAGGTCAACTATGGTATTAATTTATTATTTAGCTAATTAGTTAATTAGAATATTAATTTAATCTTTGTATATTTAATTGGATTAAATATTAGAGGATTAAATTAATAAGGCTAAGTTGACTGGGTCAACATAGCCCAAATATAAGTCCAATTGGGCCCTTAGGGGCATGTGTTTTGGTGGGCTTGGTTGGAGGATTTATTTAATCCTCCAACACAAGCCAGAAAACATAACAGTTGCAAATCACATTATTCAGTTCCTCCACTAGAAATGCAACATAGGGAAAATAATTTCTCTTCCACACTCTCTTACCTAGCCTCCATTATGGAGAAAAGAGATGGAGATTTTCAGAGTCAATTCCGACGCGTGATAATCTAGAGGGGACACGTGGTCCGTTGAATGAAGATTTGAATATTCGCGAGAATTGATTGAATACGCGAAAAGGTAAGTTTTCGCATTCATTCTTTTAAATAAAAGCAATGAACAACAAATTGATCTTGGCTTTGAGAATCCGGATATGATTTTTAATTTTCGCTGTGCATGATACCAGGATTCCCAACAATTATAGGTGGAGGGGGCTTTGACCATTAGAAACTTGACCATCTTGGTGGAGCGGGCAGGATATGCGCCCACTGAAATGGGGAAAGACACTTCTCCCAAGGCTTGGTGGTCCCAAGTGGCATACGAAAGGCTTTGGTTATCACAGTGGATTGGGGTAGGACCTAGGATTGTTGCATAATCTCTAAGTTGTTGCCTCATCCAAAGGATTTGTGCACATCAGCTCCCAGCGGCTACGTACTCTGCTTCAGCGGTAGACGTCGCTATGGATTGTTGTTTCTTACTATGCCACAAAATTAGTCTATCACCTTGAAATTGACATGTACCACTAGTGCTTTTTCTATCTTTTTTGCATCCTGCAAAATCTGCGTCTGAATAACCAATTAGTTCAAAAGGAGAGTCCCTTAGATACCATAATCCCACATTTTGTGTGCCTTTTAGGTATTTAAGGATTCTCTTGGTAGCATTTAAATGTGATTCTCTTGGATCAGCTTGAAAGCGTGCACACATGCATACTGAAAACATAATATCGGGTCTACTAGCGGTAAGATAAAGAAGTGATCCAATGATACCTCTATAGTTAGTGATATCAATTTTCTTTCCACTTTCATATTTATCTAACTTAAGCGTTTGGCTCATTGGAATTTTGAAGATGATGCATTTTCCATACCAAATTTCTTAATCATATCACGTGTGTATTTAGCTTGGTTTATAAATATACCATTAGGAAGTTGTTTAACTTGTAATCCTAAGAAGAAAGTTAATTCACCCATCATGCTCATTTCAAATTGATCTTGCATCATTTTCAAAAATTTCTCACACAATCGCTTATTAGTAGAACCAAATATAATATCATCAACATAGATTTGGACTAAGAGAATATCTTCATTATGGGTAATTTTAAATAACATTGTATCAACGCTGCCTTTTGAAAAGCCTTTACCTATAAGGAAGATAGAGATAGTGTCATACCATGCTCTTGGTGCTTGTTTAAGGCCATAGAGTGCCTTATCCAATTTGTAGACCATACTTTTGCCATGGTTGTTGATGAATCCTAGAGGTTGCTCCACATAGACTTCTTCTTGGAGTTTACCATTCAGGAATGCACTCTTCACGTCCATTTGGTATACTGTGAATTTGTTGAATGCGGAAAATGCTAGGAACATCCTAATCGCTTCAAGACGGGCTACTGGGGTATACGTTTAATCAAAATCAATACCTTCTTCTTGACAATAACCCTGAGCGACTAATCTGGATTTGTTTCTTATAACAATGCCATCTTCATCCATCTTGTTCCTAAAAACCCATCTAGTTCCAATAACTCCTTGGTGAGTTGGTCTTGGTACTAGCGTCCAAACTTTGCTTCTCTCAAATTGGTTATGCTCTTCTTGCATCGCTTCTACCCAACTTGAATCACTGAGCGCTTCATCCACTTTCTTTGGTTCCATTTGAGATAGAAAACTTGCGAACATGGCCTCATTGATTGTAGCAGACCTAGTCCTAACAGGTGCTTCAATATCTCCAATTACTAACTCTGGTGGATGGTCTCTAAGCCATTTACGATCTGGGTGGAACGGGTTGAGGGATTCTTGATTGTCAGTTGCTTGACCCTCATTTGCCTCTGGTGCGGTCGCTGCATCATTCACAATTCCAATTTTCTCTTGATGATCATTCTTTTCATGATCATCAGTGATTGTGATATTATCCTTATTAGTAACCTCACGAGTAACCTTAAGAATAGGCACAAAGATCTCATCATCCTCATCATCATTACTATCATCACAAAGATTGATTTGTGACGCTTGTTGGGCAAGATCTTCAATTCCTACATCATCAGGATTAACCTTACTCGGTTCTTGGTTAACATCATCAAACACAATATGAGTGGACTCTTCAACCTTCGATTTGATCTTATTTAGGATGCGAAAACTCTTTCCGTTCTTGGCATAGCCTAGAAAGATTCCCTCATCCGCTTTAGGATAAAATGTCTTTAGGCTGTGGGATCCATTGTTATGAATGAAACATTTTGAACCAAATACATGAAGATATGAAACGTTAGGCTTACGTCCCTTCCACAACTCATATGGAGTCTTCTCATGTTGCTTGTTGATCATACACCGGTTCTGAGTGTAGCAAGCGGTATTGATAGCTTCGGCCCAAAACCTTTGAGGTAGCTTAGACTCTGCAAGCATCGTCCTGGCAGCTTCTTTAAGCGTTCTGTTCCGTCGCTCGGTGACTCCATTCTGTTGAGGTGTTCTAGGAGCAGAATACTCATGAAGTATTCCAAAATCTATACAAAACTTCTGAACAAATTGTTTAGTAAATTTAGTTTCTCTATCGCTTCTGATTCTCGTCACTTTTAAATCTTTATAAGTTTGCAATTGACAAATAAGCGATGTGAGCTTGATACTAGTTTAATCTTTGGTCGCTAGGAATTCTACCCATGTATAGTAAGAGAAATCATCAACCATTACTAGCGAGTACTTTTTACCACTAACGCTCATGATTTGAATAGGACCAAACAATCTAGATGCAACAGTTCAAGAACTCTAGAAGTAGATAGGCATGGTTTCTTCTTAAAAGATGATTCGACTTGTTTACCCATTTGACATTCATCACATAAGCGATTCTTTTGAAAGGAACCCTTAGGTAATCCCTCCACAAGATTTAGTGATATTAACTGAGAGATTGCCTTAAAGTTGACTTTTAGCAACAAAGCATGTGGGGTTGTTATCAATTGTAGAATCCCAATCTACTAAATAAACATTATTTGTTCTTTTTCCTCTTAATTTAGTAGACTTAGTCTTAGCGTCGTTAACATAGCAAAAGTCGCTTGAAAATTTTACTTCAAAGCCTTTATCACAAAATTGACTAATGCTTAACAAATTATGCTTAAGATTCACAACATAATATACATCACTGATCATGATGTTCCCCCTATGCATGATACCTATACCTTTGGTTTTACCTTTGGAGTTATCACCGAATATAACTTGAGGACCGTTGGTTACACGATAATTGACCAAGAGATCCTTTGATCCAGTCATATGCCTTGATGACCCACTATCGAAGTACCAAACAGAAGTATCGGTGTTGGCTCTAGGTACCTCTGGTAGCGAGTCATCAGACGCTTTATCATCTCTTGCCATAAGTCAAATCAACACTGAGTCGCTTGTTGGTTCATCATCACTACTTTCATCTGATGATTCCAAATCCTCTTCAGGTGCGGAGAATGGTTCAAATTCCGCTAGCAAACCTTGTTGACGAAGGTTGCTCCTGAATTGGTTTCTATCCGAATAGTCTTTCCTTGTGGGCTTAGACACATTTGGATAAGGGCAATTTACCTGGTAGTGCCCTGGTTTCTTGCATTTATAACATAAATTAGTTTTTATTTTCTGTTCAGTAGTTAATCGCTTAGAAATGACTGACACTGAGGGATTCTGAGTAGGAGTTGTAGGCGCTTGGTAAGGAACTGGCGCTATTGATTGGGGTGCTGAGTACACTGGCGCTTGATATGAGTCGCTGGTGCAGGGAGAAGAGTTTGAAATGAAGTTTGTCCAATAGGATTTCTCTTTTCATATCTTAGAAATTTTTTGAATTTCTTGACCAATAAAGCCATTTTTTTCCTCATTGGATTCTGTTGATTTCTCCTCACTAATCGCTTTACCCTTGCTTTTGGTGGTAGCGATTAATGCTCCTGATTCAATCGCTGAAGTCGATGTGTCACTGACTTCACCCAATTCAAATTCAAATGCCTTTAATTCTGAGAATACATGTTCTGGAGTAAGGGTCTCCAATGTCTGAGATTCTCTCATAGCAACAGTCTTAATCAAATACTTGCTCGGAAGACTTCTAAAAATCTTATTGACCATTTCCTTATTGGTCAATTCTTTATCCAATGACGCTAACTTTGTAATGAGCATAGTAATCCTTGGTTCCAGTTGTTCTAGCGTCTCGTTGGATTGCATCTTGAAAAGTTCAAATCTTTGCATGGCTATGGAGAGCTTATTCTCCTTTATCTGTGCTGAACCTTCACACACTATAGCCAACTTATCCCATATTTCTTTAGAAGTTTTACATTGCTTGATCTTGTTGAATAATGCATCATTGTCTCCCAACGCTGAGTAAAGTGCACTTCGTCCAACATTATCTAGATTTGCTCTTTTTCGATCATCAGGCATCCATTCTAACTTAGGTTTCTCGACATATCCATCTGGAGTGGCTTCATCAGCTCCAGGTGCTCGAGTTATCACTTTCATGATCTTAATGGGGCCATCTAAAATTACATCACACATTTCATTATCGCAAGACCATAAATACACGAATGCTCTAGGTTTCCAAGAATCATAGTTTGACTCTACCAACTTAGGCATGTTGTTAAAATCCTTAATGAGATGTTTTGAGAAAGAGGGTTTTAAAACGACTAAGTTTTAGAAAGATGGATCTAAAAAAGTAGTTACGCTCGGAAACTCTTAGGTTTCTACTTCAACCGCTCTGATACCACTTGGTGGTGCCAAGTGGCATACGAAAGGGTCTAGAAGGGGGGGAGGGTGTTGAATAGACCCTGAAGTCTTTTTCGACTTCAAAAATTCGTATCACTTTTAAAGATTAGAACGTTTAGAAAGCTGAGCGCTTGGGTCGGACGCTTCAGTAAAGATAACTTAGACTTAGTGATTTCAGTAATTTACCAAAGTAGGGTAACGCTTAGATCGCTTAATCAGGGTTAGCACAACGGAAATGATTTTAAAGCTTTAGCGTTCGTTTTGGTTAAATAGTCGCTTAGCAGATTGACTTATCTTTTTCAGAATAGATAAAATAATGTAAAACAAGACAATAATAAAAGTAAATGACACAAGATATATAAGGTTCACTAGGTGATGTAATCCCAGCTACGTCCTTCTTCTCATTTTTCACTTGGAGGGAATTTACTAAGATGATTATCAAAGAATCACACAGAATCTTCTACAAGATAGTAAATAGGTGAAAATGATCTCGGGCTCCTTGATCAGACAGATGTCAGCACCAATGAAGATCTTCTTCTACAAACTTCTCTCACTCAGAAATACTGCCTGTTTCAACAACTTTCTCACTTAGATGAAAGGTTGAGGGTTTTATCACAAGGGTTTGTTTGTTTTTGGAAAGATCAAACAACTTGGAATATCTCAGTAAGAGTTTAGATTTCTTATTTGGAAGATGTTTGGGATATTTTTGACTGTATGGAATGTATGTAAAAATCTTGAAAGATTTTGGCTATGAAGTTTCTAAGATTTTTCTTCAGCAAATTTTTTCTTGTCAGATAGATTATGGCTGCGGAATCATCCACCTGAGCAGATTATTGGAGATATTGAAGCGTCTGTTAGGACTAGAGCCGCTATATTTAATGAGGCCATGTTTGGAAGCTTTCTATCTCAAATGGAACCTAAGAAAGTGGATGAAGCGCTAAGCGATCCAAGTTGGATTGAAGCCATGCAAGAAGAGCTAAATCAATTCGAAAGAAATAAGGTTTGGACGCTAGTACCAAGGCCAACTCACCAAGGAGTTATTGGGACTAGATCGGTTTATAGAAACAAAATGGATGAGAATGGCATTGTGATAAGAAACAAGGCCAGACTTGTAGCTTAAGGATATTGCCAAGAGGAGGGTATTGACTTTGATGAGACATACGCTCCTGTCGCCCGTCTTGAAGCGATCCGCATGTTTCTAGCGTTTGCAGCGTTCAACAAGTTCGTGGTATATCAAATGAACATGAAGAGTGCCTTCCTGAATGGTAAACTCCAAGAAAAAGTGTACGTGGAGCAACCACCAGGATTCATCAACAACCATGGTAAGCGCATGGTTTACAAGCTAGACAAAGCACTTTATGAGCTTAAGCAAGCACCCGGAGCATGGTATAACACTCTCTCTATCTTCCTTATTGGTAAAGGCTTTTCAAAAGGCAGCGTTGATACAACGTTATTTAAAATTACCAGCGACGAAGATACTCTCTTAGTCCAAATTTATGTTGATGATATTATATTTGGTTCTACTAATAAGCGTCTGTGTGAGAAATTTTCGAAAATGATGCAAGAATAATTTGAAATGAGCATGATGGGTGAATTAACTTTATTCTTAGGATTACAAGTTCAACAACTCCCTAATGGCATATTTATAAACCAAGCTAAATGTACACGTGATATGCTTAAGAAATTTGGTATGGAAAATGCGTCATCTTTAAAAATTCCAATGAGCCAAACGCTTAAGTTAGATAAAGATGAAAGTGGGAAGAAGGTAGATATCACTAATTATAGAGGTATCATTGGATCACTACTTTATCTTACTGCTAGTAGACCCGCTATTATGTTTTCGGTATGCATGTGTGCACATTTTTAAGCTGATCCAAAAGAATCACACTTAATTGCTGCCAAGAAGATCCTTAAATACCTAAAAGGCACACAACATGTGGGCTTATGGTATCCAAGGGACTCTCCTTTTGAACTAATTGGTTACCCAGATGCAGATTTTGCAGGTTGCAAAATAGATCGTAAGAGTATTAGTGGTACATGTCAATTTCTAGGTGATAGGTTAGTTTCATGGCATAGTAAGAAACAACAATCCATAGCTACCTCGACAGCCAAAGCTGAGTGTGTAGCTGCAGGAAGTTGTTGTGCACAAGTGTTATGGATGAGGCAACAACATAGAGATTATGGAATAATCCTAGGTCCAACCCCTATTCATTGTGATAACCAAAGCGCCCTAACCATGACTCAAAACCCTGTTCTTCATTCTAGAACCAAACATATTGACATTAGATACCATTTTCTTCGTGACCATGTTCAAAAGAAAGTTATCTCCATGCATTTTATTGGAACTGACAAACAACTAGCAGATATCTTTACCAAAACGCTGAATGAACCACGTTTTCTCACTTTGCGAAGTGAATTAGGTATGATCGATTTAAATGCTTAATCATTATGCATCATATTTTATTAGACATATAACTTAGGGAGAATCCACCTCATTTATGTCAAATGTTTTTAAGTTGTTACAAGTTAACTAATTTAGGGAGAACCTTAAAAGTATACTTGAAACAAATATGCAAGCGTCATTGATCAAAAATTTTCATATGCATGATCATCAATGCTCAGCATTATTTATGCATAAATTATTGGACGCTCAAACATAAAAAGACTTTTAATCCCAAGCGTCTAATTCTCCAAAAAGGTCAAAAAGATGTTATATCATTAAGAGGTATACGTGTTAAGCGTTGAACCAATTCCATTCAACACTTTAACATTAAACTTTTTATAAAATTCATGCATAAATTTTACACACTTCTTGAGAAAGTAGATAGACTCAATAGTCTATATTGTACTCTATCTGCACATATCTATCACATCAAACTGACGGGTAATCAAAAACTTTTCAAAATGACAGTTCAGAAAGAGCACGTGTCTGTGAACGTGTCAATATATCACCAGGCGCGTGTCCTACACTCTGAAAATCCCAAATATTTTAAAATTCTTTTAACTCGGATGCCAAAATTTTATATACGGCAGCTACCTCATGTAACTTCTCTCTTTTACCCAAAATTCGCGTCCGTATTTAAATTTATGGCTGAGATTAAAATCACATTACACGTGTCTAAATCTTGAAGAGATGAGAGTATACAATTTTCAAAAATCCTTTACTGTATCATTTCAAATACTTTTTGCATACGAATTATTCACCATTACTCAAAAACTTTCAGCAAATTTTTACCTTCTCTCTCTCTCAAAGCAAAAGAAATTCTCAGTTCATTTTTCTTGATTTAATCTCCAATGGCACCCAAGAAAGCTACATCTTCTTCTGCCGAGGCCGTCGTCAAGGTCACTGAGGGCCTTATTGTTGATTGGAAGTTCTTGTACGAACAGCCCCAAATAAACTTGCATGATATGATGGATATGGTTACCGCGGCTGGGCTCAAGAATTTCTTGACCAAGTATTCATACTACTTTCTGACGGAGGTTGACAATTTCTGGAGGACAGCAAAATTATCCGAGGACAGAAAGTTTATTTCTTGCCTGATCTCCTTATCCAAGAAAGATCCAGCGAAGGAATTCGTGCTGTCTGCTGACTCTATTGCCCAGAATTTCAGTCTTTCCAATGTGGGTGACACACTGGATAGTATCATTCTGGCACAAATCAAAGAAGCCTGGACGGTTATGCGGGCTTATGATGGTATACCCTACACCCAGCACTTCGAAAAAAAGATCTGGTATCTCAGTACCGGTTAATGGCTGATTTCTGTAGTAAGATTGTTGAATGCAGAGTGGGAACATTTGACAAGGTCAACCCAACCCAATTCCAGATGATGACTGCTATACTTATCTCCATCAAGATCAACTGGAGTGAGTATAGTTTCGGGAGATTTAGGGATTGTCTGACTACTCCAAACAAACCCTATGGAATCATCTTGAGTGACCTCCTGTACAGATTAGGATGTGTCTACTCTTCTAGTCTTCCCTTGAATAAGACCAAGTTTCTGGGAAAAAGGATTTTAACCAACCTTTTCAACCCTCCCAAAGTTGGTGGTGTTGCTAAACCACTCTCTGAGCGTCAGATTGTACGTGAAACGTCTGATAAAGAGGCGGAGCATCCAATTGAAACGGAAGTCGTGAAGCGTCCAACTGCTACAAAGAAGAGGGCTCCCAGAACTCCTGCTCCTCAGAAAGATGATGAGGATGCCCAAGACAAGTTACCTTTAAAGCGGAGGAAGCTGGAAGGGATCATTAAACAGATAGAGTTTGATGAGCCAGCTGCTGCTCCTCGCGCTCAAGCGCCTAAACTCGTTGAAGGAGTCAACGTGAGAAAGATTTTCAAGCGTTCCAGGAAAAGCAAGCATCGAGTTGCCCCTGTTCCTGAAGAGCCTGAGATAGTTGAGCCAAGCGCTCAAGTTTCTGCTGTTGAGATAAGCTCTCATGGTAATTTTATTTCTTCCCACAACGTTTCTTTTCCTACATCTGTAGAAGATCCTGCTCTTATAGAGGATATTTCTCGTGCTACAGCTTTAGTTCCAGTTGCTGTTGAAGCACTGTCAGACATCCACCTGGATGTAGATCTAGAAGCAGTGGTGGCAATTGCAAAGGATGTTGCAACAAGCGTTGCATTAGATTCCGAGGAACCTACATCGGAGGGGTCCCACTACCACTTGTTTCAGAGGCTATAACAGAGGCATGCTCAGAAGGTCAGAGCATTGCTGAAAACCCTCCAAAGCCAAGGCCATTCTTAAAGCTGGATCCTCTAAAGACGATTGATCACTCAATCAATTTTATGCCCCCAGCTCTTCAAGAAGACTTCATTCCAGCAGGCTACAATGAAGAAAGATATATTGCTGCTGAAATGGAGATTACCTCACTCATTGCCATTGATACTCTGATTAAAGACATAATTTTCAGCACTGAGTTGCCGGAGATTGAGAGAAAGTATCTACTTGCTGTTCAACTTGGCCAAACTCCTGGTCAGATTCCTGCTTCTCTCATTCTTCAGCAAAACCGTCAAGGAGGAAGAACTCTGAGATGTGATGTAGAGCTAGGCTATTTCTTCGATTATGGCCATAGCAAGTCTACTGGTTTTGCTCTGAGGGACTACAACATTCGTGTGTATGAGCCTCATCGCCCAAGCTTTCTGAATCCATCAGAGACTGTTCTGAACAGAGAAGGCTACACACACTTCCCTCATGTTGCCCATAGTCATGAGAATCTAAGTTTGATCAATCCACTTTGTCTATGGAAGAATAAAGCAGTTCATACCGGTGAGCGTCTAGCATCTCTCACAGACATGATCCAGACAGAAGTTGATGCATATTTTGATAGCGTCTGGAATGCCAATTATCA
This sequence comes from Buddleja alternifolia, assembly GCA_019426215.1. Classification (NCBI taxonomy): domain Eukaryota; kingdom Viridiplantae; phylum Streptophyta; class Magnoliopsida; order Lamiales; family Scrophulariaceae; genus Buddleja; species Buddleja alternifolia. Next base: position 20,373,708 of record CM033401.1, read on the forward strand.
AGCTGATAGATACCGTTTTGAGTCTATCAGAGATATTCATCATGAAGTCATTAGAGCGATGGTAAACACTGGCACAGACTATTGCATGAATGAAGTCAATTGGGTTGAAGCGCATGTTGGAAACAAGTATACCTTCACAGAGTCAGTTCAAGCTCCCCATTTGTTTGGCATAGGCATGCATGGCAAGAAGCGTCAATTAGCCAAGTATTTCCTGAAGAAGCGTCAACAGAGAGTTGGACCTATTTTCAAGCTCCCCATTATTCGTCACCAGATTGAACAGTGTCTGCGTCAAGAGCTTCACAGACTATCCAGATCACCTCTCTTGTTCAACGCTCAAGCGTCTACCAGTGCCAGTTCACACATAACAAGTTTGAACTTCGCTCCCAGCCATTGTGAAGACAATTTCAACTTGATGGTGAAGATTATGACTCCTCTGCAAAACTTCGATCGAATCTTCACTGCCAATCTCAGACATTGGAACGGCTCAGTTATCAATTCTTTTAGAGGATATCCTTTGCTCCCTTCTATTCGCAGAGAGGTACTCAGCGACTATGGCTATGTCCTCTCACTGCTCGAGAGAAATCAGGGATTAGCTCAAGCGATATATCCTTACTTAGAAGAGTACTACGCTCCAAAGACTCTTCCGACTGACTGCTTGATAGGATTTTCAAGACAATACACTCCAGATTGTATCGTCTCCATCAGTCAAGCACCGTCAAAGGTCTTTTCGAATCATGTGCTTGATATCATTGGTCCAATGCACATCAGGGCCATTGATAGTCCCCTCCGCACATTCATCTTTGGTACTTGTCTTTCAAGATCCAGATTGACAGAACTTCTGGAAGAGTCGTCCACTTCTCTTGCCGACTTAGCTTCTTGGAACTTCCAATTTGATGACTTTCGCCAAAAAGAGTCAACACTTGAGGAAGCACCTGCTAAAATAGTTGAAGCGTCTACTTCCGAAGTTATCAGAATTCCAGCGTCTGCTGAAGAACAAGTTCAAGTGTCTCCACCAGAGGATATTCCTGACGCTCAAGAACCTGTTGCTGATGATATTGCTTTGGATCTTTCTCCTGATGTACGAGGTACCATCTTTGATCCAGCATATCAACCCCCTCTCGACTCTCTCAAACATTCATCTCTATTCAAGCGACTGGCTCCTCAAGCAGTTCCTTCTGAAGAGAGTCAGTCTTTTATCCCTTTGCCCAAATCCGTTTTGGAGGATATTAGTGTCCATGCAACTCAAAATGAAGAATCCCTTCATTGGATTAAAGACGATTTGGCAAAGATTGAGTCGCACGTTATGAGCACCCAAATTGCTCATATGCGCAGTTCGGCTCAAGCGGCAGTTGGTGAGTGCCGACAAGCGTTTCAAGATATGCATGATGCTACTCACGCCAACCAACTGGCCATGAAGGATGAATTAGACAAGCGCCTCGAGACCCTAGAGACATCTGTGAATGATGCTACCATCGCCAAGCTACTTGCACTGCAGGAACGCTTCGACAAGCGTCTGGATGATCTTACAGACTCAATGTCTCAAATTGCTCATCAGGTAAGTTTACTTACAAATCATTTCTTAAAATCTGATGATGGCATTAAGGGGGAAGAGAAGAAGAAGGAAGAAAAGAAAAAAAGGCGAAAAGAGGAAAGCGTCTAGTTCAAGAGCTCAAGAACTCCCTCCTCCGCCTAAGCGTCAAGTGTTCACTCCTACTCCTTCTGCGCATGGTCTCCCATCTTGGATACCTACCTCTGAAGAAAGCGACCCTGCTGGAGCGTCTAGTAGAACGCTAAGGGAAACTCCAAGAGTGTTATATCCAAATCTACCTATACCTACGAGAGCAAGGTTAGAGCAGTTCGACATACCTCTACAAAGAGTTTCAATTCCAGAGCCAACTGATCCAAGAGTTCTAGCTGAAGAGAGGCAAATATCTGACTTTAACCGTTTGTTCAGAATCTGCTTAAGGTTTGTGGGTATTGATCCGTCTGAATGGGACAGACATTTCACAGCCTTCAAGAAGAGACAAATGGAAGAGAATACGGTCGTGATTAATAGTGATCATGAAGCGATGATGACTTTGGAGGACAATCTAACTGAAGCGATTCGTGCTGAAATGACCAACCGATATACAATCAGACCAAGTCGTTAAAGTGCCATGATTTGCATTATCTATATTCTTGTCTCTTGTAATGTTTTTGTTTTGGTTGTAAAAATGCTTGTAATTTCCTTGATATATATAAAATGCATTTTTCCAGCTGAAACATGTCGTTGAAGCGTAACTGTCTATCTAACCAAACTAACTTTTATTTTGGCTGTCTAACTCTTGAACTATAAAAGAGTAAGTATTGCCATCATCAAAAAGGGGGAAATTGTTAGGAATTTCTTGTTAGATGTTTTGATGATGACAATGAGGATTATCTGTTAGACCCCAAAATATGTAAGTTTAAATTTATTTAGAAACTTGTATAAGTTTCAAGTGTTAGATTTGTAATAGGCTATATAGGCTTTGTTTTGTTTTTATTCTAGATTGTTAGGTTAGTAATCTTAGACTAAGTGTCTGATTTATTCTGAGTGAGTTTATCAGATGTAAGGTTTGAAGACTCAAGCGCCTGAAGTCTGAATGAAGATGAAGTTTCCTAAGCGTCCAGCATGACCAGCCACATCAAGCGTTAATCTAAGGACAAGAATAATTCACGGTTGATTGAGCGTCTACCAATGACTGATTTCATCTGAATTTATTTCTAAGTCCAAAAGGAGTTTAATGCAATTATTCTCAGTGCATTAAGTGCCAATGGGCATTTAATTCAAAATGCATTCAATGCTGATAAGAGCATTAAATGTGATAAGCACTTTCGGACGTACGGAGAAGCTACCATTACTGACTGTCAACTTTTCAAGACTGCAGCACTAACTTTTGTGCAGCAGGTTTTCAGGAAAAAGGACAAAAGTTGTTCACTCGCGGAAGTGAGAGACACGCACTCGTGCATGTGTCAATCGGACACTTTTTTCAAGAATGCCTATATATAGGACTTCAACAACATGCCAAACAAACAGAGAACAATTATCAAGTCGAATTGCTATTGCATTGAAGTCTCATTTTTCTTACAATCTCAGAAAAACCAGAAGATTCAAAGAAAACATTCCTTTTATTTTTCTTCAAATTCCTGAGACAGTCAACCAATATCTCAAATATTCTTTTCAGAGAAACCTACACTATTACTGAGATATTCCCAAGTTGTTTGAAATTCATCAAAATCAAACAAACCTTTTAGAAAAACCCCTATCCTAGCCTCGCGATCTGTGTGAAGTCGAAGTAGGATACTTGCAATATTTCTGGGTGAAGGAAGCAAGGGATTGAAGTGATTTGTGGCAGAAATCTGTGTGACCAAGGAGCTCAAGTCATCGACATCCATCTCTCCCTAATTTGTAGAAGATTCTGTGTGATTCTTTGAGAATCATCTTAGTGGATTGCCTCCAAGTGTTCGAGGAGAAGAAGGACGTAGTTGGGATTACACCACCCAACGAACCTTACAAAATTTGTGTCATTTACTTTACAGTCAATTTTCTTATTATCATCTCATTGCATAAATTGATTAACGTAAAACACAATCAAAAGCCAAGCAACTAAGTACTGTTCAAGTGACGCTAACATCTTTCAAAGAGAAGACTATAAAATCAATTCCGCTATGCTAACACTGATCAAAAGAAGTGAACGCTTAAACCCACTTGGTTATAGTATTCAAATCTTGAAGTCTAAGTTAACTTTCTAAAAATCAAGTCTTCAAAAAGACGCTTCACCAAGCGCCTAAGTTTTAAAGTGAACGCTTCAGTCAAGCGTCAGTTATCTCAAGCGTCCAAATATACCTTTTTAATACGAAACTTTTTGAAGTCGAAAAAGACTTCAGGGTCTATTCAACCCCCCGCCTTCTAGACCCTTTCGTATGCTACTTGGGACTAACACTTAGGCATATGGTCAAGTTATATGAGTTTGACTTTAAACCATGACTCTTACTTGACTGGGATATAAGAATAAAAAGTTTATACACGTACCGTATTCACTGCGTAAAGGTTTAGAATGATCCTATTCATTCATTCTCAATTGGGTTAGGGTATGTGCCATGAGACTGGCTAGGTGTCACTCACACCCCTTTGGATTCCTCCCAATTGCCTTTTGAGATGAACCTAAAGAGTCGCGGTTAAAGGAAGTGCAAAAGGAAAAACATGGGAAAAAGACTTGAGAGAAATTCACGGCATTGGATGCCGTAATTAATTAATTAATTATTGGATAATTTAATTAATTAATTAAATTAATGAGTTAATTAATTTCTTGGAGAAATTGAATTATAAATTAATTAGGAATTGAATTAATTGGATTATCAATTTATTTATTGGATAAATAAATTATCAGATTAATTAATTAGTATGAAAGACGAAAGCCCGAAGGCTTCCGAGCCCACTAAGGGGCGGCCAAATAGACACCCAAATAGGGCTCTTGCATGCCAGTGTTATTGTTTCATAATGATATAAATATATCACAGGGTGAAAAATAGCACAAGGCAACTTATATAACTCTTTCTCCAAGAAAAAGTCTCCCACCTCTCTCTCTCTCTCTAGCTGTCTTTAACAAGGAAGAAAGGAGGAGTTTTTCTTTTTTGATTCTGGCGTGACGAATTAGAGACGTTGGCAAATTCGGCGTTAGAGAAAAGGATCACGTTCAGAAATCAACATATGAGAGAACGGTAATTTTTCTATACACAATTAAAAACGAGGATTAGAGATGATTCGGGCTTTGGGAATTAAATTTACTTTCCGCTGCATTTTATTCGTATAATTCCCAACAATGGTATCAGAGTCAGTCTCTGAATTCTGTGTTTAATTGCATATTTGAATTGACTATTTTTCCGCGTTTTTGAGGCATGCTTTGAACGTATTTTTCATATGAAAATATTCTGGATATCACTGCAGTTTCTTCATGAAAGTTGTAGTTTAATAATTTTAAAATCTGGACATATAAATTTTATGAGAATCGGAGAAGTATAACCCCAAGACGAGCGCGACGCAAAAAGCGTACGCAGTCTGCGTGCTGGGCGCGCAGACAGCGGGCACTGTGCGCTCAATAGGAGGCCTTTTTGGCCTCCTGTTGCGCACACAGCGTGCACACTATGCACACTGGGTGGGCCCAATGCCATGCCATTTCATGGCGCAGGCCAGCGTCCGGCCAAGCACGATTAAACCGTGCGCTGGGCGGGGTTATATTTTTCTAATGTCCAAATTTTAATTGAATAGGTGTTTGGGCAATTTTAGTTATCAGGGTAGATCAAAAGGATGATGACCCGGATTTAATTAAAAAGGGGCCCAAATTATTTTGATTTAAATTGTGGATAATTCAATAAATTAGTTATTGGGCCTAATTAATTAATTTTGAATATGTCAATGGTTGGTAATTTAATTTTGATAAAATTAAGCCCAATATAGTTTTTATTGATCTTTATCTGAATGAAATAATTAATTAATAAACTCTTGGAGAATTTTATTTATTAAGTTATTTATTTAAATAAAGAATTCTCATAAATAGGATTATTTTCATATGAATTAATAAAATTTAAAATTTTATTGTGGAAATTAATTAAGTTGGACTAATTAATTTTTATTAATCACCAACATAAGTGCTTTATTTATCGTGAGCATGTACTATGTGATGGTGACATATGTCAATGGGCTTAGGTTGCTTCTTTTGATTATGTATTTCTTTTGATGGGTTGTAAGGGCCGGTTTGAGCCCATTTTATTTTATTTCTAAATTTATGTATAGGTTTTAAATTACCTTTTGTAATAAATATGTTAGGAATTTCATGTTAGATGTTTTGATGATGACAAGATAGGATTTTGTGTTAGACCCCAAAAATGTAAGTTCATGTTTTCATAGAAATATTGTATAAGCGTTTGAAAGTTTACTTATTTGGTTAGGCTTGTAATTTTTGTCTTTATAGATTTTAGACTATGTGATACCAAATCACTAATAGAGTTCTGTGTGAGTCTATTAAGTGATGAAGTTGAAGATCAGCATCTGAAATCAAAAGAAGATGAAGATTTGTTCCAAGCGACCGTCAAGCGCTCACTATTCAAGCGTTACTATTCACGCATTACTATTCAAGCGTTCAAGCGTCAAGCGCTTACTATTTAAGTGTTACTATTCAAGCATCAAGCGTCCAGCGACTCAAGCGTCAAGCGCTTACTATTTAAGTGTTACTATTCAAGAGAACACTCCCAAGCGCCTGGTGAATCGTGATACTATTCATCCGTCACTATTCAAAGCATACTATTCACGTGATACTATTCAACGCTCAAGCGTCCAGCGCTAACTATTCAAGAATACTATTCACGACTATTCAGGTGAACAGTATTAAAGCGCTCAAAACTTCAAACGTACTATTCCTATGAACAGTATTTTCAAGCGCTCACTGAATAGTGTTACTATTCAGGAGTTACTATTCAAACATCACTATTCAAGCCCAGCTGAATAGTTCTACTATTCATGTGAACAGTTTCGGCGTAAAAAGACAAGATGCATTAAAAAGTTGGATAAAGTGCATTAAAGTATGAGCACTACAATATGGGCAAGCTATCTTTTTTACCAAAGCTATTAGATTCCAAAAACCAAGAACAAGTCTGGCTATTTAATATTGCCAAATGTCAGGAATGTTTGAGACAAGGAATGTTTAGGGAAACACGCTCCAAATTGTGTCCAACGGACAAAATTCCAAGAAACACTTAAATAGTACCCTTTCAGCAAAAACAAAGTGGTGACAAGCGTGACAGAGAAAAGAAAAGAGACCGAGATCACACGCTCATATACACTGAAGAAGGTCCAAACTTTGCTGATATTATTTGAGAGAAAAAGCTTAGAAAATCTATAGCCGAAATCCTTCAAGCCTCTCAAATACATTCCAAAGACAGTCACCAATATCTCAAACATCTTTTTAGAAGAACCCTACACTATTACTGAGATATTCCAAGTTGTTTGAACTTCCCAAAACAAAACAAAACCGTTACAAAAATCCTCAACATCTTTCATCTGAGTGAGAAAGTTTGTTGATTCACAAGCAGTATTTTTGTGTAAGAGAAGCTTTTTGAAGTTGATCTCTATTGGAGCTGAAATCTGTGTGACCAAGGAGTTCCGAGATCGAGCGTAACTTGCACTATTTCTGGGTGAAAGAAGCAAGGGGATAGAAGGTCTTTATTGGAGCTGAAATCTGTGTGACCAAGGAGTTCCAAGATCATATCCAATCTCTCTCTATTTTGTAGAAGTCTCTGTGTGACTCTTCGATAATCATCATAGTGGAAAACCTCCCTGATAAAAGGAGAAGAAGGACGTAGCTGGGATTACATCACCCAGTGAACCTTACAAATATCTTGTGTCATTTACTGTTTTATTGTCTTACATTATACTGTCATATTATATCTTGAAAAGGCATTTAAAACTAATAAGCGACTAATTGGTTAAAACGAACGCTAAGCTATAAAAACATTTCCGCTGTGCTAACCCTGATTTAGTGACTAAACTCTACCCTACTTTGGTAAGCGTTGAAATCACCGAGTCTAAGTTAACGTTTCTCAAGCGCTACATCCAGCGCTTAAACTTGTCAAGCGTTCAAATACTTCAAAGTGATACGAATTTTTTAAGAAGTCGAAAAAGACTTCAGGGTCAATTCAACCCCCCCCCCTTCTAGACCCTTTCGTATACCACTTGGGACCAACAAAATAGAAATAGAATAGGCCTTTCAAGATGTAGATCATGCAAAAGAAGAGGAGCTTGGAGCCCACGAAGATTAGCTAGGCTTTTCTTTTTCAATTTTATGATAGCCCATTGGCTTGGGCCCTCTAGATAAAAGCCCATAGACATGTGTGTTGTATTATTGCTTTCGATGCATGTTCATTAGTTGTATGAAGCATATGTGTTATCAATATGCGCTCTATACATTTGGTAAATGTGCAAAGTGAGACGAATTAAATGTTTAGAACATGAATTCTCCCAAATAAAAACTATACTAAATTAGTAAGGGGTGCTAGGTATCCTTTCCATCCACTAAACTTGATAAGATCAAGGATTAAATCCATATATGGCATCTTCCCAGTAAGGGGGGGTCATGTATCAAGATTTAGTTTTAGAATTTTATTAAGTGCATTAGATGCCTAAATCGAGACATATTTCACCCCAAATATCGTTAAGGGGTTGCAAGGTGAAATTCAAATATTAGATTATGAGGAGTTAGTGGGAATGAACTTAGATAGTCCACATTACCAATAAATCATTAAAGGGTTGCGGTTTTTGTGGATTATGGGATAAATATGATTGAACCGTCTATTTGATAGATTGATGTTTGACATCACTTTAATTAAGTAATGGACCAAATATCATTAAAGGGTTGCCATCCATTATATTAATTAAAGAACTCAATCCCCACCACGAAGTTTTCGTTAACGATCGCTTTTGTCATTTCACAGTGGGAGTGTGAAATTTCGAAAAATGTAGTGGGAGCCAAGTTATAAGTCGAAGTCCTTGATTTTAAACTTGGTCTTAGTTTAGTCCAATATTCTAATTAAGTCTGGTTTATTTTCTGCAGTTATTTGTTTTATCTCTCTCGTTTTTCAAAAATGACAATCAACTCACTTCTCGTATTACTCGAAAAAAATATCATTACTAGACCCAACTACGTGGATTGGCTAAGGAATTTGAGAATAGTTCTCAATATGGAAGTCTCTAGGATACATGTTGGACACTGATATCCCTGCTCCTCCTTCCAGAACACGTGCTAATGAGGAAGAAGTCCAAGCTCATGAAAAATGGGTAAAGGACGATGTCCGAGAGCGTGGGTATATTCTTGGCTCTATGACGAATGAGCTACAGAGGTCCCACGGCAAGATGACCACAGCGAGGGCTATCTTGGCGCACTTGGTCAAGCTCTATAGTGAGTACAGTAGGACTGCTAGATATGAAATATCAAAAGAGCTCCTCGGAGCCAAAATGAGAGAAGGGGAGAAGGTTGGGGATCATGTCCTCAAAATGATATTGAGGATCGAGAGATTGGAAGCTCTCGATTTTACAGTAAACCCACAACTTCAGACCTATCTTATCTTGCAGTCCCTTCCTGACTCTTTTTCTCAATTCGTTATGAAATTCAATTGCAATGAGATTGAATGCAACTTAGTTGGGCTAATGAACAAATTAAACACTGCACAATCTCAATTGAAGCCCAAGGGAAAAGAGACTGCTTTGGTTATCACTTCTAGGCCTAAACGGGCGAAGAATAAGAAGAGAAAAACAAAGAAGCAGGCTGGTGAGCTTGGAGCTCGGGGTGGTGTCGATAAAGGAAAAGGGAAAGCTCCTGTGATTCGCAAGCGAAAGGGGCCACAAAAGATAGACAGATGCCTACACTGCTGTGAGCTGGGCCACTGGAGAAGGAACTGTCCGAATATGGGGCCTGGTGCACAAGGTATGGAACTTTATGTTTATGAAACTTATTGTTCTATGACCGTCTTCCCTACATCTTGGATTCTTGACTCTGGAGCTAGTGCTCACATATGTTGTATGAATCAGGATCTAATGCGAGGAAGAAAGCTGGACAATGATGAGGTGAAGATCAGAGTAGGCAGCGGGCAAAGGGTCGCGGCTACTGCAATAGGATCTACCTTGTTATTTTTAAATTCCGGACATGTACTATTACTGGATAATGTGTTGGTGTTAGAAAATTTCATGTTAGATGTTTTGATGATGACAAGATAGGATTCTTTGTTAGACCCCAAATTAATGTAAGTTATGTTTTTCATAGATTGATGTATAAGCGTTTGAAAGTTGTAATTTATTTTAGGCTTGTAATTTTTATCTTTATAGTTCTTAGACTAAGTCTTAGCGACTGAATCGCTAGTAGAATTCTAGGTGAATCTATTAGAGAAAAAGTTGAAGACCAGCGTCTGAAGTCTGCCAGAGATAACAATTTTCTGCTTAGCATCCGTCAAACGCTAACAGACCTCATTTTAGGATTCTTGAATCAAGCGCCCAAATACTCAAGCGACTTATGGCAGATTCACCTGAAATAAATTCTTAAGTCATGAAGGACTTAAATGCAATCACTCAACGGACATTTATTTCCAACGGGAAATAAATTCAAAATGCATTAAATGCTCGATAAGAGCATTAAATGTGATAAGAAAATATGACTTGTGGAGAAGCCACCTTTTGACTCAGACTGTCAGAATTATTCAGAGATTAAAACTGCTCCCGTCCAATCGGCCCCAGCAGATTTTCAGGAATGTCAGAGTTTAGGTATATTCACTCGCTGGGTAAATGACACGCGCCTGCATGTGTCTAACGTACAGATCCCAAGAAATTATCTATGAATACCTTACCCCAACAAACACCATATACACATACGTACGAAAAAGAGATTATTGCAAAATATTCACGTACTCTTGCTGTGAAAAAGCTTTGAAACCCCATAGCCAAAAATCATCTAAGCTTTTTATCCACATTCCAGACAGTCAAAAATATCTCAAACATCTTCCAAAGAAGAAATCCAAATTCAGTTGAGATATTCCAAGTTGTTTGATCTTTCCAAAACCAAACGAAACCCTGAGTGATAAACCTCAACCTTTCATCTGAGTGAGAAAAGTTGTTGTACCCTTTCAGGCATTATTTCTGAGTGAGAGAAGCTTGAAGAAGACGATCTTCATTGGTGCTGAAGTCTATGTGATCAAGGAGCCCAAGATCATTTTCACCTGTTACTATTGTGTAGAAGATTTTGTGTGAATTCTTTGATTATCATCATAGTAAATTCCTCCAAGTGAAAAAGGAGAAGAAGGACGTAGTTGGGATTACATCACCTAGTGAACCTTACAAATATTGTGTCATTTACTTTATTGTCTTATTATTACTATCATTGCATCAATTACCTTTGAAAAAGACAAGTCAAAGTAATCAGCGATTAAATTAACCAATAGAGCGCTAAAACTCCTTGTCGCTGTGCTAACCCTGATTAAGCGATCTAAGTGTTGTCCTACTTTGGTAAACAGCTAAAATCACTAAGTCTAAGTTAACTTTACCTGAAGCGTTTGACCCAAGCGCTCAGTATTCCAAACTTTCAAAACCTTTAAGTGATACGAAATTTTTGAAGTCTAAAAAGACTTCAGGGTCTATTCAACCCCCCTCCCCCTTTAGACCTTTTCGTATGCCACTTGGGACCACCAAGTGGTATCAGAGCAGTTGAAGTAGAAACCTAAACGTTTCAAGTGTAACTTCTTGTTTAGATCCATTTTTCTAAACTTAATCTCTTGAAATTCCTTTTAAAAACATATCATTATGGCTTTTAATAAAATGCCTAAGCTGGTAGAATCAAATTATGATTCATGGAAACTTAGAGCATTCGCATATTTATGTTCATGCGATAATGAAATGTGTGATGTAATTACAGATGCCCCCATTCAGATTATGAAAGTCATTACTCGAGCCCCTGGAGCAGATGAGGCTACTCCAGATGGTTATGTTGAGAAACCTAAGTTAGAATGGACGCCAGAAGATCGGAAAAGAGCAAATCTGGATAATGTTGGATGAAGTGCACTTTACTGATGCATTGTTCAACAAGATCAAACAATGTAAAACATCCAAAGAAATATGGGACAAGTTGGCCATTGTGTGCGAAGGATCAACACAAATGAAGGAGAATAAGCTCTCCATAGCCATGCAAAGATTCGAGCATTTCAAAATACAGTCCAATGAGACGCTAGAACAATAATCTTGCTCATCACCGAGTTAGCGTCACTAGACAAGGAATTGACCAACAAGGAAATGGTCAATAAGATTTTCAGAAGTCTTCCAAGTAAATACTTGATCAAGACAGTTGCTATGAGAGAATCACAAACTTTGGAGACGCTCACTCCAGAACATGTGTTTTCAGAGTTAAAGGCATTCGAATTCGAGTTAGGAGAAGTCAGCGATATAAATACTTCAGTAACCGAATCAGGAGCGCTAATCGCTATAACCAAAAACAAGGGCAAAGTGGTCAATGAGGTTAAGCCAGTGGAATCAGATGAAGAAATGGAAATGGCCTTATTAGTTAAGAAATTCAAGATATTTCTGAGATATGAAAAGAGAAATCCTATTGGACAAACTTCATTTCAAACTCCGCCGCCTGCACCAGCGACCCAGTATCAAGCGCCAGTGTACTCGGCACCTCAATTAGTAGCACCAGTTCCATATCAAGCGCCTCCATCGCCTACTCAGAATCTCTCAGCGCCAATAGTTTCAAAGCGATTAACCACCGAACAAAAAATGAAAACTAATTTGTGCTATAATTGCAGGAAACCAGGGCACTACCAGGTAAATTGCCCTTATCCGAATGTGTCTAAGCCCACAAGGCAGGACTATACCGATAGAAACCAATTCAGGAACAACCTTCACCAACAAGGTTTGTTAGCGGAATCTGAACCATTCTCCGCACCTGAAGAGGACTTCGAGTCGTCAAATGAAAGTAGTGATGAAGAGCCTACAAGCGACTCAGCGTTGATTTGTCTCATGGCAAGAGATGATGAAGCGTCTGACAACTCGCTACCACCACCAATGAATTATCACATCCTCTTTCATATGATGAATTACTTGACAAAGTCAATGAGTATTATAAAGATTGTCAAGATGCCTCCAAATTATATCAAAATCACTTCGCTATCATTCCATCGCTCAAAAATGATAATGTAACGCTCAAAGCTGAGTTGCAAGTTCAGCAACAAAGCATTGATAAGAACAAATCACTTGAGAGTGAAGTTATTCAATTAAAAAGCGATCTTGATATAATAGTCAAGAGAGAAGCTGATTTGATCGCTAGACTTGCTAAATCAGAGCAGCTTGTCTCATCATTATCAAAAGCTTCTAGAAAGTTAGATAATGTGACTGAAGTAACTAGACTATTTGGTGAAAAGACCGGTTCAGGATGTAATAAATTCGGTAAACAACCAAATAAATCTAATGTTACGGCAAATAACAAAGGAAAGGGTATTACCTTTGTTGAGAAAAGTTCACAAAGCCAAAAGCTGAATGAACCTAGCGACATAGGTACGAGGCCAAATGAGAAAGCCAAAGCTGACTCAGGCAAGGGTAAGGTTAAAGCAAATGATCCACAAAGACAGGCTCATCCAAAAGCTCAAAAAGCTAAGGATAAGTCTAATCACTGTGAATTAAGCGCTAAGCGCCCAGCACCAAAAGTGCAACCCAAGCCAGCGCCAAGGAAATACCAACGTCAATATCCAAGACAGTCAAGATCATATTACCGATATTATGATAACTATGATTATTACTATAATCAAGGATATTATTATACGCCCAAAAAGCACACACAAAAGAAGGTGAACAAAAAGCACACACCACAAGATGTGAAACCCAAAAAGGCCAGTATTCCTACAATGAAGACTAGGCAGATATGGGTTCCTAAAGTTTTAATTCAAAACAAAGTTACTAACATTGAAGGACCCAAAAGCACATGGGTACCTAAGAAGAATTAGAACTATCCTTAATGTAGGTACCTAGAGCCAGCACAGATACTTCAGTTTGGTATTTCGATAGCGGGTCATCAAGGCACATGACTGGATCAAAGAATCTTCTAGTCAACTATCGAGCTACTAACGATCCTCAAGTTATATTCGGTGACAACTCTAAAGGTAAAACCAAAGGTATATGTATCATGCATAGGGGGAACATCATGATTAATGATGTATATTATGTTGAGGGTCTTAAGCATAATCTGTTAAGCATAAGTCAATTTTGTGATAAAGGCTTTGATGTAAAATTTTCAAGCGACTTTTGCTATGTTAACGACGCTTAGACTAATTCTATTAAACTTAGAGGAAAAAGAACAAATAATGTATATTTAGTAGATTGGGATTCTACATTTGATAACAACCCCACATGGTTTGTTGCTAAAAGTCAAAATGAATTGGGTTGGTTATGGCATAGAAAAATGAATCACCTCAACTTCAAGGCAATCTCTCAATTAATATCTCTAAATCTTGTAGAGGGATTACCTAAAGGTTCCTTTCAAAAGAATCACTTATGTGATGCATGTCAAATGGGTAAACAAGTTAAATCATCTTTTAAGAAGAAACCATGTCTATCTACTTCTAGAGTTCTTGAGCTATTGCATCTAGATTTGTTTGGTCCAATTCAAATCATGAGTGTTAGTGGTAAAAAGTACTCGCTAGTAATAGTTGAGGATTTCTCTCGCTATACATGGGTAGAATTTCTAGCGACCAAAGATGAAACTAGTGTCAAGCTCACATCGCTAATTCGTCAATTACAAACGTCAAAAGATTTAAAGGTGACAAGAATTAGAAGTGATAGAGGAACTGAATTTACTAACCAATTTGTTGAGAAGTTTTGTATAGATCTTGGAACACTTCATGAGTATTTTGCTCCTAGAACACCTCAACAGAATGGAGTTGCTGAGCGACGGAACAGAACGCTTAAAGAAGCCGCGAGGACGATGCTTGCAGAGTCTAAGTTGCCTCAAAATTCTTGGGCCGGAGCCATCAATACAGCTTGCTACACTCAGAACTGGTGTATGATCAACAAGCAACATGAGAAGACTCCATATGAGTTGTGGAAGGGACGTAAGCCTAACGTTTCATACTTTCATGTTTTTGGTTCAAAATGTTTCATTCATAATAATGGATCCCACAGCCTTAAGACTTTTGATCCTAAAGCGGATGAGGGAATCTTTCTAGGCTATGCCAAGAATGGAAAGAGTTTTCGCATCCTAAATAAGATCAAGTCAAAAGTTGAAGAATCCATTCATGTTGTGTTTGATGATGCTAACCAAGAACCGAATGAGGTTAATATTGATGATGTAGGGATTGAAGATCTTGCCCAACAAGCGTCCCAAATCAATCTTAGTGATGATGAGATCTTTGTGCCTCTTCCTAAAGTGACTCGTGAGGTTACTATTGAGGATAATGTTAGAAACGCTAATGATCATGAAGAGAATGATCATCAAGAGCAAATTGGAATTGTGAATAATGCAGCGACTTCACAAGAGACAAATGAGGATCAAGCGACTGACAACCAAGAATGTCTCAACCCGTTCCAACCAGATCGTAAATGGTTTAGAGACCATCCACCCGAGTTAGTAATTGGAGATATGGAAGCACCTGTTAGAACTAGGTCTGCTACTATAAATGAGGCCATGTTTGCAAGTTTTCTATCTCAAATGGAACCAAAGAAAGTGGATGAAGCTCTTAGCAATTCAAGTTGGGTAGAAGCAATGCAAGAAGAGCTTTAACCAATTTGAGAGAAATAAGGTTTGGACGCTAGTACCAAGGCCAACTCACCAAGGAGTTATTAGAACTAGATGGGTTTTTAGGAACAAAATGGACGAAGATGGCATTGTTATAAGAAACAACACTAGATTAGTCACTCAGGGTCATTGTCAAGAGGAAGGTATTGATTTCGATGAAACTTATGCTCCGGTAGCCCGTCTTGAAGCGATTAGAATGTTTCTAGTGTTTGCCGCATTTAACAAGTTCACAGTGTATCAAATGGACGTAAAGAGTGCTTTCTTGAATGGTAAACTCCAAGAAGAAGTCTATGTGGAGCAATCTCCAGGATTCATCAACAACCATGGCAAAAGTATGGTCTACAAATTGGATAAGGCACTCTATGGCCTTAAACAAGCACCAAGAGCATGGTATGACACTCTTTCTATCTTCCTTATTGGTAAAGGCTTTTCAAAAGGCAGCGTTGACACAACGTTATTTAAAATTACTCATAATGAAGATATTCTTTTAGTCCAAATTTACGTTGATGATATTATATTTGGTTCTACTAACAAGCGATTGTGTGAGAAATTTTCGACAATGATGCAAGATCAATTTGAAATGAGCATGATGGGTGAATTAACTTTCTTCTTAGGATTACAAGTTAAACAACTCCCTGATGGAATTTTCATAAACCAAGCTAAATACACGAAAGATATGATTAAGATATTTGGTATGGAAAATGCATCATCTTCAAAAATTCCAATGAGCCAAACGCTTAAGTTAGATAAAGATGAAAGCGGGAAGAAAATTGATATCACTAATTATAGAGGTATCATTGGATCACTTCTTTATCTTACTGCTAGTAGACCTGATATTATGTTTTCGGTATGCATGTGTGCACGCTTTCAAGCTGACCCTAGAGAATCACACTTGAATGCTACCAAGAGAATCCTTAAACACCTAAAAGGCACACAAAATGTGGGCTTATGGTATCCAAGAGACTCTCCTTTTGAACTAATTGGTTATTCAGACGCAGATTTTGCAGGATGCAAAATAGATAGAAAAAGTACAAGTGGTACATGTCAATTTCTAGTGATAGACTAGTTTTGTAGCATAGTAAGAAACAACAATCCATAGCGACTTCTACCGCTGAGGCAGAATATGTGGCCGCTGGAAGCTGTTGTGCACAAATCCTTTGGATGAGGCGACAACTTAGAGATTATGGAACAATCCTAGTTCCTACCCCAATCCATTGTGATAACCAAAGCGCTTTAGCTATGACCCAAAACCTTGTTCTCCACTCTAGAACTAAACACATTGACATTAGATACCATTTCTTGCGTGACCATGTTCAAAAGAAAGATATCTCCATGCACTTCATTGGTACAGACAAACAATTGGCAGATATCTTCACCAAAGCGCTCAATGAACAACGCTTTCTCACTTTAAGAAGTGAATTAGGTATGATCGATTTAAACGCTTAAATCATTTGAGCATCATTCTTTTATAGGCATACGCTTTAGGGGGAATCCATGTTATATATACATCTAAAGCGTCTTTCAAAATTGAAACGAGTTATCAATTTTAGGGGGAACTTTAAAATTGTACTTATAACAATTCATAAGCGACTATGATCAAAAATAATTTTAAAATATATGCATTGATCACTAGCGCTTATCTACTCTATATATGACAAAATCAATCTCTAACAAAATTCTTTTGCAAATTCAAGCGATTGATTATTTTCAAAATTAAAAATATTTCAAAAAAAGACTTTAGTGTTAAAGAATATTCCCGCTCTAACGCTAAGTATTTTGTTAAATTTCATGCATAGTTTTCTCCGGTGAAAGAAACGTGTGGATAAGTACAAAAGATTACATTTGATACTACCCACACGTGCCTATCAAATCAAATTGACTGACGGTTAAAAGACTTTTATCTGCAACCGAGACAGTTCAGGTCTGCATGAGTCTGCTTACGTGTCAATACATAATCAGGCGCGTGCATCTCACTTGAAAATTTCAAATCTTTTCAAACGTCTTTTGATTAATTTGGTAATTACGGATCCCAAAATTTCGCCTTTTTGATAACTGTTAAATTAAATTTTATAGCACTTTTTGCATCCGGATACTCCTAAACCATTTCAGATTTGAATCCTTTCAAATTTCAAACTCCCTGACCTTACACGTGTCAGAATCATAGTCTTTGAGGAGTCTAATTCTTGCCTCTATTTAAACCTTTCAAGGTTTTTACAGCCAAACTTTATCTTTTTTTAAAATCTCTCTGCTGTAAAAATCCTTCGTCTCTCTCAAAAGGCAAACTTCTTTCTCTCTCCTTCAAAGCTTCAATTTTTTTTTCAGCAATGGCACCCAAAGCTTCAAAATCAACCAAATCATCGAAAAAGTCTTCCAAGACTGCTGCTGAAAAATCTTCCCGAGGTGAAAAGGTAGTTACTTGGAACGCCGGTTTTCTCATCAATTGGGATTATTTGTACAACAACCAGAACTTCCCTCTCCAGATGATTCTTCCACTTGTCCAAGAGTCTGGTTTAAGAGACATGATTACTGGAGAAGACTGTCTCTATTTCTTCAAAAATGCCCAGATTTCTGAAGACGGAAATTCTATATCCTGCGTCTTCCCCTTTGCTAAGGAGGTCTTTATTCTCACTCCTTCTTTAATTTCTTCATTATTGGGTCTTCCCAATGAGGGTCCTGAGGTAGAACAAGGCAATCTAGGTGATGTTACCAAGATCTGGGACATGGTCAAGAAACCCGATGTTGCTGCTGCATATGAGCCGAATTTCAAGAAGAATGATATGAAGGGCGAATACGTTATACTCGCAGACATCTGCTCAAAAATGATCAAATGCAGAAAGGGATTTTTCGATAAAATCACAAATATACAGTATAAGATGATGGTGGCCATCCTGACCAAGTTAAAAGTAAATTGGTGTTTATATGTATTTAATCGCTTTAAGGCAGCGATGGCCAAGTCTGTGAATCCCAAGCCTTATGGGATTGTACTTAGTAGGATTCTTAACGCTAGCGGCTACACTAACTCCGTAGGCAAAAAGATTCCAGCGACTAAATTTTATGGTAAGAAAATGATCGGTGAGCTGCAAAAACCAAGGAAGAGAGGTGGTGCAGCTGTTCCAAAAGATGAGCGTGAGCGACTTCAAGAAAAAAGAGTTGTTCGCAGCGTTGATGAGGATCAAGCGTCTTCGTCATCATCATCCGAGGAGAAAGTGGTGGTCAAGCGACCGAAGAGAAAGATAGTTCTCAAAGTCGCTGAGCCATCCCAGCTAGCGAAGAAACAGAAGCCTAAACAAAAGAAGAAGCAGAAAGCGCAGCCCAAGAAAAAGCAAAAGATTCCTTCTCTCTCTCCTTCTCCCAAATCTCCTTGTTGAATTCTATTATGCCGCCAGAGAACGAGACGCTCAGATACTTGTCAAGTTGGAAATCAACTTTCAGACAACTCTCCATAGGCCCGACATGTCCAACTCCCACAAATTTGAAATCTTTGAGCGAATAGCCAACCTAGGACTATATAACTTGGAGCGACTTCAATCACGCTTCGACTATATTCGTCGTCCAGTCTTCAATAGAGCTGACCTTGATCTTCAGCACTTCAACCTTTTTGGTCTCTCAGACGAGTCCTTCTACCCTCTACGCCAAAGCAAGATTGTTTTCAAGAACCCACACATGGGTGATTGGAACAAAAATCCAGATCAGGAAGATCTTAACAAGATAGGCTATTCAGCTCTTCCTTCCGTTGTCAAGTCTCCCCAGAACACTCTCTCTCCAAATTCACTGAAATTATGGAAAGACAAAGGACCGCTAGTCGCGGAGCGCCCAAATCCTGTCAACTCTTGGATAAAAGATGAAGCCAGAGAGTATCTCGCTAGATTATTTGCGGAAGACTATGATGAGGAAGTAGAACACTTTGAAAAGTTTATTGCCGCTACAAAGGATCAGACGAAAGCGGAAAAACTTGGAAAACGTCGGATGATAGAAACAGCGAAGTGGGCCGAAGAATTTGTTCTTCATTTCTATACAATCGAAGAATTGATAAGATATCCCTTCCTATTTGAATTTGGGATAGAATACAGACGCCGAGGTTATGTTACCTTCTTGCTCCAGCAGGGTCAGATTATTGCCAGTAATGTTAGCACTGTGCCAAGATATCGCCAACCTATTGAACGCTATATTCGCCAGCAGCTTGCTTTATACGCTCAAGGTGGACGCTATGTTATGCATCCCCGTGCCGGATTTTTTCAACGAATCTCCCCTAACCTAAATGAAGATGCTTCATCAAGCAAGCGCCCAATTCTTCCAGGCTAGAGTCAGATTCGTGTGGACGTCTCAAATGAACACGCTGAGTTCGCTGAATTCCACAGAGACATGAGAGCCGTGTTTGAAAATGCCCAAGCAATGGACATTAATTTCAATCACTTTTCAGGGTGTTATAACTTCAGAGGATATACTCTTCACCCAGTGCTCTACAGTCAATCCAACATTCAAGTGGCCAAGATGATATCGCTTATTCGACCAGTGGACCAAGAAGCAGCTCAAGCGCTCATGGCGTTGATTTTGGACTATCTTAATCGCTATACTTCAGGGATTGCTTTGCCGGAAAGTGTGCAACTTACACTAAGTACCGAAGAGTGCGAAGAAGCTATATTCTTTATTCCGCAATCTAGCCTGATTAGTCCAAGGCATGTGTTGGAAGCCCTTGGCCCTCTCTGGGTCATGGTATTCGTGAACCTTCTCCTCCTATCCAAGTTATAGAAGAAGAAATCGCTCCTACTGTGGAAGTCGCTCAACAACTTGAGGATTCCTTGCCAGATCTTTCTAGCGCCACGGTAGTAGAGCCCCCAGCGGTTGATTCTATCTTGGATCAAGCTATTGAAGAAGTGCATGCTGAAATTACCCAAGAGCCTGAAGAACCTTTTATCAGAGACAAGACTAAAGGCAAGGCTACAGTTTCAAGTTTTTATGGACTCCTTCCATCTTCAAAGCGTCCTTCTTCAGATTTAGATTCAGATTCCGACAGTGATCAAGAAGCCAGAGACTTGAGACAGGCAGTCCGAAACTCACTCACCAATATTGAGGGTTCCTGCTCTAAAATCTTTGAGGCTGCAAATAGGCACATTCGCATAGTGTCGAATACAAGAAGTCATGGTATTGCAAACGCTGCCAATAAAAGCACTGCGGCTGTCATAAAGACAATATCTCCCTTAGTCGCTCAGTCAGTTATCATCTGAATTCAGTCGTCACTTAGCTCAGAGCACTTCGGCCGATGCTGATAGACATATTTCAACCGATGCCGCCGCTCAGAGTGTCGCTCAACAAGTTGCTCTTCTAGTCGAAGAAGTTAGACTTTTGCGAAGAGATGTCGCTGATCTAAAGAACTCCCTTGATAATGTCAAGAAGGGGAAAGATAAAGAAAAGACCAAAGCGATCTCCAAGAAGGATAATAAACATTGGCGCTCAATGTTCGAAGAGCTTGTAAGCATTAAGAAGATGCTATCAAAGAAGAGAAAGCCAAGGTATTTTCTTGGAAGATACGCGCTTCCAGACATCGACCCCGAGTTCTTAGAAAGTATGGGATTTCCTGCTTATGCTGGAAGACTACACCGACCTTTTAAGTGGAGACCGTCAGGTGATCATCAAACAGATATCTATCACGACTTGATTCGTGAGCTTGGTATTCAGCCAAGAGAATGGACAGAAAGGTTGTTGGAGTTAAATGAAAGCGCCAAACGTCAAAGGCATGATTATGATGAACTCCAACAAACAACGATGATTGACATCGATCGCGTTTTGATGGAGTTATCGCTAGAAATTCTTCAAGGTGAAGAAAGGGCAAAGCGACAGAGAAAGTGACTTGAAAAGTTTTGATGTTTTGTCTTATTTTTTTATATTCTTTCAGTGTAAAACATATATGCTTTAAATTCTGTCAATGAATGAATGTTTTAACGCTGAAACATCTTGTTGAAGCTAATCTAACTTTAGCTAACATTACTAACTTTCCAAACGCTAACTTATATCTTTTGGGCTTTTCTTTAAAATAACTCTTAAATATTGAAAATAGCAAAAATTAAATCTGAGTCATTTACTCATAAAAACGGATATCTAAAAGTGCGGTAAAATAGGGTAACAACTGTGAATTATAAAAGTTTGAAGTTCGCAGTTACTTTTTCAGAAACATTTGAATAATTTTGAAATCTTCAGCGTGAGGTACATGCGCCTGATAGTATACTGAAACGTACTAAGACAGGTGCAGTTACGGAACCGCCTAGTTTTTAGATTAGAATCATTAACCGTCAGTTTGATTTTATAGGCACGTGTGGGCAGTTGTCAAATCTCGTCTTTTGGACTTATCCACACGCTACCTTTTAGCGATGAAAACTATGCATGATTTTCAGAGAAAGTTACTCAGCGTTAAAGTGGGAATCTTTTAACGCTGAAGTCTTTTTGATAAAATCAAACACTTTATATTTTAAAAGACATTTTCATTTAATTTTTTTTGATATTGATTTTGTCATGCATACCAGATAAACGCTAATATTCAATGCACAGAGTTTTGAAATTAATTTTTGATCGTAGACGCTTATTGACTTGAATAAGTACAATTTTAAAGTTTCCCCTAATATTTGATAACTCATTTTAATTTTGAAAAACGCTTTAGACATAAAAATAAAGTGGATTCCCCCTAAATAATATGCCTATAAAATATGATGCTTTATGATTTAAGCATTTAAATCGATCATACCTAAGATATCTGCCAATTATTTGTCAGTACCAATGAAGTGCATGGAGATATCTTTCTTTTGAACATGGTCACGCAAGAAATGGTAGCGAATGTCAATGTGTTTAGTTCTAGAATGAAAGACTGGGTTTTGGGTCATAGTTAAAGCGTTTTGGTTATCACTATGGATTAGGGTAGGACCTAGGATTGTTCCATAATCTCTAAGTTGTTGCCTCATGCAAAGGATTTGTGCACAACAGATTCCTGCGACTACGTATTCTGCCTCAGCGATAGAAGTCGCTATGGATTGTTGTTTCTTACTATGCCACGAAACTAATCTATCACCCAGAAATTGACATGTACCACTAGTACTCTTTCTATCTATTTTGCATCTTGCAAAATCTGCGTCTGAATAACCAATTAGTTCAAAAGGAGAGTCCCTTGGATACCATAAGCCCACATTTTGTGTGCCTTTTAGGTATTTAAGGATCTTCTTGGTTAGCAATTAAGTGTGATTCTCTAGGATCAGCTTGAAAGCGTACACACCTGCATACCGAAAATATAATATAGGGTCTACTAGCTGTAAGACAAAGAAGTGATCCAATGATACCTCTATAATTGGTGATATCAATTTTCTTTCCACTCTCATCTTTATCTAACTTAAGCATTTGACTCATTGAAATTTTTGAAGATAATGCATTTTTCATACTAAATTTCTTAATTATATCTTTTGTATATTTAGCTTAGTTTATAAATATGCCATTAGGGGGTTGTTTAAATTGTAATCCTAAGAAGAAAGTTAATTCATCCATCCTGCTCATTTCAAATTGATCTTGCATCATTTTCGAAATTTTTTCACACAATCGCTTATTAGTAGAACCAAATACAATATCATCAATATAAATTTGGACAAAGAGAATATCTTCATTATGGGTAATTTTAAATAACGTTGTATCAACGCTGCCTTTTGAAAAGCCTTTACCTATAAGGAAGATAGAGAGAGTGTCATACCATGCTCTTAGTGCTTGTTTAAGTCCATAGAGTGCCTTATCCAATTTGTAGACCATACTTTTCCCATGGTTGTTGATGAATCCTGGTAGTTGCTCCACATAAACTTCTTCTTGGAGTTTATCATTCAGGAAAGCACTCTTCACGTCCATTTGGTACACTGTGAACTTGTTGAATGCAGCAAACGCTAGGAACATCCGAATCGCTTCAAGTCGGGCTACTAGGGCATACGTCTCATCAAAAACAATACCCTCTTCTTGGCAATAACCCTGAGCGACTAATCTGGCTTTGTTTCTTATAACAGTGCCATCTTGTTCCTAAAAACCCATCTAATTCCAATAACTCCTTGGTGAGTTGGTCTTGGTAATAGCGTCCAAACCTTACTTCTCTCCAATTGGTTAAGCTCTTCTTGCATCGCTTCTACCCAACTTGAATCATTGAGCGCTTCAACCACTTTCTTTGGTTCCATTTAAGATAGAAAACTTGCGAACATGGCCTCATTGATTGTCGCGACCCTAGTTCTAACAGGTGCTTCAATATCTCCAATCACTAGCTCTACTAGAAGGTCTCTAAGCCATTTACAGTCTGGTTGGAATGGGTTGAGAGACTCCTGATTATCAATCGCTTGACCCTCATTTGTCTCTTGCGCAGTCGCTACATCATTCACAGTTCCAATTTGGTCTTGATGATCATTCTCGTCATGATCATCAACAATTCTAACATTATTATCATTGGTAACCTCACGAGTATCCTTAGGAGTGGACACAAAGATCTCATCATCCTCATCACCAAGATTGATTTGTGACGCTTGTTGGGCAAGATCTTCAATTTCTACATCATCAGGATTAACCTTACTCGGTTCTTGGTTAACATCATCAAACACAACATGAATGGATTCTTCAGCCTTCGATTTGATCTTATTTAGGATGCGAAAACTCTTTCCATTTTTGGCATAGCCTAGAAAGATTCCCTCATCAACTTTAGGATCAAATGTCCCTAGATTTTGGGATCCATTGTTATGAATGAAACATTTTGAACCAAATACATGAAAATATATAACGTTAGGCTTACGTCCCTTCCACAACTCATATGAAGTCTTCTCATGTTGCTTGTTGATCATACACCGGTTCTGAGTGTAGCAAGCGGTATTGATAGCTTCGGCTCTGGTAGATGGTTTCTAAGCTATTTACGGTCTGGTTGGAATGGGTTGAGAGACTCCTAATTATCAATCGCTTGACCCTCATATGTCTCTTGCGCAGTCGCTACATCATTCACAGTTCCAATTTGCTCTTGATGATCATTCTCGTCATGATCATCAACAATTCTGACATTATTATCATTGGTAACCTCACGAGTATCCTTAGGAGTGGACACAAAGATCTCGTCATCCTCATCACCAAGATTGATTTATGACGCTTGTTGGGAAAGATCTTCAATTTCTACATCATCAGGATTAACCTTACTCGGTTCTTGGTTAACATCATCAAACACAACATGAATGGATTCTTCAGCCTTCGATTTGATCTTATTTAGGATGCGAAAACTCTTTCCATTTTTGGCATAGCCTAGAAAGATTCCGTCATCAACTTTAGGATCAAATGTCCTTAGATTTTGGGATCCATTATTAAGAATGAAACATTTTGAACCAAATACATAAAAATATATAACGTTAGGCTTACGTCCCTTCCACAACTCATATGGAGTCTTCTCATGTTGCTTGTTGATCATACACCGGTTCTGAGTGTAGCAAGCAGTATTGATAGCTTCGGCTCAAAACCTTTGAGGCAACTTAGACTCTCAAGCATTGTCTTAGCGGCTTCTTTAAGCGTTCTATTCTGTCGCTCTACAACTCCATTCTGTTGAGGTGTTCTAGGAGCAGAATACTCATGAAGTATTCCAAATTCTATGCAAAACTGCTCAACAAATTGGTTAGTAAATTCAGTTCCTCTATCGCTTCTAATTCTCATCACCTTTAGATCTTTTGAAGTCTGTACTTGACGGATTAGCGTTGTGAGCTTGACACTAGTTTCATCTTTGGTCGCTAGAAATTCTACCCATGTATAGCGAGACAAATCATCAACTATCACTAGCGAATACTTTTTACCAATAACACTCATGATTTGAATAGGACCAAACAAATCTAAATGCAATAGTTCAAGAATTCTAGAAGTAGATAGGCATGGTTTCTTCTAAAAAGATGATTTAACTTGTTTACCCATTTGATATGCATCACATAAGCGATTTTTCTGAAAGGAACCTTTATGTAATTCCTCTACTAGATTTAGCGATATTAACAAAGAGATTGCCTTAAAGGTGAGGTGATTCATTTTTCTATGCCATAACCAACCCAATTCATTTTGACTCTTAGCAACAAAGCATGTGGGGTTGTTATCAAATGTAGAATCCCAATCCACTAAATACACATTATTTGTTCTTTTCCCTCTTAATTTAGTAGACTTAGTCTTAGTGTCGTTAACAAAGCAGCAGTCGCTTGAGAATTTGATTTCGAAACCTTTATCACAAAATTGACTAGTGCTTAACAAGTTACGCTTAAGACCCTCAACTTAATATACATCACTAATCATGATGTTCCCCCTATGCATGATACCTATACCTTTGGTTTTACCTTTGGAGTTATCATAGAATATAACTTGAGCACCGTTGGTTGCACGATAGTTGACCAAGAGATCTTTTGAGCCAGTCATGTGCCTTGATGACCCACTATCAATGTACCAAACTGAAGCATCGGTGTTGGCTCTAGGTAACTGCATTTAAAGGGCAGTTCTAATTCTTCTTTGGTACCCATTTTGTTGTGGGTCCTTCAATGTTAGTTACTTTGGTTTAAATTAAAACTTTTGAAACCCATATTTGCCTTGTCTTCATTACGGGAAGATTGGCCTTCTTGGGTTTCGGTTTGTGTTGTGTGTGCTTTTTAGGTGTATAGTAATATCCTCGATTATTGTAGAAATCATAGTCATAATCATAATTATAATCATCATAGTATCGATAATATGATCTAGATCTTTGAGGATATTTCCTCGGCACTAGCTTAGGAGTTGCTTTTGGCGATTGACGCTTAGCGTTTGATTCACTTGTAGATGGTTTATCCTTAGCTTTTTGAGCATTTGAATGAACTTTCTTCTGTGAATCATTCACTTTCGTCTTCTCCTTATTGCCTGAGTTGGTATTGACCTTCTTATTTGGCCTCTTACCATTATCGTTGGGCTTATTCAGCGTTTGACTGTTTGAACTTTTCTCAACAAAGAATACACCTTTTCCTTTGTTGTTTGCCGTAACCTTAGACCTTTTTTGATTTTTGACTAAATTTATCACAACCTAAACTGGTCTTTTCACCAAAAGGTTTGGTTACTTCAGCCACATTATCTAGCTTTCTTGATGCTTTTGATATTGATGAGACAAGCTGCTCTGATTTGGCAAGTCTAGCGATCAATTCACCTTCTCTCTTGACTATTATATCAATATAACTTTTTAACTGGATAATTTCACTCTCAAGCGATTGATTCTTCTCAATGCATTGTTGCTGCTCTGATTTGGCAAGTCTAGTGATTCTCTCATGGCAACCGTCTTAATCAAATATTTGTTTGGAATACTTCTGAATATCTTATTGACTATTTTCTTGTTGGTTAACTCCTGGTCTAATGACACTAACTCTGTAATGAGCAAAGTAAATCTTGCGCCCAATTGTTCTAGCGTCTCGTTGTTCTGCATCTTAAAACGCTCAAATCTTTGCATGGCTATGGAGAGCTTGTTCTCCTTCATCGGTGTTGAACTTTCACACACGATAGCCAACTTATCCCATATCTATTTTGATGTCTTACTTGCTTGATCTTGTTGAACAACACATCATTGTCTCCAAATGCTGAGTACAGTGCACTTTGTCCAACATTATCTAGATTTGCTCTTTTTCGATCATCTGGTGTCCATTCTAACTTAGGCTTCTCGACATACCCATCTGGGGTAGCCTCAGTCGCTCCAGGTGCTCGAGTTACAACTTTCATTATTTGAATGGGGCCATTTGTAATTACATCACACATTTCATTATCGCAAGAGCATAAATAAGCGAATGCTCTAAGTTTCAAAGAATCATAGTTTGATTCAACCAACTTAGGCATTTGTTAAAAGCCATAATATGAGATTTTAGAAGAAAATTAAAGCGACTAAATTTAGAAAACTGGATCTAAACAAGGAGTTATGGTCGGAAACGCTTAGGTTTCGACTTCAACCGCTATGATACCACTTGGTGGTCCCAAATGGCATACGAAATGGTCTAGAAGAGGGGGGGGGGGGGTTAAATAGACCCTGAAGTCTTTTTCGACTTAAAAAAATCCGTATCTTTTTTATAGGTTTGAACGCTTAGGAAGCTGAGCGCTAGGCCAGGCACTACAGTAAACATAACTTACACTTAGTGATTTCAGCAATTTACCAAAGTAGGGTAACGCTTAGATCGCTTAATCAGGGTTAGCACAGCGGAAATGATTTTTAAAGCTTTAGCGTTCGTTTTAGGTCAAATAGTCGCTTAACTGTTTTACTTGTCCTTTTTCAAAGTAAATGATAAAATATAAAGTAAGACAATAAAATAGTAAATAACACAAGAATTATAAGGTTGACTGGCTGATGTAATCCCAGCTACATCATTCTTCTCCTTGAACACTTGGAGGAATTCCACTAAGTTGATAATTGAAGGATCACACAGAGGCTTCTACAAAATAGAGGAGGGGCACTACTACAAAAATACACTATTACAGCGCACCTATTATAGCTGTTTTGGTGAAACCGTTGTACGTAGGTACCTATTACAGCGGTTTTTACAAAAATACTGTAATAGGGCTTCTCGGTTTGGACATATTACAACGGTTCATTTCTGAACCGCTGTAATAGGGGTGCCGAAATTTTAAAAAAAATAGCCTATTACAACGGTTCACCCCGAACCGCTGTAATAGCCCAATCTCAGTTCAGACCTCTTACAGCGGTTCATTTCTGAACCGCTCTAATAGGCTATCCGTTACTATATAAAAAATATTGGGCTATTATAGTGGTTCGGGGTGAACCACTGTAATAGACCAATCTCGATTTTGACCTATTATAGCGGTTCGTTTCTGAATCGCTGTAATAGGGGTACCGAAAATTTAAAGAAAAAATTTAATAAAAAACCCTATTACAGCGGTTCTTATGTGAACCGCTGTAATAGGTCAAAACCAAAATTTCAAGCGGTTTCCCGCTTCTCTCTCTACTCCATATTACAGCGGTTCACATAAGAACCGCTATAATAGGCCGAAACTAAAAATTTAAAACCATCTTCCCGCTTCTCTTTCCCTATTTGTCTTTCTCTCTCTACTCTCTTTGTCTCTCTACTATCTCTCTCTCTCTATATAGCACCGCCACCGCCGTCACCACCACCACCGGTACCACCACCTTTAGCACCACCGTCGCCGCCACCACCATCTTTAGCACCACCGTCGCCGCCACCACCACCACCACCACCGTATGTGTGGGTGTATATATATTTGTGTATATGTGGGTGGGTGTATGTATATTTGTGTATATGTCGGTGTATATAATTGGATTAAAAAAATAAAAAAAATTAATCTATTATAGCGATTCCAGCCGGAACCGCTGTAATAGGTTAGTTTTTTTTTTAACCCGATTATAGCGGTTCCAGTCGGAACCGTTGTAATAGGTGAATTTTTATTCATTTTTTTATTTTTTTAATCCTATTACAGCTGTTCTATAAAAAACCATTGTAATAGGAGTACCCTGTTACAGCAATTTTTTATTGAACTGTTTTTAACTGCTATAATAGGTCTAAACCATATTACAGCGGTTAAAACTGCTGTAATAGACCTTTTCTATAGTAGTGGGGATGATGATCTTGGGCTGCTTAATCACACAGACTTCAGCACCAATGAAGATCTTCACCAACAAGCTTCTCTCACTCAGAAATACTGCTTGTAGAGTCAACTTCTTCTTCACACAAATAGATGAGGTTGAGGGTTTTGGTCACGGGTTTGTTTGATTTTAGGAAGCTCAAACAACTTATGATATCTCCATATTAATGTATGGTTCTTCTTGAAGATGTTTGAGATATCTGAGACTGTCTGGAATGCATATAGAAAGCTTGGAAGAATTTTGGCTATGGAGTTTCTAAGCTTTTTTTGAGAAAATATTTCCGCAAATTTTTAACTTTCTTGTGTATGTGTGTTATTTTTAGGGTTTGCTGGAATGGGGTATTTATTAGGCAATTTCTTGGGATTTGTCTGTTGGACACATGTAGGTGCGTGCCTCTCATGCGCGAGTGAGTCATACATTTTCTCTGACATTCCTGAAATCCTGCTGCACTAATTTGATGTGGCAGGTTTGACCTCTGAAATTCTGACAGTCTAAGCCAATAGGTAGCTTGCTCCGTATACAATCTGTCCTTATCACATTTAATGCTCTCATCAATCATTTAATGCATTTGAATTTATTTTTCGTTGGAAATAAATGTCCATTAAATGATTGCATTTAAGTCCTTTGTGACTTCGAAATTTATTTCAGGTGAATCTGATCTACTTGATCGCTTGATTCATAAGCCCTGAAATAGTCCATAGCGATTGGAAGTCGCTTAAGACAAAATCTTCATCTTAGCTTGACTTCAAACGCTGATCTTCAACTTCATCACTAATAGACTCACCTAGAATTCTACAAGCGACTTTGTATCTAATATTTAGTCTAAAATCTACAAAGATAAAATTACAAGCTTAATAAAATTACAACCTTTCAAACGCTTTTATATAGTTCTAAGAAAACATAAACTTACGTTATTTTGGCGTCTAACATGAAATCCTATCTTGTCGTCATCAAAATATCTAACTTGAAATTTGCTAACAATTTCCCCCTTTTTGATGATGTCAAGACCTTAACTCTTATCAGTCTTCTATAGATCGAGAGTTCAAAGAAAATAGTCCAAAATAATTATAAGTTAGCGTTTGAATAGTTAGTAAGTTAGTTAATGTTAGATTAGCCTCAGCAAGTTGTTTTAGCGATAAATCATTCATTCATTCATTTAAGAAGATTAAGCATATATGATTTACACTGAAGATAGATAATAAAAGCGTCAACAGAAATATATAAAACAATATAAACGATCATCTTTTCTGTCACTTGCTGTTCTCTTCTTGAAAGATTTCAGTCGCTAAGTCCAGTAGAAGTCTATCAACATCTATCATGGTGGTATGCTAAACTTCATTGTAGTCATGTCTTCTTAGTCTAGCGCTTTCATTCAGCTCTATCAATCTTTCCATCCAATCCCTCGAAGGGATTCCAAGTTCACGAATTAAGTCATGTTAAATGTCATGTCTTCGATCATTGGTGTATTTCCAGTTGATATGTCTTCTAAGCAGTTTGGCATATGGATGAAAACCCATACTCTCTAAGAACTCAACGTCTAAGTCCGGAAGCAAGTTCCTGCCTTGATAATATCTAGGCTTATGCTTTTTAGTAAGCATTTTCTTTATACTCACTATTTCTTTGAACATAGATCGCCAATGCTTATTGTCTATCTTAGAGATGGACGCTTTGGACTGGGACTTTTCTTTCAGATCTTCTCCCTTCTTGGCATCATCAAGCGAGGTCTTTAATTCAACAATGTCCCCTCGAAGAAGTTTGACTTCATCTACTAGAAGAGCAACTTGCTCAGTGATACTTTAAGAGACTAAATTTGAAGACGTATGACACTCAGTGTCAGCGGAGGCATTTAGTGCTAGCGTCCTATTAAAATCATCAGATAATTCCTTGAGAAGAGGAGAGATACTATTCATCATAGTGATTGTAAGCTTGTTGGCGTGACTCATGTCAGCATGAAGCAATCTTTCTACTTGGTGAAGCGTTGAATTGCTTCACTCTTCCAGGCGAGAACACGAGCCTGTGACATTAGCAAGAGAATTGCGAACTGCTTTCTGAAATCTCTAGCCTCTTGATCATTTTCGGAATCTGAGTCCGAGTCTGAAGATGAATGCTCAGGACCATGAGAGCTGGAAACTACTGTCTTGCCTCTAGATTTATCTCTGATGAAAGGTTCTTCAGGCTCATCAAGAGCTTCCTGAACTTCTTCAATTGCTTGACCCAGAGTTGGATCAACAGTCACTGAAGGGATCTCAACTACTGGGGCGCTAGAAATTTCTGGCAAAGAACCCTCGGGTAGCTGAGCTACTTCCACAGTAGGAGTAACTTCCTCTATTTCAACACTTTGGACTTGGGGAGAAGGAGCTTTAATGGCAATGACCCAGAGTGGGCCAATTACTTTCATAATGTGCCTTGGACTTAGGACGTTGGTCTGCCAGATGAAGAATATAGCGTCTGAGCGCTCTTCAGTGCTGAGTTCAAATTGCACATCCTCGGGCAGATCAACTCCTGAAATATAAGAATTATAGAAGTCCAAAATAAATGGCATTAGCGCTTGGGCAGCTTCTTGGTCCACTGGCCTGATTAGCGAGATCATCTTGGCCACTTTGTGTTAGAATGTATGCCCTCAAATGCCATAAAGAGGATAGATTTATAGGGAATGAACATTGCAACTAAACTATGATTTTTCCAATTAATATAAGGCCTTTGATTGTTGTTTTCTTATAGGCATTTGTAAGGTATAATAAACTGTTAGAGTGTATGCCCTCAAATGCCATAAAGAGGACAGATTTATAGGGCATGAACATTGTAACTAAACTATGGTTTTCCCAATTAATATAAGGCATTTGATTGTTGTTTTCTTATAGGCATTTGTAAGGTATAATGAACAACGTAAAGTCCTTGATGACAAGGAAAACCCTCTACCTTCTATGGGATAGGAGGATAGGCACTAGAGTGGTTTGATCCCTGTCATCTAAAAGGGGTAGCAAGTCTAAGAAATACTGATTGGGCATCAATAGTGAATAAAGACTTGTATGATGTAAATTTTGACAGAGAAAGTGCCAGTCGTACACTATGGAAATAGTAGTGGGAACATATATCATAGACGTGTCAGTTGGACTGATATGTTCGAACATGGCTCGCATCAGTTCATCACATGGGTATTCACTCATTGACAGTCAATGGTGAAACTGATAAGTAGTGATAGGTACGTATGAACCTCTGACCCGAGAAATCGAGTTGAAGATGTACTTGTGACATCAAGTCTGTCATTAGAGTAGTTAGATTCAAATCACCTGTTGGTGGAATCGACCTCAAAGTACGACTTGATGGGAAAGTAGCATTGTTAACTGATTTGCAATATGGAATTTATTCTATCACAAGTGAATGAGTAAAATATCCTATGCGGTCATGAAAAAGTGAGGATGAAAGTCTTTGGCCAAAGCACTTAAATACCTCGACTTATTATGAGCTTAGGCATATGGTCAAGTTATATGAGTTTGACTTTAAACTATGACTGTTACTTGACTGGGATATAAGAATAAAAGGTTTATATACGTACGGTATTCACGGCGAAATGGTTTGGAATGATCCTATTCATTCGTTCTCAATTGGGATACGATGTGAGCCATGTGACTGGCTAGGTGTCACTCACATCCTTTTGGATTCCTCCCAATTGCCTTTTGAGACGAACCTAAAGAGTCACGCTTAAAGGAAGTGCAAAAAGGAAAACACGGGAAAAGACTGGAGAGAAATTTTCGATATTGGATGCCGTAATTAATTAATTAATTATTGGATAATTTAATTAATTAATTAAATTCATGAGTTAATTAAGTTCTTGGAGAAATTGAATTATAAATTAATTTGAAATTAAATTAATAAAAATGGATCATGAATTTATTTATTGGATAAATAAATAATCTAATTAAGTATAGCTAACAAGACCAAAGCCCAAAAGGCTATTAAGCCCATGAAGTGGGCGCCCATGTAGGTCTTGTGAAAGCTTGGTTATTATTTTGGAGTGATATATATTATATCACTTAGTAGAATAACAACAAGAAGAGATAACATAACTTTCTCTCCAAAAAAACGTTTTCGACCTTTCTCCTACTTCTTTCTAGCCATCCATAGCCAAGAAGAAGGAGAAGTTTTCTGATTTTTGACTCCAGCGTGATGAATTAGATACGTTGGCATATTCAGTGTTGGAGAAAAAGGATCACGATCAGAAATCAACATACGCGAGAACGGTAAAAATTCAAAACACAATTAAATACGAGAATTAGAGATGATTCGGGCTTTGGGAATTTTAGATTTTATTTTTCCGCTGCTTGTTATTCAAATAATTCCCAACAGTGGTATCAGAGTCAATCTCTGAATTCTGTATTTAATTGCTTATGTGAATTGACTGTTTTTCCCCGTTTTTGAGGCATGCTTCATGAAAGTTGTAGTTTAATGAGTTTTAAATCTGGACATATACATTTTATGAGAATCGGATAAGTATAACCCCGAGACGAGAGCGACACAAAAACCGTGCACAGTCTATGTGCCGCGCGCGCAGACAGCGCATGCTATGCGCTTTGAGCGTATTTTTCATATGCAAATATTCTGAATCTCGCTGCAGTTTCTTCATAAAAGTTGTAGTTTACTGAGTTTTGAATCTGGGCATATAAATGTTACATGAACCAAATAAGTATAACCCTGAGACGAGCGCGACGCAAAAAACATGCGCAGTCTGTGCGCTGGGCGCGCAGCCAGCGCGGGCTGTGTGTGCAACAAGGGCATCCAGGCCGTGCGTGCGGCTGTTTTGGGGCCCAGGTTTTGCGACCAGGGCCCTAATGGGTTGGGTTATAATTTCTTAACGTCAAAATTTTAATTGAATAGGTGTTTGGGCTATCTTAATTATCCGGGTGGGTCAAAAGGATGATAACCCGGATTTAATTAAAAAGGGGCCCAAATTATTTTGATTAAAATTGTGGATAATTCAATAAATTAGTTATTGGGCCTAATTAATTAATTTTGAATATACCAATGGTTGGTAATTTAATTTTGATAAAATTGAGCCCGATATAGTTTTTATTGAACTTTATTTGAATGAAATAATTAATTAATAATTCTTGGAGAATTTATTGATTAAGTTATTTATTTAAAATAAAGAATTCTCATTAATCGGATTATTTTCATGTGAACCAATAAAATTTGGAATTTTATTGTGGAAATTAATTAGTTAGACTAATTAACATTTGATAATCACCAACATAAGTGCTTTAATTTTCCGCGAGCATGTATTATGTGATGGTGACATATGTGTATGGGCTTAGGTTGCTTCTTTTGATAATGTATTTCTCTTGATGGGTTGTAAGGGCCGGTTTGAGCCCATTTTATTTTATTTTTAGATTTATGTATAGGTTCTTTATTTACCCCTTGTAATAAATAGAAATAGAATAAGCCTTTCAAGATGGAGATCATGCAAAAGAAGAGGAGCTTGGAGCCTACGAAGATTAGCTAGGCTTTTCTTTTTATTTTTTGTGATGGTCCATTGGCTTGGGCCCTCTAGATAAAAGCCCATAGACATGTGTGTTGTTTTATTGCTTTCGATACATGTTCATTAGTTGTATGAAGCATGTATGTTATCAATATGCGCTATATAAATTTAGTAAATGTGCAAAATGAGACAAAATAAAGGTTTTGAACATGAATACTCCCAAACAAAAATAATACTAAGTTAGTAAGGGGTGCTAGGCATCCTTTCCCTCCACTAAACTTGATAAGATCAAGGATTAAATCCATATGTGCCATCTTCCCAGTCAGTGGGGGTCATATATCAAGATTTAGTTCTAGAATTTTATTAAGTGCATTAGATGCCTTAATCGAGACATATTTCACCCCAAATATCGTTAAAGGGTTGCAAGGTGAAATTCAAATGTTAGATTATGAGGAGTTAGTGGGAATGAACTTAGATAGTCCACATTACCAATAAATCGTTAAAGGGTTGCGGTTTTTTTGTGGATTATGGGATAAATATGGTTGAACCGTCTATTTGATAGATTGATGTTTGACATCACTTTAATTAAGTAAAGGACCAAATATCGTTAAATGGTTGTCATCCATTATATTAATTAAAGAACTCAATCCCCACCACGAAATTTTCGTCAACGATCGCTTCCGTCTTTTCATAGTGGGAGTGTGGAATTTTGAAAAATGTAGTGGGAGCCAAGTTATAAGTCGAAGTCCTTGATTTTAAACTTGGTTTTAGTTTAGTTCAATAATCTAATTAAGTCTGACTTATTTTCTGCAGTTATTTGTTTTATGTCTCTCAAAATTCAAAAATGACAATCAACCCACTTTCCGTATTCCTCGAAAAGAATATCCTTACCGGGCCCAACTACGTGGATTGGCTAAGGAATTTGAGAATAGTTCTCAATATGGAGTCTCTAGGATACGTGTTGGACACTGATATCCCTGTTCCTTCTGCGAGAACACGTGCCAATGAGGAAGAAGTCCAAGCTCATGAAAAATGGGTAAAGGACGACGTCCGAGTGTGTGGGTACATTCTTGGCTCTATGACGAATGAGCTACGGAGGTCCCACGACAAGATGACCACAGCGACGGCTATCTTGGCGCACTTGGTCAAGCTCTATGGTGAGCACAGTAGGACTGCTAGATATGAAATATCTAAAGAGCTCTTCGGAGCCAAAATGAGAGAAGGGGAGAAGTTTGGGGATCATGTCCTCAAAATGATATCCAGGATCGAGAGATTGGAAGCTCTCGATTTTACAATGAACCCGCAGCTTCAGACCGATCTCATCTTCCAGTCCCTTCTTGACTCTTTTTCCTAATTCGTCATGAACTTCAATTGCAATGAGATTGAATGCAACTTAGCTGGGCTAATGAACAAATTAAACACTGCACAATCTCAATTGAAGCCCAAGGGAAAAAAGACTGCTTTGGTCATCACTTCTGGGCCCAAACGGGCGAAGAATAAGAAGAGAAAAATCAAGAAGCAGGCTAGCGAGCTTGGAGCTCAGGGTGGTGTCGATAAAGGAAAAGGAAAAGCTCCTGTGATTCGCAAGCGAAAGGGGCCACAATAGACAGACAGATGCCTACGCTGCGGTGAGCTGGGCCACTGGAGAAGGAATTGTCCGAATATGGGGCCTGGCGCACAAGGTATAGAACTTTATGTTCTTGAAACTTATTATTCTATGACCGACTTCTCTACATCTTGGATTCTTGACTCTGGAGCTTGTGATCACATATGTTGTATGAATCAGGATCTGATGCGAGGAAAGAAGCTGGACAACGATGATGTGAAGATCAGAATAGGCAGCGGGCAAAGCGTCGCGGCTACTGCAATAGGATCTACCTCGTTGTTTGTAAATTTTGGACATGTACTATTCCTGGATAATGTTTTGGTTTTGCCTAATGGGCTTGAAAACAATGTTTCTGTTCCCGTTTTAGTTAAGAATGGTTACACTTTCCGTTTTATTGATGAACTGATGCAACATTTATCATGGTAATAAATTTGTAGGCTTTGCTTCTCTGATAAATGGATTGTATTACCTTAGTGTCCAGAATGAGCATGCAGTGAATACTATACGAAGGAAACGTAGTAGGCTTGAAATAAACCAACGATTGATATGGCACTTTCGACTAGGCCATGCTGGCGAACAAAAGATTCGCAAAATGGAAAAAGATGGGCTAATTGGCCCACTGGGATTGGATCCCTATCCTACTTGTGAATCTTGTCTCAAAGGCAAGATGGCTAGATCGCCCTTCACAGGGAGCTTTGAAAGGTCCTCACAAATCTTAGGTTTAGTGCAAACTAACGTTTGGGGTCCATTTGGAGAAATGGCCAGAGGAGGTTTCCTTTACTTTATCACCTTCATTGACGAGTATTCATGATATGGTCTAGTGTGCCTGATGAAGCGTAAGTCTGAATCAATTGACAAGTTCAAAGAATTCAATGCTTTAGTGGAAATCAAACAAGTCAACGTATGAAAACTCTTCGATCTGATCGAGGAGGAGAATATATGAGCGACGAGTTTGACTTATACCTCAGAGAGAATGGTATAGTATTGCAACTCACACCTCCAGCGACTCCACAGTTGAATCGAGTGGCAGAGTGAAGGAATCGAACCTTGTTGGACATGGTTCGTTCCATGCTTAGCTACACTGATTTACCCATTTCACTATGGGGTCACGTGCTGCTTACAGCTGCACAAATTCTAAATAGATGTCCGTCCAAGTCCATTCCTATGACCCCCTATGAAATGTGGAGAAATAGGAAACCAAGTCTTAGCCACATAAAGATTTGGGGATGTCCGGCTTATGTAAAAAAGACTAAAGTAGACAAGTTGGAGGCTAGGTCCTTAAAGGGACGTTTCATTGGATATCCTGAAGATTCTATGTGATACCTCTTTTACCTGCACAATGATCAAAGGATCATTGTAGCCTTACAAGCCCACTTTCTTGAAGATGAGTTCATCCAAGAAGGAGGAGCGGGTAGAAAGATTGTTCTAGAAGAACAAAATGAAAGCCCACTGGATAAATCTACACAGGTGACACGCTAAAAGCTAACGTGCTATGATAGCAAGTGCACTAGTCGTGTGTAGTAATAAAAGTGGACGAGAAGTCCGGATTGTCGAACCACAAGGACTTGAATTCTAGTTCATGATTTTCGATAAAAGATAAGACAATTAAAGTAAAGTGCAAGAAAAAGATTAAGCAATTAACGAACCAAAGAGAAACGTACTATAGATTTAATCTCACGTATGATAAAATGACTAAGGCACATGCTACAACCGAATCTACTCGTCAATATATATGAGCTACTCTTCGAATTATTAGACTCCTATTGCTTTGGTGGAAACTCCTAAATTAACTATTACCCGATGTCTCGGCACATAATAATCCTATGATTAATTGACGGTTCTCTAAATATGTCTATCCGAGAATCTAATCAAAAATCACGCATTAAAGTTCTAGAGCTTCCCCGAACGAATCCGGCTAACAACACCCGGGAATCTTTACCTATTTCTAGGGCAATCCCTCATTTGTTTCGGATGATGTGTTAATTCTCTTGCACCCTAATCTATTTTCTCTCGAACAACTAGATTAGGCAAGATAGCAAGCATATGGTGATCAAACACATGATTGGAATAAAAACATAGAATTAACACACAAAGCAATAGGAGAATTAATACAAAGAGCAACTTCACATATATTGATTCATAAATTTGGCCTTCACATGGCCTTAGTTCTACAATATTAGCCTCTCATCAAAGCCTTAAGAAAATCTAATACAAACATATACATACTCATGGAAATAAACATGTAAATGCAAATAATTAAAACTCCCTCAATTGATTGATGATGGATCTTTGCTCTTGATCTTCAATCCTTAGCTCCTCTCCCTTTGTTCCCCTCCAAAAGTGATGAAGAAAATGGTGATGAATGATGATGAGTGAAAAGTGATGGATCAAATGCCTCTCTCTCCCTCCTCCTCAAGATGATCCGTCAATTGTGCTCAAAATATCCTTAAGAAGACCACCACAAATTAGCTCCTCATGTGTATGTCCCCCCTAGTGTGTCCTCCACTACTCTTAAAGTGAGTAGTATAAAATTCCCTAAAGTAGATCTAGTAAGAAACATAATTATGACCTCCCTCCCATACATGTGATGACCTCTTGGCTTTAAATGTTCCATTCCCCCATCAAATGATGATCTTTTGGCTGAAAGGAATCAAATCTCGGATGTGGCCACGCCTAGGCGCGGGAATTATGGCGCTCGGGCGCCCAAATCAGAATGTTGGGAGTATTTGCCTCTGTCTGGCGCAGTAATTGTATTTCCTTCATAACTCTCTCCACAAAACTCCAATTTGGATGATTCAAGTCCTCATTTGACGCTAACACATAGTTCTACAACTTTGTAGAAGGAAACTTCATCCAATTCGATCTCTAAACATACGGAAAAAGCGCTCGAACGTGGAAAGTGGTGTAGATATGGCGCCCGGGCGTGGGCAAAATGGCGCCTATGCGTAGGGGTGCATAACAATTTGGCCAAAACTTGTTTTATACGTCATTTTTCATCCCGTTCTTTGATTGTATCCATTTAAGACCTGAAATCACTTAATGCACGAATTAAACGCACATGTGGCAAGAATCAAGCGATAAATGAACCTAAGACATAAACGCAAAGGGGCTTAAAAACACGTAAAAATGCCTCTTATCAACAGGGAGTGAGAACCGAACCTTCTGTAACACAACCACAACCACGACGATCGAATAGAGTGTCTCAACCGCCTGAGAGGTACGAATATCTAATGCAGAGGGAGTTGGATCTCCATTCTGTGTTAGAGGAGGATCATGGAGATGATCCGTCCACTTTTGATCCAGCGATGGTGGATGTGGATACTGCTAGATGGCGTGAAGGTATGCTAATTGAGATCGATTCGATGCATGCAAACCAAGTCTAGAAAATTGTAGACCAACCTGAAGGGGTAAAACCATTCTGGTGTAAATGGATCTACAAGAGAAAGATTGGTGTTGATGGCAAAGTAGACACCTACAAAGCCAGGCTAGTGGCGAAAGGGTATACTCAAAAGGAAGGAATTAACTACCAAGAAACCTTCTCGCCTGTGGCTATGATCAAATCAATAAGGATTCTACTTGCAATAGCAGCATACCTAGATTATGAATGTTGGGAGTATTTGCCTCTGTCTGGCGCAGTAATTGTATTTCCTTCATAACTCTCTCCACAAAACTCCAATTTGGATGATTCAAGTCCTCATTTGAAGCTAACACATAGTTCTACAACTTTGTAGAAGGAAACTTCGTCCAATTCGGTCTCTAAACATACGGAAAAAGCGCTCGAACGTGGAAAGTGATGTAGATATGGCGCCCGGGCGTGGGCAAAATGGCGCCTATGCGTAGGGGTGCATAACAATTTGGCCAAAACTTGTTTTATACGTCATTTTTCATCCCGTTCTTTGATTGTATCCATTTAAGACCTGAAATCACTTAATGCACGAATTAAACGCACATGTGGCAAGAATCAAGCGATAAATGAACTTTCTAAGACTTTTCTAGAACGCAAAGGGGCTTAAAAACACGTAAAAAGATGCCTCTTATCAACAAAGGGTTCCCCCACACTGGGATATATCAATTCTGATCTATGTGTCCTCGAGCAATAAGAGTTTTAAGATAAGGAAACATCATCAATTAAAGAGAGAAACAAAAAGAAAACTGTACCTAACTCACTTTCAGTGGAGTAAACGGTTGCATGTAGCGAATGCAACAAGCCTTTGAACCTTTTAGTTACCTCAAAGGACGAGTTATAGTCTCGTGAGGGTTTGCAGACGATATTCCCACAAAATCGGTAAAGATTTGAAGAATCAACCCCGGTCACTCAACGTAAATTACAATGATTCTCACCTATGGGAGTGGTGACACACAATTCGGTATGAATTCATCTGTTTAAGCTCATATTACAAATATATACACATCACTCGGGATTTGCTCATGTTACGCCTTAACATGGTGAAAAGATCATCCTAAGGGTGTAGTGGAATAAATCTCAAGTATTATAGTCACAGTGGCATTCTTACCACTTTTCAAACATTAACCCCATATTTGGAGACAGCAAAGAAGCTTTTGGATTATTCACATGGTACGAGAATTGAATACAGTGGTTCATAGCCACTTAAAAATTTATCACTTCATTCCACTTTCGGATTTATCTTATGCACTTTCAACTCGAAACATTAGAGGCTAGACCATGTGCAATGTTTGATCCTCTTAGGCTTTCTATGACACCCGTGTAACGAGTTTTAGGCCAATAACTCCTAAACCAGATGGCTTTAGGGTATCAAATGTGGAGACATTCCTAAGGGCTTAATCGCTCGAGTGTCAAAGGCCACAAAATCAAACTAGGTCCTTATTCACTTAACACTTGCATTGGCTTGAGCGGTTAAAAACATCTCAAAGATTATTAATACC
Organism: Buddleja alternifolia; assembly: GCA_019426215.1. Lineage (NCBI taxonomy): Eukaryota > Viridiplantae > Streptophyta > Magnoliopsida > Lamiales > Scrophulariaceae > Buddleja > Buddleja alternifolia. The sequence goes on from CM033401.1 coordinate 20,414,657, forward strand.
ACAGCAAAATAGTACAGTATTCTAGGCATGGTGCTCTTCGCCCCCAGTAGGATCTATTAAGCCTGACTTTTTCAGTCATACCAATTTTCAACCTCTTTTTATTATTATTAAGCACACGGTCAAGTTAACTTCTCAACTCATAACACATGTGAAAATTCTAAGTTGATATTTCCGGGATCAAGCCTTTAAGTGTTTCAAAATGATTGCCCACTCAACTCCTCTACCTTCGATTTAGGTGAGCATATGTGAATCATGGCTTAAGGTTAATCTAGTCTAGTTAGGATCCCATTGACTTTTGAGACAAGGAACTTAAAGATGTGTATAGCCATTAAAAACCAAATTGATAGAGAAAACATACCATGTATTCAAATTAACCATACTCAATGCCTCAAGTGATTGAAATTCTATCCAAAAAAAAATAAATTAAAATTGCACACATTTCACATGTAGAGGTACAGCACCCCCCAAACTTGGACCGAAATATGTAAAACATGAATCAACATGACTATAATGGATCTAGTATACCCCCACACTTATCATGAACATTGTCCCCAATGTTTGAAAAAGAGAAGGGCAAAGTACACGTCACCGGGCGTGGGCAAAATGGCGCCTATGCGTAGGGGTGCATAACAATTTGGCCAAAACTTGTTTTATACGTCATTTTTCATCCCGTTCTTTGATTGTATCCATTTAAGACCTGAAATCACTTAATGCACGAATTAAACGCACATGTGGCAAGAATCAAGCGATAAATGAACCTAAGACATAAACGCAAAGGGGCTTAAAAACACGTAAAAATGCCTCTTATCAACACCCCCACACTTATCAATTGATCGTCCTCGAGCAATAAGAGTTTTAAGATAAGGAAACATCATCAATTAAAGAGAGAAACAAAAAGAAAACTACCTAACTCACTTTCGTGGAGTAAACGGTTGCATTTAGCGAATGCAACAAGCCTTTGAACCTTTTAGTTACCTCAAAGGACGAGTTATAGTCTCGTGAGGGTTTGCAGACGATATACCCACAAAATCGAAAGATTTTCAACCCCGGTCACTCAACGTAAATTACAATGATTAATAGCACACAATGGTATGAATTCATCTGTTTAAGCTCATATTACAAATATATACACATCACACATTTGCTCATGTTACGCCTTAACATTGAAAAGATCATCCTAAGGGTGTAGTGTAATAAATCTCAAGTATTATAGTCAAGTGGCATTCTTACCACTTTTCAAACATTAACCCCATATTTATCAACTTTTGATTATTCACATGGTACGAGAATTGAATACAACTTCATAGCCACTTAAAAATTTATCACTTCATTCCACTTTCGGATTTATCTTATGCACTTTCAACTCGAAACATTAGAGGCTAGACCATGTGCAATGTTTGATCCTCTTAGGCTTTCTATGACACCCGTGTAACGAGTTTTAGGCCAATAACTCCTAAACCAGATGGCTTTAGGGTATCAAATGTGGAGACATTCCTAAGGGCTTAATCGCTCGAGTGTCAAAGGCCACAAAATCAAACTAGACTGGGATACAAGAATAAAACGTTTATACACGTATAGTATTCACAGCGTAAAGGTATGGAATGATCCTATTCATTCATTCTCAATTGAGTTACGATGTTAGCCACGAGACTAGCTAGGTGTCACTCACACCCCTTTGGATTCCTCCCAATTGCCTTTTGAGACGAACCTAAAGAGTCGCGCTTAAAGGAAGTGCAAAAAGAAAAATATGGGAAAAAGACTTGAGAGAAATTCACGGCATTGGATGCCGTAATTAATTAATTAATTATTGGATAATTTAATTAATTAGTTAAATTAATGAGTTAATTAATTTTTTGGAGAAATTGAATTATAAATTAATTAAGAATTGAATTAATTGAATTATCAATTTATTTATTGAATAAATAAATTATCCGATTAATTAATTAGCAAGCAAGACGAAAGCCCGAAGGCTTCTGAGCCCACTAAGGGGCGGCCAAATAGACGCCTAAATAGGGCTCTTGCATGCTAGTGTTATTGTTTCATATAAAAATAAATATATCACAAGGTGAAAAATAACACATGGCAACTTACATAAATTTCTCTCCAAGAAAATATCTCTCCAGCCGTCTTTGACAAGGAAGAAAGGAGGATTTTTCATTTTTGATTCTAGCGTGATGAATTAGAGACGTTGGCAAATTCGGCGTTAGAGAAAAAGATCACGTTCAGAAATCAACATACGCGAGAACGGTAATTTTTCTATACACAATTAAACACGAGGATTAGAGATGACTCGGGCTTTGGGAAATAAATTTACTTTCCACTGTGTTTTATTTGTATAATTTCCAACAATGGTATCAGAGCCAATCTCTGAATTCTGTGTTTAATTGCTTATGTGAATTGACTATTTTTTTTGCGTTTTTGAGGCATGCTTTGAACGTATTTTTCATATGAAAATATTCTGGATCTCACGGCAGTTTCTTCATGAAATTGTAGTTTAATGAGTTCCAAATCTGGTCATATAAACTTTATGAGAATCAGAGAAGTATAACCCCAAGACGAGCGCGACGTAAAAAGCATGCGCAGTTTACGCGCTGTGCGCTCAATAGGAGGCCTTTTCGGCCTCCCGTTGCGCACACAACGTGCGCACTGCACACACTGGGTGGGCCCCCAATCCTGTGCCATTTCACGGTGCCTGTTGGAGGGCTGACAGAACACTGGGCGTCCGCCCAAGCACGATTAAACCGTGCGCTAAGCGCTCGGCATACACCGTGACATGCGCCCAGCGCATGGACCTATTTCGGGGCCTTGGTTTTCGCGACTCAGATCCTAATGGGTCGGTTTAAATTTTCTTAAGGTCCAAATTTTAATTGAATAAGTGTTTGGGCTATTTTAGTTATCCGGGTGGGTCAAAAGGATGACGACCCGGATTTAATTAAAAAGGGGCCTAAATTGTTTTGATTAAAATGGTGGATAATTCAATAAATTAGTTATTGGGCCTAATTAATTAATTTTTAATATGCCAATGGTTCGTAATTTAATTTTGATAAAATTATACCCAATATAGTTTTTATTGATCTTTATTTGAATGAAATAATTAATTAATAAACTCTTGGAGAATTTTGTTTATTAAGTTATTTACTTAAATAAAGAATTCTCATAAATAGGCTTATTTTCATATGAATCAATAAAATTTGGAATTTTATTGTGGAAATTAATTAAGTTGGACTAATTCATTTTTATTAATCACCAACATAAGTGCTTTATTGCGAGCATGTATTATGTGATGGTGACATATGTCTATCGGCTTAGGTTGCTTCTTTGATTATGTATTTCTTTGATGAGTTGTAAGGGCCGGTTTGAGCCCATTTTATTTTATTTCTAGATTTATGTATAGGTTTTAAATTACCTCTTGTAATAAATAGTAATAGAATAGGCCTTTCAAGATGGAGATCATGCAAAAGAAGAGGAGCTTGGAGCCCACGAAGATTAGCTAGGCTTTTTTTTTTCAATTTTATGATGGCCCATTGTCTTGGGCCCTCTAGATAAAAGCCCATAGACATGTGTGTTGTATTATTGCTTTCGATGCATGTTCATTAGTTGTATGACACATGTGTGTTATCAATATGCGCTATATAAATTTGGTAAATGTGCATAGTGAGACGAATTAAGTGTTTAGAACATGGATTCTCCCAAATAAAAATTATACTAAGCTAGTAAGGGGTGCTAGGCATCCTTTCCCTCCACTAAACTTGATAAGATCAAGGATTAAATTCATATGTGCCATCTTCCCAGTAAGTGGGTGTCATGTATCAAGATTTAGTTCTAGAATTTTATTAAGTGCATTAGATGCCTTAATCGAGACATATTTCACTCCAAATATCGTTAAAAGGTTGCAAGGTGAAATTCAAATGTTAGATTATGAGGAGTTAGTGGGAATGAACTTAGATAGTCCACATTACCAATAAATCGTCAAAGGGTTGCGGTTTTTGTGGATTATGGGAGAAATATGATTGAACCGTCTATTTGATAGATTGATGTTTGACATCACTTTAATTAAGTAATGGACCATAAAGGGTTGCCATCCATTATATTAATTAAAGAACTCAATCCCCACCACGAAGTTTTCATCAACGATCACTTCCGTCATTTCACAGTGGGAGTGTGGAATTTTGAAAAATGTAGTGGGAGCCAAGTTATAAGTCGAAGTCCTTGATTTTAAACTTGGTCTTAGTTGAGTCCAATATTCTAATTAAGTCTGGTTTATTTTCTAGTTATTTGTTTTGTCTCTCTCGTTTTTCAAAAATGACAATCAACCCACTTTCTGTACTACTCGAAAAGAATATCCTTACCGGACCCAACTACGTGGATTGGCTAAGGAATTTGAGAATAGTTCTCAATGTGGAGTCTCTAGGATACGTGTTGGACGCTGATATCCCTGCTCCTCCTTCCAGAACACGTACCAATGAGGAAGAAGTCCAAGCTCATGAAAAATGGGTAAAGGACGACGTCCAAGTGCTTGGGTACGTTCTTGGCTCTATGGCGAATGAGCCACCGAGGTCCCACGACAAGATGACCACAGCGAGGGCTATCTTGGCACACTTGGTCGAGCTCTATGGTGAGCACAGTAGGACTACTAGATATGAAATATCTAAAGAGCTCTTCGGAGCCAAAATGAGAGAAGGGGAGAAGGTTGGGGATCATGTCCTCAAAAGGATATCGAGGATCAAGAGATTGGAAGCTCTCCATTTTACAATGAACCTGCAACTTCAGACCGATCTTATCTTGCAGTCCGTTCCTGACTCTTTTTACCAATTAGTCATGAACTTCAATTGCAATGAGATTGAATGCAACTTAGCTAGGCTAATGAACAAATTAAACACTGTACAATCTCAATTGAAGCCCAAGGGAAAAGAGATTGCTTTAGTTATCACTTATGGGCCCAAACGGGCGAAGAATAAGAAGAGAAAAACCAAGAAGCAGGCTAGCGAGCTTGGAGCTCAGGGTGGTGTCGATAAAGGAAAAGGAAAAGCTCCTATGATTCGCAAGCGAAAGGGGCCACAAAAGACAGACATATGCCTACATTGCGGTGACCCGGGCCACTGAAGAAGTAACTGTCCGAATATGGGGCCTGGCGCACAAGGTATGGAACTTTATGTTCATGAAACTTATTGTTCTATGACCGTCTTCTCTACATCTTGGATTCTTGACTCAGGAGCTAGTGCTCACATATGTTGTATGAATCCGGATCTGATGCGAGGAAAGAAGCTGGACAACGATGAGGTGAAGATCAGAATAGGCAGTGGGCAAAGCGTCGCGGCGACTGCAATAGGATCTACCACGTTGTTTTTAAATTCTGGACATGTACTATTACTGGATAATGTTTTGGTTTTGCCTAATGGGCTTAAAAACATTGTTTCTATTCCCGTTTTAGTTAAGAATGGTTACACTTTTCGTTTTATTGATGAACGTTGCAACATTTATTATGGTAAAAAATTTGTAGGCTTTGCTTCTTTGATAAATGGATTGTATTACCTTAGTGTTCAGAATGAGTATGCAGTGAATACTATACAAAGGAAAGGTAGTAGGCTTGAAATAAACCAACGATTGATATGGCACCTTCGACTAGGCCATGCTGGCGAACAAAAGATTCGCAAAATGGAAAAAGATGGGCTAATTGGCCCACTGGGATTGGATCCCTATCCTACTTGTAAATCTTGTCTCAAAGGCAAGATCGTTAGATCGCCCTTCACAGGGAGCTTTGAAAGGGCCTCACAAGTCTTAGGTTTAGTGCATACTAATGTTTGTGGTCCATTTGGAGAAATGGCCAGAGGAGGTTTTCTTTACCTTATCACCTTCACTGACGACCATTCTCGATATGGTCTAGTGTACCTGATAAAGCATAAGTCTGAATCCATTGACAAGTTCAAGGAATTCAAGGCTTTAGTGGAAAATCAAACATGTCAACTTATAAAAACTCTTCGATCTGATCGAGGTGGAGAATATATGAGCGACAAGTTTGACTTATATCTCAGAGAGAATGGTATAGTATTGCAACTCACACCTCCAGTGACTCCACAGTTGAATGGAATAGCAGAGCGAAGGAATCGAACTTTATTGGACATGGTTCGCTCCATGCTTAGCTACATTGATTTACCCATTTCACTATAGGGTCACACGTTGCTTACAGCTGCACACATTTTAAATAGATGTCCGTCCAAGTCCGTTCCTATGACTCCCTATGAAATGTGTAGAAATAGAAAGCCAAGTCTTAATCACATAAAGATTTGGGGATGTCCGGCTTATCTCAAGAAGAATAAAGTGGACAAGTTGGAGGCTGGGTCCTTAAAAGGGACGTTTTGTTGGATATTCTGAAGATTCTATGGGATACCTCTTCTACCTGCCCAATGATCAAAGGATGAGTTCATTCAAGAAGGAGGAACGGGTAGAAAGATTGTTCTAGAAGAACAAAATGAAACCCCACTGGATATATCTACATAGGGAGTGAGAACCGAACCTTGTGTAACACAACCACAACCACGACGATCGAATAGAGTATCTCAACCGCCTGAGAGGTACGGATATCTAATGCAGAGGGAGTTGGATCTCTATTCTGTGTTAGAGGAGGATCAAGGAGATGATCCCTCCACTTTTGATCAAGCGATGGTGGATGTGGATGCTGCTAGATGGCGTGAAGCTATGCAAACTGAGATCGATTCGATGCATGAAAACCAAGTCTGGAAACTTGTAGACCAACCTGAAGGGATAAAACCAATCGGGTGTAGATGGGTCTACAAGAGAAAGATTGGTGTTGATGGCAAAGTAGACACCTACAAAGCCAGGCTAGTGGTGAAAGCGTATAGTCAAAAGGAAGGAATTGACTACCAAGAAACCTTTTTGCCAGTGGCTATGATCAAATCAATAAGGATTCTATTTGCAACAGCAGCACATCTAGATTATGAAATATGGCAAATGGATGTCAAAACTGCTTTCCTAAATGGATTCCTAGAAGAGGATATCTATATGGAACAGCCTAAAGGTTTTGAATCCGAGGAGCGTATTCATAAGGTGTGTAAACTTGGGAGATCTATTTGTGGACTCAAACAAGCGTCTCGTAGCTGGAATCTACGTTTTGATGAGGTTGTCAAAGGATTTGACTTCATCAAAAATGAAGACGAGCCCTGTGTTTACAAGAAGGTCAGTGGGAACAAGTTCACATTCTTAGTGGTATATGTAGATGACATATTACTCATTGGGAATGACATACAAATGCTCACCACAACCAAGAAGTGGCTTTCGAGTACATTCTCCACGAAAGACTTGGGAGAAGTGACCTGTATTCTAGGGATTCGGATCTATAGAGATCGAAGCAAAAGAATGATACGACTTTCTCAAACCCTTTGCTTAGAAAAGGTCCTAAAAAGGTATAGGATAGAAGATTTTACGAAAGGTTTCCTACCAATGAGACATGGGATACATCTTTCGAAATCTATGTGTCCTCAAAGTGAGAAAGATAGAAAAGAAATGAACATTATACCCTATGCGTCTGCTGTGGGCAGCTTGATGTACGCAATGCTCTGTACTAGACCCGACATTGCTTATGATGTGAGCGTTGTTAGTCGATTTCAAGTAAACCCTGGTAAGGAACATTGGATAGCTATGAAGAAAATTCTAAATTATCTGAAAAGAACTAAGGATATGATTCTCACCTATGGAAGAGGTGACTTGAGGGTGGACGGGTACACTGATTTAGATTTCCAATCTGATGTTGATAACCGAAAATTCACCTCGGCATTTGTATTTATTCTAAATGGTGGAGCGGTGACTTGGAAAAGTTTCGAGCAAAGCACAACCGCAGACTCCACCACAGAGGCTAAATACATAGCTGCCTCGGAGACAGCTAAAGAAGCTGTTTGGATTAGGAAGTTCGTTGAGAAACTTCAAGTGGTTCCTAGGATAAAGCTCTCGTTTCCACTTTATTGTGACAACACCGGAGCTATAGCTCAAGCGAAGGAACCTAGGTCTCACAATAAATCCAAACACATAGAGAGGAAATATCACATCATAAGAGAGATCGTTCCACGAGGTAAAATAGTTGTTCAGAAAATAGCCTCAACTGATAATGTCGCTGATCCATTGACCAAGCCATTGGCACAGGTATTGCAGGAAAAACATCTCGAAGGGATGCATATTAAATACCACAGCAAATGGCACTGAGTGCAAGTAGGAGATTGTTAGAGTGTATGCCCTCAAATGCCACAAAGATGATAGATTTATAGGGCATCAACATTGTAACTAAACTATGATTTTTTCAATTAATATAAGGTATTTGATTGTTGTTTTCTTATGGGCATTTGTAAGGTATAATAAACAACGTAAAGTCCTTGATAACAAAGCAAACCCTCTACCTTCTATGGGATAGGAGGATAGGCACTAGAGTCGTTTGATCCCTGTCATCTAAAAGGGTTCGTAAGTCTAAGAAATATTGATTGGGCATCAATAGTGAATACAACATTGTATGATATAAGTTTTGACATAGAAAGTGCCAATCGTACACTATGGAAATAGTAGCGAGAACTTATGTCATAGACACATCAGTTAGACTGATATGTCCGAACACAACTCCCATCAGTTCATCACATGGGTATTCACTCATTGACAGTCAATTATGAAACTGATAAGTAGTGATAGGTACGTATGAACCTCTGACTTGAGAAATCGAGTTGAAAATGTACTTGTGATATGAAGTCTGTCATTAGAGTAGTTAGATTCAAGTCACCTGTTGGTGGAATCGAACTCGAAGTGCGACTTGATGGGCAAGTAGTATTGTTAACTGATTTGCAATATGGAATTTATTCTCTCATAAGTGAATGAGTAAAACATCCTATGCGTTCATGAATAAGTGAGGATGGAAGTCTTTGGCCAAAGCATTTAAATACCTCTACTTATTATGAGCTTAGGCATATGGTCAAGTTATATGAGTTTGACATTAAACCATGACTCTTACTTGACTGAGATATAAGAATAAAAGGTTTATACACGTACGGTATTCACAGCGTAAAAGTTTGGAATGATCCTATTCATTCATTCTCAATTGGGTTACGGTGTGAGCCACGAGACTGGCTAGGTGTCACTCACACCCCTTTGGATTCCTCCCAATTGTCATTTGAAACGAACCTAAAGAGTCGCGCTCAAAAGAAGTGCAAAAGGAAAAACATGGGAAAAAGACTTGAGAGAAATTCACGGCATTGGATGCCGTAGTTAATTAATTAATTATTGAATAATTTAATTAATGTGTTAATTAATTTCTTGGAGAAATTGAATTATAAATTAATTAGGAATTGAATTAATTGGATTATCAATTTATTTATTGGATAAATAAATTATCCGATTAATTAATTAGCAAGCAAGACGAAAGCCCGAAGGCTTCCGACGCCACTAAGGGGCAGCCAAATAGATGCCCAAATAGGGCTCTTGCATGCTAGTGTTATTGTTTCATAATGATATAAATATATCACAAGGTGAAAAATAACACAACGAAACTTACATAACTTTCTCTCAATGAAAAAGTCTCCCACCTCTGTTTCTCTCTCTAACCGTCTTTGACAAGGAAGAAAAGAGGAGTTTTTCATTTTTTATTCCGGCATGATGAATTAGAGATGTTGGCAAATTCGGCGTTAGAGAAAAGGATAACGTTCAGAAATCAACATACGCGAGAACGGTAATTTTTCTATACACAATTAAACATGAGGATTAGAGATGATTCGGGCTTTGGGAATTAAATTTACTTTCCGCTGCGTTTTATTCGTATAATTCCCAACACTTGGATATTTTGCTCGCAGAAAAGAACGGGAAGTAGATTGTACCCTCTGAAATCCCTGAGACCATTACCAAAATGTGGAGTAATGGTGATATGCAGCGACTGAGCATTTTCAATAACCGCTCTTCATTCTCGGTAGAATTCTGCAAGATCAGCATGGTCATCTTCCAATCACATATGGGCTTCGCTTGGACTAAGATGGGGATCTCGTTTACTCGTAGATGCATCCTCGTTCAAATCTGAGAAGATACGCTAAACAAACGCTAGATGAGGGTGAAACTCATAGTGTTCTCCTTGACGGAATAAGGCTAGCTGTTGGCAGATGTAGCGTTCAATAGGTTGCCTGTATGCAGGCAGGTCGCTATTATTTTTGGCAATATGCTGATGTTGTTCAAGTAGAAATGTAGCAAACCCTCGGCGTCTATATTCGACTCCAAATTCTAATGAGAATGGATATCTCACGAGTTCTTCAAGTGTGTAAAAGTGCAACACGAACTCTTCAGCCCATCTAGCGTTGTCCATCATCCACCGCTTGCCAAGTCTGTCAACTTTCTTCTAGTCTTTTCTAGCGGCTAGATACTTCTCAAATTGATCAGTTTCTTCATCATAATCCTCAGCCCAAAGCCTTACCAAGTATTGACGGGCTTCATCTTTCATCCACGAGTTAATCGGATTGGGACGCTCAGTGACAATCAGTCCTTTTCCTTTCCAAAGTTTAAGTGGATTAGGAGAAAGAGCATTCTGAGGAGAGTTGACGACTTTTGGAAGGGCAGAGCACCCAAATTTGTTGAGAGTCTCTTCATCGGGGTTTTTCTGCCAATCGCCCATGTGGGGATTTTTTATGACAATTTTGCTTGGCCAAAGAGGATAGAAAAACTCATCAAAGCGACCGGTGAAATTAAAATGTGCTTGGTCAAAATCTGTTATGTTGATCGCTGGTCTTGGAATATATTCAAAGTGATATTGAAGACGCTCTAGCGTGTAGAGATCAAGATCTGCAAGTCTTTCAAACAATTTAAATTTGTCTGAATTGGAGAGGTGAGGGTTGTGAAGAGTATCTTGAAAAGTTATCTCCAATTTAACTAAGGTCTTGGTGTCACGTTCTCTAGCGGCATAATAGAATTCAACTTCGGCAGTATATCCGCGTGGAAGAGATCCTGTTAGAGTAGGACCAATGGCAATTGCTTCTGTTGGGATAGGGGCCACTTCTATTGACCTCTCAGCTTGTGCAGTCTCTTCGCTGACTGGAGATGTTTCAGCGTCAGGAAGGACATTAGTGACTTCTTTAGCGATATCCACAACAGTTGCCAAATCGACATCCACTTCAACAGGAATCTCAGAAGATGGAGGTACATCAGCGTCTGGTGCATCTTGAGCTGATACATGTAAGCGATTGAGAAAAGCAAGAAAAATTTCTACTGGGTAGAAATCACAACAAAAGACTAAAACGCTTACCCTGAAGAAGTTCATCGACTGTTTCAGTTGCTTGATCTGTTTCAATAGTTTGTATAGTTTTCTTAGGCTCCGTGACAACTTCTTCAGGATCTAAATAGAGGAAAGAAGTGAGGGGAAAAGCTTTAATAGGGATTTTGCAAGCATTCAAAGTATTCAGTACATACTGAATATCATGATCTATTCGAGCTGTAAGAATTTTTATCCAAGCGTTAAAGAAAGATAACGAGGAAAGGATAAAAATATGTTATTTTTCACAACTACTTACCCTTAAAGATCTTTGACCTTTAAAAAGGTGTAGCAGGCACTGGCTCGGGAATAATAGGAGATTCAGAAATGGGAGGAGGAGAAGAAATAGACGCTGGTTTTTCAATCGCTGGCTTGACTGGAGCGCTTGTAGATGCAGCTGGAGTGGATGAAGGAGTACGCCTGTGGGCTAGAGGTACTTCTTCTTCTTCTTCCATGACAGTGAAGATAAATGCTGGAGGAGGAAAGGGTGATTTGGGAGGAGGAGATGGAGATTTCTTCTTCTAGGTCTCCTTCTTCTTCTGCTTTTTGGCAGGCATGGCTGGCTTAGCGATCTTACGTTCTAGTCGCTTAACCACCACCACTTCTTCCAGTGAGGATGATGAAGACGAGGTCGCTTGTTCTTCATCATCACTTCTAACAATTCCTTCTGCAAGGAGTCGTTCATGCTCTTTCTCGGGAACCGCTGCACCACCACGTCGCCTTGGTCTGAGCAACACGCTGATCATCTTCTTCTCTTAGAACTTAAGCGCTGGGACTTTTTTTCCAGCAATGTTGACTAAATCGCTAGCGCTTAAAATATGAATAAGTACAATCCCATAAGGCTTGGGATTTACTGACTCAGCCATCGCTGCTTTGAAGCGATTAAAGACGTAAAGCGACCTTTTTATTTTCAACTTGATCAGGATTGCTACCATCAATTTGTATTGAGTTTCCATCATTTGAGATTTTTGCGTTCTTGAAGAAAAAGAGGATTTCTTCCTCATAAATGTTTGAATGGGAAGTTATCATATCGCGTAAACCAGACTCTTGGACCAAAGGAAGAACAGTCCTCAGAGGGAAGTTCTGATTGTCATGAAGACAGTCCCAGTTAACGATAAATCCGGCGTTAACAGTGACTGGTTTCTGGGTTTTGGAAGATTTTTCGGTAGTAGATTTTGAAGATTTAGGTGCCATTATTGAACTGAAAAAGCTTCGGTTGAGGAGAAAAAGCAGAGTCTTTTTACCTTAGAGAGAAGAACTTTTACAGTAGGAGTATTTGGAAGTGATAAAGTTTTACTGCAAAGATTGCAAAGGGTTTAAATAGGAGGCAAAAGGTAACTCCTCAACTGTTAGATGATTGACACGTATACATAAATTAATTTTGAAAATAACAAAAAATAAATCTGAGCCATTTACTCTTAAAGACGGATGTCAAAAAGTGCGGTAAAATAGGATAACAACTGTGAATTATAAAAGTTTGAAGTCCGCAGTTACTTTTTCAAAAACGTCTGAATAATTTTGAAATTTTCAGCGTGAAGTACACGCGCCTGATAGTACACTGACACGTACTCACACAAATGCAGTACTAAACCGCCTAGTTTTTAGATAAGAATCATTAACCGTCAGTTTGATTTGATAGGCATGTGTGGGCAGTTGTCAAATCTCATCTTTTGGACTTATCCACATGCTACCTTTTATCGATGAAAAGTATGCATGATTTTCAGAGAAAGTTACTTAGCGTTAAAGTGAGAATCTTTTAAAGCTGAAGTTTTTTGATAAAATCAAACGCTTTAGATTTTAAAAGGCATTTTCATTTAATTTTGTTTGATATTGATTTTGTCATGCATACCAGATAAACGCTAAGGATCAATGCACAAAGTTTTGAAATTAATTTTTGATCATAGACGCTTATTGACTTGAATAAGTATAATTTTACAGTTCCCCCTAAAATTGATAACTCATTTCAATTTTGAAAAATGCTTAGACATAAAAATAAAGTGAATTTCCCCTAAATTATATGCCTATAAAATATGATGCATTATGATTTAAGCGTTTAAATCGATCATACCTAATTCATTTCTCAAAGTGAGAAAACGTTGTTCGTTGAGCGCTTTGGTGAAGATATCTGTCAATTGTTTGTCAGTACCAATGAAGTGCATGAAGATGGTCATGCAAGAAATGGTAGCGAGTGTCAATGTGTTTAGTTCTAGAATGAAGGATTGGGTTTTGGATCATAGCTAAAGCCCTTTGGTTGTCACAATGGATTGGGGTAGGACCTAAGATTGTTCCATAATCTCTAAGTTCTTGCCTCATCCAAAGGATTTGTGCACAACAGCTTCCAGCACGTACATATTCTACCTCAGCGGTAGAAGTCGCTATGGATTGTTGTTTCTTACTATGCCACGAAACTAATCTATCACCTAGAAATTGACATGTACCACTAGTACTCTTTCTATCTATTTTGTATCCTGCAAAATCTACATCTGAATAACCAATTAGTTCAAAAGAAGAGTCCCTTGAATACCATAAGCCCACATTTTGTGTGCCTTTTAGGTATTTAAGGATCTTCTTTGTAACAATTAAGTGTGATTCTCTAGAATCAGCTTGAAAGCATGCGCACATGCATACTGAAAACATAATATCCGATCTACTAGCTGTAAGATAAAGAAGTGATCCAATGATACCTCTATAATTAGTGATATCAATTTTCTTCCCACTTTCATCTTTATCTAACTTAAGCGTTCGGCTCATTGGAATTTTTGAAGATGATGCATTTTTCATACCAAATTTCTTAATAATATCTCTTGTATATTTAGCTTGGTTTATAAATATGCCATTAGGAAGTTGTTTAACTTGTAATCCTAAGAAGAAAGTTAATTCACCCATCATGCTCATTTCAAATTGATCTTGCATCATTTTCAAAAATTTCTCACATAATCGCTTATTAGTAGAACCAAATATAATATCATCAACATAAATTTGGACTAAGAGAATATCCTCATTATGGGTAATTTTAAATAACGTTGTATCAACGCTGCCTTTCGAAAAGCCTTTACCTATAAGGAAGATAGAGAGAGAGTCATACCATGCTCTTGGTGCTTGTTTAAGGCCATAGAGTGCCTTATCCAATTTGTAGACCATACCTTTCCCATGGTTGTTGATGAATCCTGGTGGTTTCTCCACATAAACTTCTTCTTGGAGTTTACCATTCAGGAAAGCACTCTTCACGTCCATTTGGTACACTGTGAACTTGTTGAATGCGGTAAATGCTAGGAACAACCGAATCACTTCAGGCCGAGCTACTGGGGCATACGTCTCATCAAAATCAATACCCTCTTCTTGGCAATAATCCTAAGCAACTAATCTGGCTTTCTTTCTTATAACAATGTCATCTTCATCCATCTTGTTTCTAAAAACCCATCTAGTTCCAATAACTCCTTGGTGAGTTGGTCTTGGTACTAGCGTCCAAACCATGCTTCTCTAAAATTGGTTCAGCTCTTCTTGCATCGCTTCTACCCAACTTGAATCACTGAGCGCTTCATCCACTTTCTTTGGTTACATTTGAGATAGAAAACTTGCGAACATGGCCTCATTAATTGTTGCGGCCCTAGTTCTAACAGGTGCTTCAATATCTCCAATCATTAGCTCTGGTGGATGGTCTCTAAGCCATTACGATCTGGTTGGAACGGGTTAAGAGACTCCTGATTATCAATTGCTTGACCCTCATTTGTCTCTTGCACAGTCGCGACATCATTTACAGTTCCAATTTGCTCTTGATAATCATTCTCTTCATGATCATCATCGATTCTGACATCAATATTATTGGAAACCTCACGAGTAACCTTAGGAGTAGACACAAAGATCTCATCATCCTCATCATCATCACTATCATCTCCCAAGATTGATTTGTGATGCTTATTGGGTAAGATCTTCAATTCCTACATCATCAGGATTAATCTTACTCGGTTCTTGGTTAGGATCATGTAACACCCTTACACGAAACACATATATAATAATAGCACACATTTATATGTTACCCATTCGACCATCATATATATAAGCGGAAGCATCAACTTCACTAGTCCACAAGCCTCACACATGGACATGAAAAAATAAATACACAAATCTAGAAATTATACTTTACAAGAGACCAAAACGAAACCCTAAATGATATGCAAATGATGAGCTGAGGGAGAAGGACTTGAAAACTAGCCAGCCGACCTTTGATCCATACTTCAACCTTATGCACAAAACTTCACGGATCGACTATAGCTACAAAAGAAAACATTGCGTTTGGTGAGTCGCAAACTCAGCAAGTATAATCAAGTAACGAGATAATGAACATTCCATAAGCACACAAAAATAGCATCCAATCACTCATGTGAAGTCACGTAAGAACGTCATACATAATCATATCACATCCATTCATATCATAACATTCCATTCATATCATTCAAAAACACTTGATGCACGTGCTTAGTCATTTTCTTTTACTGTTAATGGCCTGCTATAACCAAGAGGATATCGTGATCACGAAAATGGCCATGGCACTCTGTAATTCATATAACACGTGGGAGTTTAGTGAACTCGGGTGGCCGTACGGTACTCTGTGGTCCAGTTTTACTGGAAATTCTTTAACACATGGCTCAAGGTTTATAGCAGCCATAACAAAACCTCTTATCTCGCATGAATGCATTTTCCTCATCGAGTTATCAATCACATTACCAACATGTTAAAGTCCCTGTAGTCCACATATATTACACAATGACTTATGTTCACCATATTCTTTGAAATCACTCCATCATCATATGAACACGTTCACAACACCATAAACTTTCCAATTCAACACAAGTAGACTCATCATACAACCACGTTCACAACGCGATAAACGTTCCAATTCAACACAAGTAAACAAATAAAGGATTCAGGTAGACATATTAATGAACACAATGGATACGTCAAATATCAAGTCACCCAATTATACTCACAAAAAGTGGCTTATCGAGATGCCTTCGTCTAGTTGGTGTTCTCGGCTCCTCTTTTGGAATCTTGATCTATTAAACACATAAAAATGCATAACTATCCTTAATTTTATACATTGAATAACATGACACAATATTTTCATATTTAACTTCCGCTTCGATTCGATTAACGGAATAGGGCTGTCCCGACAGAATTTTCAGAACCGACACCCTATATTAAACTATTTTTCAAACATCCCCTGTTTATTAAAAAATTCTGACATTTTTACACAATACTCTAAACACATGTATAATTATACAGTAAAATTTTTAGAGTAAACCAAACTATCCAGGTCAGTCAAATAAGCTCAAAACAGTAGCCTTTGCCAATCCCGCCGAACAGACTGGCAGTTCTGTTCAACGATTTTTAGAAAATTCCACAAAACTCCAATCCTTACCAAATTTTGAGAAATCGTTCATAACATGTATATATACATACTAAAAAAATATAGGGTACTTTACCTTTGTGGATGTCTAAGACGAACACTAAAACGACACAACTCCAAAACAGAGAACAGAATTTCGGTTCTAGGACTGAAGCGCACTGTTTGAGGGATTCTGAAATTTTCCATAATATCTATGAAAATTTGGCTTCCATATAATTATTCCTTGATGTCTTTGGAAGATTTGGAGCTAAAAATATCCGGATTTGGACCTGTTTTGATAGCCAAAATCGTGGCTGCACAGAAACTGCCAGACAGATTCTGTTTTGAAGGAGAAGAGAGGGTTTTGAAGTGATTTTTACCTTTATTTCTTCTCTAATTCGACCCCTAAGCCTCTAGAAGTATCCTTGGCTGATTTAAGACATAAAAATCAAGTTCATTTGCACTTTGGCCCATAAGAATTGGGGTAATTGGTTTAGCCACTTTATTGGCCAAGGTTGAAAGGTGTACCACTTCCAAGATGACACCTAAGCTCTTATGAAAAAAATATCTTACCTATACATAATTATATAACTTATCTACAAAACTCATTATTCTACCAAAATTCATGTATTTATGCTAATGTATCATTTAATAAAAAAATGAGGTTTGGGTCATGACACATCATCAAACACAACATGAATGGATTCTTCGACCTTCTATTTGATCTTATTTAGGATGCAAAAACTCTTTCCATTTTTGGCATAGCCTAAAAAGATTCCCTCATCCGCTTTAGGATCAAATGTCCTTAGATTTTGGGATCCATTGTTATGAATGAAACATTTTGAACTAAATACATGAAAATATGAAATGTTAGGCTTAGGTCCCTTCCACAACTCATATGGAGTCTTCTCATGTTGCTTGTTGATCATACACCGGTTCTGAGTGTAGCAAGAGGTATTGATAGCTTCGGCCCAAAACCTTTGAGGCACCTTAGACTCTGCAAGCATTGTCCTAGCAGCTTCTATAAGCGTTCTGTTCCGTCGCTCGGCAACTCCATTCTGTTGAAGTGTTCTAGAAGCAGAATACTCATGAAGTATTACAAAATCTGTGCAAAACTGCTCAACAAATTGGTTAGTAAATTCAGTTCCTCTATAACTTCTAATTCTCGTCACCTTTAGATCTTTTGAAGTCAGTAATTGACGGATTAGCGTTGTGAGCTTGACACTAGTTTCATCTTTGGTCGCAAGAAATCCTGCCAATGTATAGCAAGAGAAATCATCAACTATCACCAGCGAATACTTTTTACCAAACAAATCTAAATGCAATAGTTCAAGAATTCTAGAAGTAGACACGCATGGTTTCTTCTTAAAAGATGATTTAACTTGTTTACCCATTTGACATGCATCACATAAGCGATTTTTCTGAAAGGAACCTTTAGGTAATTCCTCTACTAGATTTAGCGATATTAACTGAGAGATTGCCTTAAAGTTGTGGCGATTCATTTTTCTATGCAATAACCAACCCAATTCATTTTGACTCTTAGTAACAAAGCATGTGGGGTTGTTATCAATTGTAGAATCCCAATCTACTAAATACACATTGTTTGTTCTTTTCCCTCTTAATTTAGTACATTTAATCTTAGCGTCGTTAACATAGCAGCAGTCGCTAGAGAATTTGATTTCAAAGCTTTTATCACGTAATTGACTAATGCTTAACAAGTTATGCTTAAGACCCTCAACATAATATACATCCGTAATCATGATGTTCTCCCTATGCATGATACCTATACCATTGGTTTTACCTTTGGAGTTATCACCGAATATAACTTGAGGATCATTGGTTGCACGATAGTTGACCAAGAGATCTTTTGAGCCAGTCATGTGCCTTGACGACCCACTATCAATGTACCGAATTGAATCATCGGTATTGGCTCTAGACACTTGCATTTAAAGGGCAGTTCTAATTCATCTTTGGTACCCATTTTGTTTTGGGTCCTTCAATGTTAGTTACTTTGGTTTGAATTAAAACTTTCGGAACCCATATTTGCCTTGTCTTCATTATGGGAAGATTGGCCTTCTTGGGTTTCGGTTTGTGTTGTGTGTGCTTTTTAGGTGTATAGTAATATCCTCGATTATAGTAGTAATCATAGTCATAATCATAATCATAAATATCATTGTATCGATAATATGATCTAGATCTTTGAGGATATTAACGCTGGTATTTCCTCGGCACTAGCTTAGGAGTCGCTTTTGGCGATTGATGCTTAGCATTTGATTCACTTGTAGATGGTTTATCCTTAGCTTTTTGAGCGTTTGGATGAACCTTCTTCTGAGAATCATTCACTTTCGTCTTCTCCTTATTGTCTGAGTTGGTATGGACCTTCTTATTTGGCCTCTTACCATTGTCCTTGGGTTCATTCAGCGTTTGACTGTTTGAACTTTTCTCAACAAAGAATACACCTTTTTCATTGTTGTTTGCCATAACCTAGACCTTTTTTATTTTTGACCAAATTTACCACAACCTAAATTGGTCTTTTCACCAAAAAGTCTGGTTACCTCTGTCACATTATCTAGCTTTCATGATGCTTTTGATAATGATGAGACAAGCTGCTCTGATTTTGGAAAGTCTAGCGATCAATTCAGCTTCTCTCTTGACTATTATATCAACATCACTTTTCAACTGGATAATTTCACTCTCAAGCGATTGATTCTTCTCAATGCATTGGTGCTGAACTTGCAACTCTGCCTTGAGCGTCGCTTTATCTCTTATGAGCGATGAAATGATATCAAAGTGATTTTGATATATTTTGTCGGCATCTTGACATTCTTTATAATATTCATTTACTTTGTCAAGTAATTCATCATAAGAAAGAGGATGAGATAATTCATTGTTTACCTTAGATAGTAAGTCATCAGACGCTTCTTCATCTCTTACCACAAGACAAATTAGCTTTGAGTCGCTAGCTGGCTCATCATCACTCCTCTCATCTGATGATTCCAAATCCTCTTCTGGTGCAGAGAATGGTTCAGATTCCGCTAGAAAACCTTGTTGACGAATGAGCTTAGATATTTAGATAAGGGCAATTTACCTGGTAGTGCCCTGGTTTTCTGCAGTTCTAACACAAATTAGTTTTCATTTTCTGTTCAGTGGTTAATCGCTTGGAAATTACTGGCGCTGAGAGATTCTGAGTAGGAGACAAAGGCGCTTAGTATTAAACTAGCGCTGGAGGCTACGGAGCATAATACACTGGAGCTTGATATTGTGGCGCTGGTGCAGGAGGAGGGGTTTGAAATGATGTCTGTCCACTAGGGTTTCTCTTTTCGTATCTTAGAAATTTCTTAAATTTCTTAACAAACAAAGCCTTTTCCTTTTCTTCATTCGATTCTGTCACTTTCACCTCACTAACTGACTTTCCCTTGTTCTTAGTAGTAGCTATCAGGGCTCCTGATTCAGTCGATGACGTAGAAGTCGTTGCATCACTGAGTTCTCCTAGTTCAAATTCAAATGCCAACTCCGAAAATACATGTTTCGGGAATAGAGTTTCCAAAGTTTGTGATTCTGTCATGGCAACTGTCAATATTTGCTTAGAAAACTTCTAAATATCTTAATGACCATTTCCGTATTGGTCAACTCCTTGTCTAATGACGCTAACTCTGTAATGAGCAAAGTAAATCTTGCGTCCAATTGTTCTAGCGTGTCGTTGTTCTGTATCTTAAAATGCTCAAATCTTTACATGGTTATGGATAGCTTGGTCTCCTTCATCTATGTTGGACCTTCACACACGATAGCCAACTAATCCCATATCTCTTTTGATGTCTTACATTGCTTGATCTTGTTGAACAATGCATCATCGTCCAACATTATCTAGATTTGCTCTTTTCATGTCATCTGGAGTCCGTTCTAACTTAGGCTTCTCGACATACCCATCTGGAGTAGCCTCAGTCGCTCCAGGTGCTCGAGTTACAACTTTCATAATTTGAATGGGGTCATCTGTAATTACATCACACATTTCATTATCGCAAGAGCATAAATAAGTGAATGCTTTAAGTTTCCAAGAATCATAGTTTGATTCAACCAACTTAGTCATTTTGTTTAAAGCCCTAATATGAGATTTTAGAAGAAAATTAAATCGACTAAGTTCAGAAAAATGGATCTAAACAAGCAGTTATGCTCGGAAACGCTTAGGTTTCGACTTCAACCGCTCTGATACCACTTGGTGGTCCCAAGTGGCATACGAAATGGTCTAGAAGGGGGGGGTTGAATAGACCCTGAAGTTTTTTTCGAGTTAAAAAAATTCGTATCACTGTTAAAGGTTTGAACACTTAGGAAGTTGAGCGCTAGGTCAGGCACTATAGTAAAGATAACTTAGACTTAGTGATTTCAGTAATTTACCAAAGTAGGGTAACGCTTAGATCGGTTAATCAGGGTTAGCACAGTGAAAATGATTTTTAAAGTTTTAGCGTTCGTTTTAGGTCAAATAGTCGCTTAACTGTTTTACTTGTCCTTTTTTAGAGTAAATGATAAAATATAAAGTAAGATAATAAAACAGTAAATAACACAAGAATTATAAGGTTCACTGGGTAAGGTAATCCCAGCTACGCCCTTCTTCTCCTTGAACACTTAGAGGAATTCCACTAAGTTGATAATCGAAGGATCACATAGAGGCTTCTACAAAATAGCGGAAGGGATGATGATCTTGGGCTCCTTGATCACACAGACTTCAGCACCTATGAAGATCTTCACGAACAAGCTTTTCTCACTCAGAAACACTGCACACAGATAGATGAGGTTGAGGGTTTTGGTCACGGATTTGTTTGATTTTAGGAAGTTCAAATAACTTAGGATATCTCAATAATAATGTATGGTTCTTCTTGAAGATGTTTGAGATATCTGTGACTGTCTGAAATGTATATAGAAAGCTTGGAAGAATTTTAGCTATGGAGTTTCTAAGCTTTTCTTGAGAAAATATTTCAGCAAAGTTTTGACTTTCTTGTGTATGTGTGTTATTTTTAGGGTTTGTGGGAATGGTGTATTTATAGGAAATTTCTAAGTATTTGTCCGTTGGACACATGTAGGTGTGTGCCTCTCACGCGCGAGTGAGTCATACCTTTTCTCTGACATTCCTGAAATCTTGTTGCACTGATTTGATGTAGCGGGTTTGAACTCTGAAATTCTGACAGTCTAAGCCAATAGGTAGCTTGCTCCGTATACAATTTTTCCTTATCACATTTAATGCTCTTATCAAGCATTTAATGCAATTAAATTTATTTCCCGTTGGAAATAAATGTTCGTTAAATGATTGCATTTAAGTCCTTAGTGACTTCAGAATTTATTTCAGGTGAATCTGATCTACTTGATCGCTAGATTACTTTGATCGCTTGATTCATAAGCCCTGAAATAGTCCATAGAGATTGGCAGTCGCTTAAGACAAAATCTTCATCTTAGCTTGACTTCAGAGCTGATCTTCAACCTTATCTCTAATAGACTCACCTAGAATTCTACAAGTGACTTGGTATCCAATACTTAGTCTAAAATCTACAAAAATAAAAATTATAAGCTTAATAAAATTACAACCTTTCAAACGCTTATACATAGTTCTAAGAAAACATAAACTTACATTACTTTGGGGTCTAACATGAAATCCTATCTTGTCATCATCAAAACATCTAACATAAAATTTCCTAACAGTATTTCATCAAATACACGTAGCCATACCTAGAATGATCATTGGTAAATGTAATGAAGTACTGAAAACAACCGCGGGCCACAATTCCAAAAGGACCGCACATATCAGTATGAATCAAACCTAAGTCTTCATAGGCTCTTTCAAAATTCCCTGTGAAAGGGGATTTGGTCATCTTGCCTTGAATACACGACTCACAAGTAGGATAGGGATCCGATCCCAATGAGTCTATGAATCCATCCTTTTCTAACTCATATAGTCTATGTTCCCCAACATGACCTAATCTTAAGTGCCAGAGTTGTTTTAAGTTCGTATCATACAAATTGCATTTTTATGTTACAGCATTAACATTAGAATTATTTTGGACATTAATATAGTATAAACCACTTATTAAAGATGCACTGCCTATGCATTCATTTCTCAAATAAATTTCACAAGAATTGTTCATAAAGGAAAATATATAACCTTTCCTGACTAAAACAGGAGTAGAAACAATATTCTTCAGCCCATTGGGCAAAACAAGGCAATTGTCTAACAGTAACAAATGTCCAAAAAATAATCTAATGGAAGTGGTTCCAATGTGTGTGGCTGCTACACTATGACCGTTGCGAACATTGATCATCGCTTCTCCATGCACCAACTTCTTACTTCTTTCCAGCTCCTGATTCAATACACATATGTGAGCACTAACCCCAGAGTCTAGAATCCAGGAAGTTGAATAAATAGTAACTGAACAATTTACCTCTAAAACATTAAGTTCTACACCTGAAGTAATCTCCGTTTTTAGCTTGGGACAATCACGTTTCCAGTGTCCCATCTCAGGGCAGTGAAGATATATGTCTGTCTTCTTTGGACTCTTGGTCTTAAACTTCTAAGTTTTTGTAACACTGAGTTCTCTGATTTTGCCAGCTAGTTCAGTATTATTCGAAATAATAGCAAAATTGAATGCATGCCAATTTTCTTTCATTCGTTGGTTTGCAATCATCCGCTTGCTCATAAGTGTTCAGAGCAATCCTTCAATGTCATCCATGTCAAAACTGATGACGAACTCTGAGAAGGATCTAGGGAGTGGTTGGAAAATGAGGTCCACCTGAAGGTGAAATTCATGTAGTACTCCATAGACCGCAGCCTATCTAACATGGAGATCATCTTCAAAACATCATCTTTAACATCGTCATGCTCTTTCATCTTTATGTTGAATAGCTCTCTAGATATATAGTATCTGACGGACCTTCGGTGTTTCCTGAACAGCTCCTCCAAATGCAGTATGATTGATTTAGGACTATCCATATTTTCATGCGTACGAAGCAACTCTCCATACATGGAGCTCAACATATAATCCCTTAATTTACGAGCATCAGAAACCCAATTTGAGTATGCCAGTTTGACTGAATCATCCTCGTTGACCCCAGGCCTTAGTGGTCAATTAGTTCCAGCATATACTCGAGATTTTCATCATTGAGGACTATCCTCAATCCTTTGTTCCAATCAGAGAAGTTTTGGTTGTTCAAAACGTTCTTTTCAATCAAAACTTTTCAACCATTTTGAGAGAGATTTAAATTCCTACAGAAAATAAACTAATATTTCATTAGATAATTATGTTGCACCCAAGTAAAATAAGAGTTTAATTTTGACTTGGCTCCCACTATATTTTTGGAACCATTGCACTCCTACTGCAATGAACGGAAATCTCGTTGGAAAGATTTCATAGTGAGTGATTGAGTTCATCAAAATTTTCAATGAGTTTCAATCTGCAACGATGTATGGCTCATTAGAATTTTGAAGTGACATGACATGTCAATCAGTCTAACTGATCATTCAATCTCACTTTTGGCTCATGGATCACTTAACCTCAGTCTGTAACGAAATATTGGTGGTGATCCATCTAAGTATTTTCCTATCAACTCCTATCGATCTAACAGTTGAATCTCATCTTGCAACCTATAACGGTATATAGGATGAGATTTGTTTTGACCGATGGCATCAAACGCACTTAGAGAGATTTGAACTGTGAATTTGTGCATAACCCCCATTAGTCGGGACGATGCCATGCATAACTCATAATTCTATCTCTCAAAACTTGATGGAGAGCCAGGATATCCAATATCCATTTCTTACTTAGTTTAATTAATTTAGGAGAATTTTGTTAATTTATTAAAGTCTCACTTTGCACATTAATTTGTTACGTGCATATGTGGATTATTCAAAGCCATGCAACAACAGAAAACCTAGTTATTCTATCGACATGCATTTTTATGGACATTCTAGATTGATCTAAGCCAATAGATCAATCAGGGGGATAGAGGTCTATATCAAATCTAATTATAATAAAACTCCGGCTCCAAGCTACAGAAAAGGTCCTACCTCTAGTTTTATATAACTCAGAAGCAACCTATACATTATACTACCAAAAAAAAAGTACAAATTATTCGGCCCATCACAACCCAGATAATACGAAAACTGTAAAACCCCAAGTCCATAGAAGCATCCACCACAACATACATCAAAGCATGTAAGTAAACTATTTAAGTTTATGTCGGCTTATATTTAAAACTCGAAAAGGAATTTAAACTTAATTAATTCTAATTTAATTTTGAAAAAGGTGAATTTAGTTTCAATTTTTAAAAAGAAATAAATTCAATTTATTACTTAAGAAATAAGTCTAACTTTTTCTTAATTATTTTGGAAAAATAAACTCAACCCAAAAATAAATCAAATTTATTTAATCGTCTTTGATTATAAATCAAATTGCAATGTAATTTATAACACAATTTTATCTAATTTAATTTAAAAGTCAAATCCAATTTAACTTATTAAATCTAATTTAATTTTAGAAAAACAAAATCAATTTTGTTAAGAAAAGGGGTTTTTGACAAATTACGGGTTAAATTTTTCTATTGGGTCAAACACAATAATTATTAATATTTATATATATAAATATATTAAATATAAATATATATATAATGATATTAACCGCTAGGCCGGGCCCAGCAGCCCATTGCAAACATATGTACGCCGGGCAGGCATGCTGGGCATGGCCCAGCATGTTGATGACAGCAGCCGCCCCTGTTTTTGGCGACGGTAGCGCCGCCACCCCTTTTCTTATTTTTTTTTAAATTTTTCATTGGTTACGCCCAGCAGCGGCGCGCCATTGTTCATTGTTCAACATCGCTGGTGGTGGTGCCACGACGGCACTTTGCCGTAACCGACGCGAGGATTTCGAGGCGATAAATATTTTTTAAAAATTAGATTCAATATCCAATAACAAACATGCAAAAATCTAATTTTAAAAAAATCCAATTTAGCCAACATAAACTCAAACACAAAAAATCATCAAATATGTTAAAGTCAGCACTGATACAACTGTATGAATCCCTTAGACCAAAAAACTTAGCGGAAGATTTGAGAATTCCTACCAGCTAATCACAATAACGTGATTTGCTGATTTTTAGGGGTTTCGCAAAAATTAAATGAATTAATGTATCTTTTGAATTCGTTTATTGATTTCGCGTAACTGCAATCCTCCAAGAACTCCTGTCTCTAAAGATCCACATGAAACGAGCCTTCTAAATATCCCGAAATATCTCCTATGGTGTAGGTGGTGGACGGCTAGGGAGAGATTTCGAGATAGGATATTTTTTCTTCTTGTGTTGTGTTATTAGGGTTAGGGTTTGTTACCAATTAGGAGTCCTCATATAACTGTACTACCTTGTGGAACAAGTAGGATTCCACTCTTAGACTCCTTGGTGGCCACACCTAAGACTCCTTGGATGGTTTGGGTGGGCTTCGTTGCCACGTCCAACTTAGCCCACCTTAATAAGTATTTAATTTAAATATAATTTAAATTTAATACATAAACAATTAAATTTAATCTAATTAAATTAAATACTTAATTAATTGATTTAACTAATAAATCAATCCGTCCAATTAATTATATCTTTCTAAAAGATTAACACAAAAAGGTATCTCGTTCGTTTCTTATAGAGCGACTCTTTAGGTTCGTCTCAATTGGCAATGAGAGAAATTACCAGAGGATGTGAGTGTCACCTAGCCAATCCCATGGTCTCACATAGTAACCCAATTGAGTACGAAATGAATGAATTATTTACGAACCTTTGGACCATAAATAACATATGTGTATAAGCTATAAGCCCTTTACTGACGTATCCCGATCAAGTGAGGTTCATGGAATATGTCAAACTCACTAAACTTGATATTGTGCATGAGATCATAGCATAATGAGATTACCAAACTACCCTTCATGTCCCACATGAGTTAGTTTCATTGCTTTGCCCAAAGACTTATAATTTCATTTGCCTATGATCGCATCGGATACTTTCTCATTTACTATCGAGATAGTGAATCCCATCTTGGCGATCACTTCACAAGTGCTACTTATCTTATTGAGATCGCACTTCGAGATCAGCCCCACCAAAGGGTGATTCAGGCCTAACTAATCTAGTAACAGATCCAATAGTACAAATACATTGCTCACGAACCCTCAGGTCCAAGGCTCACACATACTATCATGATCAATAATCCAATCATTGATAGTCTCTGAGTACCCATATGATCGGATTACGGCTGGCCGTGTTTGAACATATCAATTCCATTAATATATCTATGACACGTACTCCCACTATCCTAAAGTGTTCGACTGGCACTCATCATCGGAGCATGTGTCATATATAATGTGGAATTATATGTTAGGGTTCAAATGAATCAACACATCATCCGAAACTAATGTGGAATTGCTCCTAGAAATAGGTAAAGATTTCCGGGTGCGGTTAGCCGGATTTATCTGGGGAAACTCTAGAACGTTAATGCGTGGTTGTTGATTAGATTCTCAGATAGACATATTTAGAGAACCGTCAATCAATCATAGGATTGTTATGTGCCGAGACATCGGGTAATGATTAATTAAGGAGTTTTCACCAAAGCAATAGGAGTCTAATAATTCAAAGAGTAACTCATATATATCGACGAGTGGATTCGGTTATAGCATGTGCCTTAGTCTTTTTAATCATTCGTGAGGTTTAATTCATAGCTTGTTCCCTCCTTTGATCTTTCGTTTACTTAATTCTTTTTCTCTTGCTTTACTTTAATTGTCTTTACCTTAATTGCAAATCTTAAGCTAAAAATCCAAGTCCTTGAGGTTCAAAAACCCGAACTTTTTGTCCATTTATTACTACACGCGATTAGTGCACTTGCTATCAAAGCACGTTAGCTTCTAGTGTGTCACTTATACTCATACAGCATTCATAATTTGAAGGTTCGTAATGACTTGATCATTTCGTACTCGGTTGGGCTACGAGGAGAGATCACGGTGCTGGCTAGGTGTCACCCACATCCTTTGGTATCCTCTCATTGCCAATCAAGATGAACCTAGAGAGTCACGCTATAGGAATAGACGGGGAAATCGATTGATGTATTTGGAGGGCGTTTTGGTAATTTGCCCTTTGGAATGACGAATTAATTAATGGGTTGTTTAATTGGATTAAACAATGAAAAATTAAATTAATAAGTTTGAACATTTAATTGCTTGGGTTAATTAAATATTTAAACTAGAATATTAATTGATTATTTATTTATTTATTTAATTAATTAATATTCATTTAATCAATATCTATTTTATTGGATTAAATATTAATTGATTAAATTAATTGGACTAAGTTGACTAGGTCAACATAGCCAAATTAATTGTCCAATGAGCCCATATGGGCATTCGTGTACTGGTGGGCTTAAGTTGGAGAATTTATTTAATCCTCCAACACAAGCCAAAGAACACAATTTTACACAACATTCTACATTCCATGAAATTCCTCCACCAGAAATACAACACAGAGAAAAGCTCTCTTTCACTCTCTCTCACCTAGCTGCATATGGAGTCAGAGATGGAGACTTCCGGAGACGAATATGTCGCGTGATAATCTAGAGACGGGACATGTGGACAGTTGAACGAAGATTCATGAGGATCGATTGAATACGCAAAAAGGTAAGTTTTCGTATTCATATTTTTATTAAAATCAACGAACAACGAATTGATCTTGGCTTTAGGGATCCGGATATATTTTTAAATTTCCGCTGCGCATGATTTTAGGATCCCCGACAGGCTTGTATGGCAATACATGTATGAAGATTCATACTTTGATTATGGAATTGAACGGCCCCGCTAAAGGACTCCTATTTGGTGCTGTCAAACATGGAGTCCTTGATTTTCGCAGTGTGAGATTAATGCTTAGACCTAAGATGTCATTTGGAAAGGGTACTATTCACTATGCTTGGATATGCACGTGAAGTCCAGGAGAGTCATGCGGTGTGTGTGTTAAGTATAGTACACTACTACAGAAATGACCTATAGCAGCGGTTTTTTTGGGCCTATTACAACGGTTTTGAACCGCTGCCATAGGTACCGCTACCATAGGTCAAAACCCTATGGCAGCGGTTCCGGAACCGCTGTCATAGGTCACCTTATGACAGCGGTTCTATAGAAACCGCTGCAGTAGGGTGACCCTATGGCAGTGGTTTCGGCAGAACCGCTGTCATAGGGTCATTTATTCAAAAAAAATAAAATTAAATTGGACCCTATGGCAGCGGTTCCGGCTGAACCGCTGTCATAGGGTGGTTTATTTATTTATTTTTAATTTTATTTTATCGTTTATAATGTTGCCATGTCGGAATGATACGAAATTCGCACGGTCATAGCGAAACGGCATTCTGAACAAAACGCAAGTTTCGTCTTGCGCTCTCGTGATTTTAGCGATCCGAGATCGTTTAAGGCCTCAAATACGCGTTTTATTACATAAATACGTATTTTTGTAATAAAACACGTATTTGAGGCCTTAAACGATCTCGGATCGCTAAAATCACGAGAGCGCAAGACAAAGTGTTGCGTTTTGTTCAGAATGTCGTTTATCTATGACCTTGTGAATTTCGTGTCATTCCAACACCGCAAAATTTCAACAGAGAAATATTTTCATAAATACACAAATATACGTACACCCACACATACACAAATATACATACACCCATCAACATATGTACATACACAAATATACACACACCCACACATACACAAATACACCCATTAACATATACACATATATGCATACACCCATGAACATATACACAAATATACATACAGCCATCCACATATATACATACACAAATATTCATACACAAATATACATACACATACACCCACATATACACAAATATAAATACACCCACACATACACAAATATACATACACCCACATATACATACATCTATATATACTCTATGTGTGTGTGTGTGTATCTATATTTATCTAAAAAAAAATACCAAAACTAAATGGAAGAAGGCGGCGGCGGCGGAGGTGGGCGGCGTCGGCGTCGGCGGCAGAGGCAGAGGTGGGCGTCGGCGGTGGTGGTGGTGGTGAGAGAGTTGAGAGAGAGAGAGAGTGAGAGAGTGAGAGTGAGAGTGAGAGAGAGGGGAGGCCGGTTTGAAATAAACCCGCCCAAATTTTGAACTTTTGGCAGCGGTTCGGGCAGAACCGCTGCCACAAAGTTCACTTTTGGCAGCGGTTCCGCCCGAACCGCTGCCAAAAGTGAACTTTGTGGCAGCGGTTCCGCCCGAACCGCTGCTAAAAGTGAACTTTGTGGCAGCGATTCGGCTGAACCGCTGCCAAAAGTCCAATTTTTATTTTTTTTTGACACCTATGACAGCGGTTCGGCTCGAACCGCTGTCATAGGTCCGAACCGAGTGCCCCCTATTACAGCAGTTTTCAAAACCGCTGTCATAGGTGCGCTGTAATAGGACTTTTTTGTGGTAGTGGTATGATATGTAGCGGAACAAATGGCCGTCGGAGAGGGATTCATCCAGAGTCACGAGTACCCGGTATTTCCTATGCTGTTGCGAGAATCTAAATGATCATTAAAAGTCTTTGATCAAAGCGATCGTCTTCTGAGAGGGATTGGAGGTCCCGGATTAGAAGATTGGATCATGAGATGTCACAGCACAGTCATAGTTTCTAACGTTATTAGGGTTCGACCGTCGCTATACCCTAGACCATAGATGGGAAACTGATGAAGGGATTCCACTCACATGAGGATCGTAACTCGGATAGGTTTTTACTTTTCATCGTTGACATCTAGGAAGTCGTGTGATGTTGCTAGACATCGGACGACGACCAATAGGTTTCTTGGATTAATTTGGTGAAATTGATTCAAGGTCTAGTTAATTATTTAGAATAATTAATCTAGCCTACGGGGACTCATTGCTAGCTTGACAACGAGTATGAGAGGTCACACACATAACTTAGTGTAGTACGTATTGTCTAGTTAATTCATTGTGAATTAATGGAAGTGATTAACTAATTGGATTTAATTAATCAAGAAAAAAGAATTAACTTAATGAGATTAATTAATGGTTCTATAATTTAATAGTGAAATATTAAATAGGGAGGCACTAATTAATTAATCAAGAGAAAGAAAATAATATATATATATATATATAAATGTGAAAGTCTGGCGTGTGTTTCTGTGTATGTGGATTTGGTGGAAAGATTCATCTTGCTCACCAAGTTTTTAAGATATATATAATGTGTATATATATATATATGTATCAATTAATATCCTATAAATATATTTAGTAGGATTTTTAATTGGTTAAGGTAACTAATTAATAAGGAAGGATTCTATTTGATATATGTTAGGATATTAAAAGATATAGAAATATCTAGTTCGTTGGAAAGAGTCCAACTATTGAAGTAGAGATAATAAACGAAATAGGAAAATACCATATATATGTGTGTGTGTGTGTGTGTGCATACACGCCTCTCCCTATTTTTAAGGGAGAGGGAGGCATGTATATGCCTAGGATTTTTACCCTAGGTGGACTCTCTCAATATATATATATATATATATATATGTGTGTGTGTGTGTGTGTGTGTGTGTGTTCCACCTTTTTTTAAATAATGATGAATGTAGGAATTTCACAAAAATAATACAAGTCATTTTTCTATTATTTCTCTCCCAATTTTTCATTCATATTATTTCTTCAAACTCATATGTTGAGTGCAAAGAACACTTAAATAATTCCAAATCCTTTTTCCTCAAAGAGCCAAGATTCGATATTCTCCTTGCTAGTACTGCTGGTAGGGTGTGGATACATCTCAGAGGCAGAACGCTTGGGGCGCTGGGGCAAATCCAAATTCGAAGATTGTAGCAAGGAGGAGCTTAAAAAAACGTTGCTGCTTTAAGGTCTACAACAGGTATACACGAGTAAACCTTCTCGTAAGTAGTTTTGAATCCGATGGTACCATGTCGGCCTACCCCTAAATTGGGGGATAACGCTTTATTTTTTAAATTACTTGTTTTCTACTGCGCCGGTGTCCCCGGAGGTTGTACCAATCCCAAAAGTGGTATCAGAGCCTAGGTTTAGACATGGCTCAGATTTTTTCGTGTTTATATGCTTTAAAGTTAGTTTTATTGCATGTTGGAATTGGTTGGATTTTCTGTTTAATTTTTAGATCTGTTGATTTGGTATTAATTTCAAAATCGAAGGGCTAGATTTTTATATTTCGTTTTTAAAAACCCACTTATGAAATTACTCGAAAGAAATGTTCTGACTGGTCCCAACTATATACAATGGAATGTCTTGAGTGAAGAGTCGATTGAATATGTGCTGGAAACAAATCGTCCTATAATTCCTGAGAGGAATGAGGATGAAGAGGTTCAACTGGCTCACTTTAATTGGACTTGTGACAATTATAAAGCTAGAGGATACATTTTTTGCTCAATGTGTAGTGAGCTGCAAAGTTCACATGACACAATGAGCAATGCAAGGGACATAATTCTTCACCTGGAAGAAATGTTTAGAGAGCACGGTAGGACCGTAAGATATTTTATATCAAAAGAACTCTTCAGAGCGAGGATGAGAGAGGAAGAGAATGTGGGAGACCATGTTCTCACGATGATGACCCTAATGGAAATACTTCGGTCAATGCATTTCTATATGGATATGCATCTTCAAGTTGATCTCATCTTACAATCACTCCCTGACTACTTCTACTACTTCGTAATGAACTCTGATATCAATGATATCGATTGTTCATTAGCTGGGCTGACGAAGAAGTTTGAAATTGAACAAGCTCGTATTAGGACGAACAAGAAGAGGGATTCTTCTATCTATTTAATGAATGATACATTTGATGATCAACGTGATGGAAAGAGGAAAAGGCAAAAGAAAGTATCCACAAGAACTTCAAAGAAGTTAGGACATGGCCGTAAGAGCAAAAGACCTAAGAAAATGGATAGATGTCTCGAGTGCGGTGAGCTTGGCCACTGGAAGAGAAACTGTCCCAAATTAGGCAAAGGCACACAAGGTATGGAACTATTAGTTTTTGAAACTAACTGTTCTATGACCGTATTTTCTACTTCATGGATTCTGGACTGAGGGGCTAGTGCCCATGTTTGTTGTTTGGATCAAGATCTACAGAGTATTAGAAAGTTGGGCTGAGAAGAAGTGATGATCAAAGTAGGCAGCGGGAAAAGGGTCGCAGCTACTAGGATCAGATCTACTTCTCTTTATTTAAATTCTGGACATTTACTATTTTTAGATAATGTTTTTGTTTTGCCCAAAGGGCTTAAGAAAATTGTATCTATTCCTATCTTAGTTAAGATTAGATATACATCCCGTTTTTCTAAATTAAATTGCGACATTTATTCTGGGAATAAATTAGTTGGCAATGCATGTTTAGTTAATGGTTTGTATTATTTAAATGTCCGTAATTCATCTGATGTTAATGTTGTAACACATAAACGTGGTAGGCAAGAAACTAACTTAAGACTCAAGTGGCATCTTAGACTAGGCCATGCCGGAGAGCACTAGATCCACAAAATGGAAAAAGATGGGCTTTTAAACTCAGTAGGGTCGGACCCTATTCCTACATGTGAATCATGTCTCTTAACCAAGATGGCTAGATCCCCCTTCACAGGGACTTTTGAAAGGGCAACGTCGGTATGTGAATGTACATACCGACGTCTGTGGACCATATAGAGAAATGGCTCGAGGAGGTTTCTACTACTTCATCACTTTCACTGACGACCATTCAAGATTTGGTCTAGTATATCTGATGAAGCAAAAGTCTGAATCCTTTGAAAGATTCAAAGAGTTCAAGGCCTTAGTAGAAAATCAAACTAGGCAAAATATAAAAACTCTATGATCGGATCATGGAGGAGAATATATGAGTGCCGAGTTTGATAAATTCCTAAGACAATAAGGAATAATGTTACAACTAACACCACCAGCAACTCCTCAATTGAATGGAGTAGTCGAGAGAAGGAATCAAACACTGTTGGACATGGTTCATTCCATGCTTGGTTACACTGATTTACCTATTTTGTTGTGGGGATATGCGCTCCTTACCGTTGCTCATATTTTGAACAGATGTTCCTCCAAATCCATTCCTAAAACTCCGCATGAGATGTGGAATAATAGGAAGCCCAGTTTTAATCATATTAAGTTTTGGGGATGCCCCGCTTATATCAAGAAGACTAAAGTGGAGAAATTGGAGGCAAGATCCCTAATGGGACGTTTCATTGGTTATCCTGAAGATTCCAAGGGATTCTTCTTTTACCTGCATGATGATCAAAAAATCATTGTGGCCCTACAAGCTCACTTCCTTGAGGATGAGTTCATCTTGGAAGGGGGCAAAGGTAGGAAAATTGTTCTAGAAGAATAATATGAAACTCCCTCAAATATATCTATTCAAGAACCGAGGCCTGAACCCATACTAGCACAACCACCACGTAGATCTGGTAGAATACCGCATGAACCTGGGAGGTATGGGTATCTACTGCAGGGGGAGCAAGAGCTTCACACTGTAGTACAAGAAGGTCATGAAGATGATCCTTGTACCTATGATCAAGCAATGGTGGATATCGACGCTTCAAGATGGCGAGAAGCCATGGAAATAGAAATGCACTCTATGCAATCGAACCATGTCTGGACTTTGGTAGATCGTCCTGAAGGTATAAAACCTATAGGAAATAAGTGGATCTACAAAAGAAAGATAGGTAGCCATGGTAAGGTTGACACTTTTAAAGCTAGGCTCGCAGCGAAAGGGTATAGTCAAAGAGAAGGAATTGACTATCAAGAAACCTTTTCGCCCGTGGCTATGATAAAGTCCATACGAATTCTATTATCCATAGCTGTATAATTAGATTATGAGACATGGCAAATGGATGTCAAAACGGCCTTTCTAAATGGATTCCTCGAGGAGGATATCTATATGGAATAGCCAAAGGGTTTTGTGTCCGAGTGCGATATTCATAAAGTATGTAAACTTGAGAGGTCCATTTACGGTCTCAAGCAAGCATCTAGAAGCTGGAATCTCTATTTTGATGAAGAAGTTAAGGGATATCGCTTCATCAAAAAATGAAGATGAACCATGTGTCTACAACAAGACTAGTGGGAGCAAATTCCCATTTTTAGTACTATATGTGGATGACATTCTACTTATAGGAAATGACGTAGGAATGCTCACTACTGTCAAGAAATGGCTTTCGAGTACTTTTTCCATGGAAGACTTGGGAGAAGCTACATACATTCTAGGAATTCGTATCTACAGGGATAGAATGAATAGAAGGATAGGCTTCTCTCAAGCCCTTTACTTAGAAAAGGTCCTAAAGAGGTTTAGGATAGACAACTCTAAGAAAGGGTTTCTTTCCATGAGGCATGGAGTACACTTATCCAAGTCTATGTGTCCTCAAAGTGAGGAAGACAGACAAGAGATGAGTAATGTACCCTATGCTTCAGCAGTTGGCAGCTTGATGTATGCAATGTTGTGTACTAGACCCGACATTGTTTATGCTTTGAGCTTGGTAAGTCGATTTCAGGCAAACTCGGGCAAGGAATATTGGATAGATGTGAAGAATATCCTAAAGTATTTGAAAAGAACTAAGGATATGATTCTCATCTATGGAGGTAGAGACCTGAAGATGGAAGGTTATTCTGATTTAGACTTTCAGTCTGATGTTGATGACAGAAAATCCACCTTAGAGTTTGTTTTTACTCTCAATGGCGGAGCGGTGTCTTGGAAGAGCTCCAAGCAAAGCACAACCACTGATTCCACCACTGAAGTAGAGTATGTAGCAGCCTCGAGGCAGCGAAAGAATCTGTTTGGATAAGGAAGTTTCTCGGAGAACTTGGAACGGTCCCTAGTCCTCAGCTCCCATTGCCACTTTATTGTGATAACAAAGGAGCAATAGCGCAAGCCAAGGAACTGAGGTCTCATAACAAGTCCAAACATATTGAAAGAAGATTTCACATCATCAGGGAGATCATTGGCAGAGGAGAGATAGTAGTGCAGAAAATACCCTGCATCTGACAATATAGCTGACCCGTTCACCAAACCACTATCTTAGTCAATTTTGGACTGTTAGGAAATTTCATGTTAGATTGTTTTGATGATGACAAGATAGAATTTAATGTTAGACCCCAAAAAATAATGTAAGTTTCTGTTTTTCATAGATTGATGTATAAGCTTTTGAAAGTTGTAATTTATTTTAGGCATGTAATTTTTATCTTTATAGATTTTAGACTAAATCATAGTGACTAAATCGCTAGTAGAATTCTAGGTGAGTCTATTAGAGAAAAAATTGAAGACCAGCGTCTTAAGTCAACCAAAGATAAAGATTTTCTTCTTAGCGTCCGTCAAACGCTAAAAGACCTTTTCAGGATTTATGGATCAAGCGCTTAAATTCTCTCAAGCGACTTATGTCAGATTCACCTAAAATAAATCCTCAAGTCATGAAGGACTTAAATGCAATCATTCAACGGACATTTATTTCCAACGAAAAATAAATTCAAATTGCATTAAATGTTTGGTAAGAGCATTAAATGTGATAAGCTACTATGACTTGTGAACAAGCCACCTTTTGACCAGACTGTCTGAAATTTCAGAGTGTAAGCTGCTCCCGTCCAATCGGCTTCAGCGAATTTTCAGGAATGTCAGACTTTAGGTAAACCCACATGCTGCGTGAGAGGCACGCTCCTATATGTGTCCAACGAACAGATCCCAAGAAATTGCCTATAAATACCTTACACCAGCAAACCCTAAAAACAAGATACGTACGAAAAAGAGAAGAGAAATTACTGCCAAAACTATACGTACATCTGCTGAGAAAAAAAGCTTAGAAACTCCATAGCCAAAATCTTTCAAGCTTTTTATCTACATTCCATACAGTCTCAAATATCTCAAACATCTTCCAAAGAAGAAACCTAAATTCCGACTGAGATATTCCAAGTTGTTTAATCTTTCCAAAAACAAACAAAACCCTAGTGACAAACCTCAACCTTTCATCTGAGTGAGAAAAGTTGTTGAACTCTTTCAAGCAGTATTTCTGAGTGAGAGAAGCTTGAGGAAGACGATCTTCATTGGTGCTGAAGTCTGTGTGATCAAGGAGCCCAAGATCTTTTTACTATCTTGTAGAAGATTCTATGTGAATTCTTTGATTATCAACCTAGTAAATTCCTCCGAGTGAAAAAAGAGAAGAAGGACGTAGCTGGGATTACATCACCCAGTGAACCTTATATATCTTGTGTCATTTATCTTTATTGTCTTATCATTATTATTACATCATTTATCTATGAAAAAGACAAGTTAAAGTGCAAAGCGATTAAATTAACTAAAAGAACGCTAAAACTCATTTCCGCTGTGCTAACCCTGATTAAGCGATCTAAGCGTTGCCCTGGTTTAGTAAACTGCTCAAATCACTAAGTCTGAGTTATCTTTTCTGAAGCGTCTGACCCAAGCGTTCAAACCTTTAAAGTGATATCAAATTTTTGAAGTAAAAAAAGACTTCAGGGTCTATTCAACCCCTCCCCCCCGCCCTTCTAGACCCTTTCGTAATGCCACTTAGGACCACCAAGTGGTATCAGAGCGGTTGAAGTAGAAACCGAAGTGTTTTCGAGCGTAACTGCTTGTTTAGATCCATTTTTCTAAACTTAATCGCTTTAAATCTTTTCTCTTTAAAAACATATCATTATGGCTTTTAACAAAATGCCTAAGTTGGTAGAATCAAATTATGATTCGTGGAAACTTAGAGCATTCGCATATATAAGTTCATGCGATAATGAAATGTGTGATGTAATTATAGATGGCCCCATTCAGATTATGAAAGTCATTACTCGAGCCCCTAGAGCGGATGAGGTTACTCCAGATGGTTATGTCGAGAAACCTAAGATAGAATGGACGCCAGATGATCGAAAAAGAGCAAATCTGGATAATGTTGGACGAAATGCACTCTACTCAGCGTTAGGAGATAACGATGCATTGTTCACCAAAATCAAACAATGTAAAACATCTAAAGAAATATGGGATAAGTTGGCCATTGTGTGCGAAGGTTCAGCACAAATGAAGGAGAACAAGCTCTCCATAGCCATGTAAAGATTCGAGCATTTTAAAATGCAGCCAGTGAGACGCTAGAACAATTAGACGCAAAATTCACTTTGCTCATTACCGAGTTAGTGTCATTAGATTAAGATTTTCAGAAGTCTTCGAAGTATATACTTGATCAAGATAGTTGCTATGAGAGAATCACAAACTTTGGAGACTCTTACTCCAGAACATGTGGTTTCATAATTAAAGGCATTCGAATTCGAGTTAGGTGAAGTCAGCGATACAACAATTTCAGTAACTGAATCAGGAGCTTTAATTGCTACCACCAAAAACAAGGGTAATGCGGTTAGTGAGGTTAAATCGGTGGAAACAAATGAAGAAAAGGAAATGGCCTTATTAGTTAAGAAGTTTAAGAAATTTCTAAGATATGAAAAGAGAAATCCTATTGGACAAACTTCATTCCAAACTCCTCCCCCAGCACTAGCGCCTCAGTATCAAGCACTAGTGTACTCGGCACCTCAGCCAGTAGCGCCAGCTCCATATCAAGCGCCTCAATCGCCCACTCAGAATCTCTCAGCGCCAGTAGTTTTAAAGTGATTAACCACTGAACAAATAATGAAAACTAATTTGTGTTATAATTGCAGGAAACCAGGGCACTACCAGGTAAATTGCCCTTATCCAAATGTGTCTAAGCCCACAAGGCAAGACTATGCGGATAGAAGCTAATTCAGGAGCAACCTTCGCCAACAAGGTTTGCTAGTTGAATCTAAACCATTCTCCGCACCTGAAGAGGACTTGGAATCATCAGATGAAAGTAGTGATGAGGAGCCTACAAGCTACTCAGCGTTTATTTATCTCATGGCAAGAGATGATGAAGAGTCTGAGGACTCGCTACTAGAGGTAACCAATGAATTATCTTATCCTCTTTCTTATGACGAATTACTTGACAAAGTTAATGAATATTATAAAGAATGTCAAGATGCCGCCAAAATATATCAAAATCACTACGATATTATTTCATCACTCCAAAGTGATAAAGTAACGCTCAAAGTAGAGTTGCGAATTCAGCAACAATGCATTGAGAAGAACTAATCGCTTGAGAGTGAGAATACTCAATTAAAAAGTGATCTTGATATAATAGTCAAGAGAGAAGCTGATTTGATCGCTAGACTTGCTAAATCAGAGCAACTCATCTCATCATTATCAAAAGCTTCTAGACAGTTAGATAATGTGACTGAGGTAACTAGATTATTTGGTGAAAAGACCGGTTTAGGATGTAATAAACTTGGTAAACAACCTAATAAATCTAATGTTACAGTAAACAACAAAGGAAAGGGTGTTATCTTTGTTGAGAAAAGTTCACAAAGCCAAACGCTGAATGAACCTAGCGACATTAATACGAGGCCAAATGAGAAAGCCAAAACTGACTCAGGCAAGGGCAAGGCTAAGGCAAATGATCCACAAAGACGGAGTCATCCAAACTCTCAAAAGGCTAAGGATAAGTCTAATCACTGTGAATCAAGCGCTAAGCATCCAGCACCAAAAGTGTAACCCAAGCCAGCGCCAAGGAAATACCAACGTCAATATCCAAGGCAGTCAAGATCATATTATCGATACTATGATGATTACGATTATGACTATGATTATTACTATAATCAAGGATATTATTATACACCCAAGAAGCACACACAAAAGAAGGTGAACACAAAGCACACACAACACAGTGTGAAACCCAAAAAGGCCAGTATTCCTACATTGAAGACTCGGCGGATATAGGTTCTTAAAGTTTTAATTCAAAATAAGGTTACTAACATTGAAGGACCCAAGAGCACATCGGTACCTAAGAAGAATTAGAACTATCCTTAATGCAGGTACCTAGAGCCAGCACCGATACTTCAGTTTGCTATTTCGATAGCGGGTGGTCAAGGCACATGACTGGATCAAAAGATCTCCTAGTCAACTATCGAGCTACCAATGGTCCTCAAGTTATATTCGGTGATAACTCTAAAGGTAAAACCAAAGGTATAGGTATCAGGCATAGGGGGAACATCATGATTAGTGATGTATATTATGTTGAGGGCCTTAAGCATAATTTGTTGAGCATTAGTCAATTTTGTGATAAAGGCTTTGATGTAAAATTTTCAAGCGACTTCTGCTATGTCAACGACGCTAAGACTAAGTCTACTAAATTAAGAGGAAAAAGAACAAACAATATATATTTAGTAGATTGGGATTCTACATTTGATAACAACCCCACATGCTTTGTTGCTAAAAGTCAAAATGAATTGGGTTAGTTATGGCATAGAAAAATGAATCACCCCAACTTCAAGGCAATCTCTCAATTAATACCGCTAAATCTTGTAGAGGGATTACCTAAAGATTCCTTTCAAAAGAATTGCTTATGTGATGCATGTCAAATGGGTAAACAGGTTAAATCATCTTTTAAAAAGAAACCATGCCTATCTACTTGTAGAGTTCTTGAGCAATTGCATCTAGATTTGTTTGGTCCTATTCAAATCAGGAGTGTTAGTGGTAAAAAGTACTCATTAGTAATACTGGATGATTTCTCTGGCTATACATGGGTAGAATTTCTAGCGACCAAAGATGAAACTAGTGTCAAGCTCACATCGCTAATTCGTCAATTACAAACTTCAAAAGATCTAAAGGTGACCAGAATTAGAAGCGATAGAGGAACTGAATTTACTAACCAATCTGTTGAGAAGTTTTGTATAGATCTTGGAATACTTCATGAGTATTCTGCCCTAAGAACACCTCAACAAAATGGAGTTGTTGAGCGACGGAACAGAACGCTTAAAGAAGCCGCTAGGACGATGCTTGCAGAGTCTAAGCTGCCTCAAAGGTTTTGGGCTGAAGCCATCAACACCGCTTGCTACACTCAGAACCGGTGTATGATCAACAAGCAACATGAGAAGATTCCATAGGAGTTGTGGAAGGGACGTAAGCCTAACGTTTTATATTTTCTTATTTTTGGTTCAAAATGTTTCATTCATAATAATGGATCCCACAGCCTTAAGACTTTCGATCCTAAAGCGGATGAGGGAATCTTTCTAGGCTATGCCAAAAATGGAAAGAGTTTTCGCATCCTAAATAAGATCAAATCAAAGGTTAAAGAATCCATTCATGTTGTGTTTGATGATGCTAACCAAGAGCCGAGTAAGGTTACACTTGATGATGTAGGGATTGAAGATCTTGCCCAACAAGCGTCACAAATTAATCTTAGTGATGATGAGGATGATGAGATCGTTGTGCCTATTCCTAAAGTTACTCGTGAGGTTACTATTGTTAATAATGTTAGAAACACTGATGATCATGAAGAGAATGATCATCAAGAGCAAATTGGAACTGTGAATAATGTAGCGACTGCGCAAGAGACAAATTAGGATCAAGCGACTGACAACCAAGAAAGTTTCAACCCGTTCCAACCAGATCGTAAATGGCTTAGAGACCATCCACCAGAATTAGTAATCGGAGATATGGAAGCACCTGTTAGAACTAGGTCCGCTACTATAAATGAGGCCATGTTCGCAAGTTTTCTATCTCAAATGGAACCAAAGAAAGTGGATGAAGCTCTCAGTGATTCAAGTTGGGTAGAAGCGGTGCAAGAAGAGCTTAACCAATTTGAGAGAAATAAGGTTTGGACGCCAGTACCAAGGCCAACTCACCAAGGAGTTATTGGGACAAGATGGGATTTTAGGAACAAAATGGATGAAGATGACATTGTTATAAGAAACAAAGCTAGATTAGTCACTCAGGGTTATTGTCAAGAAGAGGGTATTGATTTTGATGAAACATATGCTCCAGTAGCCCGTCTCGAAGCGATTAGAATGTTCCTAGCGTTTGCCGCATTTAACAAATTCACAGTATATCAAATGGAGGTAAAGAGTGCTTTCTTGAATGGTAAACTCCAAGAAGAAGTCTATGTGGAGCAACCTTCAGGATTCGTCAACAACCATGGCAAAAGTATGGTCTACAAATCGGATAAGGCGCTCTATGGCCTTAAACAAGCACCAAGAGCATGGTATGACACTCTTTCTATCTTCCTTATAGGTAAAGGTTTTTCAAAAGGCAGCGTTGACACAACGTTATTCAAAATTACTCATAATGAAGATATTCTCTTAGTCCAAATTTACGTTGATGATATTATATTTGGATCTACTAACAAGCGATTGTGTGAGAAATTTTCGAAAATGATGCAAGATCAATTTGAAATAAGCATGATGGGTGAGTTAACTTTCTTCTTAGGATTACAAGTTAAACAACTCCCTAATGGAATATTTATAAACCAAGCTAAATACACGAAAGATATGATTAAGAAATTTGGTATGGAAAATGCATCATCTTCAAAAATTCCAATGAGCCAAATGCTTAAGTTAGATAAAGATGAATGTGGGGATAAAATTGATATCACTAACTATAGAGGTATCATTGGATCACTCCTTTATCGTACCGCTAGTAGACCTGATATTATATTTTCAGTATGCATGTGTGCACGCTTTCAAGCTGATCCTAGAGAATCACACTTAAATGCTACCAAGATAATCCTTAAATACCTAAAAGGCACACAAAATGTGGGCTTATGGTATCCTAGGGACTCTGGCATAGTAAGAAATAACAATCCATATCGACTTCTACCGCTGAAGCAGAATATGTAGTCGCTGGGAGCTATTGTGCACAAATCCTTTGGATGAGGCAACAACTTAGAGATTATGGAACAATCCTAGGTCCGACCCCAAT
Source organism: Buddleja alternifolia (assembly GCA_019426215.1). Classification (NCBI taxonomy): domain Eukaryota; kingdom Viridiplantae; phylum Streptophyta; class Magnoliopsida; order Lamiales; family Scrophulariaceae; genus Buddleja; species Buddleja alternifolia. The sequence continues at coordinate 20,457,144 of CM033401.1, forward strand.
CCATTGTGATAACCAAAGCGCTTTAGCTATGACCCAAAATCCTATCCTTCATTCTAGAACTAAACACATTGACATTAGATACCATTTCTTGCGTGACCATGTTCAAAAGAAAGATATCTCCATGCACTTCATTGGCACAGACAAACAATTGGCAAATATCTTCACCAAAGCGCTCAACAAACAACGTGTTCTCACTTTAAGAAGTGAATTAGGTATGATTGATTTAAACGCTTAAATCATAAGAGCATCATTCCTTTCATAGGCATACGCTTTAGGGGGAATCCACTTTATATATACATCTAAAGCGTCTTTCAAAATTTAAACGAGTTATCAATTTTAGGGGGAACTTTAAAATTGTACTTGTAACAATTCATAAGCGACTATGATCAAAAATGATTTTAAAATATATGCATTGACCACTAACGCTTATCTTCTTTATGCATGACAAAATCAATTTCTAACAAAAATTTGTTTTTATAAATCCAAGCGATTGATTTTTAATTAATTAAAAAAAATTTCTTTTATAAAAAGACTTCAGTATTAAAGACTATTCCCACTTTAACGCTAAGCAAATATTCTTCTAAAATCCATGCATAGTTTTTATCGATAAAGGAAACGTGTGGATAAGTACAAAAGATTAGATTTGATACTGTTCACGCGTGTCTATCAAATCAAACTGATGCTTAAAGACCTTTATCTAAAACCTAAACAGTTCAGGTCTGCACGAGTCTGATTACGTGTCGATGCACAATCAGGCGCGTGTAACTCATGCTGAAAATTTCAAATCTTTTCAAACGTCTTTCAATTAATTTGGTAACTGCGGATCACAAAATTTCGCTTTTTGGTAACTGATAAATTATTTTACCACACTTTTTGCATCCGTATTTTTCTTAAACGTATCAGATTTGAATTCTTTCAAATTTCAAACTCCCTGACCTCACACTTGTCACAATCGTAGCCGTTAAGAAGGTACTTTTTGCCTCTATTTAAACCGTTCAAGGTTTTTACGGTCAGACTTTATCACTTTCCCAAATTCTCTCTACTGTAAAAATTCTTCATCTTTCTCAAAGGCAAAAACCTCCCTCTTTCTCTCTCTCTCTCAAAAGCTTTCAAACTTTCAGCAATGGCACCCAAGGCACCTAAAGCTTCAAAATCTTCAAAATCATCCAAATCCTCGAAAAAGACTTCCAAGTCTGCTGCCAGAAAATCTTCTCGAGCAAAAAAACAAGTTACTTTGAACGCCGGATTTCTAATCAATTGGGATTTCTTATACAACAACCAGAACTTCCCTCTCCGGATGATTCTTCCACTCGTTCAAGAGTCTGGTTTGAGAGACATGATTACTACTTTTTTCAACTACTTTGAAGAAGAATGTCTCTATTTTTTCAACAATGCCCAGATTTCTGAAGACGAAAATTCCATATTCTGCGTCTTCCCCTTTGCTAAAGAGACCTTTGTTCTCACTTCTGATTTGATTTCCTCTTTACTTGTTCTACCTAATGACGGTGCTGAGGTAGAACATATCAACCTCGGTGATGCTACAAAGGTCTGGGAATGGGTCAAGAAAGAAGATGTTGATGCTGTGTATGAGCCGAACTTCAAGAAGAACGATATGAAGGGTGAATACGTTATTCTCGCAGATATATGCTGAAAGATGATCGAATGCAGAAAGGGGTCATTCGATAAAATTTCAAATATCCAGTACAAGATGATGGAGGCCATTCTGACCAAATTGAAGGAAAATTGGTCTCTCTACATTTTTAATCACTTCAAGGCAGCGATGGCCAAGTCGGTAAATCCCAAGCCTTGTGGTATTGTATTGAGTCGTATTCTTAACGCTTGCAGTTATACAAAATCATTTGGCAAAAAGATTCCAGCGACAAAATTCTACGGCAAGAAAATGATCGGTGAGCTGCAAAAGCCAAGGAAGAGAGGTGGTGCAGCTGTTCCAAAAGAAGAGCGTGAGCGACTTCGTGCTTTAGGAGTTGTTCGCAGTGATGATGAAGATCAAACCTCTTCCTCTTCGTCATCATCCTATTCTTCCGAAGAAGAAGTGGTGGTCAAGCGACCTAAGAGAAAGATAGTTCTCAAAGTCGCTGAGCCATCCAAGCCAGCGAAGAAACAGAAGCTTGAACCCAAGAAGAAGCAGAAGGCGGAGCCCAAAAAGAAGCAAAAGATTCCTTCTCCCTGTCCTTCTCCTAAATCTCCTTTGCCTCCTCCAGCGTTTAACTTTTCTGTTCCCGAGAAAGAGGACGTAGTAGTAGAAGAAGAAGTACCGCTTGCACGAAGACGTACTCCTCTTTCTATTCCCGCAGCATCTACAAGCGTTTCAGCAGATCCAACGCTTGGACAGTCAGCTACCATTCCTCCTTCTGATGCTGCACCTGATATCAGCTCAGATCCTCAAAACACTTCTCCTTCTAAGAACGTTCAGGGTAAGTATTTGCTAAGCAAATTAGTGTATCCTTTCCTCGTTAGTTTCTAACGCTATGATAAAACTTCTTTCAGCACAATGTATAATGAGTTTTGAATATGTTCTCAACACTCTTGAAGAATTGCAAATTCCCATTTGTGCTGATCCAATAACTTCTTTTCTAGATTTAGATCCTGAAGAAATTGTGCCGGAGCCTGAGGAACCTGTCCCTATGCAAGAAACAGATCAAGTGACTGAAATAGTCGATGATATTCCTCAGGGTAAGTGATGTAGTCTTTTCTTTTCAATTTCTACTTAGTGAAAATTTTGTTTGCTTTTCTCAATCGCTTACATGTATCAGCTCAAGATGTACCCCAAGAGGCACCAATCGCTGATGCCCCTCCACCATCCGAGATTCCAGTTGAAGTGGATGTAGACCTAGATACTGTTGTGGATATCGCTAAGGAAGCATCTCAAGCCCTTCCTGACACTGAAACATCATCAATCAGTCAAGAGACTTTTAACGCTAAGAGGTCGATAGAAGTGGCCCCTATCCCAACAGAAGCAATTGCCATTGTTCCTACTCCAATGGGACCTCGTCCTCCTGTCATCGATTTCTTTCCATGCGGATATGATCCAGATGTTGAATTCTATTATGCCTCCAGAGAACGAGACACTCAGACGCTTGTCGAGTTGGAAATCGAATTTCAAACAACTCTCCATCGGCCCGACATGTCCAACACCAAGAAGTTTGCTTTCTTCGAGCGTATTGCCGATCTAGGACTATATAACTTGGAGCGACTTCAATCATGCTTTGAGTATATTCGTCGTCCAGTTTTCAACAGAGCTGACTTTGATCTTCAACGTTTCAATTTAACCGGTCGCTTGGACGAGTCCTTCTACCCTCTGCGCCCAAGCAAGATTGTTTTCAAGAACCCCCACATGGGTGATTGTAACAAGAATCCAGATGAGGAAGATCTCAACAAGATAAGCTATTCGGCTCTCCCCTCCGTTGTCAAGTCTCCCCAGAACGCTCTCTCTCCAAATTCACTTAAGTTATGGAAAGGAAAAGGACCGCTTGTTGCGGAGTGCCCAAATCCGGTCAACTCGTGGATAGAAGATGAGGCTCGTGAGTATCTAGCCAGATTATGGGCTGAAGACTATGATGAAGAGACGGAACGTTTTGGGAAGTTCCTTGCTGCTAAGAAAGAGCAAAAGAAAGCGAACAAACTTGAAAAGCATTGGATGATGGAAACGGCCAAGTGGGCTGAAGATTTTGTTCTTCACTTCTACACCATTGAAGAACTGATCAGATATCCCTTTCTTTTCGAATTCGGGATAAAGTACAGACGCCGAGGTTATGCAACCTTTTTGCTTCAACAGCGTCAGATTATTGTCGTGAATGTCAGCACTTTGCCATGATATAGACAACCAATCGAAAACTACATTCGCCAGCAACTTGCCTTATACAGCTAAGGCGGACACTATGTTTTGCATCCTCGTGCAGGGTTTGTTCAACGAGTCTTTGCTAACCTCAATGAAGATGCTTCATCAAACAAACAACCGATTCTTCCAGGCCAGAGTCAGATTCATGTGGATGTGCCAAATGAACACGCTGAGTTCCACAGAGAAATGAGAGCAGTGTTTGAAAATGCCTAAGCGCTGGACATCAGTTTCAATCACTATTCAGGGTGTTACAATTTCAGAGGATATACTCTTCATCCTGTGCTCTTTAGTGAACAAAACATTCAAGTGGCCAAGATGATCTCGCTTATTCGGCCAGTGGACCAAGAAGCAGCTCAAGCGCTCATGCCTTTGATTTTGGACTTCTTCAACTTTTATACTTCAGGCATTGCTTTACCGGAAGGTGTGCAACTTGCACTAAATACCGAAGAGCGTGAAGACGCTATATTCTTTATTCCGGAATCCAGCCTGATCAGTCCAAGGCATGTACTGGAAGCCCTTGGCCCTCTCTGGGTCATTGGTATTAAAGAACCTTCTTCCCAAATCCAAATGATTGAAGAAGAAATCGCTCCTCCTGCGGAAGTCGCTCAACATCTTGAGGCTTCTTTGCCGGATTCTTCTAGTGCCCCGGTAGTCGAGCCCCCAGTGATTGCTGATCCTATCATGGATCAAGTGATAGAAGAAGTGCACGCTGAAATTGCTGAGGAGCCTGAAGAACTAGTAAGCATTGAGAAAATGCTATCCAAGAAGAGAAAGCCAAGGTATTATCTCGAAAAATACGCGCTTCCAGAGTTGGACCCCGAGTTCTTAGAGAGTATGGGATTTCCTGCATATGCCGGACCGCTACAACGACCTGTTAATTGGAGACCGTCAAATGATCGTTGAGGAGATATCTATCACGATTTAATTTGTGAACTTGGTATTCCACCAAGGGAATGGACGGAAAGGTTGTTAGAGCTAAATGAAAGCGCCAGACTTCATAGGCATGATTGTGATGAAGTCCAATATACAACGATGATTGACATAGATCGGCTTTTGATGGAATTAGCGTTAGAAGTTCTACAAGGCGAAGAAAGAGCAAAGCGATAGAAAAAGTGACTGAATTTTTTTTATGTCTTTTATTTGTTTATATATCTTTTTAGTGTAAAACATGTATGCTTTCATTCGTTAAATGAATGAATGTTTTAACGCTGAAACATCCTGTTGAAGCTAATCTAACTTTAGCTAACTTTACTAACTTTCCAAATGCTAACTTAGAATCTTTTGGGCTTTTCTTTAAAAATAACTCTTCAAATTATAAAAGTGTTATAAGAGTTAAAAGTCTTGACATCATTAAAAAGGGGGAAATTGTTAGGAAATTTCATGTTAGATTGTTTTGATGATGACAAGATAGGATTTAATGTTAGGCCCCAAAAAATAATGTGAGTTTCTGTTTTTCATAGATTGATGTATAAGCGTTTGAAAGTTGTAATTTATTTTAGGCTTGTAATTTTTATCTTTATAGATTTTAGACTAAGTCTTAGCGACTAAATCGCTAGTAGAATTCTAAGTGAGTCTATTAGAGAAGAAGTTGAAGACCAGTGTCTGAAGTCAACCAAAGATAAAGATTTTCTTCTTAGCGTCCGTCAAACGCTAAAAGACCTTTTCAGGATTTATGGATCAAGCGCTCAAATTCTCTCAAGCGACTTAGGTCAGATTCACCTTAAATAAATCCTCAAGTCATGAAAGACTTAAATGCAATCATTCAGCGGACATTTATTTCCAACGAGAAATAAATTCAAATTGCACTAAATGTTTGATAAGAGCATTAAATGTGATAAGCTACTATTACTTGTGAACAAGCCACCTTTTGACCAGACTGTCAGAAATTTCAGAGTTTAAGCTACTCCCGTCCAATCGGCTTCAGCGAATTTTCAGGAATGTCAGAGTTTAGGTAAACTCACGTGCTGCGTGAGAGGCACGCTCCTACATGTGTCCAACAGATAGATCCCAAGAAGTTGCCTATAAATACCTTACTCCAGCAAACCCTAAAAATAAGATACGTACGAAAAAAAGAAGAGAAATTACTGCCAAAACTATACGTACATTTGCTGAGAAAAAAAGCTTAGAAACTCCATAGCCAAAATCTTTCAAGCTTTTTATCTACATTCCATACAGTCCCAAATATCTCAAACATCTTCCAAAGAAGAAACCTAAATTCCAACTGAGATATTCCAAGTTGTTTGATCTTTCCAAAAACAAACAAAACCCTAGTGACAAACCTCAACCTTTCATCTGAGTGAGAAAAGTTGTTGAACTCTTTCAGGCAGTATTTCTGAGTGAGACAAGCTTGAGGAAGACGATCTTCATTGGTGCTGAAGTCTGTGTGATCAAGGAGCCCAAGATATTTTTCACCCTTTACTATCTTGTAGAAGATTCTGTGTGAATTCTTTGATTATCAACCTAGTAAATTCCTCCGAGTGAAAAAGGAGAAGAAGGACGTAGCTGGGATTACATCACCCAGTGAACCTTATATGTCTTGTGTCATTTATCTTTATTGTCTTATCATTATTATTGCGTCATTTATCTTTGAAAAAGACAAGTTAAAGTGCAAAGCGATTAAATTAACTAAAAGAATGCTAAAACTCATTTTCGCTGTGCTAACCCTGATTAAGCGATCTAAGCGTTGCCCTACTTGGTAAACTGCTCAAATCACTAAGCCTAAGTTATCTTTCCTGAAGCGTCTGACCCAAGCACTTAGTTATCCAAGCGTTCAAACCTTTAAAGTGATACGAAATTTTTGAAGTCGAAAAAGACTTCAGGGTCTAATCAACCTCCTCCCCCTCTAGACCCTTTCGTATACCACTTGGGACCACCATGGACCGACACCTAAAAAGGATGGGTATTAGATACCACAATGAGTAGCATTGAGTGCAAGCGGGAGATTGTTAGGATTATGCCTTCAGATGCATAGAGGATAGAATGTATAAGGGCATATATCTTGTATTAACTTAAACTCTTCTTAAATAAAAGGCATTTTGAGTTTTCACTTAATTCTTATCTGCATCTATAAGTTGTGTAAAATGTTTTGTCCATGTTTTCAGTGCGATCCCTCTACTTCCTATAGGATAGGAAGATTAGTACTAAAGAGATCGATCTTGATTACTAAAATAAGTTCGCAAGTAATTTGAAGTCTTTAATGGACAAATAAAGACTTCGAATACTTGTACAATCTTAGCTCCGACATGGGAGTGTCTGTCTGGTATCATGGGATGATAGGAGATTAAGATTGTAGACACGTCAGTGGAACTGATATGTTCGAACACGACTCGCATCGGTTCTGTCACATGGGTTTTCACTCTGTGACTGTCAATGACGGAACTGATTATGCGTAATAGGTATATGTGAACCTTTGACCTGAAGTATCAGGTTGAAGATGCACTTGTGACGTCAAGTCTTTCACTAGAGTAGTTAGACCCAATTCATCCTTTGGTGGGGTCAACCTCAAAATGCAGACTTGATGGGCAAGGGGTAATCTTAGCAGATATCTAACATGCGATTTGTTCACTCATAAGTGAATGAGTATGTACCCTATGTAATTATAGATAAATAGAGATCAAAGTCTTTGGCCAAAGCAAACGAGATGATTGTGCCTGACACTAAATCGATCTCAATGATCTCGTATTTATTATGATTTATACATATGGTCAAGTGCAGTGAGTTTGACATAACCGTGACTCTCACTTGACCGGGGAACGTGAACAAAGGGTTTGTACATATACCGTATTTATAATTGGAAGGTTTCGGAATGATCCTATCATTCATTTTTATTTGGATTACGAAGTGGGCCACGTGATTGGCTAGGTGTTACCCACTTCCTTTGGCTTCCTCTCATTGCCAAACGAAACGGACCTAAAGAGTCGCGCTAAAGGATTGGGAAAGAAAAATGAAGAAAAAGGAAGTTCTATTATTTCTTCTGGGAGTTTTAAATTATTGGTTAAATTAAATAATTAATTATTCATTAGATGAAATAATTAATTATAATGATAAGATTAATTATTAATTAATTTCCTTGTGAAATATATAAATGAAATAATTTATCTAATTAATTTGATTATTTAATTAATTAATTTATTTATTGGATATAAAAAATTATTATTTGAAATAAGAAATTAATTAAACAAAACAAATCCCGGGACTAAATAAGGAGTCCAATTGGACGCCTATGAGGCCTCAAAGTGGCGTCTTTGAGAGGCCACATATTAGGGCTCTTTTGTTTTGACTTGTTAAATAAGTTATGAGGTATATAAGTGTTGGGTTCACTCATTCCCTCGGGTGGCTCGTGGCAGCGAAAATTAAAAATTTACAAAAGTAAACATACAACCACCCGAAAATAGGAATATGGAGTTGGTTCGATCGAATTTGATAAGGAGGTAAGCGAAATTATACCTTTCGAAAAATTTCATTCCACCTCGTTTTTTGGATCGCAGCAACCCTGTGGTGCAAATCCACACAATTTTCCTTGGGTGAGATATTGCCTGTCATTTTTCGTATCTCCCAGTTTAGAGTGCTCCAAGCGTCGCACCTCTAAGATGTATCCACACCTCGTTCAAGTCACCAATCGTCTTGTCTTGCGTGCTAGACAACCAAATGATTCTGAGCTTAACTTAGGCTTGATTATGTGAATGGTAGGAATATTTTCTAAGTCGTTTAATTCAACACATGAATAGAACGACGTCTTGTTGGAAAGAGGAGAGAGGTGGCCGATTTTTAGGTTTAGGAGGGGGGGCGAATTTTCAGCAATTATGATTATTCATTTTAGTCTCCTTCATCTCTTATTTAAAGGTGAAGATTACATAGAGTCCAATTAGGAAAAAGAAACTTCCTTTCTCCTAAACTCTTTAGTAATCCTCATGTTATAAGGTGATAAGTCAAAACAACTTATCAATGATGAAGACGTGGAGGAGGGGAAAACTCTTTTCCTCCTCCACCACATCAAAAACCGCCCCCTCCCTTTATTTTTGCTCATAAAATCGGTCAACTCATTCAATTGGACTTCAAGATTTAATTTTGAGTTCTCAATTTAATTATAGGCCCAACTCATCAATTAAATACAAGTCAAACTAAATCTAACCAACTAATTCTAACATTTATTTATTTAACTTGGGCTCTACCCAATTAAATAAAATACTTGGACTCTACTAGGTCCATTAATTTAATTAATTCTACAAGATTAATTAAAAAATTAAATCAATTGAATCCTTCAATTAATTTATATTTCATATTAGGAAAGTACTACAATTTCCTAATTCCCTCAATTTTCTCAAAATTGATTAATGACATCTATTCAAGCAGTGACTCTCTCGAGTTAGTGTGTGACCCCTTAGGCTCATTTCTATCTAGTAGTAAGTACACCTTCCCACAGTGCTAGTGTACCTTCCTAAAATGGAAAATACTAGATTAAACCAATCCTTTGATTTAATCAAGCCTCGAATTAGTCACCAAGCTAATTCTCGAAACTTACAAATCGTGGTTGCCCACCTCGCATAGGGTCCCGAAGACCTAGATAAAACGAAAGTAAAGATACGCCTTTTGCGATCCTCATCCTCGCATAAGTAAGATCCCTCTATCTAATCTCCCGATTGAATCTAGAGCAGTGGCTAGGATCGAAGCTCAATTAATTTAATACTATGTTTCCCATGTTATGTGAAATCAACTTCGACTATCTAAACGAGGAAACCCTACGCCTCTTTAGATATCATACTTCGGCTGAAGATTCCTTAAGTCGATTCACTATGTAACCATAGGAGTTTAACCGACTGGCTAATGTCAGAGATAGATTCCTCTCGATTCTCACGTGCCTTACTACGTAAGACGTGCATGCCTGAGTTTGCCCATATTCGATCATCAAAAGTGATCATGTAACAAACCAAGAATATGCGCGGTTATGCATAAGACATCCAATGAAATCTTACGTCCATAAGGATTACTCTTATGCTACAAGACCACTGAAAGTTCCACATTCGACTGGGAATCCATTTTAGGAACTTCCATGGGGTTGTTTAGTTCGCCCATTACCACAATGGCAACCCTCATAGATGCATTGGCTTTCACCATGCCAGTATCTATGGAACCAGATACACTTTTCCCAGAGTATGCATCATATGAGAAAGTCTTTTGGGTTGCATCGATGTCCCTTTATCTTGATGAACCCTCTTACGACTTGGAAAATGTTTAAAGATCACAGCCTTCGAGACATATTCCATCATTGTCACACCTAATGTGCAATGATGTCCCATAGTTATGTGTTATCCTTTGGGACTTTATTCTAAGCCAAAGTAAAAACTAATTTTAAGAATGAAGTTATGGTCCATCATTTGTCACACCTAATTTTAAGTAAAAACAGTGGACCGTTGCTGGATCTCCAACGGATGGAACGACACCCAATTCTTGGATGAAGTTCCTCATCTAAACAGCTTCTTTTGCAGCCTCATTTGCTGCAATGAATTCTGCTTCAGTGGTGGAGTCGGCTATGGTTGCTTTCTTGGAACTCTTCCAGCTAACCGCTCTGCCATTAAGCAGAAATACAAACCCAAAGACTGACTTCGAGTCATCCTTGTCGGATTGGAAACTCGAATCAGTAAACCCCTCTAATTCCAATTCTCCTCGCCCGTATATCAAGAACAACTCCTTAGTTCTCCTTAGATACTTAAGGATTATTTTCACCGAACTCTAGTGTGCCATGCCTAGATTCACTTGATATCGACTGCACACACTCAATGCATAGGCTACATTGGGTCTTGTGCATATCATCGCGTACATAATAACCTATCGCAGAAGCATAGGGAGTTTTGGACATTTTCACTCTTTCCTCCTTAGTCTTTGGGCACATAGGCTTGGAAAGTGTGATGCCATGTCCCATAGGCAAGAATCCCTTCTTGGACTCTTCCATCTCAAATCTTTTGAGTACGCGATCGTGGGAGAGACCTAGCATCCTAATCGATCTATCCCTATAGATCTTCATACCGCGTATGTAGGATGCCTCTCCCATATCTTTCATGGAGAATTTATTAAAGAGCCATACTTAAGTCGACTGCATCATTCCTACGTCATTTCCAACTAGTAGGATGTCATCGACATAAAGTATGATGAACTTGACTGCGCTCCCACTGATTTTCTTATACGCACATGCCTCTTCAATGTTTTGAACGTATCCATACTCTTGTGTGACAGTGTCAAAACGTTTACTCCAAATTCGAGAAGCTTGATTAAGTCCGTAGATGGACCTTCGGAGTTTACACACTTTGTGTTCGCTCCCTTGGAATGTAAAGCCCCCTGGCTGTTGCATGTAAATCGCTTCCTCAATTCCCCCATTGAGGAATGCAGTCTTTACATCCATCTGCCATATTTCATAATCAAAATATGCAGATATAGCAATCATAATCCTAATAGATTTTAGCATAGCCACTGGCGAGAAGGTTTCCTCATAGTCAATCCCTTGTCTTTGAGTAAATCCTTTTGCCACGAGGCTAGCCTTATAGGTTACTACCTCTCCATCGACTCCAAGCTTTTGCTTGTAGACCCACTTACAACCAATGTGCTTGATGCCCTCAGGTGGGTCAACCAAGGTCCATACCTTGTTGGAGTATATGAAGTCCATTTCGGATGTCATGGCCTCTACCCATTTTCTCGAATCAATGTCAAACATTGCACTCTTGAAACTCTTCGGATCAGAGTCTAGAGGAGGATCTTGAGTACCCTCCTCTTGTAATAGGCTCCTTTGGGATCCTCGTTGATCTCCTCAAAGGTTGTGTGTTTTTAGTGGGTGCCTCTAATGTAGCCTCGTTGGTGTCGGGTGGGTTAATTTGTATCTCTTGACTTGATCTATTCTCATGGACCTCATCAAGTTCTACAGCCTCGCCTTTTCTATCTAGAAGGTGACCCCTCTCCAAGAAATTGGCGTTTCTCGAAACAATAACCTTTTGTTCCGTTGGGCTGTAGAAGTAATATCCAACAGTTTCCTTTGGATATCCTACAAAATAGCACAAAGAGGACTTGCGGTCCAATTTGTCTCCCACTAAATGCTTTACATAAGCTGGACACCCCCATATTCTCAAATGATAATATGAAGGCGTCTTTCCACACCAATTTTCGTATGGGGTATTGGGCACCATCCTGCTGGGCGATCTACTCAACAAATAGACAGTCGTTTCAAGAGCATATCCCCACATGGACTTAAGAACTTTAGTGAAACTCATCATGGATTGAACCATATCTAGCAATGTTCGATTCCTACGCTCGGCTACCCGTTATGTTGAGGCATGCCGGGTGGTGTCCACTGTGAGAATTCCATTCTCTCTAAGATAATCAAGAAACTCGGTAGACGAGTATTAACCACCTCGATCCGATCGAAGAGCCTTAATACTTCTACCATGTTGTTTCTCTACTTCATTTCTGAACTCCTTCAACTTCTCAAAGGATTCAGATTTATATCTCATAAGATATAAATAACCATACCGTGAATAATCATCGGTAAAAGTTATGAAGTAGCTTTGGCCACCATGAGTGCTCACACTCATTGGCCCGCACACGTCCGTATGGACCAAGTCCAATGGTTTCGTGGCTCGTTCCGCTTTCCTCGAAAATGGTAACTTGGTCACTTTTCCTTCTAGACATGATTCGCAACTTGACAATTCATCTATGTCATTGATATCTAAATGTCTTGCCAATGTTCGAACTCTTTCTTTGGAAATATGTCCAAGTCTTTCGTGCCACATTTGTGCGTTTACTTGATTATCTTGTTTACGTTTGTTACTTTGTTGAATATTGAGATTGGAAATTATTGGGGATATTGTATACGTTCCATCCTTCATTTTCAATTCCATAATAAGAGACGATTCATAAAACAAAAGTAAAATTTTATTACGAATCCCAAAACAATATCCTTATCTATCCAAAACCTGAATCGAGATAATATTTCTTATTATTTCAGGAACAAATAAACGGAATGTAAAACTAATTTTCTATCTCCTAACTCTAAGTAGATCATCCTTACGGCTTTGGCAGCAACCATTGCTCCATTCCCCATCCGCAGGCTCATATCTCCTCTACTTAGCTCCTTGGTTCTTTTCATCACCTGCAAATCGATGCAGATATGAACACCGCATCCAGTGTCAAGAACCTAAGAAGTATTGTTAACAGTATAGTTAACTTCAACAAAGAACATACCTTGAGTCGGAGGCTCTTTGCAGTTCTTTTGTCAGTGCCCAACTTTCCCACATTTGAAGTACTCATCAGACTTTTTAGACTTGGACTTCTTACCCTTCTTGATTCCTCCTTTGCCTTTCAGTTTCTTGTTAACCTTACTATTCTTCTCTTTTGCGTTGCCTACCCAAGCCAACGGTCGAGAAGACTTGTTAACCAGAAACACCGGCTTATCTTTCTTAATAGTGCTTTCAGCAGTCTTCAACATGTTCAACAGCTCAGGAAGCTTAGTTTCAAGTTGGTTCATGTTGAAATTGACCACAAATTGATCACAAGAGTTAGGCAATGACTGTAGGACTAAATCCACAGAAAGCTCATTATCAAGTGCCATGCCCAGACCAGCCAATTTTTCAATTAGCCCGATCATTTTAAGTATGTGCGAACTTAAATCAGAGTTTTCAGTCATTTGAACTTTGAAGAGCTCCTTGGAGATAGCATATCTTTCCCGCCTAGTTCTAGTGCTATACAGCTCTTGCAAATGAAGGAGGATCGACGCAGCATTCTCGATCATCTCATGTTGTCTCTGCAACTCGTTGCTCATAGAGACCAACATGAGACAGCGCACTTACATGTCATCTTCCTTCCATTGCTGGTACTGAAACTTTTCATCATCAGATGAATCCTCTTCTGGCTCATTTTGCACCGGTATGTCAAGCACATATTGTCTTCTTTCAGAAAAAAGGATAATCTTAAGGTTACGAAGCCAATCTTCAAAGTTTGATCTAGTCAGTTTGTTAGTTTCAATTAGGGTTTTGTAAGGATTATTGGCCATTTTCGTTTATCTACAAAAACGCATAACAGACAATCAATAACGGGTTTTTAAATATACAATTCGGTCTTTAATTGTACAAGTCTCCCACTTTTTTTCTCAAATCACGCCACCCTCTTAACATGATTCGAAGAAATGTTAGTTTCTTTAGTGGGCTTGAGATCTATTCTCACTTCATCATATGCCCCATTTTCTGAGCTAACAACGATGATTTTGAATAGTAGCCTTACCGGACCTTCTGTCTTTTTAGATAGTTCTCAAGATGGTTTTCCTCATCTCCCACATGTGCCCCACTTTCTGAGCTAACACATGAGGGGCGATGTTAGGCTCGACCCATCAAATATCCCATGTATAACCATCAATTCCATTGCCCCCATTTTCTGAACAAAGCAATGAAACCAACCGATTTCCACAGGGCACCGTCGTGCTTAGTAAACACTCACAGCCTACCTCAGATCCAACCCACCCCATTTTCTGAGCTCTATTAATTCAATACTATGTTTCCCACGTTATGTGAAATCGACTTCGACTATCTAAACGAGGAAATCCTACGCCTCTTCAGATATGATACTTCGGCCGAAGATTCCTTAAGTCGATTCACTATGTAACCATAGGAGATTAACTGACTGGCTAATGCCAGAGATAGATTCCTCTCGATTCTCACGTGGCTTACTACGTAAGACATGCATGTCTGAGTTTGCCCATATTCGATCATCTAAGGTGATCATGTAACAAAATCAAGAACATGCATGGTTATGCATAAGATATCCAATGGAATCTTAGGTCCATAAGGATTACTCTTATACTACAAGACCACTGGAAGTTCCACATTCCACTAGGAATCCATTTTAGGAACTTCCATGGGGTTGTTCAGTTCGCCCATTACCACGATGGCAACCCTCATATATGCATTGGCATTCACCGTGCCAGTATCTAAGAAAGTGTCTATAAATACCTTACCCCAGCAAACCCTAAAAATACACAGAGACACATATACGTACGAAAAAGAGATTATTGCAAAATATTTTTACGTACACTTGCAGAAGAAAAAGCTTAGAAACTCCATAGCCAAAAATCATCCAAGCTTTTTTATACATTCCAGACAGTCACTAAATATCTCAAACATCTTCCAAAGAAGAAATCCAAATTCCACTTGGGATATTCCAAGTTGTTTGATCTTTCCAAAACCAAACAAAACCCTAGTGACAAACCTCAACCTTTCATCTGAGTGAGAAAAGTTGTTGTACCCTTTCAGGCAGTATTTCTGAGTGAGAGAAGGTTGAAGAAGACGATCTTCATTGGTGCTGAAGTCTGTGTGATCAAGGAGCCCGAGATCATTTTCACCAGTTACTATTGTGTAGAAGATTCTGTGTGAATTCTTTGATTATCATCATAGTAAATTTCGTCCAAATGAAAAAGGAGAAAAAGGACGTAATTGGGATTACATCACCCAATGAACCTTACAAATATTGTGTCATTTACTTTATTGTCTTATTATTATTGCATCAATTACCTTTGAAAAAGACAAGTTAAAGTGATAATCGATTAAATTAGCCAATAGAACGTTAGAAACTCATTTTCGCTGTGCTAACCCTGAGTAAGCGATCTAAGCGTTGCCCTACTTTGGTAAATAGCTAAAATCACTAAGTCTAAGTTAACTATACCTGAAGCGTTTGGCCCAAGCGCTCAGTATCCCAAGCGTTCAAAATCTTTAAGTGATACGAAATTTTTTCAAGTCTAAAAAGACTTCAGGGTCTATTCAACCGACCCCCTCCCTTCTAGACCCTTTCGTATGCCACTTGGGACCACCAAGAGAATGAGTGAGGTGTTGTTTCTTGAAAGCATCAAGGGGTTAGGTGTACTCACTATTTCCTTGCCACATTTGTCATTGGAACCAAGAGCTATGCATGCTTGTTATATTCTGTCCAGCCAGCGTGCTTTACAAGGTGCTGAATGAGATGGTTAATTATAAACTTGAAGAAAGTATTTCCTCCAAAATTAAAATTATGTCCTTGTACTTTTTTTCGGTTCACAATTTGACCCCAAACTTTTATGAAACGTGCAGTTCAGTCCTCTAGACTCGATACCCACCTTCTAATTCAGTCATAAAATGTATAATCTACTTGACATATGCCCACCAAACAATGGACTTTTTCCTTTACAATAATTTCACTTTGATCCTCAAGGTTTTGAAGAATCTGTTCTTTGCCCGAAATAAAGTCTTTCAAAATTTTAATGCCAAAGAATATCCACAAGATCGAGTAGACCACTTATGTATCACCTAATTCACTTTAGTCTAAGAAGACAATCAAATCAAATAAATTACGAAATCTAATTAACGAGAATTATATCTCTTACCTGAGCTTATAGAATTAGGAGCCGAAAATATAGGATGTTACAAATCCCCCCTCCTTAGAAGAATTTGGTTCCCAAATTCTTAAAGTGAACTACTTTTCCATGAATTTGTCTATATATTCTCATTCCCGCGTTGCATCTCCAAGTCGTGGTTCCTCGAGGAGCTAAGACTTGTCTTTCTTATTTGATCGAAGTTATTGCACCTAAATTCGTTCAACGAATGCGTTCCTATTGGAATGACATGTTTCAATGCAATTAAAGATCACGGCAGTACATGATGTGCGTTGAGTCCAAGTGAAATTTCTATAATTGAGTCTTATGAAAGACATGATGAGCGGGAAAACAATTCACTGAAACATTTCTGAAACATTTGCACTCCTGAATCACTCGTACGATACACTTTGATCGTTGAAATGATTCTTTGACGACTCAATTGAACCTTCCTGATTTCCAATCTTATTGAAGAGTCTTCTATACAAGGTGTTGGCGAAATTCCTGATCACTTCATACTTGTTTACGTAGATCTTCTTACTTCTATCCATTCTAATATTCTATGATTGACGATCCTACTCTTTACTAGTGTCACTGATCGTCGATGCTTGTAGGGCTCTCTGAAGATCTTTGAATCTAAATAGAACAACGATCGGTATTTCTATCAATATGGTGTGCGCAGCTGTATGAATATTGCTTCGTGAATGTCGTTATAGGTCCCTATATCATGCTTCCGTTGCGCCACTCTGTAGTCTTGACGTTGTTTATTGTTAAAATGTTTCGAACATAACGACTTTATAAACGGGCCCAATCTCTCGAGTTTGACGCTTTGCTCTAGGTAGGTTTGAAGTTACAAGATATAAGTGATTTTATGAAAAAAAATATATATATATGCTTAAGAATCACTATCGACAGTCGGCTATGGTTGAATTTGAAGGTAATCAAAATCATAAAGAATAGTTAGGTCAAATTACTGAAAGATATACAAAAAATATTGTCGGCTCATGAACAAAGGTGACGATATAAATGAACAATCTAACCAAGACTTTTGAGTGTTCACTTGCGTGGTCAGAATAAATTTGTTTCAAGCCCGAAAAAAAAATATGCTCAAGGATTTCAAGATATTGAACGAGATGATAAAGTGGTTCAAAAAATGAGATGACCGAGGAATAAGTATAAGGTATTCATAGAGGTCAAATATTAAATAAAAAAATTTGTTATCCAAGCGAAAAAGATGGGATACAAAGAAGTTTTACAACGATCAAATCAAGTTTTAAAGGTTTCATGAATATAAGTCAGTGATGAAGAAGGGGTTCACCAATAAGAATCATCTGAAACAATGCATAGTTTGTAAGGAAAATGAAAGAAGAATCTCATTCGATAATAGATTTCAAACATTAAATAGTCAAAAGCCAAATTCCAGGACTAAAGCTATCGAATTTTTTTGGATTATGAATAAAAATATATTATGACAGGCATGGACTGTTAAAAAGAGTGATGTACAATGATTGTGGTTTAGGAATCTATGTTGGAACTCAATGATGGTTATAACTTATATTAATAAAAGGGATGCAACATGGTATGATAGAAGATGACATAATAGATATTCTCAGCCACACTAACCGAAATATGGTAGACTTAAATTCCAAATCAAAAGGATAACTTGGAATTTTAGGATGGGACCGTAGACCAGGAGATTTACTCGAAGAGGCCGAGATTGAATTGTCTAAATCAAGTGTTGGATAAACAACTTAAGATTTTCTTTTTAATACTGAAAATATTAGGACAAAAGATACTAACGATAGGTACTAAGATTGTTGGTCATTTAGCGTATATAAAATTAAGACCAATTTAACGCAAGTGCACGTGCCGACAAGTAATAAAGTGTACTAAGTACGGATATCGTTCCCACGACGACTTAACCAAATTTATAAAGAATTAAACTGAAAATATGTCGAAGTGCCTTTTACATCAAATTAATAATATGATTTTGTAATTAACCTACTACGAAAAATAAAAATTAACAACTAATTAATAACAAGAATTAAGTGAGAAATAACCAATTTAATTAAATATAGGCTCCCCTCTTCCCTCTAGTTATCGAATTAAAGTAATGAATTAATCTCTAGTTCTATCACCATCTCAATTACTAACTCTAAACACTAATATACTACTATGCAACTGTCGAATACATAAAAGCTTATCTAACTCTAGTCTTCTCCATATGTCTATGCAAGAAGAAACTAAAACTAGACACATTGAGATTAAGTTATCTTCAAGCTAAGAAGGGTCTACGAGTATATGTCTATCCTCAAAGACAAATAATGTAACTTATCCTATCCTAAGTTCATTATTCTTCTCTGTTTAATTCAAGTTCTATACTTAATATTCCTATGTCTAATTCAATTAAGTAAACAAATACTCAAAATAGGCGGCCAATCTACTTGAGGCATAAAGCACAAAATTAAACAAGCAATGAGATGAAGAATTAAACTAAAAACATAAACTTCACATTAAATCCAACTAAATAGAGTTCCGGGGTGCTCCTATTACAAATTTAGCTCATGATAGTTAAGAAAAACACACAAAAATTAAGAGAATTCATGTTTACAATCCACAAATTTAACATAGAAAGATCTAACCAATAGGGAAAAGAAATAAATCTTTAACGTGAAATATTCTTCTCTCTAGTGATGTCAATCTTCGCTTGAATCCTTCGTATTCTTGTAAAATCCTCTTGTTTCGCACAACATGTGTTTTCTCTAGATTTTCCTCTCTCCTTTCTCAGCAAAAATCGTCCCCCCCTATTATGCAGCTCCCCCAATCCTTTTATATCTCCAAAATTTCCTTATTTTCTTTTACTGGATCCCAGCCATCCACTTTAAGCTCGATTTTCTCTGATCCAATGGCTTCCAATGAGTCCGATCCTAATAGGAAAGTTGAAGCCTCGTTTGTTAGCTTTAAAATCGCGCTGGAATCAAGAGATTTGGATATTTGGTTGAGGAGATATAGTCAAAAGAGTGCAGCCTGGTCGCTGGACGAAAAATCAGGAGTAGGTCTCGCAAGTCTTGCGCCATGGCATGGCCAGTTCAAATTTGTACATGAAACTGGCTGCCTACTCTCGTGCCGTGGCATGCCACGGCATCACTTGACAGTCTCAGATTTTCTTTGATTCTTCTTTATCTCTTTCCTTAATTTGCGATTTTCTTCCTTCTCCTATGCGATTTTCTCCTCTTTCTTTGTGATTTGCTCCTCTCAATTGGGGATTTTTGCCAATGAGAACCTATAAATCAAAATGTCATTCAATTGTAACACCCAAGACTCAAAATTTACTAAAAACACCCAAAACATAGCAAAAACACCCAAAACAACTATTAAAGACAAATTAACACAAATACCAAAGAAAATACGCTAAAAAAACTAGAAACCATCAACCCGAAATGACAAAAGAGCATGTAAACCACCAAATAAAAGCTAGATAATTCTATTAAAATATAGAATTATCACACCCCCAAACTTAAACTCTTGAACGCCCTCGTTCAAGCTCAAAAATATAGAATAGCACAACTTTAAAAAGTTAACTAATTCATCAAAATAGTGATTCCATTATTCTCAACATTGCTCCATGTCTCGTTTAAAACTCAATTCAAGCTTTTCAAAGTAGCAAATAAACTTGGCTTCAAGGGCAATCAACAACAACTCTTGTGTGTGTGTGAATAGTCTTAAAATTGAATGGTTTATACTAAACTTAACATCATCAAACCATGCTCGTTATCTTCTAACAATCTTAAGAACTATGGGTTGATTTCTCACTTATCACAAAACTCCCCAAAAGAGAACTTTCATACTCAAGATTTTTTTTTCTTTTTTTTTTCATCTCTTTTTTTTTTCCTTCTCGGGATTGACCTTGTAATTCGAAGGTGGACGTTGATTGTTCCCAATTTCGTACTGAAGAACATCTTCAAAGAATATATTTCTCTCTCTTTTTTTTTCTTTTTTTTTTTATTCTTTTCCTTTGAGGCCTATTATTCACCTTTTTACGCGAATGCAAACATTGGTCATGAATGCCCCCGGTTACTCAGCAAACTAGTACCTTCAAAGTGATCTTTTTTTTTTTTTTGCACTAGGTTCGCTTTTAGTTTGTCTTAAGAAAAGTTTAAAACCAATTCTAGTTCTCAAGAATGTAGGCAATACTTACAAAGTTTGATTTCAGCTAAGTCTCATAGTAAACAACCAATCAAAAGACTACGTGCTCATTATATCAAGGTATTATTTCATGCCCTATCAACCTTATTCATTCCTACCCCAATCAGTTGAAATTGAGACTAAACTTAACAGAAAACAACAATTATCATCATCGAACTAGAACACCACCAATGACTAAGTGTACTATGCAAGTCATGCTATTCCATAACAACTAACTCAGCACAAACAAAATATTCGCATTCAAGATATTCAAGCAAAAAGGACGCCTTTTATTACCCCAAACTTAGCTCCTTAGCTCTATTATGAAAACTTCAAAACAGACTACGAAAGAAACAATGAAATGACTAACCCTCCAAACTAAATTCGTTCAGTGTCCCCACTGAACTAACATCACACAGCATGTTCACTTAATGAGATAAAAGAACAAAAATAAAATAGACGAAAAGAAAGGAAAGAGACAACCTGACAATGTCCTATGTTGTGATCTATGTCCTCTTCTCCTTCTTCGTTCCTCGATGTTCTTGCTCTATTAGATGGGGGTGGTTGTTTCACCATGCCGCGACATACTTTACCACTTGCATCTTTTCTATTGACTGGTACAGGTCATGTCGTGGCACCTACTGCTATGTCGCGGCATAGGCTAAAATCACTAGTACAGAAAAGGCCTATTACAGCGCACATTTTACAGCGGTTGTTTGAAAACCGCTGAACGGAGAGACTTATTACAGCGGTTTTATAAAAAACCGCTGTAATAGGACGAAACCTATTACAGCGGTTCGGTAAAAAACCGCTATTATAAGTCGAACCGAAAAAAAAAAAAAAATTTAACAGCAGTTCAATATTGAACCGCTGTAATTGATTTAAACCAGTTATAGCGGTTCATTCCTGAACTGCTATAACTAATTATCAGTTATAGCGGTTCAGGAATGAACCGCTATAATTGATAATAAAATAAAAAATAAAAAAATTTCCCCATCATTTTTCCCCCCAAAACCGACTCCCCCTCTCATTTCTCTCTACTCTCTCTCTCTCTCCTCTACTCTCTCACTCTCTCTCTCACTCTCCGCCCCCGGCCCACCCCCGCCCCCCCGAGTCGCCGCCGTTCCGCCACCACCACAATCCGCAACCGCCGCCGCCGTCGCCCCTCTCTATTTTCTCTCTCATTCTCGATCTCTCTACTCGGTCTCTCTCTCTATACTCTCTCTCACTCTCAAGATAACCCCACCCCCGTCCTCTAGCCACCACCTCCACCACCACCTCAAACCGCCGCCTCCTCTGCGGCCGCCTCCTCCGCCGCCTCCGCCTCTGCCGCGCCGCCGCCTCCCTACCCACCAATCACTCCTCCTCCCTCTCTTTATAGGTATATATATATATATATGTTTATATATGTTATGTTATATATATATTATGTATATATTTTAGGTTAATGTTTGTATATAGGTGTTGGGGTTTTGTGATTTAATTTATATAATATTGGTTATGGGTTAATTTGTTGTTTGTTATATATTTATGTTGTGTTAATAAGGATTTTGTGATGTATATAATGTGGGTTATATGTTAATTTGTTAAGTATTGTTATATAATGTTAATTAGGATTTTGTGAATTATTGTTATATATATTTGTTAATTAGGATTTTGTGATGTATATAATGTGGATTTAATTTATGTTTTTGTTAATTATATAATGTGGGTTTTTGTGATATATATGTTATTTTAATTAGGGTTTATTGATTTTTGGATTTTTGATTTATGTTATGATATGTTGGTATGATATATGATTGGATTGTTGTTGTATTGTTTTGTTGACATTGTTTAATGCATTCATGGTATTTGTGCATCACGTCATGTCACAACGAACATTTATACTTGAGATTTACATATTTTTGTGAAAATAATTATATTGTGATGCTTTAATTTATTTGTAGTTTTATGTGATTTATTTGGATCCAATTGGTGATCAATATTCATAATATGATGCTTTATTTGTAGTTTTTTATGTGATCTATGTGATCCAACTGGTGATCAATATTTGTAGTTGCTAGCTAGAAATTTTATGTTTTATGTGATCCAACTGGTGATCAATATTTTTGTATCATTTTGTGTTCGTTGTGGGTGAAAGATTAGAATGTTGGGTTTGTTGTGGTTGAAATTGGTAGTATTTTTTGCGTCGTTACCCTGTTGAGATTTTAGCGGATCGTAAGATTCGACTTTTGTTAGTTACAACCCATTGGGAAGATTAAGTCGAAAACTTGGTAGAAATATTTGCGTCGTTACTCTGCCGAATTTTTTATAGAATAAATTAAAAATAAATTTATTTAATTAATTTAACTATCAACTGATATTAAAATTATTTAATTTAATTAATTGAGAATTTAGATGGATCGAAGTTGGATTGTAGCGGATCGTATGTCGGAGCAATATGGGAAAGGGGTGAAAGAATTCATAGACTTTGCGGTTGAGCATGCATCGGATCCGACTAGGATTAGTTGTCCGTGTTTACGTTGTTGTTTTGGAAAGAGAATTAGTCCACGTGACTTGGAAGATCATTTGGTGTGTAATGGAATTGATAAAAGCTACACACGATGGACAAGACACGGTGAAAGCAGTGGCACCTCAGCTGCTTTGGGTGATACATCATATCGATCAGTAGATTTTGACATGGATGATTGTGAGCCTGATCGTTTGGAGGAGATGACCAATGTGATTGAGGAGGATTTGCGAAATTGTCCCAAGATGTTCGACAATTTGACAAGTGATTCAAAGACACCCCTGTATAGTGGTAGTAATTTCACAAGATTGAAAGCAGTCCTAAACATCTACAAGTTAAAAGCTAACAATGGGTGGAGTGATAAAAGTTTCACAGACTTACTTGGTCTATTAAAAAGTATGTTACCCGATGATAATGTGTTACCTAATCGTACTTATGAGGCTAAGAAGATGTTAACTGCAATTGGCATGGGATATGAGAGGATACATGCTTGTTTCAGTGATTGCATCTTGTTTAGAAATGACTATGCACCATTGAAGGTGTGTCCGAAATGTGGCACCTCACGGTACAAGAATAATGGATCTGCTCCTGTCAAAACAGCATGGTATTTGCCCATAATACCTAGATTTAGACGCATGTACAGTAGTGAGGCGTTTGCCAACGACTTGACATGGTATGCTGATAGAAGGCTTGAAGAAGGGATTGAAGATAACAAGATTAGACATCCTTCAGATTCTCCTCAATGGAAAAAGATTGATAATGATTTCCCTGAATTTAGGGAAGAACCAAGAAATTTACGCCTTGTATTGGCTACAGATGGCATGAACCCACATGGCTTGCACAGTAGCTCACATAGTACATGGCCGGTGATTTTGATGATCTACAACCTACCCCCTTCACGATGCATGAAGCGAGAGCATATTATGATGCCTATACTAATTTCCGAGCCGAAACAACCTGGAAATGATATAAATGTCTACTTGGCCCCTTTAATTGAGGATTTGAAGGAGTTGTGGGAGACCGGTATTAAAGTGTATGACGGGTTTAGAAAAGAGAGCTTCAATCTCAGAGTTATGTTGTTTGGTACAATCAATGATTTTCCAGCAAGAGCTAATCTCGAGGGATATGGTGTACATGGGCAATGTGCATGCCCCATATGTGTCAAGAGTACAAATCAATATAGACTCCCACACTCTCAGAAATATGCATTCCAAGGGCATCGAAGATGGTTGAATCGAGAACATCGATATCGTCGGTGGAAGAAAGCTTTCAATGGGAGCATAGAAGAATGTCGAGCTCCTAAGTGTTTGACCGGTGAAGAGGTGTTTGAGAATGTAAAAGACTTGGATATCAAGTTCGGAAAGACTTTTGCAGGCGGCCTTGCAAAAACTGGGTGGAAAAAAAGGTCAATTTTTTTTGAGTTGCCGTATTGGAAATCTTTACATGTTAGACATTTTCTTGATATAATGCATATTGAGAAAAATGTATTTGATAGTGTCATTGGTACTCTTCTAAATGTGCCCGACAAGACAAAAGATGGAGTAAAGGCAAGGTTGGACTTAGTTGAAATGAAGATAAGAGGTAAATTTGCACCAACAATGAAGGGAAAACGTACTTATTTACCTCCAGCAGCTCGCACACTATCTAGAAAAGAAAAAAATTGCATTATGTGAGTTTCTTTGTGGAGTGAAAGTTCCAGAAGGGTATTCTTCGAACATTAGCAGTCTTGTATCAATGAAGGACTTGAAGCTAAAGCATATGAAGACTCATGATTGTCATGTAATCATGGATCATTTGCTACCAATTGCTTTACGGGCCATTCTGCCAAAAAAGGTGAGAGAAACGATAACTAGATTGTGTTTCTTCTCCAGTACGCCCTCATTCACTTGCAGTTCTTGATAGGTTCTTTCAGATGATGGCTGCTGAAAACACTATCCGGATAGACATGCCCGTGGAAATCTTCAATATCCCCTTTCCAGAATATATTGGGCGGGAGGAGATCGGTCACTTTCTGCATAAACAACAGATAGGAGCCTCTATCATTTCTGCTTACATCAAGTAAGTTTTTAAAAATTAATTAATAAAAAGTAAGCTTTTAATTAAATTATTTTACTGAAGTAATTTGAACTATGTTTATTTTTGTGACACAAATTTATTTTATGCTTAATTGTAGGTGTTTGTGGGTTAATCACGTGGTCCCCGAACAAAAACAAGATAAATTCGGGTTCCTTAGCCCACATTCTATATCTGCAGGAGCAGGAATTACTCCCCTTCAGCGTGTTGACCAATCGCAATATATAGCAAATACTATGATAGCTAGTGCACAGCGGGAGGGAAAGTAGTTTATTGCACCTTACAACTACAGGTGAGCTACTAAAGAGACATTGTTATTTTGTAAAATTTGTTACGTAGGGATAACTAATTTTAAATCTATCTTTTGAATATGCTGATTAGGGGGCATTGGTTGTTGCTCGTGATTGATCCAATTCAAGAGATCGTTTATTATTTGGATTCTGTGTATGGCGGTGATCCAAATAACCGACGTGATATGAAAGATATGATCAATCAGTAAGTTTTATCATTCAATTAAATGTCCATTATATTTAATATTAAGTTTAAAGTATATATATTATAGCTAGATTTCTTATATATATATTTGCTTGATATTGACATTTCCTTGTTTTTTGATGTTTTCAACAGCGCTGTGTTGATGTTTCGAGCAAATAACAACAACCAAAAGATCAAATCAAAAAACAAGGCCTGTAAATGGAGTTGTATAAAGGTTAGTGTAATTATATTATTTTAATTATAGTTTCAAGAAATTATTCGTATAAAAGTTATTTGTTCTAATACAATTTTGATTTGAATTTAATTTGTAGTGCCCCATTCAATTAAATGACATAGATTGTGGCTTCTTCGTCATGAAATTCATGAACGATATTATTAGACACGGAGAATCTATAATCCCACCGACGGTATGCATAATCCTAATTAATATTAATCAAATTCTAATGTCCCTTTTAAGTTATTAAACATTTTTGTTGAATTTTAATATTTGTCTTGCAGTACTTTGCTGATTGTCAGTACGCCAATTACACTATAGAGCAACTTGATGATGCACGTTCTGAATTGGCACAATACATTTTTAAATGCGCTTTTGATATGCCGGCGGTGTAAGTTGTAAATTATTGTAAATTTTTATTTGATTTAAAAGCGGTGATTAGTTTATATTGGTTTATTGTAAACTCGTTATCATTTGTAATTATTGGAGATTATTATTTGGTGAATAAAATTAATTTAGGATTTTAATTTGTTGTTTCTGTTGAGCAATTGGTTTGTTTTATGTGATTTGAATTTTGAGCTTTTGGGAAGGATAGAGCCAGCTGAAATTATAATAAAAAAAAGAAAAAAAAATATTATAATTAAATAAATAATACTGTTTCGGAACCGGTGTAAA
This sequence comes from Buddleja alternifolia, assembly GCA_019426215.1. NCBI lineage: Eukaryota > Viridiplantae > Streptophyta > Magnoliopsida > Lamiales > Scrophulariaceae > Buddleja > Buddleja alternifolia. The sequence goes on from CM033401.1 coordinate 20,483,530, forward strand.
AGGTCATGTTTTTTACAGCGGTTCATAAAGGAACCGCTGTAAAAAACATAACTGTTACAGCGGTTCCTTTCCGAACCGCTGTAACAGTATTATTTATTTAATTATAATATTTATTTTTTTCGTTTGTTACAGCAGTTCGTTATTGAACCGCTGTAATAGGTCGTATTTTACAACGGTTAAAAACCGCTGTAATAGGAAACTTAACAATTACAGCGATACGTATTACAGCGGTTAAAACCGCTGTAATAGTGAAAAAAAACCGCTGTAACAGGCCTTTTCTGTAGTAGTGAATTTGTAGTTCAAATTTGCTCTTTGCCTTCTTTACACAATCTGTTTTGCTTCATGCCGCGGCAAGAATGGTCATGTCATGACGCGCCTGCTCATCCATTTTTATTTTTTTTTACCTATAAAAAAAAACTCAAGACATGAAAAGAACAAAAACAACTGAAAACACTAAAAATTGGGTTGCCTCCCAAAAGCGCTTGGTTTATCGTCATCAGCCCGATGATGTTGTGTCATTAATCAACTCTCAGATCACCGTTTCATAACGGTGAAAGTCTTGACCCCAATAAAGCTTCAACCTCTGACCATTCTCTTGAAATGTATCTCCTGATTTGGGATGCAGTGTTTCCTCAAAATGAAAGGCTCGACTTTCTTCACCAATTTAGGAATTTTTAGTTTCTCTTCTAGGTGTGAATACTTTTCAGGAATATTTTCATCTTCACATTTCTCTTTTTCTAGCACCACTTGGATCACTTCCTCTGAGATGTCTTTTGCTTTGATTATTTTCAACTCCTTGAATCACACTCTTCTCCACCTTCTCAATCATTGAACGATATTCAACTTCATTAGGATGCTTCATGGATTCCATAATATTAAAGACTATTTTTTCAGTCCCTAAGTGCATGATCAACTTCCCATGAGCCACGTCTATCACTGTCTCTGCAGTAGCTAGGAATGGTCTTCCTAGTATGATTGGAATTTCCAAATCTGCATCAAAATCAAGAACAACAAAATTAGCAGGGAATATAAATTTTCCTACCCTTACCAACACATCTTCCACTATGCCCTCTGGGTACACAATAGATCTATCTACAAGTTGAAGTGAAACCGACGTCGATTTCATCTCCCCAATTCCAAGTTTCTGAAACACTGAAAAAGGCATTAAATTTATTCCTGCACCCAAGTCACACAAAGCTTTAACAGCATTATGATTACCAATACCACAGGGAATAGTAAAACTACCAGGATCTTTCTTCTTAGAAGGCAATTTATTTTTCACTAAAGCACTGGATTCCTCATTAAGATTAACAGTTTTGAATTCCCCAATCCTACGCCTTTTAGCCAAAATATTATTCATGACTTTATGATACTCAGGCATTTGTTCTAAAGCATCAACAAGAGGAATATTTATTTCCAATTGCCTAAGGACCTCTAAAAATTTCTTAAGTTGTTGCTCATCTTGCTTTTTATGCAAACTTTGAGAAAAAGGTAGTGATGGTCTTACCTCATTGGCCTTGTCAATATTTTTACCTTTCTTCTCGATTGCCCTTACCTCATCCTCTTTGTATGGCAGCTTTGAAAAGTCATTCTTCACTTCTTTTTCCTCAACTTGCTCAACCACTTCTTCTCGATATTCCTTTAGCATTTCAGGCTCTTTGTATGAGGTTCCACTCCTAAGGGTTATGGCTTTGACATGTTCTATCCCGTCTCTGCAAGGGTTCTCAGTATTACTAGGGAGTGTACCTTGCTGTCTCTCACTTAACACTTGAGCTAACTGCCCCATTTGGGTCTCGAGATTTCGAATAGAGGCAGCTTGATTTTGGATGGTAGTTTTGGTTTCCACTATAAAATCCTTAAGCAAAGCCTCTAAGGGTGAACTTTGTGGTTAAGTTGGTAGAGGTGGTGCTTGGTAGGCTTGAGGTTGTTGTAAAGCTTGTGGAGATTGAAAGCCTGGAGGTCGGGGTGGTTTGTTCTGTGGGATGTTAGAATTATTCGCCCCCTGGTTTGCCCATGAGAAATTAGGGTGGTTACGCTAACTCGGATTAAATGTGTTAGAAAATGGATCATTATTCCGGTTGGAGTTTCCTATGTAAAAGACTGCTTCCGAATTTGAGGGACATTCATCAAATACATGACCCTCTCCACATAGCACACATCTCACCTGCGGATTTACCTGCACAGAATTAACATTGCTCTTAGCACTCATAGATTTAATCAAATTAGTAAGAGTACTCATTTGAGTTGTAAGGCCTGCGATAGCTTCATTCTCTGGAACTCCCGCTACTCTCTTGGTTGTGTGTCTCTCTGTTGGCCATAGATAGTTGTTGCCAGCTATGCACTCAATCTGATCATAGGCCTCCTGATAAGTCTTGTTCAGTAGTGCTCCATTCGCCGACGCATCTACAACCATACGAGTCTATGGGTTTAGTCCATTGTAGAAGGTTTCCATTTAGATGTGTAGAGGAATTCCATGATTTAGGCACTTTCTTATCAACTCCTTGAAGTGCTCCCATGTCTCATACAGAGATTCTCCATCTAATTGCTGAAAAGATGTGATTTGTTCCTCAACTTGGCGATCTTCATGGGTGGGAAATATTTGCTCAGAAACATGTCCGCCAAGTGGTTCCAAGATGTGACAGACCCAGGTGGTAGAGAGTTCAGCCATGATCGTGCTCCATCCCTCAATGAGAAAGGAAACAACTTCAGACGAATATTCTCAGCTGATACTCACGGCCAATGAAAAGAATCACAGACTTCAATGAACATCCTGAGATGGTCATGTGGATCATCAACTGCTGATCCACCAAACTGCCTCATCAATTGCAGCATTTGAAACATGACAGGTTTCAGCTCGAATGTTCCTCCTCTAATCTCAGGTCTTGCTATGGTAGGGTTCAAATTTCCTAAGACAGGATTTCCATAATCTCTGATAACCCGATTTGCCTCATTTTCAATCACATTAGCTCCATTAGCCCCATTCGCTCCATTTCCACCATTATTTGCTTGGTTTTCTGCCATTTGGTGTCGTTTACGAATTCTTTGTTGCTTCCTCCTTTTTCTAAATGTTCTCTCGATCTCAGGATCTGTAGTGAATTCTATAGAACGTGCAGCTCTGCTCATAAACTACGTGTTACCTGCACGAAGTAACAAAGTGTAAAAGACACAAAGAAACAAACTCCTTAACTCAAAATAAACTAAGTCCCCGGCAACGGCGCCAAAAACTTGTTGGTAGTTTAGCGTATATAAAATTAAGACCAATTTAACGCAAGTGCACGTGCCGACAAGTAATAAAGCGTACTAAGTACGGATATCATTCCCACGAAGACTTAACCAAATTTATAAAGAATTAAAGTGAAAATATGTCGAAGTGCCTTTTACATCAAATTAATAATATGATTTTGTAATTAACCTACTACGAAAAATAAAAATTAACAACTAATTAATAACAAGAATTAAGTGAGAAATAACCAATTTAATTAAATATAGGCTCCCCCCTTCCCTCTAGTTACCGGATTAAAGTAATGAATTAATCTCTAGTTCTATCACCATCTCAATTACTAACTCTAAACACTAATATACTTCTATGCAACTGTCGAATACATAAAAGCTTATCTAACTCTAGTCTTCTCCATATGTCTATGCAAGAAGAAACTAAAACTAGACACATTGAGATTAAGTTATCTTCAAGCTAAGAAAGGTCTAAGGGTATATGTCTATCCTCAAAGACAAATAATGTAACTTATCCTATCCAAGTTCTATACTTAATATTCCTATGTCTAGTTCAATTAAGTAAACAAATACTCAAAATAGGTGGCCAATCTACTTGAGGCATAAAGCATAAAATTAAACAAGCAATGAGATGAAGAATTAAACTAAAAACATAAACTTCACATTAAATCCAAATAACTAGAGTTTCGGGGTGCGCCTATTACAAATTTAGCTCATGATAGTTAAGAAAAACACACAAAAATTAAGAGAATTCGTGTTTACAATCCACAAATTTAAAATAGAAAGATCTAACACATAGGGAAAAGAAATAAATCTTTAACGTGAAATATTCTTCTCTCTAATGATGTCAATCTTCGCTTGAATCCTTCGTATTCTTGTAAAATCCTCTTCTTTCGCACAACATCTGTTTTCTCTAGGTTTTCCTCTCTCCTTTCTCAGCAAAAATCGTCCCCCCCTATTATGCAGCTCCCCCAACCCTTTTATATCTCCAAAATTCCCTTCTTTTCTTTTACTGGATCCCAACCATCCACTTTAAGATCGATTTTGTCTGATCTAACGGCCTCCAATGAGTCCGATCCTAATAAGAAAGTTGAAGCCTCGTTTGTTAGATTTAAAATCCCACTGGAATCAAGAGATTTTGATATTTGGTTGAGGAGATATGGTCAAAAGAGTGTAGCCTGGTCGCTGGATGAAAAATCAGGAGTAGGTCTCGCAAGTCTTGCGCCATGGCATGAAGTGCCATGCCGTGGCATGGCCAGTTCAAATTTGTACATGAAACTGGCTGCCTACTCTCGCGCCGTGGCATGCCACAGCATGACTTGACAGTCTCAGATTTTCTTTGATTCTTCCTTATCTCTTTCCTTAATTTGCGATTTTCTTCCTTCTCCTATGTGATTTTCTCCTCTTTCTTTGTGATTTGCTCCTCTCAATTGGGGATTTTTGCCAATGAGAACCTATAAATCAAAATTTCATTTAATTGTAACACCCAAGACTCAAAATTTACTAAAAACACCCAAAACAACTATTAAAGACAAATTAACACAAATACCATAGAAAATACGCTAAAAAAACTAGAAACCATCAACCCGAAATGACAAAAGAGCATGTAAACCACTAAATAAAAGCTAGATAAATCTATTAAAATATAGAATTATCAAGGACAAATTGGAAAAGTAGTGGCGCAATTGCCACGATATACCCTAACGATTAAAGTATGTATTATTGGGAAGAGATCCAAGAAGAATTTACTCAACAGGAGTTATCGATAAAGGCTTAACATTCCTCAAGAGACAATTAGGAATATTGTATTTCGTAGCCATACTTAGGTTAGAAGTAAAGATTGGTAATCAAGAGACATTGCAAATTTGCGGAGACAATACAGGACTCCAAAAAATTGACAAGACAGAATTTTCAACTTAAGACCATTGATACTTAGATGACAATGGGAACAATGCAAAAAGGGTTCTGGAGAAAGTTCAAGCTCAAATAGAAGAGTCCTCAAATGTATACCATTGAATTCGGTCCCCAAGAATAGAGATTATAATCGAATATAGTGTTTGAGAGGTAATCAAGAGACACTTCAAACTTGCAAAGAAAATATAAGGCTCCAAAGAATGGACGATATAAATTCCAGCATAAGATTATTAGTCCCTGGATGATAATGGAATAGTTTAAGCTTGAATAGAATAGTTCAAATGCCGAGAATTCCAATGGGTACTCAAGAATGGTGATATAATGAAATGTAGAGTTTAAGAGATTACCGAAATCCAAAAAAAAAAATGTCAACAAGTAAAAGCTTCTAGAATAAAGAATAACAAATGCTAACCGAGTCATCAAGTAGGAATAAATATAAAGAAGCCTTGAAATTTAAAAATGAAGTAATAGGAGTCCAAAGGTCAGGCATGACAAAGTTTTAGATCAATAATGATTACTATATGATGGGAAAGTGCTTCGAATGTTAATAACCATGAAGTAATAAACGTTTATGAAAGACACGATGGATTGAGGCTCAAAAGATTTCCAAGAGGTTGTCCAAGGTAATTATAATCGGCAAAAGTTTCAAAAACTACAATTGTCAATAGTAAGGAACTTGACTTTGTTTGGGGGAAATAAGATCTTACTTGCTTCGGTTCGTACATGATCTCATTTGCACATCTCTTGGACTTTCAAGTACTATATATCATCTATATGCGTCAACTTGTTCTCGTCTCCAATGCTAGGCTCTTTCTTCACAAAACTTTATACTTAGTGGGATCTTCAAATGCATCCTTGCTTGTACCAGCGAACGTGCTTATTCCAATCTCCATGTAGTTGTGGCTTTCACATCACGACGAAGCTGTGTCCGAACTGCATTCTTGAGATATCATATTGCAAGATCTCCTAGCCAATACCTACATATCCTTATTCACCTCATGGAACTGATTGCTGTGGATATGAGTGGCACGTGCCATTTTTTTATCGAACACACTTGGCTTCTTTACGTAAGATATCGTTACGTTATCTCAGACCGAGGAACCTATCTTGATATAGCCTAGGGTAACAGGAGTTGTCTAAGCATCCAAAAGAAGTAATTAAGGAGATGAAATTTTTCGAGCATACAACTAGTAATTCTGAGGAAGCACTAATATCATCCTCAATATTAACTTTGATGAGACTCTCTTATCTTATATCCACCTTATTTCACCCTCCCATTTGTATATCCAATCTTGTTCTTCAACCGTATACATCTTCAACGCTTCATCTTTTAAGTTCAATCGATCACCACTCCATACCATAATCCAAAGATCCTAAGCTATTGTAGCTCGGGTACTAACCCAAGTGGTGGTCCCAAGTGGCATACGAAAAGGGTCTAGAAGGGGGGGGGGGGTTGAATAGACCTTGAAGTCTTTTTCGACTTCAAAAATTCTTTCGTATCACTTTTGAAATATTTGAACGCTTGAGAAAAGATAACTTGGACTTAATGATTTCAACGACTACTAGGGTAACGTTTCAATCACTTAATCAGGGTTAGCACAGCGGAAATGATTTTATAGCTTAGCGTTCATTTTAACCAATTAGTTGCTTATTCGTTTTAAATGCCTTTTCGAGATGTAATATGACAGAGTAATGTAAGGCAATAAAACAGTAAAAGACACAAAATATTTGTAAGGTTCGTTGGGTGGTGTAATCCCAACTACATCCTTCTTCTCCTTTTCACTCGGAGGCAATCCACTAAAATGATTCTCAAAGAATCACACAGAATCTTCTACAAATTAGGGAGAGAGGTGAAGACGATCTCGAGCTCCTTGATCACACAGATTTCAGCTCCAATAAAGATCTTCTCCAAGATGGCCTTGAGCTCCTTGATCACACAGACTTCAGCTCCAATAAAGACCTTTCTTCAACAAGCTTCTCTTACTCAAAAATACTGCTTGTGGAAGTCAACAATCTTTCTCACTTAGATGAAAGGTGTTGAGGATTTATTGTAACAGGTTTGTTTGATGTTGGGAAGTTCAAACAACTTGGGATATCTCAATAATAGTGTAGGGTTCTTCTTGGAAGATGTTTGAGATATCGGGTGACTGTCTGGAATGTATTTGAGAAGCTTGAAGGATTTTGGCTATGGGGTTTGCAAGCTTTTCTCTCAAATTATTTCTCAACTCTCTTTCACAATTTTTTTTTTATCTTCTTTTCACTCTTACATAGAGATAGCTGAAGGGTACTATTTATAGAAAATCTCAAGATTTGTCCGTTGGACACAAGTCAGGCACATGTAGCTTTAAATAGTCCCTTTTCTGACATTCCTTAAATTCTGCTGATTCAGATTGGACAGGAGCAGGTTTGAATTCTGAAAAGCTGACAGTCTAGTCAACAAAAGTGGCTTAGCCACAAGTCCTACTGTTTTGTTTACATTTAATGCACTTGTCAAGCATTTAATGCATTTGAATTTATTTCCCGTTGGAAATAAATATCCGTTGGTGATTGCATTTAAGTCCTTGATAACTTGGGTTTTATCCTTCAGGTGAATCTGAAAACTGGACGCTTGAAATCGGACGCTTGAACCAGACGCTTGAGATCAATCGCTGAGATCAGTCGCTGAGAGCAGTCGCTGAGATCAATCGCTGAGATCAGTCGCTGAGCGCTTGAAATCGCTGAGCGCTTGAAATCTCCGAGCGCTTGAAATCGCCGAGCGCTTGAAATCGCCGAGCGCTTGAAATCGCCGAGCGCTTGAAATCTCCGAGCGCTTGAAATCTCCGAGCGCTTGAAATCTCTGAGCGCTTGAAATCTCCGAGCACTTGAAAACTCTGAGCGCTTGAAATCTCCGAGCTCTTGAAATCTCTTTTTTTTAAGCGTTTGACTTAAGACAAATCTTCATCTTCACTTGATTTCAGACACTGATCTTCAACTTCATCTCTAATAGACTCACCTAGAATTCTATTAGCGACTTGGTATTAAATACTTAGTCTAAAATCTATAAAGGTAAAAAATTACAAGCCTAACAAACTAACAAACTTTCAAACGCTTATACAAGTTTTCTACGAAAGTACAAACTTACATTCTTTTGGGGTCTAACATGAAATCCTATCTTGTCATCATCAAAACCACTAACATGAAATTCCTAACACCAAGCTCTGATACCACCAAATAGTTGGAATGAAAATTTTTAGTTTCAACAAATGAAGTATTGGTATAAGCCTGACGCTTAGCGCTAGCTCGAGAAATACAACAAGTCATACAACAAATATAGTAGAACCTAGACATATAGGGAATTTGGTTCAAACAATTCTCAAGTAAGCCATATACTGGCGCAGCTTCACATCACAATTTGTCATAAATCCCTTGAATAAGCTTTTGCTCTCAAACTTTTCAGTAACAGATTAATCACGTCGAAGAATATGGTATAAAAATCCCAGATTCAATTGACATCTTTAACTTGGTGATTCACTCACCAAACCGTGGCTGCACCTGGGATGTTTTTAGGAATGACACTTACGACTCAAATAATTGTATAAAATTCTCTATTTCTTGAAACATTCCCAAACATTCCTAAAATACTCACAACACATATATAAATTTACATAAATCTTTGGGAACTAAATAAAATTTTAAGCATGGAAAAGAAGCTTAAAACAGAAACCTTTCAAAATCCCATCAAACAGTTTGGCAGGTTTACTCAACGATTTTTAGAAAAATCCACAAGACTCCAATACTCACCAAATTTTGTTGAGACGTTATAAACATAACCATGATGATACAGAAAATTTAATATAATCAAATTATTGGGTTTGATCTCTGAAATACAGATTTCACTATCAAAACCAGAAACTGAAATTTCCCTTCGTCTCACTTTCATGTCAAAACCAACATGCATGTCCTAGATACTTTTTAGAAACTTATTAAATTTGACATGCAATTACTCAAGTCAACAAGTCTGTATTTAACTTATAATACTTTATAATCCAACCAAATACAACAAGTCATACAACAAATATAGTAGAACCTAGACATATAGGGAATTTGGTTCAAACAATTCTCAAGTAAGCCATATACTGGCGCAGCTTCACATCACAATTTGTCATAAATCCCTTGAATAAGATTTTGCTCTCAAACTTTTCAGTAACAGATTAATCACGTCGAAGAATATGGTATAAAAATCCCAGATTCAATTGACATCTTTAACTTGGTGATTCACTCACCAAACCGTGGCTGCATCTGGGATGTTTTAGGAAAGACACTTACGACTCAAATAATTGTATAAAATTCTCTATTTCTTGAAACATTCCTAAAATACTCTCAACACATATATAAATTTACATAAATCTTTGGGAACTAAATAAAATTTTAAGCATGGAAAAGAAGCTTAAAACAGAAACCTTTCAAAATCCCGTCAAACAGTTTGGCAGGTTTACTCAACGATTTTTAGAAAAATCCACAAGACTCCAATACTCACCAAATTTTGTTGAGACGTTATAAACATAACCACGATGATACAGAAAATTTAATATAATCAAATTATTGGGTTTGATCTCTGAAATACAGATTTCACTATCAAAACCAGAAACTGAAATTTCCCTTCTTCTCACTTTCATGTCAAAACCAACATGCATGTCCTAGATACTTTTTAGAAACTTATTAAATTTGACATGCAATTACTCAATGAAGCTTGAAATACAAATATATCCATGGGTATACAAGAATTTAGTCAGATCCTACACCTATTCACACATACGACCATAATTTCAACCCAACCTTCACAATCACCTCGTGCATGCAAGAATCTAACTATCAAGTCAATAACCCATCAATAAAGTTTGCTTAATATATCACTAGAGGTTTGAGGATTTGATACCTAACACTGAGAGAGTTGAATTAACCCAATTCCAATACATGGCTTGCCAAAATTTCCCCGCAACAGATTTTGTCTCTGTGCAAAAGGGTCACGGTTGGACGACTTTTGTGACCAATTACGATCTTCTGTGTAGAAACCAAAACAACCGTATTCTTCCTCTATCTCTTAGGAAAAAATTAAGACCAATTACACTAAATTTGGATATTGTTTGAGCCTACAAATCGAAGATTTCCCAACACTGCGCAATGTGCATTTTTTCTTATTCTCTTAAGTAGGAGAGAGACGTCTAGGGAGGTTCCTTTGTTTTCTTCAGCAAAAAATGAGTCAATATTCCTAATCTTAAAAGGTGAGAGAGGGCTGAATACTCAAAGAATGGGTGAGGTGTTGTTTCTTGAAAGCATCGAGGGGTTAGGTGTACTCACTATTTCCTTGCCACATTTATCGTTAGAACCAAGAGCTATGCATGCTTGTTATATTCTGTCCAGCCAGCGTGCCTTACAAGGAGCTGAATGAGATGGTTAATTATAAACTTGAAGCAAGTGTTTCCTCCAAAATTAAAATTTGGTCCTTGTACTTTTTTCCAGTTCACAATTTGACCCCAAACTTTTATGAAACATGCAGTTCAGTCCTCTAGACTAGATACCCACCTTCCAATTCAGTCATAAAATGTATATCTACTTGACATATGCCCACCAAATAATGGTCCTTTTCCTTTATAATAATTTCACTTTGATCCTCAAGGTTTTGAAGAATCTTTTTTTTTGCCCAAAATCAAGTCTACCAAGATTTTAACGCCAAAGAATATCCACAAGATCTAGTAGACCACTTATGTATCCTCAACGTATGTATCACCACTTATGTGTATAGGATGTTACTTTTCTCTCCAACCGGCGATAGTTCTTAACCGCAGCCAACTTCTTGACTTATTCTAAACTCTGACTTCGCTGGATCATCAAACAGCCAAACACTTCTTTCTTTGAGCTTCTTTCTTGAGGAAGCGTCTACATGAGTAGGATTGTGGAGCGTTTCTTGGAAATTGAGCTCCATATCAATCAGCTACCGCGGTGTCTTTTCTCTCCAACCATAGTAATACTCTAGACTATCATCATAGCTTCTAGGAAAAAAGGGCACCGTTGGAGGAGGAGGACCAGTTGGAGTGGGGACAGTCGGGGCCACTTCTACTGACCACTCAGCATTCATAGTCACTTCCCGAGCTGGTGAGTTTCAGCATCTAGAAGGACCGTGTCTAATTCTTTGGCAATTTCCACCACTGTTGATAAATCAACATCCAACTCTATATTGACCTCGGAAGGGGGAGGTACATCAGCTTCTGGAACACTTTGAGTTGATACATACGAGCATTTGAGAAAAAGAAAGAATTTCTACTAAGTAGAAATTAGAGATAACACAACTAAAATGCTTACCCCGAGGAATCTCTTCGACTATTTTAGTCGCTTGTTCTGCTTCAACTGTTGGCTCCATTTCCTCAGGCTCCTGAAGCTCTTCATCATCATCCGCAGGGATGAGAGTAGTGAGGGGAGTTGAACGAATAGGAATATTGCATTTCTCTAGAGTATTTGAAACATACTGAATTGTCGCTTCACTTTGAGCTAAAAATTTTATCCTAGCATTAAACAAAAGAATCACAAACAAGGAAAGGATAATGTACATTGTTTATCACAAGTACTTACCCTGATCGCTAGCAAAATTTTGAGAAAGAGCTTTAGCGTCAAGCTTTTGAATAGGATTAGAAGGAAAAGGGGGAGGAACACTCACTGGTTCTTCAAGCGCTGGCTCAGTTGGAGCCCTTGTTGATCCTTTTGGAGTAGACCAAGGAGTGTGCTTTTTGGCTAGCGGCACTTCTACCTCTTTGGCAAGAAGTCACTCACGCTCCTCCTTGGTAACCGCTACACCACCACGTTGCTTTGGGTTTAGAAGTTCACCAATCATTTTCTTTTCATAAAACTTAAGCGCTGGAACTTTGGTTTCTGCGGAATTAACGAATCTGCTAGCGCTTAAAATAAAACTTAACAAAATTCCATATGGCTTAGGATTGATCTCTTGCTCAATCGCTATCGTGAAGCGATTAAACACATAGCAAGCTTAATTGACCTTCAACTTCGTCAATATGGCGATCATCATCTTGTACTGGATATTGGAGATCTTGTTAAATGATCATTTCCAGCACTCAACCATTTTTGCACAGATACTAGCCAAAATGACATACTTGCCCTTCATGTTATTTTTCTTAAGGTTTGGTTCATATGCCTCGTTGATGTTGTCCTTTTTAACTAGCTCCCAGACCCTGGTAGCATCTCCAATCGTCACTTCTTCAACTTCTCCATCATGAGTGGGCAGTTGCAGTAAAGTAACCAGAAGTTCAGGGGATAATGAAGGGTTTTGAAGCAAAAGGAAACACGCAGGAAATGGAGTTTCCATCGTCAGAGAGGACGGCATTTTAAAAGAAGAATAGGGCTTCTTCTGCTTGAATCATGAAGTGGGTTGTTAACATGGTTCTAAGTCCAGAACTTTCAATGACTGGAAGAATATCTCTCAAAGGAAAGTGTTAATTTTCAAAAACGATGTCCCAGTTTACCAGAAATCCGGCATTGACTGTGATTGGTTTTTCAGATTTGGACTTGGAAGATTTTCCGGCGATAGATTTTGAAGAGTTTGGTGGCGCCATTGATAAAAAAGATGAAGCTTTTTAAGAGAGTAGAAGAAAACTTTTTGCCTTAGGAGAATTTTTACAGTAAAGAGAATTTGAGAGTGATAGAGTTTCTCTGTAAAAACTTTGAAGCGTTTAAATAGATGGAAAAATGTAACTCCTCAATTGCTTAGATAAATGCCACGTGTAAATGCAGTTAATCAAAGAATGAAAAATATTGAATCTGTGTCATTTAATCATAAAGATAGATGTAAAAAGGCACGATAAATTAGGATAACTACTGTGAAATATAAAAGTTTGGAATCAACAATTACTTTTCAAAAATGTTTGAAAGGTTTCAGCATGAGTTGCACGTGCCTAATGATACAACTGACACGTACCTAGGCCTGTGCAGTTACTGAACTGCTTATTAGAGATAGGTATCATTAACTGTCAATTTCATTTGATAGCAGTGCATGGGCAGCTATCAAATCTTATCTTTTGGAGTTGACCACACACTACCTTAAGCGATGAAAATAATGCATAAGTTTGAGAGAAAGTTAATTAGCGTTAAAGTGAGAATATTTTTAACGGTGAAATTTTCTTTTTCACATAAAGACAATTGCATCGCTTTTCAAGAGATATTATTTTTATTTTATCAGCGATCAATCTAATATGCATAAAGATAAATGATAATGATTATTGTCGCTTATTAATTGAATAAGTCATTTTTAAAGTTTCCCCTAAAATTGATAACTCATTTCAATTTTGAAATCGCTTTAGACATTATAATGAAGTGGATTCCCCCTGAATTATATGCCTATAAAAGTTTGATGCTTTATGATTAAGCGTTTAAATCAATGATACCTAATTCACTTCTCAAAGTGAGGAAACATTGTTCGTTGAGCTCTTTGGTGAAGATATCTGCCAATTGTTTGTCAGTTCCAAAAAAATGCATGGAGATATCGTTCTTTTGGGCATGATCATGCAAGAAATGGTAGCGAATGTCAGTTTGTTTAGTTCTAGAATGATATCTAAAGCGCTTTGGTTATCACAATGAATTGGGGTAGGACCTAAGAAGATTACATAATCTCTAAGTTGTTGCCTCATCCAAAGGATTTGTGCACAACAGCTTCCAGCGGCTATATACTCGGATTCAGCGGTAGAAGTCGCTATGGATTGTTGTTTCTTACTATGCCATGCAACCAACCTATCGCCTAGAAATTGACATGTACCACTAGTACTTTTCTATTTATTTTGCATCCCGCAAAATCTGCGTTTGAATAACCAATTAGTTCAAAAGGAGAGTCTTTTGGATACCATAAACATATATTTTATGTGCCTTTTAAGTACTTAAGGATTCTCTTGGTAGCACTAAGTGTGACTCTTCAGGATCAGCTTGAAAGCGTGCACAAATGCATACTGAAAACATAATATCAGGTCTGCTAGCGGTAAGATAAAGAAGTGATCCAAAGACACTACTACAAAAATGGTCTATTACAACGCACTTATTACAGCGGTTTTTTGAAAACTGCTAAACGGAGGGACCTTTTACAGCGGTTCACGGGTGAACCGCTGTAATAGGTTTGACCGGGGGACCTATTATAGCGGTTCTGAAAAGAACCACTGTAATAGGTATATTTTCAAAAAAAAAAATTAAAATAACCTATTACAGCGGTTCACATAAGAACCGCTGTAATAGGTCCCGACGAAAAAATTTGAAACTCTTTTATTTTCCCGCTTCTCTCTCTCACTCTCAAAATTTAAAACCCATTTCAGCCTCTCTCTCTCTCTACTCTCGATCCACCCCCAAAAGCTCGGCACCCCCGCCGCCGCCGCCACCTCCACCACATACCGGCACTGCCTGCACCACCACCACGACCGCGAGCTTTTTCTCTTTGTCTTTCTCTCTCTCTCTCTCTCTCTATATATATATATGTATATTTGTATATGTGTGGGTGTATTTATATTTGTGTATATGTGGGTGTATGTATATTTGCGTATATGTGGGTGTATGTATATTTGTGTATGTGTGGATGGGTGTATGTATATTTGTGTATATATTGATGGGTGTATGTATATTTGTGTATATGTGGTTGTATGTATATTTGTGTATATGTGGTTGTTTGTATAGTTATGTATGTGTGGATGGGTGTATGTATAAATTTGTGTATTTACGAAAATATTTTTCGTTTATAATTTTACCGTGTCAGAATGACACGAAATTCACACGGTCATAGAGAAACGGCATTCTAAACAAAACGTAAGTTAACTTACGATCTCGTGATTTTAGCCATCCAAAATCGTTTAAGGTCTCAAATACGCATTTTATTACAAAAATACGTATGTTTGTAATAAAACGCGTATTTAAGTCATTAAACGGTCTCGGATGGCTAAAATCACGAGATCGCAAGATACATCTTGCGTTTTGTTTAGAATGCCGTTTCTCTATGACCGTGTGAATTTCGTGTTATTCCGACACGATAAAATTATAAACGAAAAAAAAAATAAAAAAAAAATACTACCTATTACAGCGGTTATGGAAATAACCGTTGTAATAGTATAGCCTATTACAGCGGTTATTTCCATAACCGCTGTAATAAGCTCCGAAATTTTTTTTTTTTTTTTTTTTTACAGCGGTTATTTGTATAACCGCTGTAATTGGTCTTAATCAATTACAGCGATACCTATTACAGCGGTTAAAACCGCTGTAATAGGTCATTTATGTAGTAGTGAGACACCTCTATAATTAGTGATATCAATTTTCTTCCCACTTTCATCTTTATCTAACTTAAGCATTTGGCTCATCGGAATTTTTTAAGATGATGCATTTTTCATACCAAATTTCTTAATCATATCTCTTGTATATTTAGCTTGGTTTATAAATATGCCATCAGGGATTTGTTTAACTTGCAATCCTAAGAAGAAAGTTAATTCACCCATCATGCTCATTTCAAATTGCTCTTGCATCATTTTCGAAAATTTCTCACATAATCGCTTATCAGTAGATCCGAAAATAATGTCATCAACATGAATTTGGACTAAGAGAATATCAATGTTGTATCAATGCTGCCTTTTGAAAAGCCTTTACCTATAAAGAAGATAGAGAGATTGTCATACCATGCTCTTGGTGCTTGTTTAAGGCCATAGAGTGCCTTATCCAATTTGTAGATCATACTTTTGCCATGGTTGTTGATGAATCCTGGGGGTTGCTCCATATATACCTTTTCTTGGAGTTTACCATCCAGGAAAACACTCTTCACGTCCATTTGATACACTATGAACTTGTTGAATGCGGCAAACGCTAGGAACATCTGAATCGCTTCAAGACGGGCTACTGGGCATAAGTTTCATCAAAGTCAATACTCTCTTCCTGACAATAACCTGAGGGACTAATTTGGCTTTGTTTCTTACAACAATACCATCTTCGTCCATCTTGTTCCTAAAAACCCATCTAGTCCCAATAACTCCTTGGTGAGTTGGCTTGGGAACTAGCGCTCAATGTCATGACCCAAAACCTAACTTTTCATTAAATCATACATTAGCTCAATACATGCATTTTGATAGTTCATACTTAATTATAATGTTTTTCTATTTACCACCTCATGACATACTTAGAATTTTAAGATCGCACCTCGTCTCAACCGTTAAGCTACTAAATGTTTTGCCTTAGCCCAAAGAAAGTGGCTACACAAATTATCCCAACTCTTAGGGACCAAAGTGCAAAATAACCTTGTTTTATGTCTTAAGTCGGTCAAGGAGTCTTCTAGAGGCTTAGGGGCCAAAATTAGAGAAGAAATAAATGGTAAAATCACTTCAAGGTCCTTTCTTCTCCTTCAAAAATGAATCTGTCTGGCAGTTTCTGCGCATCCAAGCTTTCAGCTATCAAACCAGGTCCAAATTGGGATATCTTTAGCTTAAAATCTTCCTAAGAAATCAAGGAAATATCCTATGAAGGACAAACTTGCTTAGATATTACGAAAATTTTCAGAATCGCCCAAACAGTACGCTTCAATCCTCGAACTCTAATTCTGCCAGCTGTTTTGGAATTGTGTCGTTGTTAGTGTTCTTCTTAGGCTTTCACTAAGGTAGAGTACCCTATATTTTTTTAGTATATATATATTCATGTTATAAGCTGTGTATCACGATTTGGTAAGGGTTGGAGCTGTGTGGTATTTTCTAAAAATCATTGAGTAAAACCGCCAGTCTGTTCGGCGGGATGGACAATTGCTGCTGTTTTGAGGTTATTTAGGTAACCTTAAAATTTTTCTTCAATCTACAAATTTTACAGTACATATATACAGATGTTATAGATACGTCACCCAAATTTTAGAACTTTTCAGTAGACAGGAAATTTTAGAAAAATAGTTGAATGTAGGGTGTCGGTTTTGAAAAATCTATTGGGACAGCCCTATTTTGTTAATCGAATCGGAAATTAAATATGAACATATTATGTCATGTTATTCAATATATTATATCAAGGGTATTTATGCATTTTGATGTGTTTAATATGTCAAGATTCCATTAGAAGAGCAGAAAACGCCGACTAGACGAAGATATCTTGACGAGCCACTATTTGTGAGTATAATTGAGTGGCTTGATAATTGACTCATCATTTACTTTCATTGATAGTTCTAAATGCATCCTTTATTTGTCTATTTTTGTTGATTGGGAAGCTTATGGTGTTGTGAACGTGGTTATATGATGATTGGGTAATGGAAACGAATGTGGGGAATATAATTCATTGTGTAATATATGTGAACTACCTGAACTTGAACATGGTGAAAATGTTGTTGATGATTTGATGATGAAAATGAGATACATGATACGAACATGCATTCATCCAAGATAAAAGGTTCTGTTATGGCTGCTAATAACCCTGAGCCATGTGTTAAAAGAATTTCCAGTAAAATCGGACCCCAGAGTACCGTTCGGCCACCCGAGTTCACTGAACTCCCATGTGTTATATGAATCACAGAGTGCCATGGCCATTTTCGTGATCACGATTTACTCTTGGTTATAGCAGGCAATGCATGGCGAGTCAACAATCACGTGTAGTAAATGATGAGCATAGTGTTCATGGAGGGGAAGGATCAGCTGACCTAGAGTCTCATTCATCACATCCATCTCCACCCCCGGGTCTAGAGTTGCTAATTTTGTGTATCCACAACACTTACCAGTACACGGCCCTGAATCACGTGAGCGGAGGTATGAAAAATTAAGAAAAATGGGAGCCGTTGATTTTTTGGGTACTGCTGATCCAGCAAAGGCAGAGACATGGTTAAACCAAACTGAAAGAGTTTTCCATTTGATGCAATGTACTCTAGAAGAAAAATTCGACTACGTAGTGTCACTCCTTCAGGGAGATGCATATGCTTGGTGGGAGACTATACCTGATAGCACTGCTCAGCCACCTTTATTGACATGGAATGACTTTCTTAGGGAATTTCATAACGCGTACATACCAGAAGTATACAAGGATCAGAAAGAAAGGGAGTTTCTTGAACCTCAGTAGGGGAATGGATCAGTTACTGAGTATGAAGTCCAGTTTAATCAACTTTCTCATTATGCCCCATATATGATAGCTACAAAAAAGAAGAAGTGCACCAGATTTGAATCCGGACTTCGATTCACTATCTGAAATCGTATCACACAAATTGATTTGGAGTCTGATAGCAAGTTAAAAGTTGCTGCGATCCGTTCTGAGAAATTAGATTCAGAGTCAAGAAACTTTCAACTCAGTAAGAAGAGGCACAACGAGAAAACGGGTGAATTTAGGGATAAAAAAGAATTTACTTTGCCGTTACAAAGAGGCTTCCCGAGTAGTTCTAAGGGTAACAATTTTAGAAGCACAACATCAAATACTATGAGTGTTGGTTCTACATCATTCGCTGCCGCATGTGCACATTGTCGGAGGAATCATCGTGGAGAATGTAGGCTACTTACAGGAAAGTGTTTCAGATGTGGAGAGCCTGGTACATCATTGGGCTCATGTGCCCAATGGCACATGAGGAAACCACCATTGAGCAGAGCAGATTTAGTGGATTCAATCCTAGCAGAGGTAGGGGTCGAGGAAGATTTGGGGCAGGTAGAAGAGCTGGTACAGAAAGCAGCCAAGCTAGCAAGGAACAACCTCAAGCTCGAGTTTTTACGATGACACGAGAAGAAGCTAAAGCCACACCTACCATAATTACTAGTAACATCTCTATTTTTGGCATAAATGCCCATGTTTTGTTTGATCCAGGAGCAACCCATTCATTTATATCACAATCATTTGCATCATATTTGGGTAAGCCAGAGTCTTTGGGTTATGATTTTTTTGTTCGAACCCCAGTCGGAAGTGTGGTTATTGTCAATACCATGTATCGTGGGTGTATATTGTTGATTGAGGGTTCTAAATTTCATGCTACGTTGCTTGTTATGCCATTGAGGGACTTTGATGTGATCTTGGGTATGGATTGGCTAAGTGAACACCATGCTAAACTAGATTGTTTCACCAAGGAAATTGTGCTACAACCTTCTGATCATACTTGTATAGTATGAAAAGGGGAGAAAGAGACTCTGCCTGTTTGTATAATATCTGCACTGAGAGCATTCAAAGTGATTAGAAAGGGGTGTGAAGCTTATTTAGCTCATGTCGTAGACACAAGATTAAACGGTTTGAAACTTGAAGATATTCCTGTGGTTAAAGAGTATCCTGATGTGTTTCCAGACGACCCCCCAGGGTTACCTCCGAGTAGGGATATAGAATTCACTATTGAATTACAACCAGGTACCGCACCAATTTCTATCCCTCCATACAGAATGGCACCTATTGGATTGCAAGAATTGAAAACACAACTACATGAATTACATAAGAAAGGGTACATCAGACCGAGTGTTTCACCATGGGGTGCACCAGTACTGTTTGTTAAAAAGAAGGATGGCTCCTTGAGATTGTGCATAGATTATCGACAGTTAAATCAAGTCACAGTGAAGAATAAGTATCCATTACCTAGGGTGGATGATTTATTGATCAGCTGCAGGGTGCTAGCGTTTTCTCCAAGATTGATTTGAGATCCGGGTATCATCAGTTAAAAATTGCAGAGGCCGATATTCCGAAGACAGCTTTTCGAACCAGGTATGGCCATTATGAGTTTTTAGTGATGCCTTTCGGTCTGACTAATGCACCTGCTCTGTTCATGGTGTTGATGAATAATATATTTAGACCGTATCTGGACAAATTTGTGATTGTCTTCATTGATGATATTCTAATTTATCCTAAATCACCTGAAGAACATGAACAACACCTGAGAATTGTGCTGCAAATCTTAATTGAGAAGCAGTTGTATGCGAAGTTGAGTAAATGTGAATTTTGTTTAGACCAAGTCATCTTTTTGGGACACGTTATTTCCGGGGATGGTATTAAGGTTGATCGGCAAAAAATTGAAACAGTACTTAAATGGGAAAGCCCGAGAAATGTTACAGAAGTCCGTAGTTTTCTGGGTTTGGTCGGGTATTACAGAAGATTTGTTGAGAATTTTTCTCGTATTGCTGCTCCAATGACTAAATTGTTACAAAAGGGTGTTCCTTTCATATGGACAAATCAATGCCAGAAAAGTTTTGAAGAGTTGAAGAAACGACTTACTACTGCCTCAGTATTGACAATTCCTTCAGGTAATGATGGTTTTGTTATTTATAGCGATACTTCTTACCAAGGTTTGGGATGTGTTTTAATGCAACGTGGAAAGGTTATTGCGTATGCTTCCCGACAACTTAAACCACATGAGATGTGTTATCCTCTACTCATGACCTTGAACTTGCTGCGGTTGTTCCCGCCCTAAAAATATGGAGACATTACTTATATGGTGCCACATTTCAAATTTTTTATTTTTTTTTGGAACAAGTAAGCGCATTTCATTAACTCAAAAACATTACAAAAATACCAGGCATACCTGGTCACAACTCCGCCAATTTACAGACCATAATATTCCAGATTCTAGCTACACTGGCTTCTATACTATTACTACTGACTCCAAACAACCTATTATTTCTCTCAGTCCACAAACAATACACAACAGCAGCAAAGAGGGCTCTTTTCTTACAACATACTAAAGTCTTACCTCTACAAATGTTTCGAATCCATTGCACAGCTTCTCCCCAAGCCGTTCTTCTGCATTTAATTCCTAGCTTCTCCCAGCATTTTTTCATCACATCTTTTGAGTATGGACATTGGAAAAATAAGTGGTTTCTGCTCTCATCCTCTACCTGGCACAGCAAACACTTCGTGTCCTCCATGTCTTTCCACACACCAATGCAATCTCTAGTTTTCAATCTATCTTGTACTGTCAACCACAGAATAAATCTATGCTTAGGCACAGGCACATTTCAAATTTTTACCGACCATAAAAGTTGGAAATATTTGTTGAGCCAAAAAGAGTTGAACATGCGATAAAGAAGATGGCTTGAATTGCTGAAGGATTATGACTGCACTATTGAGTATCATGCTGGGAAAGCTAATGTTGTTGCTGATGCTTTAAGTCGAAAATCCTATGGTACTATTTCTTATCTTTCGGTGGATTCTATACCGTATTTGCTGGACTTGAGAAAGATGAATGCTCAGATGAATGTTAATGATACGGGTGTCTTATATGTTACAATTGGTGTTCGTCCTACTATGATTGAAAGAATTAAAAAGGCTCGATTTCGTGATGACAAACTGACTAGTATTGCTGAAAAAGTGAAACAGGAAAAGAGTACAGCTTTTGTTATCAATGATGATGGTAGCTCAACAATCAATCACAGACTTTGTGTTCCTAATGTCGATGACCTAAGGCATGAGATAATGGAAGAAGCTCACACTGCACCATATGCCATGCATCCAGGTAGTACAAAGATGTATCAAACCTTGAAGACTCATTATTGGTGGCCCAGAATGAAGAAAGATGTAGCAGAGTATGTTTCTAAATGCTTGACATGCCAGCAAGTGAAAGCAGAACATCAAGTAACCGTAGGTAAGTTGCATCCATTACCTATTCCGGTTTAGAAGTGGGAGCGTATTACTATGGATTTTCTTTATTGTCTACCAATGACACGGAGAAAGAATGATGCCATTTGGCTTATTATTGATCGGCTTACAAAATCGGCTCACTTTTTACCATTCAGATGGGGTTCTACTCTGGAACATCTTCCAAAAAAATATGTGGATGAAATTGTGAGATTACATGGTACACCTTTATCTATTGTTTCGGATCGTGATCCTCATTTTACATCGAGATTTTGGGGTAGCTTACAACAAGCATTGGGTACTAAACTACATTTTAGTACGGCATTTCACCACAAACGGATGGACAATCAGAGAGAACTATTCAGACCTTAGAGGATATGCTTAGGGCATGTGCTCTTGAATTTAAAGGCTCATGGGATGATCATATGGCACTGATGGAATTTGCATATAACAATCAATATCATAGCAGCATTGACATGGCTCCTTATGAAGCATTATAGACAAAAGAGTTATAGTGATCAACACAGATGGGAAATGGAATATGAGGTTGGTGAAAAAGTGTTCTTACGTGTTTCTCCTTGGCGAGGTATTCTCAGATTTGGCAAGAAAGGTAAACTATCTCCTCGTTATATTGGCCCTTACGAGATACTTGAAAGAGTTGGTCCATTAGCTTACCGTCTGGCATTGCTACCAGAGTTGTCGCAGATTCATAATGTATTCCACGTTAGCATGCTTCGCGGGTACAAATCCGATCCTTCTCCCATTCTTCGAGATGATCCAATTGAGATTTCTGATAATTTAAGTTATGTTGAAGAACCAATGGAAATCATAGGCCATTAAGACAAGCAGCTTCGAAATAGAACAATTCCATTGGTGAAAGTGTTATCGAAGAATCATTCGAAACAAGAAGCAACTCGAGAGACAGAACAACACATTAGAGTTATTTACCATGGTTATTCATCGATACAGGTACAAATTTCGAGGACGAAATTTTTCAAAAAAGGGGGGTGAGGATTGTCATGGCCCAAAACCTAACTTTTCATTAAATCATACATTAGCATCAATACATGCATTTTGATAGTTCATACTCAATTATAACATTTTTTTATTTACCACCTCGTGCTATACTTAGAATTTTAAGATCGCACCTCGTCTCAATCGTTAAACCACTAAATGTTTTGCCTTAGCCCAAAGAAAGTGGCTACACCAATTATCCCAACTCTTAGGAACCAATGTAACACCCTTACACGATACACATAGAAACCAAAAGCACACATTTATTTTACCAATTCGACCATCATATACAAGCGAAAGCATCAAACTTTATTAGTTCACAACTTTCACACATGGACATAGGGAAAATATACACACATCTAGGAATTATCCTTTATAAGCGACCAAAAGAAGCCCTATATGATATGCAAATGATGAGCTGAGGGAGAAGGACTTGAAAACCAGGCAACCGACCTTTGATCCATGCTTCAGCTTTATATACACAGCTTCACGGATCGACTCTATCTACAGCACTAAAAAAACATCGCGTTTGGTGAGTCGCAAACTCAGCAAGTATAATCAAGTAACGAGATAATGAACATTACATAAGCACACAAAAATAGCATCCAATCACTCATGTGAAGTCACGTAAGAATGTCATACATAATCATATCACATCCATTCATATCATAACATTCCATTCATATCATTCAAAAACACTTGATGCACATGCTTAATCATTTTCTTTTACTGTTAATGGCCAGCTACAACCAAGAGGATATCGTGATTACGAAAATGGCCATGGCACTCTGTAATTCATATAACACATGGGAGTTCAGTAAACTCGGGTGTCCGT
Organism: Buddleja alternifolia; assembly: GCA_019426215.1. Classification (NCBI taxonomy): domain Eukaryota; kingdom Viridiplantae; phylum Streptophyta; class Magnoliopsida; order Lamiales; family Scrophulariaceae; genus Buddleja; species Buddleja alternifolia. Next base: position 20,507,072 of record CM033401.1, read on the forward strand.
ACGGTACTCTGTGGTCCAGTTATACTGGAATTCTTTAACACATGGCTCAAGGTTATTAGCAGCCATAACAGAACCTCTTATCTCGCATGAATGCATTTCCATCATATCATATATCTCATTTCATCATCAAATCATCACTAACATTTCCAACATGTTAAAGTCCATGTAGTTCACATATATTACACAATGACTTATGTTCACCATATTCTTTGAAATCACTCCATCATCATATAAACACGTTCACAACACCATAAGCTTTCCAAATAACACAAGTTAGACTCATCATATAAACCATGTTCACAACGCCATAAACTTTCCAATTCAACACAAGCAAACAAATAAAGGATTCATGTTGACATATTAATGAACACAATGGATACGTCAAATATCAAGTCACCCAATTATACTCACAAAAAGTGGCTTATCGAGATGCCTTCCTCTAGTTGGCGTTCTCGGCTCCTCTTTTGGAATCTTGACCTATTGAACACATAAAAATGCATAACTATCCTTAATATAATACATTGAATAACATGACACAATATTTTCATATTTAACTTCCGCTTCGATTCGATTAACGAAACAGGGCTGTCCCGACAGATTTTTCAGAACCGACACCCTATATTCAACTATTTTTCAAAACTCCCCTGTTTATTGAAAAATCCTGAAATTTTGCCAGAATACTATAAACACATGTAAAATTATACAGTAAAATGTTCAGGGTAATCCAAGCTACCTAGGTCAGTCATATAAGCTCAAAACAGGAGCCTTTGTCAATCCCGCCGAACAGACTGGCAATTTTACTCAATGATTTTTAGAAAATTCCACACAACTCCAAACCTTACAAAATATTGAGACACAGATTATAACATGAATATATACATACTAAAAAAATTTAACATACTTTACCTTAGTGGATGTCTAAGAAGAACACTAAAAGGACACAACTCCAAAACAGAGGACAGAATTTCGGTTCTAGGAATGAAGCGCACTGTTTGAGAGATTCTGAAATTTTCGGTAATATCTATGAAAATTTGGCTTCCATATAATTATTCCTTGATGTCTTAGGAAGATTTTGAGCTAAAAATATCCGGATTTGGACCTGTTTTGATAGCCAAAATCAAGGTTGCACAGAAACTGCCAGACAGACTCTGTTTCGAAGGAGAAGAAAGGGTTTTGAAGTGATTGTTACCTTTATTTCTTCTCTAATTCGACCCCTAAGCCTCTAGAAGTATCCTTGGCTGATTTAAGACATAAAAATCAAGTTTGTTGCACTTTGCTCCTTAAGAATTGGGGTAATTGGTTTAGCCACTTTATTTGCCAAGGTTGAAAGGTGTACCACTTCCAAGATGACACCTAAGCTCTTATGAAAAAAATATCTTACCTATACATAATTATATAACTGATCTACAAAAATCATTATTCTACCAAAATGCATGTATTTATACTAATGTAGGATTTAATGAAAAATGAGGTTTGGGTCATGACAACCAAAGTGCAAAATAACCTTGTTTTATGTCTTAAGTCGGTCAAGGAGTCTTCTAGATGCTTAGGGGCCGAAAGTAGAGAAGAAATAAAAGGTAAAATCACTTTATGGTCCTTTCTTCTCCTTCAAAAATGAATCTGTCTGGCAGTTTCTGTGCATCCAAGCTTTTGGCTATCAAACCAGGTCCAAATTGGGATCTCTTTAGCTTAAAATCTTCCTAAGACATCAAGGAACAATCCTATGGAGGACAAACTTGCTTAGATGTTACGAAAAGTTTCAGAATCGCCCAAACAGTACGCTTCAATCCTCGAACTCCAATTCTACCAGTTGTTTTGGAATTGTGTCGTTGTTAGTGTTCTTCTTAGGCTTTCACTAAGGTAGAGTACCCTATATTTTTTTTAGTATATATATATATTCATGTTATAAGCTGTCTCTCAAGATTTGGTAAGGGTTGAAGTTGTGTGGAATTTTCTAAAAATCATTGAGTAAAACCACCAGTCTGTTCGGCGGGATGGACAATTGCTGCTGTTTTGAGGTTATTTAGGTAACTTGAAAATTTTTGTTCAATCTACAAATTTTACAGTACATATATACAGATGAACATATTATGAACATATTATGTCATGTTATTCAATGTATTATATCAAGGGCATTTATGCATTTTGATGTGTTTAATAGGTCGAGATTCCATTAGAAGAACAGAAAACGCCGACTAGACGAAGACATCTTGACGAGCCACTATTTGTGAGTATAATTGAGTGGCTTGATAATTGACTCATCATTTGCTTTCATTGATAGTTCGAAATGCATCCTTTATTTGTCTATTTGTGTTGATTGGGAAGCTTATGGTGTTGTGAACGTGGTTATATGATGATTGGATAATGGAAACAAATGTGGGGAATATAATTCATTGTGTAATATATGTGAACTACCTGAACTTGAACATGGTGAAAATGTTGTTGATGATTTGATGATGAAAATGAGATACATGATACGAACATGCATTCATCCGAGATAAAAGGTTCTGTTATGGCTGCTAATAACCCTGAGCCATGTGTTAAAAGAATTTCCAGTAAAACTGGACCACAGAGTACCATACGGCCACCCGAGTTCACTGAACTCTCATGTGTTATATAAATTACAGAGTGCCATAGCCATTTTCGTGATCATGGTTTACTCTTGGTTATAGCAGGCCATTAACAATAAAAGAAAATGACTAAGTACGTGCCTCATGTGTTTCTGAATGATATGAATTGAATGTGAAATGATTATGGATGATGTTTTTAGGTGACTTCAAATGATTGATTGGTTGCTGATTTTTGTGTGTTTATGGAATGTTAAATATTTCGTATACTTGCTGAGTTTGCGACTCACCAAACACAATGTTTTTTTTTTTAGTGTTGTAGATAGTGTCGATCTGTGAAGTTGTGTACATAAAGCTGAAGCATGGATCAAAGGTCGGCTGGCTGGTTTTTAAGTCCTTCTCCCTCAGCTCATCATTTGCATATCATATAGGGCTTCTTTTCGTCGCTTGTAAAGGATAATTCCTAGATGTGTGTATGTTTTCCCTATGTCCATGTGTGAAAGTTGTGAACTAGCAAAGTTGATGCTTCCGCTTGTATATAATGGTCGAATGGGTAAAATAAATGTGTGCTTTTATTATCTATGTATTTCGTGTAAGGGTGTTACATCCAAATCTTACTACGCTCAAATTGATCGCTTCTACCCAACTTGAGTCACTAAGCTCTTCGTCCACTTTCTTTGGTTATGAGTTAGGAAGCTTGCGAACATGGCCTCATTAGTTGTAGCGGCCCTAATACTTATAGGTGCTCCAATATCTCCAATTACTAGCTCTGGTGGATGATCTCTAAGTTATTTTCGATCTAGATGGAACGGGTTGAGAGACTCTTGATTACCAATCGCTTGACCCTCATTTGTCTCTTGGATAGTCGCTACATCATTCATAGTTCCAATTTGCTTTTGATGATCATTCTCTTCATGATCATCAGTGTTTCTTACGATATCATCATTGACAATAACCTCACGAGAATCCTTAGGATTGGGCACAAAGATCTCATCATCCTCATTATCACTATCATCACCAAGATTGATTCGTGATGCTTGTTGAGAAAGACCGTCAACTCTTACATCATCAACACTAACCTTACTTAGCTCTTGGTTAGCATCATCAAACACAACATGAATAGATTCCTCAACCTTCGATTTGATCTTATTTAGGATGCGAAAACTCTATCCATTTTTGGGATAGCCTAGAAAAATTCTCTCATCTGCTTACGGATCAAAAGTCTTTAGGTTATGAGATCCAATGTTATGAATGAAACATTTTGAGCTAAATACATAAAAATAAAATATGTTAGGCTTACATTGCTTCCATAACTCATATGGAGCCTTCTCGTGTTGCTTGTTGATCATTGAAGTATATTGCGCATGTAAGGGGAATTGTTTGAGCTTAATTGCCTATATGTTTAGGTGCTAATAAGTATGAAATAACTTGTTGTATATAGGTAGCTTATAAAGTGTATTGTGTTGTAAAAATAATGGTTTTTTCGGATCACAGGATATTTTGGTGATTCTGAGGCCCGAGGCAACGACGCCGGTTTTTGTATTGTGAGGGTTTCTCTTGTTCTTTCAATTTGAACTTGTTTACCACTTTCGTTCTTTCTATCTAACAATCCTAGTCAGTTGTGATCTCGTAAGTTTTGGGGTTCTGAGCCCTTAACTTCATATAAGGTAAGTGTCCAATCGTGTCTTGATGTTTGGTAGTGTTTCGTTTCCTCTATCTCGTTCGATTATAAATCATTGCACCCGTTCTATTAGAAAATTCGTTGAAACCATTATATTTCTTGACTCTACCCCGTCAGCAAAGGGAGCTAAGTGCTATACGGGGCAAAGTGCCACGCGACGGCGGGGCCACCTCTTCAGCCCGTAGGAGCCACCTCTAGAGTCCCAATATCCGGCATCTGTCTGTGATGAACCTATTATTGATCTAAAGCTTTGAATTTTAAAGGTAGAGTGAAGGGAGCTAAGTGCTATAGGGGGCAAAGTGCCGCGCGACAGCGGGGGCCACTTCTTGAGTCCGTAGGAGTCACCTCTAGAGTCCCGACACCTACAATCCATAACTCGTATAATATATACAGAAAAATGTGAAGTCCCTACGGGTATGGGACAGTGGAGATATAGATTTTAATAGTTATATATTGATTCCAAAGTATACGAGATGTCTTCCATTAATGAGCCCTTTGTGTTGTACTTGATCATTTGCCCTTATAGTATTCTCGTCTTGTTCTTTTACCCTCCTTTATATATGCTTGTTTTATTTATATTTTCCGCTGCAGATTCGGTTTCAGAATAAGGTAAAGCAAGTTACTAGTCACCTCACTGGGTCTTTCGAACTCACCCTTCTTTCCTCTTTTTGTTTCAGAGGAGCTCAATATGTCAGGCCCGGAAGGCGAAGTCATGACTAAGGAAGCTTAAGAGTCTATGGAGTCTAAGAGTCAAATGTTACTATTTGTAAATGTTTTGTACATTGTCTAGTTTTGCTGACCTGTGGTTTTGATTTACTTCCGCTGTGACATGTACATGTGATAGGATATGTATATATATGTGCTCCGTGGGGTTATTGTTTGTGTGGGTTGAAAGTTTTTTTTTTTTTTTTGTTATAGTTCACGCTTAACGTTAGCTCATGACGAGATCGTCTCTTGAATTGAGCTGGCGTTGCGGTGTGGCGGGCTTCGGTTCCCATCCCCTGGACGGAGGATGCCACAGTTGGTGGTATCAGAGCTTAGGTTGCCACATCTAGTTGCATTAATAAGAAGGGGGAATTCAGAGCGTTAGGGAGTCATTTATGTGTTTATGTGGTGGTGTTTAAGTGTGTTATGCATGTGTTAGTTGGCAAGATTGTGGTTGTGATATATTAGCTAATGTGATAGTTTTTCCTCTCAGATGGCTCAAGGACACGTTAATGGGCATGCAACTGTGCATGCAAATGGGCACATAGGTAATGGGTTAGAAGAGGGGCGACTGATTTTCCAGACAAATCCAGCTAGAGTTTGGACCCGTGGTATGGCACTAGTTGGGCAGTATCTTGATCCCATTGTTCATGTATTACGGGATGATAGAGATCGGATTATGAGGGAGTTTGAGCAGTTACGTCATGCCCATGACGAACAGGTTATTTCCCTTCTGGACTATCAGTCCAGGCGCACAGATTCTGAAAACATAATAGCAGAAAATAATTTACGCATTGTGGAATTTCAAAATAGAGTAACCGAACATCTGGCTACTATCAGACGTCAAGAAGAAAGAATTGCCACCCAAAGACAAGAGCTTATGGAACTACGTAGTGAGAGTAGGGGATCTCAGAGGGGGACAGAGCGCCTAAATCGCTTCTACACTGATCAGCTGCGAGAGATTCGCAGCAGCGCACGAGCACTATCTAGGAGGGCTAGTAGTACTTTAGCCCGTGGCCGTAATTTGACCGCACAGACAATAGGGCGTGCATATGTGGAGCTTATAGTTTCTGGATCTAGTCGATTGGCCGATGGTGATGAGGGTACATCTGGGGGCAGAGCAGTAGAGAATGGCCCCGATGATGAGGATTCCGAGAAAGAGGACTCTGAGGAGGAGGATCCCGAGGAGGACTCTATTGGAGGAGAGGAGAGTGAGTGATAGATGCTCCATTCGGTCTCTATCGTTTAATGGGGTAGATAGTATTATATGATTATTATGTGTTTTGGTTGTATATAAGTGGTTATTATGTGTTTTGTTGTAAATAACTTGTTATGTGTTGTGGTATGTTTCTGACATGATGGAATGCATAGGTTAGTTGATGTGTATATATCCTTTGTTTGGGTCCTTTGTAACAATCTCATGTTTAACTTTAATATTATATTAATGATGGTAGTTTGATTGTAGAATTTTTTTTTCTTGTTAATAATAGTTATTATACGTATATAGGATGGCACCTCCTAGGAATACACGATCGAGAACTCGCCAGGAAGCACAGCCTGTTCATGATCGTGAAAGTCAACAATCTCCTGATAGTGTTTCAAGCCATTCGGGACCTGTAGCACCTGGTGCAGCCCAACCAGGTGACGACATGAGGCCGATGTTTCAAATGTGGCAGCAATTCATGCAGTTCTGTCAGCAACAACAACAACTACCTCGAGAAGATCATAATACTCGAGAAAAAACACCTGTGTATGAAGATAAGGCCTTTGATAGGTTCCTACGACTCAAGCCATCAAAGTTTGCTATTGAACCAGAAGATCTAAAGGCCGAGGCTTGGATGGAAGAAATTTAAAAGATTTTTGGAATACTGAATTACTTAGATCCTCAAAAGATCTCCTATGCGACATATCAGTTTGAAGGCTCTGCGTCGCATTGGTGGCGAACCGTAGAACACCGTTGGATTGTGGAGGGAACCCCACGAACCTGGGAAAACTTTGTGAAAGAATTTGATAGAAGGTTCTTCCCACAGGTTAAGAAAGATCAAAGAGAACGGGAATTCATGGATTTAGTTCAAGGATCCATGTCAATTTCCCAATACGAGGCTGCGTTTAATCGATTGATCAAGTATGCCCCCCATTATCTAAATGATGAAGAGAGGAAAGTGAAAAAGTTTGTTGGAGGGTTAAGGTACGGCATACGCTGGGCCACTTTGTCTGCAGATTCAGTTAGCTATGTTCGGACAGTAGAACGTGCTATGCAAGTCGAAGCTGGAATCCAGGAGTTGGAGTCATCGAAAGGGAAAAATAAGCAAGTTCGATCTGCACCCCCTCATTGGCCACAGGGATCACAACAGAAGAAGGGCCCCAATACCTTTAAAGGTAATGCCAAAAATCCTTCACGTTACCCTACTCCATTTCGACCAAATGTGGGAAAATCATATGATCAAGTGTGAATTCTGCGGTAGAACTGGGCATAGTGATTCTAACTGTTGGCTTAAAGAAGGAAAATGTTTCCGATGTGGCAGTAATCAACATTATATGGTAAACTGTCCTATGAACACAGGGGCACCAGTGAGAGCACCAACTCCTAGGGCGCCAATACCCGTTCCCAATAATTGAACAACTGGAGTTAATAAACCAGCAATGCCTCAACAGAACAACAAACCAAGAGCGCGTTCAAGGGCCTATGCCATCGAAGGAGAAGAAGCACCAGATCCTTCAGCAGTGGTGGAAGGTAATATTCACCTATCTGGGAAAGTAGGTAAAGCATATTTGACCCGGGTGCCACGCATTCATTTGTGTCTTCATCATTTGTGCATGATCTTTCCATGTTAGTAAATAAAATGCCTTATTTATTTGAAGTAAGTACGCCTATGGACACGAGTATTACCACAGATTTATTATTTAAACAATGTGAGATTAAGATTGGTGAACAAGTCTTCCTGGCAAACTTGATCCAAATACCAATTCAAAGGTATGATGTAATCTTGGGTATGGACTGGTTGTATCACGATCATGCATACCTGGATTGTAGATCTAAGACCATTAAGTTGGGAAAGGACGAGTATAAAACTGTTGCCAATCAAACCCCTTCCCTAGTTTCGGCGATGATCGCAAAGAAACTTTTAAGGCAGGGTGGTCAAGGATTCTTGGCATACTTAATAAATAAGCCTAAGGACAAGGTTAAGTTGGAAGAGGTCCTGGTGGTAAATGAATACCCAGAGGTATTCCCAGAGAAGTTAGATTCCTTACCACCAGATCGGGATATAGAATTTGTTATTGAAACAGTGGCGGATGTTACACCAATATCCAAGACTCCATATCGTATGGCACCTGCAGAATTGGTTAAGTTGAAGACCCAACTACAGGAACTGTTAGATCATGGATTCATTCGACCAAGTAGTTCACCATGGGGAGCCCCCGTATTGTTTGTTAAAAAGAAAGATGGTACACTAAGAATGTGTATCGACTATCGAGGGTTAAATAACGTCACCATCAAGAATAAATATCCACTACCCCATATTGAGGAACTGTTTGACCAACTTCAAGGAGCAAGAGTATTTTCAAAACTCGATCTAAGACAAGGGTACTACCAACTTAAGGTCAGAGAGTCGGATATTCCCAAAACGGCATTGAATTCAAGGTATGGACATTATGAGCTTGTAGTGATGCCTTTTGGACTAACTAATGCGCCAGCGGCGTTCATGGATCTAATGCATCGAGTATTCCGACCTTACTTGGACAAATTTGTAGTAATTTTTATTGACGACATTCAGATTTACTCAGAATCCATGGAAAAGCACGAACAACATCTGAGAGTTGTCTTGAAAATACTTCGAGATCAGAAGTTGTATGCCAAGTTTAGTAAGTGCGAATTTTGGCTCACCGAGGTAGCTTTCCTCGGTCATATGGTATCTGAAAGAGGATTGCAGTTAGATCCCACAAAAATAGAGACCATAGTAAATTGGAAAAGGCCAGAAAGCGTAAAAGAAATTAGAAGTTTCTTGGGATTAGCAGGGTATTATAGGAAATTTGTCAAGGATTTCTCAAAGATCGCTGCTCCACTGACTCGACTCACGCAGAAAGAGGTCCCCTTCAGATGGGAAAATTCATGTGAAAAGGGGTTTGAGGAATTAAAGAAGAGATTAACCACAGCACCCGTTCTGACATTACCTTCGGGAGTGGAAAATTTTTATGGTGTATACTGGCGCATCAAAGGAAGGACTAGGATGTGTACTGATGCAAAATGGGAAGGTAATTACATATGCTTCTAGGAAGCTCAAACCATATGAACAGAACTACCCAACTCATGATTTGGAATTGGTAGCGATTGTATTCGCATTAGCTAAGTGGAGACACTACCTCTATGGTACCACTTTTGAGATCCTCACTGACCATCAAAGTTTGAAATACCTCTTTACTCAGAAAGAATTGAATATGAGACAAAGAAGGTGGATGGAGTTCCTTAATGATTATGACTGTCGAATCTCCTACCATCCAGGTAAGGCTAATATAGTGGCCGATGCTTTAAGCAGAAAAGCAGAACTGGCTCAAGTAAAAGTCAAGTTTGAGGAGAAGGTAAGGCCCTATTTATTCCGGATAATGTCTCATGTTATAATTGCTGGGTTGTTCATCAGACCAGAATGGCATCAAAAGATCAAAGATGCACAAGAAAAAGATGAGGAGATAAAGAGGTACAAGCAGACAATGAGAAACAAACCAGATTCAAACTTTAACATCAATGAAGAAAGAATATTTAAATTTTCAAAAAGAGTTTATATTCCCGAGCAGCTACGAAAAGAAGTGTTGAAGGAAGCACACAAAACCAAGCTAACCGTCCACCCAGGGGGCACAAAGATGTATAATGACATGAAGAAACAATTTTGGTGGAATGGAATGAAATCAGACATTGCGAAGTTGGTTCAAAAATGTCTCGTGTGCCAGCAAGTAAAAGCGGAACACCAAAAAACATCAGGACTATTGCAGTCCCTCCCAATTCTAGATTGGAAATGGGAAATGATCACCATGGATTTTGTGACAGGGTTGCCTAAGGTGAGAAAAGGATTTGATGGAATCTGGGTCATTGTGTGTAACACCCACACACGATACACATAGATACCAAAAGCACACATTTATTTTACCCATTCGACCATCATATACAAGCGGAAGCATCAAACTTTGTTAGTTCACAACTTTCACACATAGACATAGGGAAAATATACACACATCTAGGAATTATCCTTTACGAGCGATCAAAAAAAGCCCTATATGATATGCAAATGATGAGCTGAGGGAGAAGCACTTCAAAACCAGCCAGCCGACCTTTGATCCATGCTTCAGCTTTATATACACAGCTTCACGGATCGACTCTATCCATAGCACGAAAAAAAACATTGCGTTTGGTGAGTCGCAAACTCAGCAAGTATAATCAAGTAATGAGATAATTGACATCCTATAAGTACACAAAATCCAGCCAATCACTCATTTGAAGTCACATAAGAACGTCATCAATAATCATATCACATTCACTTCATATCATTCAGAAACACATGATGCACGTGCTTAGTCATTTTCTTTTACTGTTAATGGACTGCTATAACCAAGAGTAAATCATGATCACGAAAATGGCCATGGCACTCTGTAATTCATATAACACGTGGGAGTTCAGTGAACTCGGGTGGCTGTATGGTACTCTGTGGTCCAGTTTTACTGAAAATTCTTTAACACGTGCCTCAAGGTTAATAGCAGCCATAACAGAGCCTCTTATCTCGCATGAATGCATTTTCATAATATCATGTATCTCATTTTCCTCATGAGTCATCAATCACATTTTCAACATGTTAAAGTCCATGTAGTTCACATATATTACACAAAGACTTATGTTCACCATATTCTTTGAAATCACTCCATCATCATATAAACACGTTCACAACACCATAAGCTTTCCAATTAACACAAGTAGAATCATCATATAACCACGTTCACAATGCCATAAACGTTCCAATTCAACACAAGTAAACAAATAAAGGATTCATGTTGTCATATTAATGAACACAATGGATAAGGCAAATATCAAGTCACCCAATTATACTCACAAAAAGTGGCTTATCGAGATGCCTTCGTCTAGTTGGCGTTCTCGGCTCCTCTTTTGGAATCTTGACCTATTAAACACATAAAAATTCATAACTATCCTTAATATAATACATTGAATAACATGACACAATATTGTCATATTTAACTTCCGGTTCGATTCGATTAACGAAATAGGGCTGTCCCGACAGATTTTTCAGAACCGACACCCTATATTCAACTATTTTTCAAACATCCCCTGTTTATTGAACAATCCTGAAATTTTGACACAATACTATAAACACATGTATAATTATACAGTAAAATGTTCAGGGTAAACCAAGCTATCTAGGTCAGTCAAATAAGCTCAAAACAGTAGCCTTTGCCAATCACGCCGAACAGACTGGCAGTGTTACGCAATGAGTTTTAGAAACTTCCACACAACTCCAATCCTTACCAAATTTTTATATATATTTCATAACATGTATCTATACGTACTAAAAAAATTTAGGGTACTTTACCTTAGTGGGTGTTTAAGAGAAACACTAAAAACGACACTAATCCAACACAGCTAGCAGAATTTCGGTTCTGCGATTGAAGCTCAATGTTTGGGTGATTCTGAAAATTTCAGTAGCATCTAAGGAAATTTCTACTCCATAGGATTGTTCCTTGATGTGTTAGGAAGATTTTGAGCTAAAAATATCCGGATTTGGACCTGGTTTGGTAGCCAAACGTTTGAATGTACAGAAACTGCCAGACAGATTCGGTTTTGAAGGAGATGGAGAGACCTTGAAGTGATTTTTGCTTGTTTCTCTCTCTAATTTCATGATTTAAGCCTCTAGAAGTATCCTTGGCTGATTTAAGACATAAAAATTAAGTTTATTTGCACTTTGGTCCTTAAGAATTGGGGTAATTGGTTTAGCCACTTTATTTGCCAAGGTTGAAAAGTGTACCACTTCCAAGATGACACCTAAGCTCTTATGAAAAAATATCTTACCTATACATAATTATATAACTTATCTACAAAAATCATTATTCTACCAAAATGCATGTATTTATACTAATGTATGATTTAATAAAAAATGAGGTTTGGGTCATGACAATCCTCACCCCTTTTTTTTTAAATTTCGTCCTCGAAATTTGTACCTGTATCTCTAAATAACCACGGATACTATTCTCTCATGTGTTGTTCGGTTTCCCAAGTTGCTTCTTGTCTCGAATGATTCTTCCATAACACTTTCACTAATGGAATTGTTCTATTTCGAAGCTGCTTGTCTTTGTGGCCTATGGTTTCCATTGGTTCTTCAACATAACTCAAATTATCAGAAATCTCAATTGGATCATCACGAAGAATGTGAGAAGGATCTGATCCATACCGGCGAAGCATACTAACATGGAATACATTATGAATCTGGGACAACTCTGGTGGCAATGCCAGATGGTATGCTAATGGACCGATTATTTCAAGTATCTCGTAAGGACCAATATAACGTGGAGATAGTTTACCTTTCTTGCCAAATCTGAGAATACCTCTCCAAGGATAAACACGTAAGAACACTTTTTCACCAACCTCATATTCCATTTCACGTCTGTGTTGATCAATACAACTTTTTGTCTATCTTGGGCCGCTTTTAATCGATTTTTGACAATTTTCACTTTTTCAATGGTATCTTGAATCAAATCTGGTCCTTCTAACAATCGCATTCCATTTTCATCCCAACATACCGGACTCCTACATTTCCTACCATATAATGCTTCATAAGGAGTCATGCCAATGCTACTATGATATTGATTGTTGTACGCAAATTCCATCAGTGCCATACGATCATCCCAAGAGCATTTAAATTCAAGAACACATACCCGAAGCATATCCTCTAGGGTCTGAATAGTTCTCTCTGATTGTCCCTCCGTCTGTGGATGAAATGCCGTACTAAAATGTAATTTAGTACCCAATGCTTGTTGTAAGCTACCCCAAAATCTCGATGTAAAACGAGGATCACGATCTGACACAATAGATAAAGGTACACCATGTAATGTCACAATTTCATCCACATATTTTTTTTTGGCAAGATGTTCCAAAGTAGAACCCCACTTGAATGGTAAAAAGTGAGCCGATTTTGTAAGCCGATCAATAATAACCCAAATGGCATCATTCTTTCTCCACGTCATTGGTAGACCATAAAGAAAATTCATAGTAATACGCTCCCATTTCCAAATTGGAATAGGTAATAGATGCAACTTACCTACGGGTGCTTGATGTTCTGCTTTAATCTGCTGACATGTCAAGCATTTAGAAACATACTCAGCTACATCTTTCTTCATTCTGGGCCACCAAGAATGAGTCTTCAAGTTTTGATACATCTTTGTACCATCTGGATGCATGGCATAAGGTGCAGTGTGAGCTTCCTCAATTATCTCATGCCTTGAGCCATCGACATTAGGAACACAAAGTCTGTGGTTGATTGTTAAGCTACCATCATCATTGATAACAAAAGCTGTACTCTTTTCCTGTTTCACCTTTTCAGCAATACTAGTCAACCTGTCATCATGAAATTGAGCCTTTTTAATTCTTTCAATCATAGTAGGACGAACACCAATTGTAACATATAAAACACCCATATCATTAACATTCATCTAAGCATTCATCGTTCTCAAGTCTAGCAAATACGGTATAGAATCCATCGAAAGTTAAGAAATAGTACCATAGGATTTTCGACTTAGAGCATCAGCAACAACATTAGCTTTCCCAGGATGATACTCAATAGTGCAGTCATAATCTTTCAGCAGTTCAACCCATCTTCTTTGTCGCATGTTCAGCTCTTTCTGGCTTAACAAACATTTGAAACTTTTATGCTCAGTGAAAATTTGAAATGTGGCACCATATAAGTAATGTCTCCTTATTTTTAAAGCGAGTACAACCGCAGCAAGTTCAAGATCATGAGTAGGATAACACATCTCATGTGGTTTAAGTTGTCGGGAAGCATATGCAATAACCTTACCATGTTGCATTAAAACACATCCCAAACCTTGGTAAGAAGCATCACTATAAATAACAAAACCATCATTACCTGAAGGAATTGTCAATACTGGGGCAGTAGTAAGTCGTTTCTTCAACTCTTCAAAACTTTTCTGGCTTTGCTCCGTCCATATGAAAGGAACGCCTTTTCGTAACAATTTGGTCATCGGAGCAGCAATACGAGAAAAATTCTCAACAAATCGTCGGTAATACCCCGCTAAACCCAGAAAACTACCAACTTCTGTAACATTTCTTGGGCTTTCCCATTTCAATACTGCTTTAATTTTCTGCGGGTCAACCTTAATACCATCACATGACATAACGTGTCCCAAAAAAATGACATGGTCCAACCAAAATTCACATTTACTCAATTTCGCATACAACTACTCATGTTCTTCAGGAGATTTAGAATAAATTAGAATGTCATCAATGAAGACAATCACAAATTTATCCAGATAGGGTCTAAATATATTATTCATCAATGCCATGAACACAGCAGGTGCATTAGTCAAACCGAAAGGCATCACTAAAAACTCATAATGGCCATACCTGGTTCGAAAAGCTGTCTTTGGAATATCAGCCTCTGCAATTTTTAACTGATGATACCCGGATCTCAAATCAATCTTTGAGAAATTGCTAGCACCCTTCAGCTACTCAAATAAATCATCCACCCTAGGTAATGGATACTTATTCTTCACTGTGACTCGATTTAATTTTCAATAATCTATGCACAATCTCAAAGTACCATCCTTCTTTTTAACCAACAATACTGGTGCACCCCATGGTGAAATACTCGGTCTGATATACCCTTTCTCATATAAGTCATGCAGTTGTGTTTTTAATTCTTGCAATTCAATAGGTGCCATTCTGCATGGAGGGATAGAAATTGGTGCAGTACCTGGTTGTAATTCAATAGTGAATTCTATATCCCTATTCGGAGGCAACCCTGGGAGGTCGTCTGGAAACACATCTGGATACTCTTTAACCACAAGAATATCTTCAAGTTTCAAACCGCTTAATCTGGTGTCCACGACATGAGCAAAATAGGCTCCACACCCCTTTCTAATCATTTTAAATGCTCTCGATGCAGATATTGTACAAACAGGCAGAGTCACTTTCGCTCCTTTAAATACTATACACATATGATCAGAAGGTTGTAGCACAATTTCCTTGGTGAAACAATCGAGTTTAGCATGTTGTTCACTGAGCCAATCCATACCCAAGATCACATCAAAATCCCTCAATGACATAACCAGCAGCGTAGCATGTAATTCAATACCCTCAATCAACAATATACACCCACGATACATGGTATTAACAATAACCACACTGCCTACTGGGGTTCGAACAAATAAATCATAACCCAAAGACTCTGGCTTAGGTAAGATGAATGAGACTCCAGGTCAGCTGATCCTTCCCCTCCATGAACACTATGTTCATCATTTACTACACGTGTTTGCTGACTCGTAATGCTTTGCCTAAGATGTTACATAGAAAGTTACTTATGCCAACATATAACATAAAATGATGATGCACATGTCGTGTTGCTGTCTACAGAACCCCAACCCGGAGCTCTGATACCACTAAAATGTAACACCCTTACACGGTACACATAGATACCAAAAGCACACATTTATTTTACCCATTCGACCATCATATACAAGCGGAAGCATCAAACTTTGTTAGTTCAGAACTTTCACACATGGACATAGGGAAAATATAAACACATCTAGAAATTATCCTTTACAAGCGATCAAAAGAAGCCCTATATGATATGCAAATGATGAGCTGAGGGAGAAGGACTTCAAAACCAGCTAGCCGACCTTCGATCCATGCTTCAGCTTTATATACACAGCTTCACGGATCAACTCTATCCACAGCACTAAAAAAAACATTGCGTTTGGTGAGTCGCAAACTCAGCAAGTATAATCAAGTAACGAGATAATTGACATCCTATAACTACACAAAATCCAGCCAATCACTCATTTGAAGTCACATAAGAACGTCATCAATAATCATATCACATTCACTTGATATCATTCAGAAACACATGATGCACGTGCTTAGTCATTTTCTTTTACTGTTAATGGCCTGCTATAACCAAGAGTAAATTGTGATCACGAAAATGGCCATGGCACTCTGTAATTCATATAACACGTGGGAGTTCAGTGAACTCGGGTGGCTGTACGGTACTCTGTGGTCCAGTTTTACTGGAAATTCTTTAACACATGGCTCAAGGTTAATAGCAGTCATAACAGAGCCTCATATCTCGCATGAATGCATTTTCATAATATCATGTATCTCATTTTCCTCATGAGTCATCAATCACATTTTCAACATGTTAAAGACTTATGTTTACCATATTCTTTGAAATCACTCCATCATCATATAAACACGTTCACAACACCATAAGCTTTCCAATTAACACAAGTAGACTCATCATATAACCACGTTCAGGAACAATTCTCTTTCATTGAATTTGGGGTAGGGAGTAAGACTTCAACACTAGGTTCTTAGATGTTTGTTTGATGTGAATAAAATTGAGGCTTTAGGTGCTCTATAGTGTTTAAACATTCAACGCCATAAACGTTCCAATTCAACACAAGTAAACAAATAAAGGATTCATGTAGACATATTAATGAACACAATGGATACGGCCAATATCAAGTCACCCAATTATACTCACAAAAAGTGGCTTATCGAGATGCCGTCGTCTAGTTGGCGTTCTCGGCTCCTCTTTTGGAATCTTGACCTATTAAACGCATAAAAATGCATAACAATCCTTAATATAATAACATTGAATAACAATCCTTAGACGCTACTGAAATTTTTCAGAACCGACACCCTATATTCAACTATTTTTCAAAAATCCTCTGTTTATTGAAAAATCCTGAAATTTTGACAAAAATAGTATAAACACATGTATAATTATACAGTAAAATGTTCAGAGTAATCCAAGCTATCTAGGTCAGTCAAATAAGCTCAAAACAGTAGCCTTTGCCAATCCCGCCGAACATACTGGCAGTGTTACGCAATGATTTTCAGAAAATTCCACACAACTCCAATCCTTACCAAATTTTTAGACATAGTTCATAATGTATATATAGATACTAAAAAACTTTAGGGTACTTTACCTTAGTGGGTGTTTAATAGAAACACTAAAAACGACACAAATCCAACACAGCTGGCAGAATTTCGGTTCTGCGATTGAAGCTCAATGTTTGGGTGATTCTGAAAATTTCAGTAGCGTCTAAGGAAATTTCTCCTCCATAGGATTGTTCCTTGATGTGTTAGGAAGAGTTTGAGCTAAAAATATCCGGATTTGGACCTGGTTTGGTAGCCAAAAGTTTGGATGTACAGAAACTGCCAGACAGATTCGGTTTTGAAGGAGATGGAGAGACCTTGAAGTGATTTTTGCTTGTTTCTCTCTCTAATTTCGTGATTTAAGCCTCTAGAAGTATTCTTGGCTGATTTAAGGCATAAAAATCAAGTTTATTTGCACTTTGGTCCTTCAGAATTGGGGTCGTTGGTTTAGCCACTTTATTTGCCAAGGTTGAAAAGTGTACCACTTCCAAGATGACACCTAAGCTCTTATGAAAAAATATCTTACCTATACATAATTATATAACTTATCTACAAAAATCATTATTATACCAAAATGCATGTATTTATACTAATGTATGATTTAATGAAAAATGAGGTTTGGGTCATGACATTGTGGACAGGCTCACTAAGTCTGCGCACTTCCTACCGGTTAGAACGGACTACAAGGTTGAGACCTTTGCAAAATTGTATAAAAAGGAAATTATCTGACTTCATGGGATAACCGTTAGCATTGTCCCCGACAGAGATCCCAAATTTACATCTAGATTATGGAGATGGTTGCAAGAAGATCTAGGTACAAAGTTGAACTTTAGTACCGTCTTTCACCCACAGACTGATGGACAATCAGAAAGGGTGATAAGGATAATTGAAGATATGCTAAGGACTTGTGTACTAGACTTTGGAGGGTCATGGGATACCCACCTTCCATTAGTGGAATTCGCCTATAACAACAGTTACCAGGCCACCATCCAAATGGCACCCTATGAGGCACTTTATGGATGGAAATGTCGATCCCCGCTCTATTGGGATTTAGATGATTGGAGAGCACCATCGCAGGATGGTCGAAAAAGGGCCTTGCGGGTGGAAATGATACAGGAAGCAATTGACAAAGTTCAAATCATCAAACAACGAATGCATGCGGCTCAAAATCGTCAAAAGATCTATGCCGACACACGACGTAAGGACTTAGAATTTCAAGTTGGGGACCAAGGTTTTTATTAAAGTATCACCACGAAGAGCTGTCAGGAGGATTGGAAAAGGGGGTAAGCTGCAGCCTCAATATATTGGACCATTTCGTATTCTGATATTGGGGTAGTAGCGTATGAAGTCGAACTACCTGACAATATTTCCCATATTCATAATGTGTTCCATGTATCACAACTTAAGAAGTACCATCCTGATCCATCGCATGTGATATCTCATGAGGAATTACAACTAGAACCCAATTTGTCGTATGAAGAGATACCAATACGTATACTGGACTTCGAATATAAAGAATTACAATCTCGGAGAATACCCTTAGTCAAGGTATTGTGGCGAAACCATCAGGTGGAAGAACCAACTTGGGAACGAGAAGATGACATCAGGAAAAGATACCCGGATCTCTTTGGGACCTCTCAGAATTTGGGGAGCAAATTCTCTTAAGGAGGGGGGAGTTGTAACACCCAAAATTCTCGGCTCTTAATTTCGTAGACGCGAAGGTAAACATTATTGCTACCGCTAATTAGATTTCGTAATTTATTCGATTTTAGCAATTCGTGTTCATCCAAAAGTATTTTACTACTTGCCTATATAGTTATTATAATATTATGTTACATGTGCTTTAGTCAAGTAAAATTATATTATACATCATTTTATGCTTGTGTGTATAATCAAATAAGCATGATAAAGATATGTATATAGATATGTATATATTTATACTTCTATTAGTAGAATAATCTATAAGTGTGTATAAAAAACTAAATATGTATATTCTGATAGATAGCTAGACGCATAAGTGCATATATATATATATATATATAGAGGAAATAGAACATAAGAGTGTCTTACCTTTGCTGCATCACCTCCAAACGTGGCAAGCCCAATTGCATCCTTACCTTTCTTTGCTGATTCTTATTAAAGCACCAATTCATCTTCAACCTCACTCATCACCATGCCTGAAAAATCTCTGAAAATCAGCTCCTATCTCACCTCAAAGAAATGAAAAGCTGAAGAAGAAAAAAAAATCCAGTACGAGGAAGAATCACCCTCATCTTTCTCTTAAGGTATAGGGTAGTTAATTATTTCTTTTGCATGAATATGTGGTAGACTAAATGTAGTTCAAGCTGTATATGACCTGGAATTGAGAATATCATATCATATATATGTATTTTAGTTAACTTCAATGGCATGATGTTCAGTTGTGTTTGGAACTTTCAGTTTCTGAAGTCATGTTTAAAACTGTAATGAGGTGACTAAACTTGTGAGTTTGATTATGAGAATTTTTTGGAATGACTTCATTGTGTGCTAAACCTCTCTGAAAAATTTGGTAAGGATTAGAGTTTTGTGAAATTTTCTAAAAATCGTCGAACAAAATCGCCAGTCTGTTCGGCAGAAGTGAGAATTGTTACTGTTTTGAAGATATTTCTTGTACCTGGAAATTTTGGTTTACTCTAACAATTTTACAGTATTTGTATACATATGTTATAGAGATGTCATATAAATTTCGGAATGTTTCAGTAAACAGGGGATTTTATAACAATATTTGAATATATGGTGTCTGTTCTGGAAAAAATCTGTCGGGACAGTGCGGTGTCATTGATCGAATTCCCAAATCGACAAGGAATTCAAATTTGAATCAATTATGTAAATGTGTTCAACATCCTTTCTGATATCCTGGAAAAATTTGAGAAAGAAATTCTGTCCCGAGAATGTTTTAAAAAATTGTTGAAGTATATTGCACATGTAAGGGGATTTGTTTGAGCTTAATTGCCTATACGTTTAGATACTACTAAGTATGAAATAACTTGTTGTATATAGGTAGCTTATAAAGTGTATTGTGTTGTGAAAATAATTGTATTTTTGGATAACAGGATATTTTCGTGGTTCCGAGCGCCGAGGCAACGACGCCGGTTTTTGTATTGTGAGGGTTTCTCTTGTTCTTTCAATTTGAACTTGTTTACCACTTTCGATCTTTCTATCTAATAATCCTAGTTAGTTGTGATATCGTAAGTTTTGTGGTTCTGAACCCTTAACTTCATGTAAGGTAAGTGTCCAATCGTGTCTCGATGTTTGGTAGTGTTTCGTTTCCTCTGTATCTCGTTCGATTATAAATCATTGCACCCGTTCTATTAGGAAATTCGTTGAAACCATTATATTTCTTGACTCTACTCCGTCGGCAAAGGGAGCTAAGTGCTATACGTGGCAAAGTGCCACGCGACGGCGGGGTCCACCTCTTTAGCCCGTAGGAGCCACCTCTAGAGTCCCAATATCCGGCATCTATCTGCGATGTACCTAAGCTTTGAATTTTAAAGGTAGAGTGAAGGGAGCTAAGTGCTATACGGGGCAAAGTGCCGCGCGACGGCGGGGGCCACCTCTTGAGCCCGTAGGAGTCACCTCTAGAGTCCCGACACCTACAATTCATAACTCGTATAATATGTACAGAAAGGTGTGAAGTCCTTACGGGTATGGGACAGTGGAGATATAGATTCTAATGGTTATATATTGATTCCAAAGTATACGAGATGTCTTCCATTAATTAGTCCTTTGTGTTGCACTTGATCGTTTGCCCTTATAGTATTCTCGTCTTATTCTATTACCCTCCTTTATATGTGCTTGTTTTATTTACATCTTCCGCTGCAGATTCAGTTTCAGAATAAGGTAAAGCAAGTTACTAGTCACCTCACTGGGTCATTCGGACTCACCCTTCTTTCCTCTTTTTGTTTCAGAGGAGCTCAATATGTCAGGCCCGGAAGGCGAAGTCATGACTAAGGAAGCTTAAGAGTCTATAGAGTCTAAGAGTCAAATGTTACTGTTTGTAAATGTTTTGTACATTGTCTAGTTTTGCTGACCTATGGTTTTGAGTTACTTCCGCTGTGACATGTACATGTGATGTTAGGCTATGTATATATATGTGCTCCGTGGGGTTATTGTTTGTGTGGGTTGAAAGTTTTTTTTTTTTTTGTTATAGTTCACGCTTAACGTTAGCTCATTACGTAATCGTCTCTTGAATTGAGCTGGCGTTGCGGTGTAGCGGGCTTCGGCTCCCATCCCCTGGCCGGAGGATTCCACATTTATCACCGAATATAACTTGAGGACCATTGGTTGTACGATAGCTGACCAAGAGATCATTTTAGCCTGTATTGGTGAATTGAAGTATTGTTGCTGGCACTAAGTACCTGCATTTAAAGGGTAGTTCTAATTCTTTTTAGGTACACATTTTGACTTGGGTCCTTTAATGTTAGTGACGTTAGTCTGAATTAAAATTTTAGGAATCCATATTTTCCTTGTCTTCATTATGGTAGGACCGGCCTTTTCGAGTTTCGGTTTGTGATGTGTGTGCTTTTTAGGTGTAAATTAATATCCTGAATTATAATAATAATCATAATGATAATCATAGTCATAATCATCATAATATCGATAATATGACCTTGATCTCTGAGGATATAGATGCTGGTATTTTCTTGGCGCTGGCTTAGGAGTCTCTTTTGGCGATTGACGTTAGCGTTTGATTCACTGGTAGAAGGTTTCTTCTTAGCCTTTTGAGCATTTAGATAGACCTTTTTTTGTGAATCATTCACTTTTGTCTTCTCCTTGTTGCCTGAGTTGGCTTTGGCCTTCTCATTTGGCATTTTACCATTGTCTCTTGGTTCATTCAGCAATTGTTTATTTGAACTCTTCTCAACAAATGCTGCACCTTTTCCTTTGTTGGTTGCCGTAACCTTAGACGATTTTGATTTATGACCAAATTTATCACAACCTAAACCGGTCATTTTACCAAAAATTCTGGTTACCTCAGTCGCATTATCTAAGTTTCTTGAAGCTTTTGATAATGATGTGACGGGTTGTTCTGTTTTGGTAAGTTTAGCGATTAGCTCAGCTTCTTTCTTGACTATCATATCAAGATCACTTTTCAACTGAGCAATCTCTGACTCAAGCGACTTATTCTTCCCAATGCACTGTTGCAGAACTAGCAACTCGGCTTTGAGCTTCACATTATCACTTTTAAGCACAGAGATGTCATCAAAGTGTTCTTGATATAGTCTGGCGACACCTTGACAATCCTTATAATATTCATTGACTTTATCAAGTAATTCATTATATGAAAGGGATGAGATAGTTCATAGGTTACCTCTGATAGTGAGTCATAAGACGTTTCTTTGTCTCTTGCCATGAGACAAATTAGCGTTGAGTCACTAGATGGCTCATCATCACTGCTTTCATCAGAAGATTCCAAATCTTCTTTAGGTGTGAAGAATGGTTCAGATTCCGCTAGCAAACCTTGTTGACGAAGGTTGCTCCTGAATTGGTTGCTATCCACATGATCTTGCCTTGAGGGCTTAGATACATTTGGATAAGGGCAATTTACCTGGTAGTGCCTTGGTTTCCTGCAATTATAACATAGATTAGTTCTCATCTTTTGTTCAGTTGTCAACCTTTTAGAAACCTCTGGAGCTGAGAGATTCTGATTTTGATTCAGAGATGAAGGTGCTTGATATTGAACTGGCACTGGAGCTTGTGGTGCAGAGTACACTGGCGCTTGATACTGAGGTAGGGGAGGGGTTTGAAATGAGGTCTGTCCATTAGGATTTCTCTTTTCATATCTTAGAAATTTCTTGAATTTCTTGACCAATAACGCTATTTCCTTTTTGTCATTCGATTTTGGCACTTTACCCTTATTCTTAGTTGCTACAATTAAAGCTCCGAATTCAGTCGCTGAACTTGATGTATCACTGACTTCACCTAATTCAAACTCAAAAGCCTTTAGCTCTGGAAACACATATTCTGGAGTTATAATATCCAACATTTGAGATTCTCTCATTGCTCCTGTCTTGATCAAATACTTGGGTAGAAGACTTCTAAAAATCTTGTTGGCCATTTTCTTATTGGTCAACTCTTTATCTAATGATGCTAACCCTGCAATAAGCGAAGTAAACCTTGCATCCAATTGATCTAGCTCTCATTGGGCTGCATCTTAAAATGCTCAAATCTTTGCATGGCCATAGAGAGCTTGTTTTCCCTCATTTGTGCGGATCCTTCACATGCAACAGCCAACTTATCCCATATTTCTTTTGAAGTCTTACACAACTTAATTTTGTTGAACAAACCCTCATTGTCTATCAATGCTGAGTAGAGAGCACTTCGTCAAACATTATCCATATTTGCTCTTTTATGATCTTCTGGCGTCCATTCCAATTTTGGCTTCTCAACGCAACCATTTGGAATCGCTTCATTAGCTCCCGGGACTCGAGTTATAACTTTCATAATCTGAATATGGTCATGTAAAAGTACATCACACATCTCATTATCGCATGAACACAAATATGTAAATGCTCTAAGTTTCCACGAAATATAATTTCATTCAACCAACTTAGGCATCTTAGTAAAAGCTATGATGTGAGAATTTTCTTTTAAAAGCAACCAAGTTTTTGAAAAAAGATCTAAACAAGCAATTACGCTCGGAAATGCTTTGGTTTCTACTTCAACCACTGTGATACCAATTGCTGGTCCCAAGTAGCATATGAAAGGGTTTAGAAAGAGGGGTTGAATAGATCCTGAAGTCTTTTTCGACTTTAAAAAAAAATTCGTATCACTTTTAAACATTTTGAATGCTAGGAAAGCAAAGCGCCGGGTCAGGCGCTAAAGATAAAATAACTTAGACTTAGTGATTTCGGTAATTACCAAAGTAGGGTAACACTTAGATCTTTTAATCAGGGTTAGCACAGCGGAAATGATTTTAATGCTTAGCGTTCAATTTAACCAAATGGTCCCTTAACCGTTTATAAATCCTTTTTAAGAGTATGATGTGAATAATAAAGTAAGGCAATAAAATAGTAAATAACACAATATGTTTAAAGGTTCACTGGGTGATGTAATGCTAGCTACGCCCTTCTTCTCCTTTCACACTCGGAGGAAATTCACTAGATTGATTATCTAAGGATCACACAGACGCTTCTACAAAATGGTGAATAAGGTGAAGTTGATCTTGAGCTGCTTGATCACAAAGAATTCAGTTCCACTAGAGATCTTCTTCTACAAGCTTCTCTCACTTAGAAATACTGCATGTAAGGATTCAATAACTTTCTCACACAAATTGAAAGAGGTTGCTGGTTTTATCACAAAAGTTTGTTTGATTTTGGAAGTTCAAAACACTTAGGATATCTCAACACTAATTTACAGTTTTTCTTTGAAAATGTTTGAGATATTTGTGACTGTCGCTATGGTGTTTGTAAGCTTTTCTTGAGAGAATTTCAGCAACGTTTTGACCTTTTCTTGTGTATGTACGTATGTTTTAGGATTTGCTGGTGGTACTATTTATAGAGATCACTTGAGCTTTGTTTGTTAGACACATGCAAGTACGTGTCTCTCAAGCAGTGCATAAATAGCCTTTTTCTCTGACATTCCTGAAATTCTGCTGAATCTGATTGGATGTTAGCAAATTTTGGCTATGGAGTTTGTAAGCTTTTCTTGAGAGGAATTCTGATAGTCTAGTCAAATAGTGGCTTGTCCACAAGTCATATTACCTTATCACATTTAATGCACTTAGCACCAAAATTTAATTTCAGTGGCTTTTGTAAATCGACAATATTGACTTATCATCCCTGGGAAGCCCAACATATAAACTTCAAAAATAACTACGTGTACTGACCTACACTTTATTCTAAACACACGATGACACATCTAGACCATGAAAAAATTATTTTGGAAACTCTTAACCACAGTTTCATAAAAAATTTATTGGAGTTAGCGCCCAGCGTGCCAATTATTTGGACGTTATTCTCGAGATAACTCCAAGGCAATCTAATTGTAAATAAAGTTAAAACTGTTGTTGGCATTGTTTATTCTTAAATATGCTTATAATGAAGTCCCGTAAGATCACACATAGTTATGGGACATCATCGCGCATCGGGTATGGCGATGATGGAATATGCCTCCAAGGCTGCGATCCTTAAAACTAGTCCAAGTCGTGAAAGGGTTCATTAAGATGAGGGATATTGATGAAACCAATGTTAGGTATATGCCCTAGATGCCAGTGAGGACTGATAGTTAGATTAGGGCATCTAATTATGTTGTACAAACTATTGAAACGAAATTAATAAAGGCATTTATATTTTATTCATATAAATCTTTATGGCATCTAAATAAGTATTGAACATATAGTCCATGTGAATAAGAGTTTGAATCTTTGCCCTTTATAGAATAAAGACATGGCATGGGAAGAGTCTTACACCTTATCACTTAAAAGGGTTCGCAAGTCAAAGAATCTTGATTGGGCATTAAGATTCGACTTGTATGACACATGCTCTGTCGATGAGTGCCAGTCGAACACTATAGGGATAGTGGGAGCAAGTATCATAGATTTGTCAATGGAATTGACATATTCGAACATGGCTCGTAGTAATCCGATTACATGGGTATTTACTCAGTCGCCAATGATTGTGGTGGTCCCAAGTGGCATACGAAAGGGTCTAAAAGGGGGGGGGGGTTGAATAGACCCTGAAGTCTTTTTAGACTTCAAAAATTTCGTTTCACTTAAATATTTTGAACGCTTGGAGTACTGATCGCTTGGGTCAAACGCTTCAGGTATAGTTAACTTAGACTTAGTGATTTTAACTATTTACCAAAGTAGGGCAAATCTTAGATCGCTTAATCAGGGTTAGCACAGCGGAAATGAGTTTTTAGCGTTCTATTAGTTAATTTAATCGCTGATTACTTCGAATTGTCTTTTTCAAGAGAATGAATGATGCAATAAAATAATGCTAAGACAATAAAGTAAATGACACAATATTTGTAAGGTTCACTGGGTGATGTAATCCCATCTACGTCCTTCTTCTCCTTTTTCACTTGGAGGAATTTACTATGATGATAATCAAAGAATTCACACAGAATCTTCTACACAATAGTAACAGGTGATAATGATCTTGGGCTCCTTGATCACACAGACTTCAGCACCAATGAAGATCGTCTTCTTCAAGCTTTTCTCACTCAGAAATACTGCTTGAAAGGGTACAACAACTTTTCTCACTCAGATGAAAGGTTGAGGTTTATCTCTAGGGTTTTGTTTGGTTTTGGAAAGATCAAACAACTTGTAATATCTCAAGTGGAATTTGGATTTCTTCTTTGGAAGATGTTTGAGATATTTTGTGACTATTTGGAATGTATGTAAAAAGCTTGAAAGGTTTTGGCTGTGGAGTTTCAAAGCCTTTTTTACAGCAAGAGTACGTGAATATTTTTGCAATAATGATTTTCTCGTACGTATGTGTGTCTTTGTGGTTTTGCTGGGGTAAGGTATTTATAGACACTTTCTTGGGATCTGTCCGTTGGACACATGTAGGCGCGTGTCATTCACGTAGCGAGTGAATATACCTAAGTTTTGACATTCCTGAAAATCTGCTGGGGCCGATTGGACGGGAGCAGTTTAATCTATGAAATTCTGACAGTCTGAGTCAAAAGGTGGCTTGTCCACAAGTCATTTTTGCTTATCACATTTAATGCTCTTATCAAGCATTTAATGCATTTTGAATTTATTTCCCGTTGGAAATAAATGTCCGTTGATGATTGCATTTAAGTCCTTCATAGCTTGAGGATTTATTTCAGGTGAATCCGCCATAAGTCGCTCGAGTGTTTTGGGCGCTTGATTCAAGAGTCCTGAAAAGAGATCTGTTACCGTTTGACGGTCGCTAAGCAGAAGATCATTATCTCTGGCTGATTTCAGACCCTGGTCTTTGACTTCTTCTCTAATAGACTCACCTAAAATTCTACTAGTGATTCAGACGCTAAGACTTTAGTCTAAAATTTTACAAAGATAAAAATTACAAGCCTAAAAAATAAATTACAACTTTCAAACGCTTATACATCAATCTATGAAAAACG
The DNA here is from genome assembly GCA_019426215.1 of Buddleja alternifolia. Lineage (NCBI taxonomy): Eukaryota > Viridiplantae > Streptophyta > Magnoliopsida > Lamiales > Scrophulariaceae > Buddleja > Buddleja alternifolia. The sequence continues at coordinate 20,534,286 of CM033401.1, forward strand.
AAACTTACATTACTTTGGAGTCTAACAAAGAATCCTATCTTGTCATCATCAAAACATCTAACATGAAATTTCCTAACAATTTCCCCTTTTTGATGATGTCAAGACTTTTAACTCTTTTATATGTTTAAGAGTTATTAAAGAAAAGCCCAAAAGATATAAGTTAGCGTTTGGAAAGTTAGTAACAGTTAGCTAAAGTTAGATTAGCTTCAACAAGATGTTTCAGCGTTAAAACATTCATTCATTCATAGAGTTTAAAGCATATATGTTTTACACTGAAATAGTAATAAGTAAAAAAAATCAAAACATTTAAGTCACTTTCTCTGTCGCTTTGCCCTTTCTTCACTTTGAAAGATTTCTAGCGATGGCTCCATCAAAACACGATCGATGTCAATCATCGTCGTATGTTGGACTTCATCATAATCATGCCTTTGACGATTAGCGCTTTCGTTTAACTCTAACAACCTTTCCATCCATTCTCTTGGCTGAATGCCAAGTTCACGAATCAAGTCGTGATAGATATCCTTTTGATGATGACCTGACGGTCTCCACTTAACAGGTCGTTGTAGTCTACCGGCATAAGCAGGAAATCCCATACTTTCTAAGAAGTCGGGGTCGATTACCTTGGCTTTCTCTTCTTAGATAGCATCTTCTTAATGCTAACAAGCTCTTCAAACATTGAGCGCCAATGTTTATTATCCGTCTTGGAGATCGCTTTGGTCTTTTCTTTATCTTCCCCCTTCTTGACATTATCAAGGGAGTTCTTTAGATCAGCGACATCTCTTTGCAAAAGTCTGACTTCTTCTACTAGAAGAGCCACTTGTTGGGCGACACTCTGAGCGGCAGCATCGGTGAAAATATGTCTATCAGCATCGGCTGCAGCGCTCTGAGCTAAGTGACGATTGAATTCAGATGATAACTGAGTGACTAAGGGAGATATTGTTTCTATGACAGTTGCAGTGCTTTTATTTGTAGTGTTTGCAATATCATGACTTCTTGTATCCGACACGAGGCGGATGTGCCTATCTGCAGCCTCAAAGATTTTGGAGCAGGAACCCTCAATATTGGTGAGTGAGTTCCGGACTGCCTGTCTGAAATCTTTGGCCTCTTGATCGCTCTCGGAATCTGACTCTGAATCTGAATCTGAAGAAGAACGCTCTGGAGAACTTGAAATTGTAGCCTTGCCTTTAGCTTTGTCTCTGATAAAAGGTTCTTCAGGCGCTTGAGCAATTTCAGCATGTACTTCTTCAACAGCTTGATCCAGGGTAGGATCAACCGCTGGGGGCTCTACTACCGGGGCGCTAGAAAGATCTGGCAAAGAAGCCTCAGGAGGTTGAGCGACTTCCTCAGTAGGAGCAAAGGCCTCTTCCATAATTTGGACTGGAGGAGATGGTTCACGAATACCAATGACCCAGAGAGGGCCAAGGGCTTCTAAGACATGCCTTGGGCTAATCAGGCTAGATTGCGAAACAAAGAATATAGCGTCTTCGCGCTCTTCGGTACTGAGTGCAAGTTGCACACCTTCCGGCAAAGCAATCCCTGAAGTATATCGATTGAAAAAGTCCAAAATTAGCGGCATAAGAGCTTGAGCTGCTTCTGTATCCACTGGCCGAATAAGCGATATCATCTTGGCCACTTGAATGTTCGATTGACTGTAGAGCACCGGGTGAAGAGTATATCCTCTAAAGTTATAACACCCTGAAAAGTGATTGAAACTGATGTCCATCGCTTGGGCATTTTCAAACACGGCTCTCATATCTCGGTGGAATTCAGCGAACTCAGCGTGTTCATTTGAGACGTCCACACGAATCTGACTCTGGATTGGAAGAATTGGATGTTTACTTGATGAAGCGTCTTCATTTAGGTCAGGGAAGATTCGTTGAACAAAACCGACACGAGGATGCAGAACATAGCGTCTACCTTATGCGTATAAGGCAAGCTCCCGGCGAATGTAGCGTTCAATAGGTTGGCGATACCTTGGCAAAGTGCTAACATTGCCGACAATAATCTGACGCTGCTGGAGCAAGAAGGTAGCATATCCTCGGCGTCTGTACTCTATCCCAAATTCAAAAAGGAAGGGATATCTCATCAGTTCTTCAATATTGGAGAAGTGAAGAACGAAATCTTCAGCCCACCTGGTTGTATCGATCATCCAACGCTTTCCATGTTTATCCGCTTTCTTCTGTTCTTTCTTAGTGGTAAGGAACTTAAAAAAGCGTTCCACATCTTCATCATAGTCTTCCGTAAATAATCTAGCGAGATACTCTCGGGCTTCATCTTCTATCCAAGAATTGACAGGATTTGGGCGCTCAGCGACTAGCGGTCCCTTGCCTTTCCATAATTTTAGTGGATTTGGAGAGAGAGCGTTCTGGGGAGACTTGACAATGGAAGGAAGTGCTGAATAGCCTATCTTGTTGAGATCTTCCTCATCTGGATTTTTGTTCCAATCACCCATGTGTGGGTTCTTGAAAACAATCTTGTTTTGACGTAGAGGGTAGAAGGACTCGTCCGAGCGACCAAGCATGTTGAAGCGCTGAAGATCAAGGTCAGCTCTATTGAAGACTGGATGACGAATATACTCGAAGCGTGATTGAAGTCGCTCCAAGGAATGTAGTCCTAGATCGGCTATTCGCTCAAAGATTTCAAATTTGTGGGAGTTGGACATATCGGGCCTATGGAGGGTTATCTGAAAGTTGATTTCCAACTCGGCAAGTGTCTGAGCATCTCGTTCTTTGGCGGCATAATAGTATTCAACATCTGGAGTGTATCCGCGCGGGAAGAAATCAATGACACGAGGGGGAGGTCCCATTGGCGTGGGAACAATTGCAATTGCTTCAGTTGGGATAGGGGCCACTTCTATCGACCGCTCAGCATTCAAAGTCTCTTCACTGGTTGATGATGTTTCAGCGGTAGGAAGGTCTTGGGAAACTTTCTTAGCGATATCCACAACAGTTGCAAGGTCCACATCCATTTCAACAGGAATCTCGGATGGTGGAGAGGCATCAGCGATTGGATCTTCTTGAGGTTCAACTTGAGCTGATACATGTAAGAGATTGAGAACAGCAGGCAAAATTTCCACTAAGTAGAAACTAAAGAGAAAGGACTACATCGCTTACCCTGAGGAATATCATCGACTATTTCAGTCGCTTGATCTGTTTCTTTTGTCGGTACAGTTTCCTCAGGCTCCGGGGCAACTTCTTCCGGATCTAAATCTAGAAAAGAAGTTATTGGATCAGCACGAATGGGAATATGCAATTCTTCAAGAGTGTTGAGAATATGTTCAAAACTGATCGTACTTCGCGCTGAAAGAATTTTATCCTAGCGTTAGACACTAACGAGGAAAGGATATACTAATTTGCTTAGCAAATACTTACCCTGAACGTTCTCAGAAGGAGAAGCGTCTTGAGGATCTGAGATGACTTCGGGAGCAGCGTCAGAAGGAGGAACGGTCGCTGATTCTTCAAGCGCTCGTTTTGGTGAAACGCTAGTAGATGCGACTAGAGTAGAAAGTGGAGTCCGTCTTCTTGCGAGCAGCACTTCTTCTTCTACAGCTGTTTTCTCTTCCTCGGGAACTGAAAAGATAAACGCGGTAGGAGGCGGAGGAGATTTGGGAGAAGGAGAGGGAGAAGGAATCTTTTTCTTTTTCTTGGGCTCCGCTTTCTTCTTCTTGTTTTGTTCAGGCTTCTGTTTCTTCGCTGGCTGGGATGGCTCAGCGACTTTGAGAACTATCTTTCTCTTTGGTCGCTTGACCACCACTTCCTCTTCGGATGATGATGACGAAGACGCTTGATCCTCATCATCGCTGCGAACAACTCCTTCTGCTTGAAGTCGCTCACGCTCATCTTGTGGAACAGCTGCACCAGCTCTTTTCCTTGGTATTTGTCTTTGCAGCTCACTGATCATTTTCTTTCCATAGAATTTTGTCGCTGGAATCTTTTTGCCTGCGGATTCAGTATATCCGCTAGCGTTAAGAATCCTACTAAGTATAATCCCATAGGGCTTGGGATTCACAGACTTGGCCATTGCTGCCTTAAAGCGATTAAATACATATAAAGACCAATTTACTTTTAACTTGATCAGGATGGCCACCATCATCTTGTATTGTATGTTCGTGATTTTGTCGAAGGTTCCTTTTCTGCATTCGATCATTTTTTAGCAGATGTCTGCGAGTATAACGTATTCACCCTTCATATCATTCTTCTTGAAACTCGGCTCATACGCAGCAGCAACATCGGGTTTCTTGACCATATCCCAGATTTTGGTAACATCACCTAGATTACCGTGTTCTACCTTAGGACCCTCATTGGGAAGACCCAATAAAGAACAAATTAAAGAAGGAGTGAGAGTGAAGACCTCCTTAGCAAAGGGAAAGTTACAGGACATAGAATGTCCATCTTCAGAAATTTGGGCATTTTTGAAGAAATAGAGACATTCTTCTTCAAAGTAACTGGCAAAATTAGTAATCATGTCTCTTAAACCAGACTCTTGGACGAGTGGAAGAATCGTCCGGAGAGGGAAGCTCTGGTTAGTGTACAAATAGTCCCAATTTATGAGGAAACCGGCGTTCAAAGTGACCACCTTCTCTCCTCGGGAAGATTTTCCGGCAGTAGTCTTGGAAGACTTTTTCGGTGATTTGGTTGATTTTGAAGCTTTGGGTGCCATTGCTGAAAAAATTGAAGCTTTGATGGAGAGAAAGGAATTTGCCTTTTAAGAGATGAAGGGTTTTTTACAACAGAGAGATTTTGAGAAGAGATAAAGTTTTGGCTGTAAAAGCCTTGAAAGGTTTAAATAGAGGCAAGAATTAGACTCCTCAAAGGTTACAATTCTGACACGTGTAAGGTCAGGGAGTTTGAATTTGAAAGGATTCAAATTTGAAACAGTTTAGGAAAATTCGGATGCAAAAAGTGCGGTTAAATTTAATTCAGCAGTTATCAAAAAGGAGAAATTTTTGGAATCAGTAAATACCAAATTAATTGAAAAACATTTGAAAATTTTGAAATTTTCAAGTGAGGTGCACGCGCCTGATTGTGTATTGACACCTAAGCAGATTCATGCATACCTGAACTATCGCGGTTACAGATAAAGTTCTTTTAACCGTCAGTCAGTTTGATTTGATAGGCACGTGTGGGTAGTATCAAATCTTTTGTACTTATCCACACATCTCTTTTATTGGAGAAAAAAAATTATGCATGAATTTTAACAAAATTCTTAGCGCTAGAGTGGGAATATTCTTTAACACTAAAGATTTTTATAAAAAAATATAATCAATCGCTTGTATTTGTAAAAGGAAGAATTTTGTGAGAGATTGATTTTGTCATATGTAAAGTAGATGAGCGCTAGTGATCAATGCATATATTTAAAATTAAATTTTGATCACAGTCGCTTATGAATTGTCACAAGTACAATTTCAAAGTTCCCCCTAAAATTGATGACTTGTTCCAATTTTGAAAGACACTTTAGATGTATATATAACATGGATTCCCCCTAAAGCGTATGCCAAAAAAAATAATGATGCTCAAATGATTTAAGCGTTTAAATCGATCATACCTAATTCACTTCTTAAAGTGAGAAAGCGTTGTTCGTTGAGCGCTTTGGTGAAGATATCTGCCAATTGTTTGTCTGTACCAATGAAGTGCATGGAAATATCTTTCTTTTGAACATGGTCACGCAAGAAATGGTATCTAATGTCAATGTGTTTAGTTCTAGAATGAAGGACAGGGTTTTGGGTCATGGCTAAAGCGCTTTGGTTATCACAATGGATTGGGGTAGGACCTAGGATTGTTCCATAATCTCTAAGTTGTTGCCTCATCCAAAGGATTTGTGCACAACAACTTCCAGCGGCTACATATTCTGCCTCAGCGCTAGAAGTCGCTATGGATTGTTGTTTCTTACTATGCCATGAAACTAGTCTATCTCCTAGAAATTGACATGTACCACTTGTACTTTTTCTATCTATTTTGCATCCTGCAAAATCTGCGTCTGAATAACCAATCAGTTCAAAAGGAGAGTTTCTTGGATACCACAAGCCCACATTTTGTGTGCCTTTTAGGTATTTAAGGATTCTCTTGGTAGCATTTAAGTGTGATTCTTTAGGGTCAGCTTGAAAGCGTGCACACATGCATACCGAAAACATAATATCAGGCCTACTAGCAGTAAGATAAAGAAGTGATCCAATGATACCTCTATAATAAGTGATATCAATTTTCTTCCCACTTTCATCTTTATCTAACTTAAGCGTTTGGCTCATTGGAATTTTTGAAGATGATGCATTTTCCATTCCAAATTTCTTAATCATATCTTTCGTGTATTTAGCTTGGTTTATGAAAATTCCATTAGGGAGTTGTTTAACTTGTAATCCTAAGAAGAAAGTCAATTCACCCATCATGCTCATTTCAAATTGATCTTGCATCATTTTCGAAAATTTCTCACACAATCACTTATTTGTGGAACCAAATATAATGTCATCAACGTAAATTTGGACTAAGAGAATATCTTCATTATGGATAATTTTAAATAACGTTGTATCAACGCTGCCTTTTGAAAATCCTTTACCTATAAGGAAGATCGAAAGAGTGTCATACCATGCTCTTGGTGCTTGTTTAAGGCCATAGAGTGCCTTATCCAGTTTGTAGACCGTACTTTTGCCATGGTTGTTGATGAATCCTGGAGGTTGCTCCACATAGACTTCTTCTTGGAGTTTTCCATTCAAGAAAGCACTCTTTACGTCCATTTGATACACTGTGAACTTATTGAATGTGGCAAACGCTAGGAACATTCTAATCGCTTCAAGACGGGCTACTGGAGCATAAGTTTCATCGAAATCAATGCCTTCCTCTTGACAATAACCCTGAGCGACTAATCTAGCTTTGTTTCTGATAACAATGCCATCTTCGTCCATTTTGTTCCTAAAAACCCATCTAGTTCCAATAACTCCTTGGTGAGTTGGCCTTGGTACTAGTGTCCAAACCTTATTTCTTTCAAATTGGTTAAGCTCTTCTTGCATTGCTTCTACCGAACTTGAATCACTGAGAGCTTCATCCACTTTCTTTGGTTCCATTTGAGATAGAAAACTTGCAAACATGGCCTCATTTCTAGTAGCAGACCTAGTTCTAACATGTGCTTCTATATCTCCAATTATTAACTCGGGTGGATGATCTCTAAGCCATTTACGATCTGGTTGGAAAGGGTTGAGACATTCTTGGTTGTCAGTCGCTTGATCCTCATTTGTCTCTTGCGTAGTCGCTGCATTATTCACAGTTCCAATTTGCTCTTGATGATCATTCTCTTCATGATCATTAGCGTTTCTTTCATTATTCTCAATAGTAACCTCACGAGTAACTTTTGGAATAGGCACAAAGATCTCATCATCCTCATCATCACTAAGATTAATTTGTGACGCTTGTTGGGTAAGATCTTCAATCCCTACATCATCAATATTAACCTTACTCGGTTCTTGGTTAGCATCATCAAACACAACATGAATGGATTCTTCAACTTTTGACTTGATCTTATTTAGGATGCGAAAACTCTTTCCATTCTTGGCATAGCCTAGAAAGATTCCCTCATCCGCTTTAGGATCAAAAGTCTTAAGGCTGTGGGATCCATTATTATGAATGAAACATTTTGAACCAAAAACATGAAAGTATGAAACGTTAGGCTTACGTCCCTTCCACAACTCATATGGAATCTTCTCATGTTGCTTGTTGATCATACACTGGTTCTGAGTGTAGCAAGCTGTATTGATGGCTTCGGCCCAAAACCTTTGAGGTAGCTTAGACTCTGCAAGCATCGTCCTAGCGGCTTCCTTAAGCGTTCTGTTCCGTCGCTCAGCAACTCCATTCTGTTGAGGTGTTCTAGGGGCAGAATACTCATGAAGTATTCTAAGATCTATACAAAACTTCTCAACAAATTGGTTAGTAAATTCAGTTCCTCTATCGCTTCTAATTCTTGTTACCTTTAAATCTTTTGATGTTTGTAATTGACGAATTAGCGGTGTGAGCTTGACACTAGTTTCATCTTTGGTCGCTAGGAATTCTACCCATGTATAGCGAGAGAAATCATCAACTATTACTAGCGAGTACTTTTTACCACGAACACTCATGATTTGAATTGGACCAAACAAATCTAAATGCAATAGCTCAAGAACTCTAGAAGTAGATAGACATGGTTTCTTTTTGAAAGATGATTTAACTTGTTTTCCCATTTGACATGCATCACATAAGCGATTCTTTTGAAAGGAACCTTTAGGTAATCCCTCTACAAGATTTAGCAATATTAATTGAGAGATTGCATTAAAGTTGAGGTGATTCATTTTTCTATGCCATAACCAACCTAATTCATTTTGACTCTTAGCAACAAAGCATGTGGGGTTGTTGTCAGATGTAGAATCCCAATCTACTAAATATACATTGTTTGTTCTTTTTCCTCAAAGTTTAGTAGAATTAGTCTTAGTGTCGTTGACATAGCAAAAGTCGCTTGAAAATTTTACATCAAAGCCTTTATCACAAAATTGACTTATGCTTAACAGATTATGCTTAAGACCCTCAACATAATATACATCACTAATCATGATGTTCCCCCTATGCATGATACCTATACCTTTGGTTTTACCTTTAGAGTTATCACCGAATATAACTTGAGGACCGTTAGTATCTCGATAGTTGACTAGAAGATTCTTTGATCCAGTCATGTGCCTTGATGACCCGCTATCGAAATACCAAACTAAAGTATCGGTGCTGGCTCTAGGTACCTGCATTAAGGATAGTTCTAATTCTTCTTAGGTACCCATGTTTTCTTGGGTCCTTCCATGTTAGTAACTTTGGTTTGAATTAAAACTTTAGGAACCCATATTTGCCTAGTCTTCATTGTAGGAATACTGGCCTTTTTGGGTTTCACATCTTGTGGTGTGTGCTTTTTGTTCACCCCTTTTTGTGTGTGCTTCTTGGGTGTGTAGTAATATCCTTGATTATAATAATAATCATAGTCATAATCATAATCATCATAGTATCGATAATATGATCTTGACTGTCTTGGATATTGACGTTGATATTTCCTTGGAGCTGGCTTGGGTTGCACTTTTGGTGTTGGGCGCTTAGCGTTTGATTCACATTGATTTGACTTATCCTTAGCTTTTTGAGCGTTTGGATGAGCCTGTCTTTGTTGATCATTTGCTTTAGCCTTACCCTTGCCTGAGTCAGCTTTGGCTTTCTCATTTGGCCTCGTACCAATGTCGCTAGGTTCATTCAGCGTTTGGCTTTTTGAACTTTTCTCAACAAAGGTAACACCCTTTCCTTTGTTATTTGCCGTAACATTTGATTTATTTGGTTGTTTACCGAATTTATTGCATCCTAAACCGGTCTTTTCACCAAATAGTCTAGTTACTTCAGTCACATTATCTAACTTTCTAGAAGCTTTTGATAATGATGAGACAAGCTGCTCTGATTTAGCAAGTTTAGCGATCAAATCAGCTTCTCTCTTGACTATTATATCAAGATCGCTTTTTAACTGAATAATTTCACTCTCAAGTGATTTGTTCTTCTCAATGCATTGTTGCTGAACTTGCAATTCTGCTTTGAGCGTTACTTTGTCACTTTTAAGCGATGAAATGATATCGTAATGATTTTGATATATTTTGGCAAAATCTGACAATCTTTATAATATTCGTTGACTTTGCCAAGTAATTCATCATATGAAAGAGGATGAGATAATTCATTGGTTACCTCTGGTAGCGTGTTGTCAGTCGCTTCATCATCTCTTGCCATGAGACAGATCAACGCTGAGTCGCTTGTAGGCTCTTCATCACTGCTTTCATCTGACGACTCCAGGTCCTCTTCAGGTGCGGAGAATGGTTCAGATTCCGCTAACAAACCTTGTTGGCGAAGGTTGTTCCTGAATTGGTTTCTATCCGTATAGTCCTGCCTTGTGGGCTTAGACACATTCGGATAAGGGCAATTTACCTGGTAGTGCCCTGGTTTTCTGCAATTATAACATAAATTAGTTTTCATTTTCTGTTCAGTGGTTAATAGCTTTGAAATTGTCGGCACTGAAAGATTCTGAGTAGGCGATTATGGTGCTTGATATGGAACTGGTGCTACTGGTTGAGGTGCTGAGTACACTGGCGCTTGATACTGGGTCGCTGGTGTAGGGGGAGGAGTTTGAAATGAAGTTTGTCCAATAGGATTTCTCTTTTCATATCTCAGAAATTTCTTGAACTTCTTAACTAATAAGGCCATTTCCTTTTCTTCATTTGATTCTACTAGCTTAACCTCATTGACAACTTTACCCTTATTTTTGGTTGTAGCAATTAGCGCTCCTGATTCGGTTACTGAAGTAGTTGTATCGCTGACTTCTCCTAACTCGAATTCGAATGCCTTTAACTCTGAAAACACATGTTCTGGAGTGAGCGTCTCCAACATTTGTGATTCTCTCATAGCAACTGTCTTGATCAAGTATTTACTTGGAAGACTTCTGAGAATTTTATTAACCATTTCCTTGTTGGTCAATTCCTTGTCTAGTGACGCTAACTCGGTGATGAGCAAAGTAAATCTTGTGTCTAATTGTTCTAGCGTCTCATTGGACTGCATTTTGAAATGCTCGAATCTTTGCATGGCTATGGAGAGCTTATTCTCCTTCATTTGTGCCGATCCTTCGCACACAATGGCCAATTTGTCCCATATTTCTTTGGATGTTTTACATTGTTTGATCTTGTTGAACAATGCATCATTATCTCCTAACGCTGAGTATAATGCACTACGTCCAACATTATCCAGATTTGCTCTTTTCCGATCCTCTGGCGTCCATTCTAACTTATGTTTCTCGACATAACCATCTGGAGTAGCCTCATCTGCTCCAAGGGCACGAGTGACGACTTTCATAATCTGAATGGGCCATCTGTAATTACATCGCACATTTCATTATCGCATGAGCATAAATATGCGAATGCTCTAAGTTTCCATGAATCATAATTTGATTCTATCAGCTTAGGCATTTTGTTAAAAGCCATACTGATATCTTTTAAAGGGAATTTTAAGCGATTAAGTTTAGAAAAGATAGATCTAAACAAGCAGTTACGCTCGGAAACGCTTAGGTTTCTACTTCAACCGCTCTGATAGCACTTGGTGGTCCCAAGTGGCATACGAAAGGGTCTAGAAGGGGGGGTTGAATAGACCCTGAAGTCTTTTTAGACTTCAAAAAATTTCGTGTCACTTAAAGATTTTGAACGCTTGGAGTACTGAGCGCTTGGGTCAAACGCTTCAGGTAAAGTTAACTTAGACTTAGTGATTTTAGTTGTTTACCAAAGTAGGGCAATGCTTAGATCGCTTAATCAGGGTTAGCACAGCGGAAATGAGTTTTTAGCGTTCTATTGGTTAATTTAATCGCTGATTATTTAGAATTGTTTTTTTTCAATAGAATGGATGATGCGATAAAAGATAATGATAAGACAATAAAGTAAATGATACAATATTTGTAAGGTTCACTGGGTGATGTAATCCCAGCTACGTCCTTCTTCTCCTTTTTCACTTGGAGGAATTTACTATGATGATAATCAAAGAATTCACACAGAATCTTCTACACAATAGTAACAGGTGAAAATAATCTTGGGCTCCTTGATCACACAGACTTCAACACCAATGAAGATCGTCTTCTTCAAGCTTCTCTCACTCAGAAATACTGCCTGAAAGGGTACAACAACTTTTCTCACTCAGATGAAAGGTTGAGGTTTATCTCTAGGGTTTTGTTTAGTTTTGGAAAGATCAAACAACTTGTAATATCTCAAGTGGAATTTGGATTTCTTCTTTGGAAGATGTTTGAGATATTTTGTAACTGTTTGGAATGTATGTAACAAGCTTGAAAAGTTTTGGCTATGGAGTTTCAAAGCTTTTTCATAGCAAGAGTACGTGAATATTTTGCAATAATAATTTTCTCGTACGTATGTGTGTCTTTGTGGTTTTGCTGGGGTAAGGTATTTATAGACAATTTCTTGGGATCTGTCCGTTGGACACATGTAGGCGCGTGTCATTCACGTAGCGAGTGAATATACCTAAGTTCTGACACTCTTGAAAATCTGCTGGGGGCCGATTGGACGGGAGCAGTTTAATCTCTGAAATTCTGACAGTCTGAGTCAAAAAGGTGGCTTGTCCACAAGTCATTTTTGCTTATCACATTTAATGCTCTTATCAAGCATTTAATGCATTTTGAATTTATTTCCCGTTGGAAATACATGTCCGTTGATAATTGCATTTAAGTCCTTCATGACTTGAGGATTTATTTCAGGTGAATCCGCCATAAGTCGCTTGAGTATTTGGGTGCTTGATTCAAGAGTCCTGGAAAGAGATCTGTTAGCGTCAGACGCTAGTCTTTAACTTCTTCTCTAATAAACTCACCTAGAATTCTACTAGCGATTCAGTCGCTAAGACTTAGTCTAAAATCTTATAAAGATAAAAATTACAAGCCTAAAAAATAAATTACAACTTTCAAACGCTTATACATCAATCTATGAAAAATGAAACTTACATTACTTTGGGGTCTAACAAAGAATCCTATCTTGTCATCATCAAAACATCTAACATGAAATTTCCTAACAAAAAGGAACTATCCACTCGCCGAGTTTAAGACACGTGTCATCATGGGTCCAACGGACAAATCCCAAAAAATGTCTATAAATAGTACCTTTTAGGAAACCTTAATTACAAACACAAGAAAAGACGCAGAAACTTTGTTGAAATCCTTCCAATAAAAACTTTCAAATGTCCATATCCAAATCCTTCAAGCTTTTCATACATTCCAAAGACAGTCACCAATATCTCAAACATCTTCCATAGAAGAACCCTCACTATTATTGAGATATTCCAAGTTGTTTCAACTTCCAAAATAAACAAACCCTAGTGACAAAACCCTCCGACCTCTATCCTCTGTGTGAAGAAATAATTATTTCTGAGTGAAAGAAGCTTCTTGAAGAGATCTAAGTGGAGCTGAAGTCTATGTGATCAAGGAGCTCAAGATCATCTTTATTTTATTCATCATTTGTAGAAGTCATGTGTGAAGATTTTAATTATCATTTAGTGGATTTCCTTTGAGTGAAAAGGAGAAAAAGGACGTGGCTGGGATTACATCACCCAGTGAACCTTTCATATCTTGTGTCATCTACATTACAGTTTTATTGTTTTATTTATCATTTGCATATTATTTTTCAAAATTTTAAAATCAGTAAGCGACTAATTGGTAAACTGAACATTAAGTAACCAAAATTACTTTCGATGTGCTAACCCTGATTAAGCGATCTAAGCTTTACCCTACTTTGGTAATTGTTAAAATCACTAAGTCTAAGTTATCTCAATCCTAGCACTTAACCTAGCGCTTTGACTTCCAAAATATTTAAGAGGCAAGAAATTTTTCGAAGTCGAAGAAAACTTCAGAGTCTATTCAACCCCCCCTCCCCCTCAGTAGACCCTTTTCGTATGCCACTTGAGACTAACAAAGGGAAATCTATTTCATACTCAAATCCTGTTTGCATACTTAAAAAGTCCCTATATGGTCTCAAACAAGCCTCTAGGTAGTGATTCTCTAAGTTTTCCACTACTTTTATTGAACCAGGTTTTATTCAGTCTCAATGTGATCACTCTATAATCACCAGACTGGATCATCTGACTTTGCTGCATTGCTGGTTTATGTGGATGATTTGGTTTTAACTGGCACTAGTGCGAAGATTATTACTAAGAAAAAGGAATATTTGGACAATAAGTTCAAGATTAAGGATCCAAGAAATCTTAAGTATTTCTTGGGCTTTGAAGTCACTAGAACAGATGATGGTGTGTATTTGAATCAAAAGAAGTATGCTCAGGACATAATCACTGATGCAAGTTTAGTCAATGCTAAAACCAGCGCCATTGCTATGGAACAAAACCATAGGTTAAATCAAACAGATGGCAATAAATTGGATGGTCCATCTCTATATAGGAGGTTAGTTGGGAGAATAATATATCTTACTATCTCCAAACTTGATTTGGCTTATTCAGTTCATATCTTGAGTTAGTTCATGACAACACCTAGAGACATGCATCTACACATGGCATTTAAGGTACTCAAGTATGTGCAGGGATCCATAGATCAAGGGTTGTTGTTTCCAGCCAATTCAGTGTTAAAGTCACAAGCATTTTGTGATCCATAGGCTGCTTGCCCCATGAAAATAAAGTTAGTAACTGTTTATTACGTAAAACTTGGAGAGACTTTGATTTCCTAGAAAACTAAAAAGAAAAATATTGTATCTAGGTCATCAGCAAGCCAAAATAGAGAGCAATGGCATCAACATGTTGTGAGATAACCTAAAATCATTTAAGGAATTACAAGGGAATGGTTTAACACCTGTGCTACTTGCTTGTCACAATCAGGCAGTGCTACATATAGCATCTAATCCAGTTTAAAGGACAAAGCATATAGAGCCGGATTGTCATTTAATTAGACAGAAGCTACAAATAGGCAAGATTAATCTAAGTTACATCCCTACAAAGATACAACTTGCTGACTTATTCACAAACGCACTGGGGAGGCCACAATTACATTTTTTACTTGGCAAGTCAGGAATTTGCAACATGTTGCACTTTCCTACTTGAGGGGGAATGTTGAGGATCACAAGATAATGAAGTCATTTAGCATGCCGGCTGGATCTTTGGAGCCGATTCTGTTAAATTAGTTTTCAGGGGTGTTTTTGTAAATAGCCAGACCCGAGTCTGTTATATTAATTATCAGGGGTGTTTTTGTAATTAGTAGAGTTAGTTTAGTTTGTTACAGATATTTTAAGATCCTTCTGGATCCTTTAACATTGTGTGTGTATATATTCTACATATATATATCAAGGGGGAACTAGGCACCTCTTCGTCGCCCTCGTCCACACCGGATCACATCCCATTTTTCCCTCCTTTTTTTTTTGGGTCGCCCAGCTTTAAAACGACGCCGTCCTTTCTTTCTTTCTTTACGCCGCTCTCCGCCTCGAACAAACCACGCCGTAGTCCACTGTGTTTCCTCACCGCCTTCTCTTCCATTCTTCAAGACGTGCGCACATTTTCCGCCTCCACGCAGCAGCGGCGTCTAAGTCGGCCTCGCCCGATGCTGTGGTGTACCGTCTATTTCTTCTCCCTTCAGTTCAGTATACGCCGCCTCCTCTCCGGCCAAAGCCCGCCGTGGCCGCCGTATCGGGGAAATATACTGTAATCGTCGATTTTAACTGAAGGTGTGTTATTTTAGTTCATTTTTTTTACGATTTTAGCTTTTATATATTAGTTTATGTATGTATTTTGAATTTCTTTGATTGTGATCTTAATTGCATAATGCTTCAATTTTTTTAATTCTTTTTGACAAAATTGAAATTAAAGTTTAAGGAACTAAAAGAATAAACACTTGTAGATCCAGCCGACGCCGGACTAAAATTGCAGAATAAAGTTTAAGGAACTAAAAGTTTAAGGAACTAAAAGAACTAAAATTGCAGAATAAGTGATGTAAATTGTGTGGTTTTTTCCTGTTTCAGTTCTCTTTCACTGCGCCCGACGCCGCCTCCCCCTGAGTTTATCAAGGCGTTGGATTCAAAACTTAGAAAGAAGAAAATTTACGCGACAATTTATTCTGCTAAACTAATTTTTGTCCTTTTAGGTTAAAAGTTTGCCCATCCTATGAAGTTCATATGTTTTATTTTTGCTTTTAGTATTTCCTTTTCAGTGCTGAAGTTGGAACATGGAACGATTTTTTTTTTTTCCCCATTATTATATGTTTTCTTCAAATTTGAAATGGAGATTCTCTCTGATTTTCACAGGTCTTTGAAATGACTCCAACTCACTAATGGGATTCTACAGTATGATTTGATAAGTTAGCTAGCTTCAATATATAAGTGACTCACATTTTAGCAGCATAAACTACGAATAATTTAAAGCTTTATAGCATTAATCCTCTTAATCGGATGCAAATTGTACATGTATTTCTTATAAATTTGTCTCAGTTAAACAGTAGCTGGCATAGTAAAATGCTTCGCTGCAACAATTGTACATTTACATTTGTTCAGGTATGATACTGCATTGGGTAACGCCTACAAATTCTAACTGAGCTTCAGCACTTGCGCAATTCAACTTCTGGGGCAGGCAACCATGGAAGCTCCTCTCTGACACAACATTTTCCTCTCTGAAAGCCAACTTTGAAGAACTGCTTTATGCTGATGAAAGTTAATACTGAGCTTATCCGAAGTGGAAAACTCGAAGATGCAAAAACATTGTTCGATATATTGTCGCAGCGAAACACCGTCACTTGGAAATCATTGCTCAGTAGGTATGTTAAAAAGTTAGCATAACGATTGAAGTGTATAACATGTCACTGACTCGTTAAACCCCAATATCTATTGTTGCTCTTTCTAGGCCTTTGTGTATCTGACGTATATATTTTATCAAAAATATATTCAGTAGTTCTGTGAGTTTTTCCACCGGAAAGTTACTGAATTTGTTATTAATTAATTCGATCAATTAAACACATTGATTATTTAACTCTCAATAATTTGATAATGTGGATTATGTGTTTTTCTATAATGGCATCACATATTTTTTTTCTCAATATCTGTACAAGTTATCAAACTTTTATGGTTATCCTTATGTATAGACTCTTATGGACTTTTTAAATGTTATGCTTATTAAGCAAATAGAAATTCAATGATGATGATTTTACAAGTCTGAAGATGATGATGATGATATATGTATGTGCGAGTCAGACTTACGCTGAGCGTGGCAATCATCAGTCTCAGGCAACACTTGGATTTGGTAGTTTTATAATAAGATATTATGTACACCCTTTTTTTTAATAGTTTTTCTGAGATGAATGTTTGCTATTCTTGATATTCTGTAGGTGGTTGGTGAACGTCTCTTCTTTATGTGCATTTCCCATTCTCTAAATATGTACACAAGTAAGTTCAGTGCAACCTCTCTCCTGATAAGTTGTCACAAAGAATGTCTGGCTCATACTTTAGGATTGTTTGATTAACATAAACACTTATTTTCATTATTTCTCATTTTGACATTATTCTTAGGATAAGTATAGAGTACCTCCTACTGTCTTTTTTTCCTTCCTACGAAAACGGCCTCGTCTGTCAATCTGTCAACATGGCGGGTGTCTTTGCTGAAATTCATCGACGTGGATGTATCTCCTGCAAACACAATGTACGGATTCCGCTTTCGAACACACGAAATTCATCGCCATCTGTCACCCGTAACTTTGAGATTTGATTCTTCTCGTTCATAGGACTTTCCATTTCTGTATATTCATTTATGCTTTTTCTTGATTTTGTGTTTTGATTTAAAAGGCTGATATTGTCATTAGAGGATGTTAGTTATATTTGAAACTTGGTATCATGAGCAGATTGCAACAATTTTTCTACTGGAGCAGTGTTTTGGTTATTCGAGTACAGTGGGGCATTGTTATTGTGCAGTGTATATTATTTGATATAGACTTGGAGGATAAAATCAAGCTTCTTGATCTTCATTTTATGATGAGCTTTTAATGATTTTGATATGGATCTTGAGGAAATGGTTATTTAGGAAATAATGGTGTGTCTGTTAATTGCAGATACCGTGCCTCTGTAAATGTATTCGGAAGATAAAGAACAACTTACTGAATGAAAATTACATAAATAAAGGTGAGTTTTTGGCAGGTGTTTTTAGAAAGAAATGGGAACAAAGGTGCTTTATTTGACTATGGGAAGTTGCTTGTTAAGCTACATGTTAGTTGGCGTTTTTGTAAACTTTATATGCTACCGTAACCTAGACTTTTGGTACAAAAAAATGTAAGCCTCCGTCGATGTAATTAAAACCAATGAATGTAGTTTTACCATAAATAGCTTCAGTTTTGGTGTATGATTTGAAAATACATGTTGACTAAATTCATTATCTCTGAATTGACATTCTTTCGGAGTTTCGGTTTGAGAAACATTAGGGGTTCGCTGATACTATCATCAAGGGATGTTGGTTATGTTTGAAATTCAGATTACTTATTAAATAAAGCTTGATAATCTTAAATGAGCCCAAATTCATTTGATTTACACACAAAAAAATACTTTAGGACTGAAAATTACATCACAGGTATAAAAGGATTCGTACCGGGCACCGTCACCGCGCATTGCGCGGTGCCCCGTTAACTAATATATATATAGATAGATAGATAGATGTTTGTATAGCTTGTAATTCAGTTCAGATAATTCAATTTCAGTACCGAATGAAAGTTCCTTTCAATCACAAAATCTGCTCTCATTTGTTCTTCATTTTCAGTGAGTTTATTAATTTTTTAACATTGTATATATATATATATATATAGATAGATAGATAGATAGATAGATAGATAGATATAGATATAGATGTTTGTATAGCTTGTAATTCAGTTCAGACAATAGTATTTCAGTACTGAATGAAAGTTCCTTTCAATCACAAAATCTGCTCTCATTTGTTCTTCATTTTCAGTGAGTTTACTGATTTTAACAACCATACAGTGAGTTTATTAATTTTCACAATCATATTTAAGAGCTTGGTTTGATTTAATTATGATTAAATTGCTATAATCATGTCTTTCAGATGATTGTCGTTTTCTTTTGGTAAATATGATAGGGAGGGAGGGAGGGAGTTGCTCATTGAATCTGATGTATCAAATATTGTTATTTAGACTCATGTTCATTATACAAAGGCTCAAGGCCCAATACAGGCTCAAAACCCATCATAGGATTAAAGATCCGTGCTAAGTAAGGATAGCAAGTTGTGTCGTTCCTTGACCCGAGCCCACCCGAGTGATCTTCCTGTTAAAGGTAGACACCTATCATTATCTTACAAATGTTCACCAACCATCCGTACAAGGTATGTGCTATAAATTCCTCCTCACTTTATTTATTGAGGGTTGGAAATCTGAAGAATATTTTCTCTAGCTATAGCCTCGTATCTCCAAAGTAACGAGCCTATAGACTGAGAAGTACGTTTCTTTACATATAAAATTGGGAGTTAGAATCATCTACTGAGTACGACCCTGGCTATATAGTTTACTATAGAACTACGTTGACTTGATCCTAATTTTATACGTAGGTAGATCAGTTAATACTAAGTACAGTCCATAATCATTATCATCATACACATAACACGGTTCGAGTTCTTCCAGACTGGTTAGATTTGAATCCGAAGATTTGAGTTAGATCAGAATCCAAGGTAGATTCCTCAACTTTCCACGGCAACTCTCTCTCTCTCACGAATCAGGGCCAATTTTTTCATTGGATCCAAGTTTAAGACTTTCAATTGCAACTTTCGATTATCTCACGACTCAACCATTCTTCCAAAAGTGTCCTGAATGGGCAATTTATCTATTTAAAAATTGAAATTAATGGATAAAATTATGAAATCTCATAACCTAGTGCTAAATCAAAAATGGGGTCCTACAAATTTTCATAAAGGAGTTAAATTTCAGGAAAAGGAAGACATAGATTAGAACCTGAGCTCGTATAAGCAACGTATCATTTCTTTGGTCATTTTAGATTCCCCCATTAGACATTCATTTTCTTTGGTCATTTTAAACTCCATGTCCAGATTTCTAGTCTCAGAAAAACATCGAAAATGATGAAGTTTCTCTGTTCGACAGAGCCGGATAGCTGCTCCTCTGTCCGACTAAATGATACAACCGTTTCTTCCAATTCCCCACATTCTGAGATCTGATAATAATTTGTTGTTAGTATATGCTTAGTAATCAGAATACGTGAGTAAAATGCTGTGTGGTAAATATAGCTGGAATAGGTTGGCACCTTGTGGTAAATATTCGGTTTAAACAGCAAGGCATTTGCATCGAAAACGAAGGAACAGCATCACATTCTTTCAGTGCATAGTATTTTCCAGGAAAAATTTCCAGCAAACTTGGCATTACATAACAAATAGTACAGGTCATAAAATGGGATGCATAAACTTTTTATACTACAAAAAAGAGCAGCTTTCTCATTTGGACAACTGCAAGCAGTTTGATAAAGTGATAAGGGAGAGGGCATGGGCTGGGGATAAAGGTCTAAGCTATAAACAGTGACGGCAAAGTAACCATATCAAATTACTAAGAGTCTATAAACAGTAAAGGCAAAGGACTATGGAGTTCTAACAAGAAAACTCCTCAAACAAACTAGCAGACAACCATAAGCAAGTGGTATCAATATCTAAGCTTAAGAATGGTGGTGTATAAACAGACATGGATTAGCATATTTGTATCACCAGAATCACAATTCTAAAAAGCGCCCTTCTCAAATAGTTCAAATCTGTATTCCATATGAATTCCCTACTCCAGTTAGCCACCGTTTAATTAGTTTCCGTCCCCTGGAAATTATCTTTGTTAGCTAAAAGTATAAATTCATCTTTAGTACAATTTTGTAAAAAAAAAGGTATTTTCAATTCGAATTTCAAGTCTCGGCTTCTCTATATAACCAAATCTTGGAATCTTTTGGATAAACTAATGGTTCACTATATCAGTTCCAATTTTCAAACATAAGATATATTCAATTCATTGATTGGCGCAACAGACATTAATTAGGCTATCCATGTGCGAATTCACACGAGTTTACTTGAATAACATGTTTAGCTAACTAGTCATATTCCAGTAGATTCCAGATACATCTAAAAGACAAAATTAAGACAAAATTAATACTGTCATAATGTTAAATCAAAAGCTAAAAGAGATGAGCCAACAACTACATACCATTGCACCACTAATAACATGTGGTGCAGCAGCATCACAAACATCCCTTGTGGTCTTTGGACATATTTGAGTGTTCAAACAGTACAAACATATCCAGCCTCACTCTAGCAACAAAAGACACAGAAAAGTCTCAGACAGCTCAGAGTCCTTACCAAGAGTTCATTTCAAACAAGCAAAAGGATTCTAAGGAGGTTTTGGGAATTCCGAACATGGGATAATTACAACTATCTACATCTCACATGGACCCATCAAACAATCGTGATAGTCAGTCACGTGACTTGAAAGCATTGGAATTACTGGTAAAGTTAACTGTCATAATAAACTGGTATGTATACATGATTAGTTGTGAATACTCGAAAGAACAAAAAAGAACAATTCAGAAGCTCCTTCAACTACAATGCAAAACATCAAAAGTGGTTATAAGTGTTGGGAACCATCAGAAGCTAGTAACATAATGGCAAAGCTAAAAAGGGCCTTGTGCAGGCAGCAATATATGGCGTGCCACATCAAATTCAAATGATTAGACTGGTACTGCACGCAAAGGATATAGCTGTTGTATCCGCATAATTTAAATAAATAAACGAAAAGCCTATTTTTTGTCAAAAAATGAAGGAAAAGAAAAGGTAAAAAAAAAAAAAAAAAAAGCTAATTAATATAACAAGCTAATTGTGTGTACATAGATATTTGATAATGTAAACAAAAAAATAAAATAAAAAATACATTAATGCAAATGCATAAATTAGGATTCAGAATACATAGTCTAATTTAAGATAATTGAATAAATTAGTCCCACAATAGATAGAATATTATATTAAATAGAAGATCAAACAGGAGCCAAGCTCTCGATGAATTGAAAAGATGCCTGAATATCCAATGCTGTGTTGCCTTGTGTGTTATAGATTCCATATTATGTCAAGTCAAGAACCTTAAAAGAACCCGAAGAAAACCAATAAGTAAAAATCTTCCCCGTAACATGAAACAACACAAACGACGACTCTTCATCTTCTTCTTCATACTCCCCTCCTCTAACCATCCCCAGAACGCCGACCTCACCATCCAATTCATCCGCGACAAGAGGATTCACAATTTCACGGTACTTTTCAACCCAACCAAAATTATTATTATTATCATCAGACGACATCTCATGTATTAACAAAGAGTTCTCTTCAAGCTCATGCGACAAAAAAATAGTCAAACAATGCAACTTTCTATTTGATTCCATCAAATACTTCTTCTTCTCTTTTTCTTTTATTATAGGAACTCCCGGACGAGTTCTTTTCCCTGGCCTTCTTTGCCACGGAGTTTTGAGGAGTCCAGCAAGTGTTCCAAGACTGCCCCTGTCGAGATCAAAGTAAAACGATCTAGGTACACTAGTTCGAATCCAATATATCCCATTATTCCAGAAAATCCCATTTTGAAATTTGGCGTGAGATGGGGCAGTAAAAGCAGCCTCCCCTCCCAAACCCCCCGAATTCCACGTATGTGTCTCCGAATCATACACATCAGCCCTATACGTATTCCCTCCTCGCGAGTTATCTGTCGTCCTCATACAAATAACTTTGTAATAGGGTGATCTTGTGGGATCAAAAGCCAAAGAAAGCCCAGAAATTAGCGCCCTCTTTTTACTCTTGTCACAAAGTAAGATGTTGTCGATGAACAAGTTTCTAGATTGCCTGGTGGTGGGATTGTGAACAAAGTAATCTTTGCGGCCACACTGGGTGTTTTTGGCCTCGAGCAATAGCAAACCATGGGCAGATTGAAGGATTTTCGTGTATCGGTAATCGAAACTGTAGGGAACGAAAATTTGAGTGGTGGGATTGAAGTAGTAAAACTTGCCCGTATTCTGATAGCCCACACCCTGAAAGATGAAAGAAGTTGGCTGGCGGAGGCGAAGATGGCGCTGGGTATGGGAATAAGAGAAATAGGGGGCGGAGATAAGAGCCTGCCAATGTTTGCTTACCGATTTGAATCTGACAAGGGGTTTTGCCGGGAGGAGGGTCAATATTTCGATCAATACATCCTCGTTTCCGCCGACTTTCTCCGCTGACGACGACCTATGATTCTCGGATGATTCTATGTTGCACCAAATCTTCTCCGCTGTTAATGTATTGCAGCAGCAAACCTCCGTCTTTTCAAAGACAACTCCATCGAAAATATAATGGATATTAACCTAAAATAACAAAAAATCCCGATCGATTCTCTTCTCTGTTTCAGCTCAACTTTTAGAATCGATACTATAAATAAATTGAGGAGGAGGAGGACTGTAACTTAGGTTTACTACTTAGGTTGGCCTGAGGGACGGATTGTGGGGACTTCGGACTCTTTTTAGGGTTATGCGTGTAGGTACTTAGGGTATGGCTCCTCCAAATATATACATATACTCATATATATATTGTGTGTGTGTATTTATGGTAAGTTCTTTAAAGCTTTATTTAATTGCTCGGTTTTTTTAAACCAAAGATCACTTAGTCTGTGTTTATATTGATAGATTTGGACCTGAAAATTTCAAATTCCCTGCTCAAATTCATTCTTTGCTGTTTGATACCAATTTTAAAAAAATAAATTTCAAATCCATTTTAGGGGTGAGTGGATTTGAAACCCATTTTCTAATGGATTTCAAAATGGGTTTCAAATCCACTACCACAACCTGTCATTTGAAATTCACTCGAACTAAACTCAACATATTTTTTACACACATTTACACACACACATCAAACTTTTTACACATACAACATATTTTTTACACACACAACATATTTTTTACACACATTACACACTTTTTACACACATTACACGCTTTTTACACACACAACATATTTTGTACACACATAACACACTTTTTACACACATTACACACTTTTTACACACAATGCACACTTTTTACATACACAACACACTTTTTAAAACACAATACACATTTTCACACACAATGCACACTTTTTAAAACACAATACACATATTTTCACACACAATGCACACTTTTTACACACACTGTACATATTTTCACACACACTCATACTTTTTACACACCACACTTTTGCACTCACAACATACTTTTTACACATAGTGCACACTTTTTACACAAAAAAATATATTTTTTACACACAATGCACATATTTTCACATACACTCCATACTTTTTACACACACTGCACATATTTTCACACACACTCCATACTTTGTACACACACTATACATATATTCACACACACTACACACTTATTACACATACTGCACATATATTCACACATATTACACACTTTTTACACACATTGCACACATTTTCACATACACTACACATTTTTTACACACACAACACATTTTTTACACACTTTTGACTCACAATGCACACATTTTACACACAATGCACACTTTTTACACACACTGCACATATTTTCACACAGACTACATTTTTACACACACTGCATATTTTTTACACACACACTTTTTATACATACTGCACATATTTTACACACAATGCAGACTTTTTGCACACACTGCCCACATTTTCACACACACTCCATACTTTTTAAACATACTACGCGTATTTTCACACACACTACATACTTTTTACGCACACTGCACACTATTTATACACACTGCAAACTTTTTACACACTGCATATTTTTACACATAATGCATACTTTTTACACATAATGCATACTTTTTACATACACTACACATATTTTGACACACACTCCATACTTTTTACACACATAACACATTTTTCACACACACAACATACTTTTTACACACTGTATACTTTTTAGTTTTTACACACTTTGCAAACTTTTTACATACACAACACACTTTTTACACACACAACACACTATTTACACACAATGTATATTTTTTACACACAATGCATATATTTTCACACATAATGCACATTTTTTACTCACACTGCACACATTTTCACACACGCAACACACTTTTTACACACAATATATTTTTTACACACATTACGCATTTTTTACACATAATGCACTCTTTTTACACACATAATGCACACTTTTTACATATTCAAAGCACATAATTTACGCACACTCACACATTTACACATTCAGAGCATATTTTTACACACACTACGCATATTTACACACATAGAGCATATAGTTTACACACACTACACATATTTTCACACACAATACACACTTTTTACACTCATTAAACACTTTTTACACACACTGCACATATTCACACATACAGAGCACATATTTTATATACACTACATATTTTTTGCACATATTACACACTTTTTTACAAACACTGAACACATTATATGTGTAAATGTGTGTAAAATGTATGTCGTGTGTGCAAAAAGTGTGCATTTTGTGTAAATGTGTGTTGTGTGCTTAAAAAGTGTGCAAATGTGTGTTGTGTGTGTAAAAAGTGTGCTGTCTGTGTAAATAGTGTGCAAAATGTATGTAGTGTTTGTAAATGTGTGTAGTGCGTGTAAAAAATATGTATTATGTGTGTTAAAGTGTTTAGTGTGTAAAAAGAGTGTTGTGTGCATAAAAAGTGTGCAGTGTGTGTGTAAATGTGTGTAATTTGTGTAAAATGAGTGCAATATGTGTAAAAAGTGAATGTGTAGCATGTGCGTAAAAGGTGCATAATGTGTGTAAAAAGTGTTTAATAATTGTAAAAAATATGGATTGTGTGTAAATGTGTGTTGTGTACGTAAAAAGTGTGCATTGTGTGTAAATGTGTGTTGTATGTGTAAGTAGTTTGTAGTGTGTGTAAAATGTCTGTAACAAGCGTGCAGTATGTGTAAAATGTGCGTAAAAAGTGTGAAGTGTGTAAAAAGTGTGTTTTGCGTATAAGAAGTGTGCAATCTGTATAAATAGTGTGCAGTGTATATAAAATATATGTAGCATGTGTAAATATATGTAGTGTGTGTAAAAAATACATAGCGTTTGTGTTAATATTTTTAGTGTGTGTAAAAACTGTGTAATGCATGTAAAAAGTGTGTTGTGTGTGTAAAAAGTGTGTAGTGTATGTGTAAATGAGTGTAGTTTGTGTAAAATGTGTGCAGTGTGTGTAAAAAATGTGTTGTGCATGTAAGAAATGTGCAGTGTGTGTAAAATATGCGCAGTGTGTGTAAAAAATGTGTTGTGAATGTAAGAAGTGTGTAGTGTATATAAAATGTATGTAAAAAATATGCAGTGTGTGTAAAAAGTATATTGTGCGTATAAGAAGTGTGCAGTTTGTGTAAATATGTATAATGTGTGTAAAATATATGTCTAAAGTGTGCAGTGTGTATAAAAAATATGTAGTGTGTGTGTGTAAAAGGTGTGTTGTGAGTGAAAGAAGTGTGCAGTGTGTGCAAATGTGTGTAAAATATATGTAAAAAATATGCAGTGTGTGTAAAAAGTGT
Organism: Buddleja alternifolia; assembly: GCA_019426215.1. Lineage (NCBI taxonomy): Eukaryota > Viridiplantae > Streptophyta > Magnoliopsida > Lamiales > Scrophulariaceae > Buddleja > Buddleja alternifolia. The sequence continues at coordinate 20,560,386 of CM033401.1, forward strand.
ATTGTGCGTAAAAGAAGTGTGCAGTGTGTGTAAATATGTGTAGTGTGTGTAAGTTATGTGTAAAAAATGTGTAGTAGTGTGTGTAAAAAATATGTAGTGTGTATGTAAAAAGTGTATTGTGCATGTAAGAAGTGTGCAGTGTGTGTAAATGAGTGTAGTGTGTGTAAAATATATGTAAACAATATACAGTGTGTGTAAAAAATATGTTGTGAGTATAAGAAGTGTGTAGTGTGTGTAAAATATGTATAAAAAGTGTGCAATGTGTGTAAAAAATATATAATATGTGTGTAAAAAGTGTGTTGTGCATATAAGAAGTGTGCAGTGTGTAAATGTGTGTAGTGTGTGTAAAATATATGTAAAAATTATGCAGTGAGTGTAAAAATTGTGTTGTGCATATAAGAAGTGTGCAATGTGTGTAAATGTATATAGTGCATGCAAAATATGTGCAAAAAGTGTGCAGTGTATGTAAAAAATGTGTAGTGTATAGGTAAAAGGTGTGTTGTGCGTGCAAAAAGTGTGCAGTATGTGCAAAATATATGTAAAAAATATGCAGTGTGTGTAAAAAATATATTGTGCATATAAGAAGTGTCCAGTGTATGTAAATGTGTGCAGTGTGTGTAAAATATGTGTAAAAAGTGTGCAGTGTGTGTAAAAAGTGTGTTGTGTGTGTAAGAATGTGCAGTGTGTGTAAAAGTGTGTTGTGTGTGTAAAAAGTTTGTAGTGTGTAAAATATGTGTAAATGTGTGTAGTGTAATATAAAAATTAAATAAAATATTGAATGATTTTAAATGCTCTAGATTTATAGCCAAACAATGAAATTGAAATCCACGGATTTGGAAATTCTTTTATAAATCCATATATAGCCAAACAAGAAATTTCTAATGGTGTGGATTTCAAATCCAAGGGGTTTGAAATCCATTTATTTCAAATCCCTTGCCAAATCCAAATCCTTCGATCCAAATACAGCCTTACAGTGCAATTGATGAGAGGTTAGGATTTTAAGTTGGATAGTATGAGTTCGATTCTCACCCTACCCTCAATTTATATCCCCCTTTTGCTTTCAATAATATCCAGTGTTCTGAAAATCGGACACGACAGCGAATCGAAAAAGTGACCGGGTCACGGGTCACCAGTTCAACCATCGAGTCAACCAGGGTCGAACCGGTGACGTCATAATTATGCAATAAATAATAATTAATATACTATTAAATGTATAAAATATGAAAATATGAAGAAAAAAAAGTGTATTTCCTATATATATATATATATATATATGAAAAAAATATGTATTTCCTATATTGGAGGGGCCAATTTCAGATTTTTAGATTTGAAAGGGGTTAAGTTTAGATTTTTAGATTTGAAAAGGTTGAATTTCATTTATTTTCAAAATCGCCCGATTTAACCGGTTTTGATCGGTTTTGAGCCCTGAACAGTTTTTTTGCATAATCAGACCGGTTTGACAACCAGTTCCGGTTTTAACTCGTCGGATCAACCAGTTCGGTCCGATTTTCATAACATTGATAATACAATTTTGACCCTCAATTTATATCCTTTTGATTTTATCCAAAAAAAAAAAAATTATATCCTTTGGCTTTAAGAATTAGTTGTTATTTTATATTCTTTTCTTATTATTATGTTTTAAAAATTTTGCGTTTGGTTTATATTTTGATTTTTTATGTCATTTAATTGTTCATTAATTTATGATAAACAAAGCATTCTCTTTAACTATAACTTTTAAAGAATTGCTCGCATATTTTGAAAGCACATTAGTTTATTTAAAAGTTAATATTATATTTTTTTCACCTGTGTTACCTTTTATTTTAATTATTTCTTAAAACTAAAATAAGTTTAAACATTCAGTTATAAATACTTATCGGGAAAATTTTGTTTCAGTAGTAATCCAGGCCCTCCCAATAGTGCATTCCTGGATTATAGCAAATGTTAAATTTGATAAGATTGTGTGGCGATGATGATGATGATGATGATGATGATGATGATGATGATGGCGGTGGGTATCGAAATAAGATAAAAAGGGGGTAGAGATAAGATGTGGCAGTGTACGCTTACCGATTTTGATTTGATAAGGGGTTTTGGTGGGATGAGGGTTAGTGTTTCCATCAATATATCATTGTTACCGCACACTTTCTCTGCCGCCGCCGATGTATGTGTTCACACAAATTTTCGACTCTGCAATTTAAAAAACAATAAAATATAATATGGACAAATAAATAATTTGATTTAAAGGAATTACAATTTATGAGAATAAATCTCCTAACGAAGGCTAATCCCCTGATTCTTCACTCCAAACATGATTCAAGGGCTGGAAAGCTTGTTCTTGAACCAAAAGTGTATTTCTCCTCAGATTTGTTGAATAAGAAGTGAACACCTTGATCTGGGTTGTATTTCGGATACAACTTGGACCAGTCGAAGTATGGAATGAAACCAACCAACCGGAGATGAATAGATTTTGGATTGTACTTAATATCACGAGATGCCTACGTACCTATGGAGGATCAAGTCTAACGTAGTTCCAATAAAAAGATTATCTCGAACATATACCTCGTATTTATATATGGGTCTCACTCTAATTCAAGATCGTCTTTATGGTTCATTCGGTGTAGAGAAAGAGAGGATGAGAGAATCCTGGAAAGAATATTGCATGTCATCTTCTGATAAGAGGATCATCTATTTATAAGTGATGTCGTGTACGGAAGGGACTCTGACAGGTGCTCCATGGAGATGCAAACACGTATGATGATCTCAGTCACTCGGGTCGGGTTCATTAGTCCGTTGGGTCGTAGATCTGGGCCTTTGTTAGGCGGGGATACAAAATTGGGCTTGATCTTTCACTCTGGGCCCAGTTTCGAGTTATCTATATTAATTGGGCTTTTTGGTAATGTTTAAGGTGTGCCCAATTTTTTGGGCATATCATCTAGCCACCACTTCGTAGTGCAGATAATAAGCGTGAGGCACAACACTTCGTTATCAATGGTACAAAGTATATATGTCTGTACTATCGTGAGATATTATTGCTATCATTTTTGGTGCTTGTGTCTGTGCATTTGGGATGATTAATTGCATCATTAATGTGCCGTAATTTCTCCCTAAGACCGAGCGCATTTATTAGTGCAATGTAACTTAGTAGTTGACAAGTGGTGGTTTCGGGGTGAAATTCTATGTATTGGTCTCGGCCCAGCCACAGCCGTTGGATCCCCCCACATGGGGGGGGGGGGGGTTAAATGGCAATTTGACCCCCCCCCCCCATTAGGGGGATCCAACAGTTGTGGCTGGGCCGAGACCATTGGTCTCGGCCCAACATAGAATGCCCCGATTTCGGGTGTAAGCGCAATGATTATATCTTCTGTGCGGTGCATGCTTTCTCTGTATTTGAAACGACTGTTTGTTTTGTGCCCTTTTGATTTGATATTCCAAACTTAATCTGGTCATCCATTCTTCGCATCCCATACCTTATAAATATTAGGTAGGTTACTTTAATTCTTACTTGATTTTGTTTACTGTCTACAGAGAGAAAGTTTATTGGTAAATCGCCGCTCCGATCTGTTTGTGGAGTTCGCCGCCTCGTCCTTACGTCATTTTTATCGTCTTCCTAGGTACTCTATTTTCTTGTCCTTCCAATTATTTTTTGTCTTATTTCATGGATCATCATAGTGATAGGAAATCTTTATCTGTTAATAATGAAGCATCCGACGCTAATGTTAGGTGTTATGCCCTCTATGCTATTGAGGAATTAGATTGAAGAGGACGTTTTATTTAAATTGTATGAACATTATTATTGATTAATAAAAGGCATTGAGTTTGTTCTTATAAATCTAATTGTGGCATTGAATGTATTGAACAAATAGATCCTTAAGATCAAGGTGTACTCATCACTGCTTATTTGATAAGTAGGAGCACTGGTGGAGTTAAGTGCTTGATCTTATTAAGATGGTTCGCGAGTTAAAGAATCTAAATTGGGCATTTAGATTCAATTCGTATGATACTTGCTTCGACAAGAAAAGTGCTAAGTCTCACACTGATTGTATAGTGGGAACTGGTGTGATTAATATGGTTAACGGAGTTAACATATTCGAACATGACTCGTTGTAATCCTATCACATGGGTTTTTACTCAGTGACAGTCAATGATGAGAATTACCGTCATAACAGTATGAGTGAACTTTAGACCTGAGGAGTCATTTACATTGTGCTAGTACCATTGAATAAGTTATTAGAGTAGTTAGGTCCAATCACCCATTGGTGGGGTCGACCTTGAAGTACGATTCAATTGGTGCGTTCGACAATGGAATATGGACTGCCAAAAAGGAATTCACTGTCTCGAAAATAAACGAGAAGTAACCTACCTGTATTGAAGTAGTAAAACTTGCCTGTATTCTGATAGCCCACACCCTGAAAGTTGAAAGAAGTTGGCTGGCAGCAGAGGCGAAGATGGCGCTGGATATGGGAATAAGAGAAATAGGGGGCGGTGATAAGAGCCTGCCAATGTTCGCTTACCGATTTGAATCGAACAAGGGGTTTTGCGGGGAGGAGGGTCGATATTTCAATCAATACATCCTCGTTTCCGCCGACTTTCTCCGCCGGCGATGACCTATGATTCTCGGATGATTCTATGTTGCACCAAATCTTCTCCGCCGTTGTTATATTGCAGCAGCAAACCTTCCGTCTTTTCAAAGACAACTCCATCAAAAATATAATGGATATTAACCTAAAATAACAAAAAATCCCGTTCGATTCCCTTTTCTGTTTAACGCAACTTTTAGAATCGATACTAATAATAAATTGATGAGGACGAGGAGGATGTTAGCTCAATGAATATCAGTGGTGAGCTTTAAGTATAACCATGAGAGAGACTTGGGAGAGTGAGAGAGAGAGGGAGTTCAAAGAAGAATTTTATTCAATAATATCTTCAAAGTTGTTACAATACAACTCCCTTTCCCTTTTTTATACGGTTCTTTTTAAAAATATCTCAAACTAACTCTAACTAACTAATCAGCTGGATGTTCTTTATTAATAGGTCACGTGTCACCTTCTAATTGGTCCCCAATTTCTAAAACCCTTGTAATCTGATTTAGGGCTAATTTGCTTGTTGACTCCAAAACGATGTCAGAATGAGAGAGACACTCTTTCACTAATAAAAACGTAACCTCCGTTTTTACACTTCTTCTCAATTCTTGATAATACTCCCCCATATAAGACTTGACCTCAATTCTTAAACCCTCAACTATGGAAATTAAGAGCTAATTGTAGGGGTGCCCACGAGCCGAGCTCGAGCCGAGTTTGGCCAAAATTTTGGGCTCGAGCTCGAGTTTGAGCCAAGAATTTTGAGCTCGGGCTCGACGAGTCTCAAAAAATTGAGCTCGAGCTCGAACACATTCGAACTCGACCCTAGGTCGAGTCGAGCCGAGCCGTGCTCGAGCTTGAGCTCAGAAAAGAAATAAAAAATTAATTTTTTTAATGAATATATATTATATTATTATTAATTTTGTATTAATATATATATATATAATTAAATATAGGCATCATAAATATTTAATATTTAATAACTAATACGTATATAATATTATAAGATATTATATGTATGTATATATTAAAAATTAATAAGATATTATATGTATGTATATATTAAAAATTAATAAAATATTATATTATATATATTAATAAGTATAATTTTTTTTTTTAATTTAGGCTCGTGAGCCTTAGAACAGGCATAGTTGGGCTCGAGATCGGTTCGAGAGAAACGGTCTTGAATTTTATCGAGCTCGAGTCGAGCTTTTTTTGAGCCAGCTCGTCGAGCTCAGAAGCTGGCTCGACTCGATGTGTTAGGTTAATGTCCTCAAATGCCACTAGAGGATTAGAAAATGTTAGGACATTATCAATTTGTAATTGTTTCGAATTCTATCAATAAAAGGCAATTAGTTGTTTTCTATAATATTGGCATTTATATATTGTAATCATCTATAAGTCCATGAACATAAGAGTTAACTATTATATTGGCATTTATATAGTTGAATTTGACAAGGGGTTTGCCGGGAGGAGGATCAGTATTTCGATCAATAAATCCTCGTTTTCGAGGACTTCTCCTCCTCCGACGATCTATGATTCTCGGATGATTCTATGTTGCACCAAATCTTCTCCGCCGTTGATGTATTGCAGCAGCAAACCTTCCGTCTTTTCAAAGACAACTCCATCGAAAATATAATGGATATTAACCTAAAATAACAAAAAATCCCATTCGATTCTCTTCTCTGTTTTAGTGAAACTTTTAGAATCGATACTAATAATAAATTGATGAGGAGCAGGAGGAGGATGATAGCTTAATGAATATTAATTGTGAGCTTTAAGTATAACAATGGCACCAAAGCGTAGTTAATTTGTATGACAAAGACTTGGAAGAGAGAGAGAGAGAGTTGAAAGAAGAATTTTATTCAATAATATCTTCAAAGTTATTACAATACACCTCACTTTCCCTTTTTTATACAATTCTTTCTAAAAATATCTCAAACTAACTCTAACTAACTAATCAGGTGGATCTTCTTTATTAATAGGCCGGATCCACTTTATTAATAGGCCACGTGTCGCCTTCTAATTGGTTCCCGACCCCTTGGAATCTGACTTTGGGCTAATTTGCTTGTTGACTCCAAAGTGACACCGGAATGAAAGAGACGCTGTTTCAGTAATAAAAACGTAACCTCCCTTTTTACACTTGTTCCCAATTCCTGACAATACTTCCCCCGTATAAGACTTGACCTCAAGTCTTAAACCTTCAACTGTGGAAATTGAAAGCTGATTGTAGGGGTGCCCACAAGCCGAACTCGAGTCGAGCCTGGCCAAAATTTTGGGCTCGAGCTCGAGTTCGATGAGTCTCAGGAAATTGAGCTCGAGCTCGAGCTCGTTCAAACTCAAGATTGGGTCAAGCCGAGCCGAGCTCGAGCTCAGAAAAAAATAAAAACATAATGTTTTTTAATTATATTATTAATTTTGTATTAATATATATAATTAAACATAATCATCATAAATATTTAATATTTAATCACTAATACATATATAATATTATAAGACATTATATTATATGTTTGTATATATTAAAAAAATAAATAAATATTATATTATATATATATATTAAAAAAGTATAAAAAAATATTTTTTTTATTTAGGCTCGCGAGTTAGGTCGTGAGCCTCTGAACAGGCATTGTTGGGCTCGAGGTCGGCTCGAGAGAAAAGCACAGCTCGAGCTCAAATTTTCTTCAGCTCGAGTCGAGCTTTTTTCGAGTCGGCTCGATTCGGTAGTAACCCCTAGCTGATTGTGGAGTAATCCTCTCAAGTTGCTTCCTCTTCTGGTAGATGAGACCATCTAATGAGCAACTGCATGACAATGGTATTGTTTCTTTTCACAAATCGACGTGCCAAAATAACATCTGGCACAAGCAAAACCTTTCTTGATCATCAAGTATAGGGAAGGAAGATGACACAATAGCAGTTGGGCTGATAGATTTTTTAAGTAAGGACACATGGAATACATCATGAACTTTGGCAGTAAGGGGGAACTGAAGTCTATAGGCAACTTTACCAATTCTCTCAATCAGTGGAAAAGGCCCACAATACCTAGTATTTGCTTCCAAAGATCACTCTTCCTCAAGGATTGTTGCCTGTAAGGTTGTAGTTTGAGAAACACTAAGTCTCCACACTCAAATTCTCTATTCACTCTCCTCCTGTCAACAAAAGTCTTCATGCGGTTTTGGGCTTTAGAGAGATGTCCTTTCAACTCTTGCACCAACGCCTGTCTTTGTAATATTACCTCTTCCACTCCAGCAACAGTGAAGGGTTGAAATGGACCAATGCTAAAGTGGCTGGGCTTGTAACCATAGAGGACCTCAAAAGGTGTCATTTGAATGGTGGAATGAAAGTTGGGGTGCTACCACCATTCAGCTAGTGGCAAGCACTTTTTCCATTGTTAGGTTGGCCCATACACATACACCTCAAGTAATTCTCGACACACTGGTTCACCCTTTCACACTGCCCATCAGTTTGAGGGTGATAAGTTGTACTCATGGCTAAGTCTGCCCCAAGTATAGTCATTAACTCCTTCTAGAATTGGCTAGTGGAGACCTTGTCTCTATCACTGGTAAAATAGTGGCAGGCAACCTATGAAGTTTGCATATTCCCTCTAAGAATGTAGCAGCCACCTTAGAAGTAGGTAAAGGATGACTTAAGGAAAAGAAGTGCCCATATTTGGTTAACCTGTCCACAACCACCAATATAGTGTCCATGCCCCCAGATAGTGGTAGTTTCTCAATGAAGTCCATACACACATGATGCCAAACTTGAGAGGGGACATATAATGGTTGTAAGAGCCCTGAAGTCATGACATGTTCAACTTTACACAGTTGACATGTAGGGCATTGACTCACAAATGATTTCACATCTTGAGCTACACCAGGCCAAAGAAAAATGTTTTGAAGCCTATATAAGGTACTTTTGACCCCAGAATGGCCCCCTATACTGGAGCCATGCATGGACTAGATTACTTGCTACCTTAGAGGATTGTTATCCACATATAATTTGCCCTTATATCTCAGAACTCCTCCCTTGTAGCAAAACAAGGATACATCCCATGGTTGAAGTGTACAAGTTGCAATAGATTCTTGAGCAAAGCTATCATCTACATATGAGGATGCTAGTTGAGACATCTAAGAAGGTCAAACACTGGTAACAGCTAAGCAGTGAGTATTAGTGATCACATTCCCCTCAAGCCGACAACCCTTTCTAGATAATGCATCTGCAGCTTTGTTCTCCACGCCCTTTTTATATTCAATTTTATAGTTAAAGCCTAGTAGTTTAGCCAAGTATTTCTGTTGCAGTGGAGTAGTGACTTTTTGCTCCAATAAGTATTTGAGACTTTTCAGATCAGTCCTTATAGTGAATTCACATCCCATCAAATAATGCTTCCACTTACTCACTGCCATGACAATAGCCAGGAATTCTTTTTCATAAATGGACAATCCTTGACTTTTGGGGCCTAAACCTTTGCTTAAGTAAGCAATGGAGTGGTGTTCTTGCATGAGTGCAGCTCCTATTCCTAGTTGACAAGCATCAGTCTCTAACACAAAGTGTTTGTCGTAGTCAGGTAAGGCTATGACTGGAGTAGTAGACATAGCCTTCTTTAATTTCACAAAGGCTTTATCTAATGCAGTAGTCAATTGAAGCTGGACCTTTTATAATAATTCAGTGAGTGGCTTGGCTATGAACCCATAATCTTTAACAACTTCCTATAGCACTTTGTAAGCCCCATAAATCCCCTCAAGACTTTAACTGATGACATGTCCCAAATATTCTACTTGAGTTACAGCAAAGAACATTTGGACTTCTTGGTATATAATTCTTGTTGTTATAACCTTTCTAACACTAGTTGCAAATGAGTCATATGAGTCTGCCAATCTGTGCTATACACTAGGATATCATTAAAAAACACTAGTACAAAGTCTCTTAGGTAATCTTTAAACACAGAGTTCATTAAACTTTGGAAAGTGGTTGGAGCATTGGTTAGCCCAAAGGGCATAACCTTGAATTCATAATGGCCACCAACTGAAACAAATGTAGTTTTATCAATGTCTTCACTCCTCATTCTTATTTGATGATAACATACTTTTAAATCTGTCTTATTAGAGAAAATCACTGCTCCTCTCAATTCATCCAATAAGTCTTCAATGATAGGGATGGAAAATCTATCATTGACAGTAATAGAGTTGAGCATTCTGTAATCCACATAGAATTTCCAAGAGTTGTCCTTGTTTTTCACCAAGAGCATAGAAGATGCAAATGGGCTTTGGCTGGGCTGTATAATCCCACTATGTAGCATTTCTTCCACTAACTTTGCAATCTCTTTTCTTTGAGTGTAAGAGTAGCTGTAAGGTTGTTGCTTAAGAGGTTGGGCCCCTTGCTTCAATACAATTGTGTGATCATGGGATTTGAGGGATGGTAGTGTCTTTGGCTCCTCAAAAACCATATTGAAACTGAGTAATAAGCTCTCTAACTCTTCATTTTGATTCTCTGTGTGTTGGTGCATTTTAGTTACTTTTGTGCCCCTTAGTAAGAATATCTCACTAATGTGATCACAAGGCTTTTTGTTAATCACTTTCTACAGTTTAGTACCGGTTATCATTCTCAATACTAGTTCAATGTCAATCCCTTGTAATGTCACAGCTTGGCCTTCTTTATGTATGGATATGTTTTGCTTCTCAAAATCAAAAGTTACAGGCCCAAATTTCTTCATGAGATCCACCCCTAACACCATGTCACATCCCCCTAGTTTGAGCAATCTCACTTCAAATTTGAATTCCTGCTACCCCATAGTCTGCTTGAACTTAGGACATTTTGAGTTACACTCTATCTTATTGCCATCACTACTGTTACTAACAAGGGATTAGTATATTCCAACTCTAATCCAGCCTGTCTAGCCACATGAGGATCCACAAAACTATGGGTACTACCAGTGTCAACTAGTATAGAAATGGAGTTGTTTTTCACTTTACCCAATAGTTTTATGGTGTCTTGCACCCTCTGTCCAGCTAATGCATGGACTGATATATGTAAGTCTTCCTCTAATTCCTCCTAACTCTCCTCTTCCTCATAATCCTCCACCTCTTCAACCAATATCAATAACAGCTTCTTACACTTGTGACCAAAGTGGTATATTTCATCACAATTGAAGCATAGTCCTTGCACCCATTTCTTCTTGGTTTAGTCTTTTCACTTGAGGTATTGTATTCATATTGTTCGGCCTATTAATTGTGGTGGAGATGAAAGAGTTCTGTCTGGGGGATTTAAGATTGTTCACAAAGCTTCCATTCATCTTGCTTCCCCTTTTTGAACCTTAGACATGGCCTCTAAGGAAGATTCCTCTAATTTAGCATAGTGAATAGCTTGCCCGAGTGTAAGTGGGCTAAACATTTGAACCATTGGCTTGATCTCATCCTTGAGTCCACTGATGAAACTCAATACAAAATACTCTTCTATCAAATTTTGATTCATGTTGAGCATAAAGGAATTAAGTTCCTCAAAACTCTCCTGATAGGCAGTAACAAAATGTGTCTGTCTCAACTTGTTGAAATCTCCTACTACACTACCCTTCCCTGCCTGCATGAATCTATCCAGAAGTAGATCAACAAACCTTCCTCCAGACATGTTCTCCCTACCTTCAATATAATCCTGATACCACAAATTTTCCCTCCCTTCTATATTCATAGCAGCTAACAAGATCCTTTTATAGTCACTCATGTGATTCACCAAGAAATGTTTATTACATTTTCTCACCCAACTTCGTGGATTCATACCATCAAAACATGGAAATTAAAGTTTGACACTACGAGTATAATTTCCCATCATATTAGGCATCATATTAGGGTTTCGACTTACATTGGGGTCAATTCCTCCTTCTACTGGGGAAGGACTGTGGTGTCCATTCTCATTCACCTACGAGTGACTCAGAATGTTAATGCTAGGGGAGTACGCTTACATTGGCTCTTTCCCCTTTGTGATATTCAAATTCTTCACAATCTCCTCCATTTGAGCCGCCATTAATCTGCACATTTCTTGCATCATCTCCTGCCTTTGCTGCTCCATTTTCAATTCAATTCTCTGCATATTCTCCAAGAATCTTTATTTGTTCAATCCGCCCACTACTATCCATCCTAGTTTACGGTTTAGTCATTACTACTCCAAGATCGAGCTGTGATGGCCAAAGTAGCTCAATGAATATCAATGGTTAGCTTTAAGTATAACAATGGCACCAAACACAGTTAATTAGTATGAGAGAGACTTAGAAGACAGAGAAAGAGAGAGAGAGAGAGAGAGAGAAAGAGAGAGAGAGAGAGAGAGAGAGAGAGAGAGAGAGAGAGAGAGAAAGAGAGAGTTGAAAGAGGAATTTTATTCAATAATATCTTCAAAGTTGTTACAGTACAACTCACTTTCCCTTTTTTATACAATTCTATCTAAAAATATCTCAAACTAACTCTAACTAACTAATCAGCTGGATCTTCTTTATTAATAGGCCACATGTCGTCTTCAAACTGGTCCCCGATTTCTAAAACCCTTGTAATCTGATTTAGGGCTAATTTGCCTGTTGACTCCAAAACGGCATAGGAATGGAAGAGATGCCCTTTCACTAATAAAAACTGATGGTCCTAAGCGGCATACGAAAGGGTCTAGAAGGGGGGGGGGGGGTTGAATAGACCCTGGAGTCTTTTTCAACTTCAAAATTTTTGTATCACTTTTCAAACAATTTGAACGCTTAGTAAGCTTAGCGCTAGGTCAGGCGCTAAATATAGTTAACTTAGACTTAGTGATTTCAGTAATTACTAAAGTAGGGTAACGCTTAGACCGCTTAATCAGGTTTAGCACAGCAGAAATCATTTTAAAGCTTAGCGTTCGATTTAAGTCAAATAGTTGCTTAACTGTTTATAAAACATTTTTCAATGATATGATATGAATAATAAAATAAGGCAATAAAACAGTAAATAACACAAGATATTTAAGGTTCACTGAGTGATGTAATCCCAGCTATGTCCTTTTTCTCCTTTACACTCGGAGAAAATTCACTAGATTGATTATCGAAGGATCACACAGAGGCTTCTACAAAATAATGAGTAGGGAAGATGATCTCAAGCTCCTTGATCACACAGATTTCAGCTCCAATGAAGATCTTCTTCAAAAAGATTCTCTCACACAGAAATGCTTCTTGTAGAATCAACAACTTTCTCATTTAGATGAAAGAGGTTGAGAGTTTTGTCATGGGTTTGTTTGATTTGAGAGGTTCAAACAACTTGGGATATCTCATTAAGAGTGTAGGGTTGTTCTTGGAAGATGTTTGAGATATCTATGACTGTCTGTGGAATGAATATGAAAAGCTTAAAGAATTTTGGCTATGGAGTTTTATAGCTTTTCTTTAAGAGTATTTTAGCAAAGTTTCGACCTTGAATATATCTTATATTGTTACTTGTATTTAGGGTTTACTGAGGAAAGGTATTTATAGGCAAATTTTTGGGATTTGTCCGTTGGACACATGCAGGTGCGTGGCTCTTGCGAGCGAGTGGTCATACCTTCTCTCTGACATTCCTGGAATCCTGCTGCTCTGATTTGATGTAGCAGGTTTGAACTCTCAAGTTCTGACAGTCTTAACCAGTAGGATGGCTTGCTCTATATACAATCCGTCCTTATCACATTTAATGCTTTTATCAATCATTTAATACATTTGAATTTATTTTCCATTCGAAATAAATGCCCGTTGAATGATTGCATTTAAGTCCTTAATGACTTCGGAATTTATTTCAGGTTATCTCTTGATCGCTTGAATGCTTTGAGCGCTTGATTCATAGCTTTTAAAATGCCATTAGCGATTGGCAGTCGCTAAGACCAAATCTTCATCTTCGCTTGACTGCAGACGCTGATCATCCACTTCATCTCTGACAGACTCACCTAGAATTCTATCAGCTACTTAGCTTCTAATACTTAGTTTAAAATCTACAAAGATAAAAATTACAAGCCTATTCTAAAATATTACAACTCAATAACTTATTAAACACTTAAGCATACTAAGAAAAAAATAAACTTACATAATCTTTGGGGTTTAACATAAAACCTATCATGTCATCATCAAAATATCTAACATGAAATTCCTAACAAAAACGTAACCTCCCTTTTTACATCTCTTCTCAATTCCTGACAGAGGACAGTAACTTAGGTTTATTACTTAGGTTGGCCTCAAGGACAGATTGTGGGGCAACCTCCGGAGACTTCGGATTCTTTTTAGGTTATGTGTGTAGGTACTTAGGGTATGGCTATATATATATATATATATAATGTGCTCAGGTTTTTGAAGCCAAAGATCACCTATAGTACAATAGGTGAGGGGTTAGGACTCTGAGTTGGATAGTAGTAGTAGGAGTTCGATCCCCACCTACCCTCAATTTATATCATTCTTTTGCTTTCAATAATATCTCCTTCAATTTTGACCCTCAATTTATATCCTTTTGCTTTAAGAATTAGTTTTTATTTTATATTCTTTTCTTATTATGATGTTTTTAAACTTTTAAGCTTGGTTTATATTTTGATTTTTGATTTTTTATGCCATTTAATTGTTCGTTAGTTTATGATAAACAAAGCATTCTCTTTAACTAAACCTTTTAAAGAATTACTCGCATGTTTTGAAAGCACATTAGTTTATTTGAAGGTTAATTTTATATTTTTTTACTTGTGTTACTTTTTATTTTAATTATTTCTTAAAACTAAAAAAAGTTTGAAATTTAGTTATAAATACTAATCGGGAAAAATTTATTTCAGTAGTAATCCAGACCCTCCCCATAGTGCATTCCTGGATTATAGAAAGTGTTAAATTTGATAAGATTTTGTGGAGATCACGATGATGATGATGATGGCCGTGGGTATGGGAATAAGATAAAAAAAAGCCGAAGATAAGATTGTGCCAGTGTTTGCTTACCGATTTTGATTTGATAAGGGGTTTTGGTGGTAAGAGGGTTAGTATTTCCACCAATATATCATTGTTACCGCTGAGCCCGGTGTATGATCATTGCTGTAGCAAATCTTCTGTCTTTTCGAAAACAACTTCATTAGAGACATACGGATCTCACATAACTTAAAAGAAATCCCTTCACTCTAAAAGGTTCGATTCTTTGTTGCAGCAGAATTGTTAGAATTTGTTATATTAGTAATACATTGGCCTGCTTGGTTTGCCAAGTGTGAAATTTCTCTTTTTTTTCTGCTCTTTCCTACATTTTTTCACGTTCCTTTTCCGATTTTTTCTCTTTTCTCTCAAATTTTTTATTCTCCATCTAATTTTTCCTACTTTCTCTTAAACTCATCTATAATAAATATAATAGCTTATATACAATCCTAATATTATAAATAAATTGTAGACAAAATAATGTTATACAATAATTTCAACAAATCTATAAAATAACAAGAAAGGTTTACATTAAACTAAGAAATTAATTAATTATTTTTATTTCTAATGTAAAATTATTGAGGCCACCGTGGCTAGTTTTATTTGAGACGGGAAACAAGAGTACTACTCTAGGTAAAACTCATTTTAGTACCTGAGTTTTACTACTAGTTTTAAGTTAGTCTTAAAGTTCTTACTTCGTCTAAATCTAGTCCCTCTTGTCAATCTCCGTCATCAATTTCCGGTAATTAAAGGGTTTAAAGGGTACTTTTCTACTTTTGGGTTAAACTCAATTTAGTCCTTGAGCTTTGTCATAAGTGTCGAACTAGTCTTCAAGTTTTTAATTTGCATTGATATAGTCCCTATAGTCAATATCCAAAAATTAAAATCAATATTAAAGTTTAGACTGACATATACCTAAGTCCTAATTTTCCACAACTATTACTCCTTCTCTTGGCATTTTCCATTTGCACTTTGATTTTCTCCACTAATAGCCCATCACACTCGATGAAGAGACATCCACACTCCCACACAAAGTCTATTCCTTCTTTTTTGATGACAACCCTTTCACCGTCGACAACCCATACGCATCTAAGGCAATAACAAATTGAAAGTTACAAAGCAAAACGATGTCGTTTAGAAAATTTGCCGGCATGGTATTTCAAGAGTGAAATGGAAGCCGTGCAAATAAAACGCATTCTTGTAATAAACAAAACCAAACCCAGACGACGTCGTTGAGGCATGTGCGCGACAGCTGGTTCTAAGACTAAAACACATAATTGCAGCTAATGGAATAAATTAATTAGTGTGATGTCCTGAACTGAATTTGATAAGGGGAGATGGGGGAGTTTCATAGAATAAGAAATAAAGCAAAAGATGATAAGAGAATGAGGTGAGAAAACTAGACTAAATTCATTAATTGCCCAAAAATGGGAAAGTTTGCGTGATAGATATAGCTGGAAAAAATCCAAAATATCTAAAACAGAAAGAAAATGATTGAAATTAAAAGATTCAGTTTGTCTCTGAGTGCTGAATTTGTTATGCCAGCTGACCTTCTTTGATTGGAATTTAGATGATGAAATCCTACCCATTCCTTTCGTAACAGAATTGTAGTGACATGGCGTTCTCTGGTGATGACAGCGAATTAATGGATCACTGTCATTTGGAGTAAGTGATTGACTGTGGCTTTTGACTTTCATTTGACAGCTTAATTGTATTCTCTTAATCCAACTGTGGATCTTTTTTTCCCCAATTGTAGACTGATTTAGGGATTTGGCTTCGAGTTTCAAACAAGTACCCTGGTTTCTGACCACCCCCCCCCCCCCAAGATGATCCTTGTCCGCAAGGATCAAAAGTTGGAAAATGAGCTCAGATGCTAGTGAGGTCTTCCCAAGTAGCCTATTTTGGAGCTGAATCGACCCAATGAACAAGTCCTTGAGTAGCTGCTTTGTTGTTGAGTTGTACTAATCTTCTGTCTAAAATGGCGAGTGGAAAAACTTGAATCTGACCCTCATTGTCGATTGCAAGTAGCTGAGTTGATGCTGAGTGGCGGTGACCTATCTTCTTCTTCAAAAGGAAAGCATGGAATGCTGCATAAATCTGGCTGGATGGAGGTAATAAAAGCTTGTATGCAACAGCTCCAATCTTTTGTATAACAGAGTATGGACCATAGTATTTAGGAGCTAACTTCATGTTTTTTCTCATGGAGACTGAGGTTCGTCTATAGGGTTGAAGCCTAAGATAAACCTGGTCTCCTTCCTTAAATGATCTTTCAGTCATGTGCTTGTCTGCAAAATGCTTGATCCTGTTCTGAGCCTGTGCTAAATTCTTTTTAAGTAACTGAATCATTTGTGCCCTGCATTAAACTATATGGACCTAGGGGTATGTGTAATGGTGTATATTCATCTAGTGCCTGAAATGGAGTGCTCTGAAGACTAGCATGATAATTAGTGTTATACCAAAATTCTGTTAGGGTACGGCACCTATGCCATTTCTTAGGTTTTAGATGACACATGCACCTAAGATAAATCTCTAGGCATTTATTGACTTTCTCTGATTGACCATCAGATTGTGGATGATATACAGTTGACATGTTGCGATCTTCCAAGTGGGAGCAGGATCCTTTTATATCTGCAAGAGAGTTTTGACCGTTGTTTGGAAGTCCATTGCCTTGGGATCATCGTCACTGTCTGAATCATAAGAAGAATGCGCCTGAATGGACAAGGGTTCTTTGAAAGCAACTGCTTTTCCACACGCTAGATCTCTTTTGAGAGGTTTCTCCGAAACGATAAGCTGTTCTTGGTTTTGAAGAGTAGCGTCTGGAGCATGATCTTCTGCAAAGTCCATGATAAGATCATCTCCATCTGCCTTAGCGCTAGAACTATCTTCAATAATCACTGGAGCAAGAGTGTTGGCATCCTCTTCAAAGATTATCTCCACATCATCCTTAGAAGATATTTCTCGGACAATAGGAACAATATCTGAATGCTGAAAAGCAGAATTAGCAAGAAGTGGCACTGAAGAATAAATTTGACAAAAATTATATAGCCACTGCAACGACACAAAAATGGATGATTCTGGAAGGAGCTCTGCTGGAGTCACCCCTGTCGTTGGCATAATGTCATTCCATGAAATATTTTCCGAATTGGAGAGCTGGAAAAGTTCTTGCTTAAACACAAAAACTAGGCTTTCATGAGCAACTACCCACATAGGACCAATAGCGTCGATAGGGTGAATTGGAGACAACCTGGCGCTTGATCCTGGGATAAAGAAAATAGAGTCTACGATTTTCTCCTTGCTGAAGAACAACAACCTATCGGAAGGCAAGATGGGAAGATTTGAAATATAATTCCTAACAATAGTCCTCTAAAAATGGCAAAACAGCTTGAGCAAGCGCTGGGTTGCAATGACCCTCGAGAAAATCAATTACTCTTTGATAATGAGTGCGTAACTCCTGTGGATAAAATTCCAAAAAGAGAAATCCAGAGAATTCATTAACGCCGGCAATATTCTTTCTGAAGATGTGGTCAAAGACTCTGACGGCATCCTTGAGCTTCATGATATTAAAAAGAAACTCATAGCATTGTTCATTGTTTATTTTCACATTGGCGCTGGAAGACTCGCCACTTGGAGCGCTGCCATCATCTGGAACAAGATTTGATTGGCTTAGATCTGCAAGCGCTTGGTGGGGAGTGTTAGGAATCCCGTACAGAAAAACACAGACAATTGCAGCGGAAGATTCGAGGATTCCTACCTGTAGATCACAAAAATAGATCTGATAATTTTTTCATGGGTTTCGCGAAAATTAGAATAAATAAACATACCCTTTTGATTCGTTTATTGATTCTGCAGAACAGCAATCTTCCAAGGGCTCCTGTCTCTAAAGCTTCATGCAAAACGAGCCTTCCAAAGATTTCGAAACTCCTCCTTTTCTTGCTAGAGTGGACGGCTAGAGAGGAGTAAGGGGAAAGAGTTCTTTTTCCTTTTGTGTTGTGTAATCAGATTAGTTACCTTGTCACTTAGGGTTTTTGTTCCACTGTAGGAGTCCTATTTAAACCCCACTAGCTTGTGGAACAAGTTGGAGACTCCTCCAAGAAACCCTAGAGTGGCCGCCCCTTTAGGGCTCTTTTTGGACTGGGTGGGCTTTTAATTTGCTTGTACAATTTCTAGCCCATGTATATATATTTAAATTTAAATTCAATTTAAATATAATATATACTATTAATTAATTCCAATTAATTAATATACTAATTAAATAATTTAATCTAATCTAATTAAATTAATTATTTAATTAATTGATTTAATCTAATTAAATCAATCAGTCCATTTAATTCTTTCTAAAAGATTTACACAAAAAGATACATCCCGCTCGTTTCTTGTAGCGCGACTCTTTAGGTCCGTCTCAATTGGCAAAGGGAGGAATTAGCTAAGGATGTGAGTGATACCTAGCCAGACCCATGGACTCACATCGTAACCCAATTGAGTACGAAATGAATGAATCATTTTACGAACCTCTTGATCATAAATGCCGTATGAGTATAAGCCCTTCACTGACGTATCCCGATCAAGTGAGAGTCATGGAAAATGTCAAACTCACTTGATACTGTGCATTAGATTATAGCATAATGAAATTACTAAACTACCCTCAATCCCACATGAGTTAGTTGTAATGCTTTGGCGAAAGACTTATAATTTCATTAGCCTATAATCGCACAGGATACTTTCTCGTTTACTATCGAGATAGTGAATCCCATCTTGGCGATCACTGATCAACTGCTACTTGTCTCATTGATATCGTACTTCGAGGTCGACCCCACCGGCGGGTGATATGGGCCTAACTACTCTGGTAACAGATCCAATAATACAAGCACATTGATCATGAACCCTCAGGTCTAAGGTTCACGCATACAATTATGATCAGTAATCCAATTATTGACAGTCACTGAGTAAATACCCATGTGATCGGATTACTACGAGCCGTGTTCCAATATGTCAATTCCATTGATGACACGAAAAATCCTTACGTGTATTAAACAGCAAGTGGACTGGTCGTGTGTGGTAATAAAGTGGACAATAAAGTCCGGGTTGTCGAACCTCAAGCACTTGTATTTTAGTTTATGATTTTAAAGCAATTGAAGAACTTAAACTAAAATAAGAATTAACTAAAATATTATGTAAGTAAGATATAAGAAACAAGATGTCGAAATCAAGATAGCTATGGAAGAGCGCAACTAAGACACATGTGTTGGCATAAATTAATCAATTTTCATTATAAACATGTTCTCATATTATTAGACTAATGTTGCTTTGGTGGGAAAAACCTTAAATAATTACTACCTGATGTCTCGGCTGTAACAATCCTATGATTAATTGATGGTTCTCTAGATATGTCTATCCGAGAATCTAACCAACAATCATGCATTCAAGTTCTAGAATTTTTCCGGATTAATCCGGCTAACTGCACCCGGGAATCTATACCTATCTCTAGGGCAATTCCCTATTTTTTATGGATTATGTGATGATCCTCTTTGCACCTTAATTACCTTCTCTCGAACGAATAATTTAATCAATAAATCATGCATATGGTAGCTAAGCATATGATGCATTCAAACAACATCAAGACACAAAGCAACAATAGAATTAATATGACAAACACAATTTATAACTCAATTATCATAATTTAGCCTCAACATGGTCTTAGTTCGAAGAATCTATTTCATCATAAAAGATAAAAGATAGGAACTTAAATTAAGATTCATATTCATAGACAAAAATAAATCTAAATCTAAGAAACTCCCTCGTATTTTTTATGGTTGAACTTCGATCTTCATCTCTTCCATGCTTCTTGATTTCTTCACCTTCAAAGGTTCTTGATAATCTTCATAACTAATCTAAGGATGATGAAGATGATGATAGGATGTGTTTAGGCTCCCCCAATGGGGAATGTGTCTTTAAGTGTCTCATAGGATGGTCTTCAATCCTCCTTTTATAGCCAAAAAATCCACCTACCAAGAATGTGAGCTACCTTTCTCTTTTCTTTCCACCTACCAAAAATGTGAGCTACCATTCTCTTTTCTTTCCACCTACCAAGAATGTGAGCTACCATTCTCTTGCTTTCCACCTACCAAGAATGTGAGCTACCATTCTCTTTTCTTTCCACTTACCAAGAATGTGAGCTACCATTCTCTTGTTTCCTACCTACTAAGAATGTGAGCTGCCACTTTCGTGTTTTCCAGTGCAGGGATAGTATTTTATTCATAAACTTCTCCACATACCTCCGAATTGGATGATTTAAGTCCCCATGTGAAGATACGACATACATCTAAAACTTTGTAGAAGGATACTTCATCCAATTCTATCTCTAAATATATCAAAATGACGTTCCAATGTGGAGGTTGTTTCTGATTTGGCGCCCAGGTGTGCGGAAATGGTACTAAAACATGATTTTGGCTAACTCCAGCTTATTTCTTGCTTGTTTGGTCATAGAGGTGTGAAACATCTTGGCCTAAACTTGTTTTATACGTCATTTTTCCACCCTTTCTTCGATTGTATTCACTTACGGTCTGAAATCACTTAATGCACGAATTAAACGCACAAGTGACAAAATCAAGCGATAAATGAACCTAAAACATAAACGCAAAGGGCCTTAACAACTCGTAAAAATGACTCCTATCAACTCCCCCAAACTTATCAATTGCTCAACCTCGAGCAATAAAAGGTCTACGGTACGAAAAACATCATCAACCAAAAGGAGAAAACAAAAACAACTAACGAACTCACTTTCGTGGAGTAAACGATTGCACTTAGCATGTGCAACAAGCCTTTAAACCTTTGAGTTACCTCAAAGGACGGGTTATAGTCTCGTGAGGGTTTGCAGATGATATACCCACAAATTCTAACAAACTTTCAATCCCAACCAAATGAATACATCTCAACATAATTAACAAGAATAAATGGCACAAAATCATCCTTTCACAATTCACAAATATATATACATATCAACTACTTTTGCTCATGTGACACCAATACTGGAAAAGACTCCATAGGGTGTAGTGAAAATAAATCTAAAGTATTATAGTCAAGAGGCATCCTTACCAAATTTTGGACATTAGTCCCATATCTATCAACTTTATGATCAAACACAAAGCATAAGAATCATAGAAAATCTCATAGCCATTTAAATTTCATTATCTCAAGCATTCAAACTTTCAATTCATATGAAACTTTCCAATTAACTTCATTAAGGCTAGATCATGTGCAATATTTTATTCCATTAGGCTTTCTATGACACCCATGTAACAAGTTTTAGATCAATGACTCCCAAACTAGATAGTTTTGGGACATTAAGTGTAAAGACACTCCTGAGGATTTAATCACTCGAGTGTCAAAGACCACAAAATAAAACTAGATCTTTTAAAGAATTCACTCATTTTTGGCTTGAGCAAAGCTCAAATTAGCATAATAGTACAGTATATAGGCATGAAACTTTTCACCTCCGGTACGTATTACCCTGACCACTTTTGGTCATACCAAAATTCAACATTTTCAATTCATTGTTTAGCATATAAAATTACTACTCAACTTATAACCTTATGGGAAATCTAAGTTAATATTTCCGGGAAAAATTCCTTAAGTGTCTCAAGATGGTTATCCTCTTAACTCATCTATCCTCGATATATGTGCATTGTGAATCATCTAAGGAAATCATTCTCATCTAGGGTCTCCACGAGCAATTTCAAAGGTATATATGTTCCATTAAATTCAATTTATTTCAAGAAATCGTGCCATTTTTCCAAGTAATCCAATCATTGACAGTCACTGAGTAAATACCCATGTGATCGGATTACTACGAGCCGTGTTCGAATATGTCAATTCCATTGACATATCTATGATACCTGCTCCCACTAGCCCTATAGTGTTCGACTTGTTAGGATCGTTATGCCCCCACAAGCGATGCCGGCGCAACGGAAGAAATAAAGTATATAAAACACATATATATCGGCATCCCAAGCTAGGGGGTCAAAGTAATGCACAACAAAAACTAATACGAGTAAAGGGGTTTTAAACCGATTACAAGATTTGGGGTTTTATTAAAGTGAGGGTGTAAAACCACAACACAAGGAAAACCACACCAAAAACTTTGGCTCTCATTTTCGAATCCTCACCTCAACATGGAGGGGTTCGAATCAAACTACCATAAGCTCCTAAAGAAAGAAGCCTCTACAAGGACACACCTCAAGTAAGTTCATACCTTAAGCAAAAGATTGGCTAGATATATGCTCTAAGGAAATGGAGTCTATGTAGTGAAAGGTGGGAGACAAGAAGAGTTACTAAAAGAAATATCTATGGAAGATAATCTTTTACAACTAATCTTCAAGAAGAAGTTCTATAGAAGAAAGTCTTCAAAAATCACAAGAGAAGCTAGAAAAATCTACAGATGAAGAACTAAGCTCTAAGCTTTTTTTTCTTTTTAAGTTTTCATCAAGTTTTAAATGAGAGCAAGAACACCTCCTTTTATAGCCACCAATTTTCGGCCATATGGTGTTAGGTGGAGTAGAAGACTTGTTTTTCTTCACCTACCACCTCATTCTCACCTACCATTCCATTCTCAACTACCACCACATGTGTAAGAGAATATTTTTCATTTTCTTCTTCATTTAAAAAACATTACAAGTCAAACTTTGACTAGCTTTGAATTTCACTCTTGTGACTTCATTTAATTAAGTCCAACTTAATTAAAATGACTCCCAAGTCTTCCAAGACTTGTTAATTAAATAATCTTCATGATTAATTAATAGTAAAATTAGTAGCTTAAATAAATTCCCGGATAATAATAATTTCCGTTAATGATTAATCTCCAAGATTAATTAATAGAAAAATTATTTTCCCAAGCCTACTAATTAAAATGTCTTCCACTTAATCAATTAATCTCATTAATCAATTTCACTTTAATCCTAAATCGGATTAATATTCACATAGTAATTGAATTTTCTTGAGTAAGTGTGTAACCCCATTGTAGGTTCGTTCATGTACTAGTAGTAGGAACACAACCCCGTTGTGCCTTTGCAATTTTCATTGCTAGATTTAATTACTCCAAGTATTTTAATCCGACCAAGAATTAATTACCGATTAATTCATGGTTCCTACAAATCAAGGATAGTACTAGCCACGCGCCAAGAAGACCTAGCCATGAACGATTATTAGGTGACCTTTCCGCATTACGATTTTCGCATAAGTAAAATCCTTCCATCAAATATCCCGATCGAATCTAGGACTTGGATGTCAGTCGAAATCCCAGTAACTCGATTCTATGTATATCGATCTAAGTGACATTGACCAATTTATCAATCGAGCGAGGAAACACTGCGCCTCCTTAAGTATCTACGGCCGGAGGTTCCCATGGTCAATACACTGTGAAGTACATAGGATATGCGCCGATGCTAATGATCAGTGACGAATTCTCTCTTGGCACTCACGCGCCTCCGTACATAACCAGACTGGACCCAATATGCCCCACTTTATGACTCACCTGGAATCGTGTGACAAATCTAAGTACAGTGAGCGATGCACGAGACGACCAATGGTGCCTCAAGTCATGAGGACCAATCTTATGCCTACGTAACCGAGGAGATTCCAAATTTGACAATGACTCCAATATGGAATCTCGGCGGGGTTGTTCAGTTTACTCGATCCCAATGAGAACCCACATACATGCACTGATGTACACCGTATCAGTATCCATGGAATAGGATACACTCTCCAAGAGTGTGCATTGTACGTGCAAGTCTTTACGAGTCATTGATATCCCTATCTCAATGATTCTATGACTTGGAACATCTTTAAGACCACAACCTTAGAGACGTATTCCATGATTGGCATCCCCGATACCAAACACATCTCATAGCTTAAGAGTGATCTAGGGGACTTTATCTAATTGCATAGAATGATAAGATAAAGAAGAAAATGCCATTTATTAAATTACTTGACAAGATACAATATAAGACTGTTTAAAGAGTCGGCTACTACGCCCTACAAATGGCGCACTGGGCACCTAACTCTTTCACGACTGGCACTCATCGGCAGAGCATGTGTCATACAAGTCGAATCTTAGTGCCCAATTAAGATTCATTGACTTGCGAACCCTTTTAAGTGATAAGGTGTAAGACTCTTCCCATGCCACGTCTTTATTCCATAAAGGGCAAAGAGTCAAACCTTTATTCACATGGACTATATGTTCAATACTTATTTAGATGTCGTAAAGATTTATATGAACAAAATATAAATGCCTTTATTAATTTCGTTTCAATAGTTTGTACAACATAATAAGATGCCCTAATCTAACTATCAGTCCTCATTGGCATCTAGGGCATATACCTAACAATCTTCCACTTACACTTAAAGCCAATCGCTTTGGTAGCTTATACCCATCTTTTCAAGATGTTGCTCTAGCACCGCCTGCGCTAATGGCTTAGTGAGTGGGTCAGATATGTTATCCGCTGAGGCTATTTTCTGCATGGCGATGTCGCCTCTTCCAACGATTTCCCAAATTATGTGATATCTCCTCTCTATGTGTTTGGATTTGTTGTGAGACCTTGGTTCCTTTGCTTGCGCGATGGCTCCTTTGTTGTCACACCATAGTGGCAACGGAAGCTCCATGCTAGGAACAACTTGAAGTTCAGTAATGAACTTCTTTATCCAAACAGTCTCCTTGGCCACCTCTAAGGCTGCCACATATTTAGCTTCGGTGGTCGAATCGGCAGTTGTGCTTTGCTTGGAACTTTTCCATGACACTGCTCCACTATTTAAAGTGAATATGAACCCAGAAGTGGATTTTTGATCATCGATGTCAGATTGGAAATCTGAATCAGTATAACCATCCACTTTCATTTCTCCATTGTCATATGTGAGGATCATATCTTTAGTTCTCCTCAAGTACTTTAAGATTGATTTCCGGCCATCCAATGTTCTTTGCCTAGGTTAGCTTGAAACCTACTTACCACGCTCACAGCGTATGCAAGATCTGGTCTCGTGCATAACATCACGCACATAAAACTTCCCACTGCCGAGGCATAGGGGATGGTACTCATTTCTCTTCGATCTTCCTCACTTTGAGGGCTCATCTTTTTGGAGAGATGAATTCCATGTCTCATGGGCAAAAGACCTCTTTTAGAATTTTCCATCCCAAATCGCTTTAGGACCTTTTCTAAGTAGAGGGCTTGGGAGAGACCTATTATCTTATTCGATCTATCCCTGTAGATTCGAGTTCCTAGGACATACATAGGTGGCTTCTCCTAAGTCTTTCATGGAGAATGTGCTTGAAAGCCATGTCTTAACCGAAGTTAGCAAACCTGTATCATTCCCTATATGTAGAATGTCATCCACGTATAGAACCAGGAATGATATCTTGCTCCCACTGACCTTTTTATAGACACATGGTTCATCCTCGTTTTTGATAAAGCCGTTGTTTCACACTTCTTCATCAAAACAAAGGTTCCAACTGCGAGAGGCCTGCTTCAGTCCATAAATGGACCTATTTAACTTGCAGACCTTATGAGAATCGATATTGGATATGAAACCTTGGGGCTGCTCCATATAGATATCCTCCTCGAGGAATCCATTTAGGAAGGCGGTTTTCACATCCATTTGCCAGATTTCATAATCCAGGTATGCAGCTATTGAAAGTAGAATTCTAATGGATTTGATCACAGCTACTGGTGAAAAGGTTTCCTCATAGTCAATGCCCTCCTTTTGACTATACCCTTTCACCACTAGCCTGGCCTTATAGGTATCCACCTTGCCATCCGGACCTATCTTTCTCTTATAGATCCATTTGCATCCAATAGGTACAATACCTTTGGGAGGATCTATTAGATTCCAAACTTGGTTCGAATACATAGAATCCATTTCTACTTTCATAGCTTCATGCCATTTCGCAGAATCCATATCCATCATTGCTTGGTCATAACTAGAGGGATCGCCTCCATGGTTTCCTTCTGCTACTGCATGCAAATTATGCTCTCCTTGTAGCAGAGAACCATATCTCGCAGGCTGTTGAGATACTCTAGTAGACCTGCGCACTGATGGTTGTGTCATTTTTGGGTCGGGTTGGGTCTCTTGAACAGTGTCTTCCACAGGGGATTCATTTTGTTCTTGTAGAACAGTACTTCTACCAGCTCCTCCTGCTCGAATGAATTCTTCTTCGAGAAAGATTGCCCGTAAGGCAACAATGATCCTTTGATCATCGGGAAGGTAGAAAAGGTATCCCATAGACTTCTCGGGATATCCAACGAATCATCCTTTCATGGACCTAGCCTCCAATTTCTCTGCCTTGGTCTTTTTCACGTAAGCTGGGCAACCCCATATTCTTATGTGTTTCAAATTAGGCTTCCTTCCACGCCATATCTGATACGGTGTTCCAGGAACAGGTTTGGAGGGACATCTATTCAAAATATGAGTAGCTGTAAGCAGAGCATGCCTCCACAATGAAATGGGCAAATCTGTGTAGCTGAGCATGGATCGAACCATGTCCAACAGTGTTCGATTCCTTCGTTCTGCTATGCCATTCAATTGTGGAGTTGCTGGAGGAGTAAGCTGTAACAGTATGCCATGTTTCTAAAACATTAAGTTCCATACCTGAAGTAATATCTGCTTTCAGCTTAGGGCAGTCATTTTTCCAGTTTTCCACCTCTTGGCAGTGAATACATGCTGTTGCAATCCTTGGGCGCTTCTTTCCCCTTCTATGGTTATCAGAAGCAATGCCAAGCAGTCCATTTAGAGGTAAATCATCTTCCAATTCCCTTCTCATGAGAGCTTGTGTGTAAACAAGTCTGCCTTTAAGATCCATTGAGGAACCTCCCAAGTCATCAACTTCAAAGTCAGTGACAAAAGCAGAAAAGGACTTGGGAAGAGATTGAAGAATAAGGTTTACTTGTAGATGAAAACCCATGTGTTAGGAAATTTCATGTTAGATGTTTTGATGATGACAAGATAGGATTCTTTGTTAGACCCCAAATTTAATGTAAGTTATGTTTTTCATAGATTATTGTATAAGCATTTGAAAGTTGTAATTTATCTTTAGGCTTGTAATTTTTATCTTTATAAGATTTCAGACTAAATCTTAGCGATTGAATCGCTAGTAGAATTCTAGGTGAGTCTATTAGAGAAGAAGTTGAAGACCAGCGTCTGAAGTCAGCCAGAGATAACGATTTTCTGCTTAGCGTCCGTCAAACGCTAACAGACCTCTTTTCAGGATTCTTGAATCAAGCGCCCAAATACTCAAGCGACTTATGGCAGATTCACCTGAAATAAATCCTCAAGTCATGAAGGACTTAAATGTAATCATCAATGGACATTTATTTTCAACGGAAAATAAATTCAAAATGCATTAAATGCTTGATAAGAGCATTAAATGTGATAAGCAAATATGACTTGTGGACAAGCCACCTTTTGACTCAGACTGTCAGAATTTCAGAGATTAAACTGCTCCCGTCCAATCGGCCTTAGCAGATTTTCAGGAATGTCAGAGTTTAGGTATATTCACTCGCTACGTGAATGATAAGCGCCTGCATGTGTCCAACGGACAGAGACCAAGAAAGTGTCTATAAATACCTTACCCCAGCAAACCCAAAAACAGAGACACATATACGTACGAGAAAAAGATTATTGCAAAATATTCACGTACTCTTGCTGTGAAAAAGCTTAGAAACTCCATAGCCAAAACCTTTCAAGCTTTTTATATACATTCCAGACAGTCACTAAATATCTCAAACATCTTCCAAAAAAGAAATCCAATTTCCACTTGAGATATTCCAAGTTGTTTGATCTTTCCAAAACCAAACAAAACCCTAGTGATAAACCTCAACCTTTCATCTGAGTGAGAAAAGTTGTTGTACCCTTTCAGACAGTATTTCTAAGTGAGAGAAGCTTGAAGAAGACGATCTTCATTAGTGCTGAAGTCTGTGTGATCAAGGAGCCCGAGATCATTTTCACCTGTTACTATTGTGTAGAAGATTCTGTGTGAATTCTTTGATTATCATCATAGTAAATTTCCTCCAAGTGAAAAGGAGAAGAAGGACATAGCTGAGATTACATCACCCAGCGAACCTTACAATTATTGTGTCATTTATTTTATTGTCTTATTATCATTATCATTGCATTATCCATCTTTTGAAAAAGACAATTCAAAGTAATCAGCGATTAAATTAGCTAATAGAACGCTAAAAACTCATTTCTGCTGTGCTAACCCTGATTAAGCGATCTAAGCGTTGCCCTACTTTGGTAAACAGCTAAAATCACTAAGTCTAAGTTAACTTTACCTGAAGCGTTTGACCCAAGCGCTCAGTATCCCAAGCGTTCAAAATCTTTAAGTGATACGAAATTTTTTGAAGTCTAAAAAGACTTCAGGGTCTATTCAACCACCCCTTCTAGACCCTTTCGTATGCCACTTGGGACCACCAAGTGATATTAGAGCGGTTGAAGTAGAAACCTAAGCGTTTCCGAGCGTAACTGCTTGTTTAGATCCATCTTTTCTAAACTTAATCGCTTAAAAATCCTTTTAAAACATATCATTATGGCTTTTAACAAAATGCCTAAGTTGGTAGAATCAAATTATGATTCGTGGAAACTTAGAGCATTCGCATACTTATGTTCATGCGATAATGAAATGTGTGATGTAATTACAAATGGCCCCATTCAGATTATGAAAGTCATTACTCGAGCCCCTGGAGCGGATGAGGCTACTCCGGATGGCTATGTCGAGAAACCTAAGTTAGAATGGACGCCAGATGATCGGAAAAGAGCAAATCTAGATAATGTTGGACGAAGTGCACTATACTCAGCGTTAGGAGACAATGATGCATTGTTCAACAAGATCAAACAATGTAAAACATCCAAAGAAATATGGGACAAATTGGCCATTGTGTGCGAAGGATCAGCACAAATGCAGGAGAATAAGCTCTCCATAGCCATGCAAAGATTCGAGCATTTCAAAATGCAGTCAAATGAGACGCTAGAACAATTAGACGCAAGATTTACTTTGCTCATCACCGAGTTAGCGTCACTAGACAAGAAATTGACCAACAAGGAAATGGTTAATAAGATTTTCAGAAGTCTTCCAAGTAAATACTTGATCAAGACAGTTGCTATGAGAGAATCACAAACTTTGGAGACACTCACTCCAGAGCATGTGTTTTCAGAGTTAAAGGCATTCGAATTCGAGTTAGGAGAAGTAAGCGATACAACTACTTCAGTAACCGAATTAGGAGCGCTAATCGCTACAACCAAAAACAAGGGTAAAGTGGTCAATGAGGTTAAGCTAGTGGAATCAAATGAAGAAAAGGAAATGACCTTATTAGTTAAGAAGTTCACAAAATTTCTGAGATATGAAAAGAGAAATCCTATTGGACAAACTTCATTTCAAACTCCTTCCCCTGCACCAGCTACCCAGTATCAAGCGCCAGTGTACTCAGCACCTCAACCAGTAGCCCCAGTTCCATATCAAGCGCCACAGTCGCCTACTCAGAATCTCTCAGCGCCTACAGTTTCAAAGCGATTAACCACTGAACAAAAAATGAAAACTAATTTGTGTTATAATTGCAGGAAACCAGGGCACTACCAGGTAAATTGCCCTTATCCGAATGTGTGTAAGCCCACAAGGCAAGACTATACGGATAGAAACCAATTCAGGAACAACCTTCGCCAACAAGGTTTGTTAGCGGAATCTGAACCATTCTCCACACCCGAAGAGGACTTGGAATCATTAGATGAAAATAGTGATGAAGAGCCTACAAGCGACTCAGCGTTGATTTGCCTCATGGCAAGAGATGATGAAGCGTCTGATGACTCGCTACCAGAGGTAACCAATGAATTATCTCATCCTCTTTCATAT
Organism: Buddleja alternifolia; assembly: GCA_019426215.1. NCBI lineage: Eukaryota > Viridiplantae > Streptophyta > Magnoliopsida > Lamiales > Scrophulariaceae > Buddleja > Buddleja alternifolia. The sequence goes on from CM033401.1 coordinate 20,590,741, forward strand.
GATGAATTACTTGACAAAGCATTGGGTAGGACGATAAATATGTTAACGACATGTATGGGCTATGTAGATAAAATTTAATTATTGATTCAATTTCGTAACAATGGCAATTGAATTAATAGCAATTTGGGTTTACAAAGGTTCTAATTGGGCTTTTTTTTTTTATTTGATTGAAACGGTTACATCATTACATCGAATCAATAATAATTATCAGCAATTTTCTAATACAAACTAATAACAATAAATACAAATTAGAAACGAAAAACAATTATATAAGATGCATAGGACTGCTTTTTCTTCTCTTTTCTTTTCTCTGAAGATTCTTGTGGATGGAAATTTGTTATCTATCCTATGTTGTGAAGGTAAAATTATAATATTATTCCTACAACTAGAGTCATGGTGGTTTTTCTTTTTCCTTTTAATAACAAAAACTACAATATAAGTACATTATATTCAACTCTCCACAATTTAAAGAGAAATACCACTGAAAAAAAGAAAAAAAAGAAAAACAAGTGGTCAGAAAATGAAATTCGTGGATCAAGTAGCCATATTAATTTGGGAAATCTTTCAATTTTTGAGGTAGAATTACACATGTAAGGTCAAGGACCAAAAATACTAGCCTGAACTAGTTTGCACGACTAAAATTGCACAGAAGTGCAAGTCTAGCTAAAATTAGATGTTGGGTGAGTTTTACATAATTAATTATGAGATAATTGATTTTTATAGAATTGATTATGGTCAAAAGTAGGATTTCTAGCTTTCCAAACGTGGTTTGGTAATGCAAAGATGTCCAAAATAAATTATAGAAATGAGGGCCAAACAATCACTAAAATAGCTTTCGGACTCCAAACACATATTTTAGCTTTTCAACCGCTAGGTCAAACGCACCCGTAGTTTTACCCTTCTAAGTTATGATAAGTGGCATTAATTTTGGTCCTCACTTCACAATTTTTCCTCCAAAATTTTAAAAATAATGTCATAAAGATGCCAATCATATGACAATTTTTCCTCCAAAATTTTAAAAATATTGTCATAAAGATGCCAATCATATGACTTTTTCCGGTGAAATTCAAAATTCCTGATCAATTTATTCTCAAATTTGACAAACAAAGTAAAAGTTCGTCCAATACACAAGTGATGATGGTAAAATTTGTTAGTCAGATAATATCACGTGATTTACTATGTGGGGAGTAAATCCGGTTCAACACACGGCAAATTAGGTTCGGGGTTATATTATGTACAGACTGCACTCGCTGTTGTGCGAGCTGCCTACGTACCTTAAGTGATGAGATCAAGTCAATTCGTAGTTCTATTGTGGAATTACTCTCAAAAGTAGTTAGTGGATTTTTTCTGAAAGAGTCGATAATAAATGTCATCAGCTCCTTTGGGGGTATATATAGGACTGATGGTGGGCTATGGGTCGGGGCTTGACCATTGGCCCATTTGCCTATTTATTAAATTCATTACTCGACCCTTTTATATTAAAATTAAAATAGCCTTATTTCTTTTATAGCCTCTTGAACATAGCGGCCCATATTCGCAATGGGCCGCCGGCCCTATGGGCATGACTATCATATTAACCGCGAACTCGATCCACAGATAGCACCCCGGCCGAGCCGGGGGTCGATTAATTACCATAATGCTCCTAGACATTTTTGGTGCACATTAACAAGAAAAAAAAAGTCTTAGTGAAGTATTCTCACTTTAATAATATGATATATATCTATCTATCTAACCCCTATATAAATGTGTGAATAACTTATTTGTTTGTTCCATTGTAAAAAGACTTTCATACCCTTAAATTTAAAATTGTTGTAGTAGATGGAAACTATTTAATTAATTACCAATAAAAGAAAAAAAGAAACCTATGGGTAATAGAAAAAAAATAGATTGCTGCTTTGTTTAAAACACAAAGCAATATATAAATGTGTGAATAACTTATTTGTTTGTTCCATTGTAAAAAGACTTTCATACCCTTAAATTTAAAATTGTTGTAGTAGATGGAAATTATTTAATTAATTACCAATAAAAGAAAAAAGAAACCTATGGGTAATAGGACAATATTCAAGATAAAGAAAAAAATAGATTGCTGCTTTGTTTAAAACACAAAGCAATTCCCACAAAAGTTAGGAGACTTAAATTTCTTGCACTAAACCAATTATTTGACGAACATATGATTGACAAACACATGATAAACTGATGAGGCCGCCCACATCACGGTTAGTTTTACTTACTATGCAATATGGTAAGTTTTGAGGACGTTTCTGTCAAAACACACAAACTCTAAGGGGCAAATAAGTCAACTGTCAATACATATATATAGTTCCTTTCCATGAATCAAGAGTGCAAGGTCCCACCCCTTATGTGGATTAATTATCAATTGAATTTAGGATAATCGGGACTCTTTTCAACGTTACGACATATAAAAATATGGAGCTACAAATTATATTTTCATCATTATTATTGAAAACATTGGGAGGACGAAAGAAATAAATTGACTTGTGTGGATCTCATGGAAGAAAAAAAAATAGTGAAAAAATAGTCAAGATGTGTAGATTAATGATCATATACATGATCATACTAAACGAATAATATTATTCTTAAAATGATCATTTTTATATTCAAATAAAATAAATTTTGCATATGCTTAAACACTTCCTAAATATAAAAGTTGTAATAATAATAATAATAATAATAATAACAACAACAACAATAATAATAATAATAATAATAATAATATTGATTATGTAAAAAAAATTATTAATATTAAATTGTTTTGTATATATAAAGTAATTATTTAAGTTTCAATATTATTTAAAACGACTTAGACAATATGTTTAAACAAATTAATTGTATGTGAGAAGTATAACAAAAATACATAGAGTGATTAATTGTTATTAATGTTAGATTATTATTTATTTCAAAGAGTAGTTTAGAATCTGGAAAAAAAAAAGTTCACTTTAAGAAGTAAAACTTTAGTTTGGCATAGTCGAGAAAGCAAAAGCAAAAGTAAAAATTATAGGACACATGTAATATTACATTCGATGCTAATAATATAGATCTATATTATGAAAATACTGTTTTTTATTTAGACAATTTATTATGCGAATATATATAAGAGAACATAAGTTAAATTATAGTGTTCAAATGGATTACAATTATGTCTATAGAACTAGAAATTCACATGTTCTTAGAGTTTAGAATGAATAAAAAATGAAAAAATGTACATGAATTTAAAATCAAATTAGTAATTTGAGTAAGAACATGATATGTTCTACATTTAATAATTTTAAAAGAATTCACAGTCACAAATATTCTTACGTATTTTCTACATTATTGAAAGAGTAATAAGACAAAAATATAATATGTTTGTGTGAATACAAGTAAGAATGACGGTGTTAATGACAATGTACAATTAGATACGTATATATATATATATGTATGTATATATATATACACATATTAGATATTAAATTTTAAATAATCAAACCATAAATACGAGTATAACTTTTAAGCTACCCGAATGACGGATTGTTAAAAGCTCAGACACTTCAAATATGATGATTTCCTTGAATAGAAAATAATTAGAAACCAAAATTTAATTACGAAGCCTGAGGACAGGTTTGAGTAATGTCAAAAACAACTCTTGTTTCCAATTGTACATGTCAAGAAGCGTAATGACTTTAAATATGCGAGTCTTGGAACTTGGAATTGCATGTCTGAAAAATCTCATTATTTCAAAAGATTGAACTACTACTTAAGGCAAGAGAAATGGAAAGACGAGTGCCGGTCCTTGATTTGAGTATGGTTTCTTGTGGCAATTGTGTCTTCATCAACAGTTAAGTCTACCATTTAATTTTGGCAAGAAGAAAAAAAGGTGTTCAACTTCCCAATACTTCAATTTAAAGCATTGGGAAGATGAATTCTATAGTATCTATTTATTTTCGAGTGTGAGAAGCCCCAAATTAAGGTACACAACATTTTCTAGTATGCAATCAACTAAAAGTTGATCTCAATCATCAATTGTATTAGGTAACTTCTTGGGATATTATTTTCACTTAATTGCTTTCATTCAAAATGATGTGAAATAATGGGCATGTGATCTCTGTTCTATAAGACTACTTTCTTGGTTTTATAGGGTTGAAAAACTAATTAAATATATACTCAAATTAAGATTTGAATTTGATTTCTTTGATATAACAAAAAAAAGTGTACACATTTTTACGTTCGATAAGGTTCGGCTTCGAGCTCGACTCAATTATTTAAAAACTAATAAAATATGTGTAAAAGTATCAGGCTACTCAAGTTCAAGTCTCGAATAAGACAAGTCGAGATCGACTTCATTAGCTACCAAACCAAGGTAAATACAATTTTCAAAACTTGAGTAACTGGCCCCTAGTTCTTGATTTCAAATGGGTTTGGACAAAGATCACCAGTCTAAATGAGTCGTGCCAATGAGCCATAAATATTCGAATTATTCTTTAAACACACTATTGATTCATATACTTTCATGTTTCTTATATCTAAGGCTGACTATTGAAATAAATCAATTCTTGTACCGTTACAAACTTTATGATTCAATCTACATTTTTTGTGTTGAAGTTGAAGCCCGAAAATGTACATAAAATGTCGAAAAATTATCCCGAAGATGATGAAAAAATATTTTTTTTCAAAAAATCCGTTCCGTTTTAACATGTTGTATTTTTTCACTCAAAGATCAAAATGAATCAATTCTGATACTGTTATAAACTTTGTGAGTCAATCTACATTTTTTGTGTTGAAGTCGAAGCCTGAAAATGTACAAAAAGGTCAAAAAATCATCCCGAAGATGACGAAAAAATATTTTTTTCTGAAAAATCAGTTCCGTTTTAACATGTTGTATTTTTTTACTCGGATATCGAAATGAATCAATTCTCATACCGTTACAAACTTTGTGAGTCAATCTACATTTTTTGTGTTGAAGTCGAAGCTTGAAAATGTACAAAAAAGGTCGAAAAATCATCCCGAAGACGACGAAAAAATATTTTTTTCTGAAAAATCCGTATATGTGTGTCCTTTTTTACTTGTCATATTCCTTTACTCAGGTATCGGAATGAGTCCATTCTTGTGTGGTTACAAAGTGTATATGAAAATCTATAATTTATGTGTTCAAGTCAAAACTCAAAAATGAACGAAAAAGGGAGAAAAATGAGCCGGAAACATAAACAACGTTATTATTTTCTTTAAAAAATTGGTCTAATGTGTCTTTTTTTACTTGTTATATTTCTTCACTCGGCTATCGGAATGAGTCCATTCTTGTGTGGTTACAAAGTTTATATGAAAGTCTACAATTTATATGTTCACGTCGAAACTAAAAAATACACGAAAAAAGGAGAAAAATGAGCGGGAAATAAGGAGAAAAAAAACAAAAAAAAACAAACAAAATACTAAGTGTGTTACGACATGGGCTATGTCGTAACACACTTAATTTATAAAAAAAATGTGTTGCGACATGGTGTATGTCGTAACACTAACATGCTAAGTTCTGAGTACCCCCATTTTTGGGGGTATTTTCTGATTTTATATTTTTTTTTATATTTTTTATTTAATTTTCGAAGGAAACACTGATACAAATTTAGAATAACTGTCGCCCGTTTTAAAAAAGATTAAAGAACGTCAAGATTGCGAAAATCAAAACAGCCAAAATATATCCAATATTCATTGGGAACTGCTCTAGTCATGTTTGACCATCCCAAAGTACGTACACCTTTATTCTGAGAATTTTCTACAATGCCAAAAAAAAGGATAAATTTCCTTGAATCGGTTCCTCAAGTCCTCAAAGTCGAAACATAACTAGTATGGGTAAATTACATTTTCGTCCACAAATGTACTCCTATACATTTTTGGTCTCGTGATTTTACAGAAATCTCACATTGCATCCCATAAATCGTAAAAAAAAATTCATATTTAGTACTCTTGCGATCAATTTTGGTCAAAAAAGTAACGGATCCGTAAGTTAGAGGCCAATAAAAATAAAAATATAAAAAAAAGAAAAACTTAGATAACAAATGTGAAAACTTTTTGAAAGTTTTCGTAAAGTGTTTAATAAATGTACAAATTTTCATATCTAAACATTTTAATAAATCTTAATTTATTCATTTTTTGCCTCTAACTAATGAATTTGTCAATTTTTTTTGACGGAAATTGGTCGTGGGAGTTTGGACCAAATGTGAGATTTTTTACAACTTAAAGGATGCAACGTGACTTGGAAGCGCGAGGTCAAAAGTGTACATGAGTACACTTATGGGACGAAAAGAGTAATTTACCCTAATTATTACACTTTTTTTTGGTTGATTCCATATATACTTGAATTACATTAGAATATATTATAGGGGTGACAATTTGGGTTCAAACATATATTTTCAACCCAACCTTTAGTTAGGTTTGGTTCCAAGTTTTTTCTCTTTGATTCCAACTGGGTTGGTTCCCACTTATTTTTATTAATATATGGGTTCAAATTGGGTCTAACTTAGTTTGAAATTTAATACACACCCCAACACACAATTTACACTCACAACACATTTTTTTACACACATTACATATTTTTTACACACACTCAGGGACGGAGGGAGGGGGGTGCTGGTGAGTGCCCCCCCCCCCCCCCCCCCCTCTTTTTAATTTCACATGTAAAATATTTGAAAATTTTGATTTTGCCTCCCCTCAAAAATTGCAAACTTAATTTGCATCCCTAATAAACTAAAGAATAACCCATATATATGGTAATTTGTAAAGTAGCTAGCCCATTTTTAAACCCAAATGGACTATAACTATATATTTCGTCCCATATATCTAAATATCAAGCTAAATTGTAGTTCCACTTTTGTATATGTCCATCATTCACAACAGTTCAATAAATTTGACTTATGAGTTATGACTTTAAATTTTTTCCTTTAACTTTCCCCTCCAAATATACTTTTTAGGCTTTTTATATTTTGTTTTATTTAATAGTAGGACCATTTTCTATTTTAGTTTTAAAACTATATTTTATTTAATTAGTTATGAAAAATGTATCAAATATTATTTTTATGTGATTCGGCAATAGCCTACGTCCACGGGAGAGGATAAGAGAATTTCACTTTTAACAAAAAAAGTATATAGTATAAAGTATGCCAAAAGTGTTCTTATTAAACCTAATCCTCAATTTTTTCGCATACATATAGCGTACTGTACCGCTACAATCCTTCGCTACTGGGTAAATGAAACTCACAAAAATCTCGCCCTCCCCAGTATAATTTCTGGCTCCCTCCTTGCACACACTACACTTTTTCACACATACTACATACTTTTTCACATACAATGCACACTTTTTATACACACTACACACTTTTTCACACACTATGCGCACTTTCTACACACACTATACACTTTTTACACACACTACACTTTTTCACACACTACACACATTTTCACTCACAAAGCACATTTTTTTACACATACTACACACATTTTCACACACAATGCACACTTTTTACACACACTATACAATTTTTTCACACACAATCATGGTTCGCCGGAACGCTGCGAAATCGGCCGGAACGGCTGTTCCGGCACGGGAATGGCCCCCAGCGTTCCAAAGTTCCATGACATCTCGTTTGTGTACGTGAAACGTGGTGGAACGGCCGAAAAACGGCGAGACAGGCGAGATTGGGACGTGACTCGGCCGTTCCGGCGATTTCCCGGCCACAAAACGACCAGAACGGGAGAGAAGGCTTGAGACCGACGATGAAAGAAAGAGCTAAAAGAAAAAGAACAAAAAACAAGAGAGATGGGGGAAATAAAATTGAAGGAGACACTTTTCTTAGTCTTCTGACAAAAGAAAGAAGGCGAAAATATCTACTTTACTTTTGAATTTTATATTAATAAACTAAAAGCACTAATAGTATCTAATACGTATGGGATAAATAAATTGGATTTAATTAATTGAATCCAAGCATATTTCATTGTTAAATTAATACCATTAAATTTTCAAATTGTTATTTTAGAACGGCAACTATATTTGTGAAAATTCTAATTCAGACCCAGTTTGGCTGAATCTAAGTATATTTCACTTTATCTGTGACCAATTATGTGACAAGTGTAATTCACTCTCCTGGTGAAATACACTTAGATTCGGCCAGAGTAGGTATGGGCTAGAATTTTCCACTTACTTGATGCTTAATTAAAAATTTATGCTAATTATTTAAATAAATAATCATTAAAATCATACATTTTTTAATTTTTTAAAATAATATAAAATATTTTAATTTTTTTCTTGGAACGATCCGCGACCGTTCCGCGACATTGCAATGGAACTGGAACGGTGGTCTCCGCGACGATTGCCGCGACCGTTCCTGCGAACCATGCACACAATGCACATTTTTTACACACACTACACACATTTTCACATACAATGCACACTTTTTACACACACTACATATATTATACACACACATAACACATTTTTTTACAACAAACATGTATTCAGAGCTTCATGGAGTGTGCAAGGGACTAGAATTATGTTATGGTACACAAAAGTTTGGGTGGAATTAGATGCTCAAATTGTGATTCATTCGATATTATGGTCTTCTCCGGGCAGCTGGGTTTTTCAAAACCTCCTCCAACGGATTCGAATTATGAGATCACGAATGGACATACAGTTTACACACATTTACCGTGAAGGAAATGGGGTAGCCGATTTTTTGGCTAACAAGGCGTGCGATGATCGATTTTCAACAGTATTGATGGGTAATGAGATACCGCGGAGTCTAAAAGCTCACAGCAAGATGGATTTACATTTGCCTAGCTTTCGGTTTAGATGGAAGTAGACTTGACAGTCTTTCTAATTTCTTATAAGGATCTCCTTTTTTATTGTTTTTCGTATGGTTTAGCTTGTAAGGGAGTTAGTACTCCTTATTTATTTGTTTTCCTAGAAATCCTTGTGAGGGAGTTAGTTTCTCCTTATTTCTTGCTTTATTTTGATGATATAAAGAAGGGATGAGGGGCCCGACAACACCCTCCCCCGCTCAGGTGGTTATTTAAAAAATAAATAATAATATCACATTTTTTACACACACTACACATATTTTCACATACAATGCACATTTACACACACAAAACACACGTTTTCACTCACAATGCACACTTTCACACACCCAACACACAATGCACTTTTTTTACACACACTACACATATTTTCATGCACAAAACACACTTTTCATACACACTACACTTTTTCACACACACTATCATTTTTTACACACACTACACACTTTCACACACACTACACATATTATACACATTTACACACACATGGGTCCAATGTGGGTCCAAACTGGATCCAAATTGGGTCTAACTTAGTTTGAAATTTAACACACACCCAACACACAATTTACACAAACACTCGGACACATTTACACACACAACACACTTTTTACGCACACTACACAATTTTACACACACTTCACACATTTACACACACAATACACTTTTACACACTCTGCACACTTTTTACACACACTACACACATTTTACACACACTGCACATATTTACACATACACTGCACATTTTCACACATAATACACACTTTCTACATACGGTACACACTTTTTCACACACACTATACACAATACTTTTTACACAACGCTACATATTTTTTACAAACACTACACACTTTTACACACTCTATACACATTTACACACACACTATACACTTTTACACACATTGTACACTTTTTACACACACTACACACTTTTACACATATACTACACACTTTTTACACACACTACACATATTTTACACACACTGCACACTTTTGCACATACATTACACACTTTTTGCACACATTTTACATACATTGCACATATTTACACACACACTGTGTACTTTTACACACACAACACACTTTTTACACACAATACACAATTTTTACTTACACTACACATTTTTACACACACACTACATACTTTTACACATACTAGACACTTTTAAACACAAACCACGTATTTTACACACACACAACATACTTTTACACACACTGTCCACTATTTACACACGCTGCACACTTTTACACACATGCTGCACACTTTTACACTCACATAACATACTTTTACACACAATGTAGACTTTTTACACACACTACACATTTTTAAATACAAACTACACATTTACATAGACAACACACTTTTGCACATACTATACATTTTTTACACACATTTACACGCACACCACACTTTTACACACACACTACACACTTTTAACACACACTTCATATTTTTACACATGCACAAAAAGTGTGTAGTGTGCGTAAAAAATTTTCAGTGTATGTAAAAAGTGTGCATTGTGATTGAAAAAAAAAAGGTTGTGTGTAAAAAATGTGTAGTGTGTGTAAAAAAATGTGCATTATAATTGAAAACGTGTATTGTGTGTGTAAATGTGCATTGTTTGTGAAAATATGTGCAATGTATGTAAAAAGTGTGTTATGTGTGTGTAAATGTGTGTAGTGTGTGCGAAAAAGTGTGTAGTGTGTGTAAAAAATGTGAAGTGTGTGTGAAAAAGTGTAGTGTGTGTAAAAAATGTGCATTGTGATTGAAAACGTGTATTGTGTGTGTATACATATTCAATATATGTATATCCAAGTTGAATCCAAGCGTAGTTTATAGATTCTAAGGTATCAACCAAGCATTATGTTTTAGCAAATAAAATAATATTGGGTATACATATATACCCAATAAAAGAATGTCAAAACCATGTTAAGTGAGAATTCACGTGTATGATATAATTAACTTGAAAGAAACAGCAGCGCGCCTAGCAGTAGCATCCAATTATTGCCCTTACTCAAAGTCCAAAGGCTGGCTTTTTTTGCGTCTCTTTCAAGGTTTAAGCTCAGGGTGTGTTTTCGGCAAGATGAAAAAGAGATTATTTGGTTTCCAATGCTCATCAAAATTAATGTTTTCAGCGCTTTCTTTCATTGTCAAATTTAACTCATACACAATGGCCAATGCTGTCTTGGCCTATAAATATTTTCTGGCATTTAACTCCATCAAATTCAATTTGTTCAATCATTTATTTATCCTAATACAGTATGGTTCCACTTGGTTCCATTACTTAGCCCACAATAAAAACTCACATAATTATTCATATCCATCAAAGGCATTCGAACCTTCTTTGTTTTTTTTAGTGAAAAGGTTATTAATTATTAGTATCAAATATCAAATTAACTATCATCAATTAACAATATATATTCTATAACAAATCAGAAACTTTTAAGCAACTTGTGCGTTTGAAAAGCTTTGAAGGACTAATTTTATAAAAATTCAAAATATTTAATATATTATGACACAAAAGCTAAAACTCTCAGTTTTTAATAAAAGAGTTTGATATGAAAGAGGAAGTTTATTGTTATTTTCTTATTAAAACAATTAAAAAAATAGGAAAAATTACTAAAAAAATGGAAAAAACCCATGACAATATTTTGTGATCTAAAATACTCATTCCACGACATTTTCATTAAAAAGAACCAAAATTTAGAGTTAATGATTTACGGTGAATTACATCCACACACCCCTTCAGATTAATGTTAATTACCAAAAAACCCTGAAATTCAGTAAATTACAACAAGACCCCCTCAAGGGGTTTATTTGTAAGGTTGACAGAGGGTGAAATTGTGAGAATTTCTAAATATATATGGGGTGTAATTGTAAGAATACCTTAACATGAGGAGGACTTTATGTAATTTCAAAAAGGTGAGGGAATTTTGAGTAATTAACACTAACGTAACGGGGTGTGCATGTAATTCTCTCAATTGTTTATGAACTTAATTACCCGTAATCTTCTAAAAGAAAAATTAATCAGATCTACGTTTGCATGGAAATTTATTTATTAGAAATTTTGTATTGATAATTAGCACTAATTGCAATTTTTTTTAAGTTCAGATTTTTAAAATCTTTTAAACAGTATTTTTAGATAATTACCATGTTTATACTAAACATAAATTATGTAAAAATATTTCAAAATGAAAAATTTTTGAATGAAAATATTTTCATGGGGTTTTTAGATATAAGATTTTATTTTAGACGGGTTTTAGTAATTTTTCCTAAGAAAATACTCATTCTTGTCTTATACATGAAACATCATTTTGAGTATATGATCCATTGTTCCACCCAAAAAAAAAGAATACATGATTTTACTTAATATACTTAAATACTTGCTAATCTATTCTTGAAAGTGCATGCTTGATACCAATGGTAACTCCCCAAAATATACATTGAGAACAACTTTAGTGTCAACCAACCCAAAATACACTTATATTCGGTCAGTATTTGCAGCAGTTCCTTAAGTTCTGAAAATCGAAACATAATTAATATACATACATGATACATCCAAGTTAACCCGTACGTAAGCATTTACTTCACATAATACATCCTAAGGTATCAACCACGCACGGATTTCAGCAAATAAAATTATATTCGAGATACCAGCTATAAGCTAATTTGAAATTAAAAAATTAACTAGAAATTATAAAATTATATTCGAGAAACCAGCTGTAAGCTAATTTGAAATTATAAAATTAACTAGTAATTAAAATCACTTAAATCATCCCCCATATAGCATGCATGTATTTGTTAGCTAGTTTTCGAATGGGAATTGACCCAACTGCTAGTTTCTAAAAGGCAAGTAGTAGATTTGTAAGAAATTAAATTTGAAAGAAGCAGCAGCATCGATCCAATGCGCCCTTATTTAAAGTTAGCCTTTTTTGTGACAATTGGTGTCTCCTTCAAGGTATAAATTCAGGATGTGTTTTTGGCAAGAAGAAAATGATATTATTTGGTTTCCAATGCTTGACCATACTCCGTCAAAATTATGTTTTGAGCTTTCCTTGTCAAATTTAACTCATACACAATGAGTCCTTCGGTCTATAAATATTGTCTGTCATTTCAGTTCATCCAATTCAATTTGTTCAATAATTTATTTATCCTAGCTAGTAGACTAAGGTTCCATTTGGTTCCATTACTTAACCGAAGGTGTGATAATAATTGTACGAACTCCAGAACTAGAATTTCTGTCCAGAGCTTACTAATCCGCAGGCTACCATACCGTGATGAAGATCGAAAATTGGGATGAGGCCTTGAGTGCAAACAATTGGGGCGTAGACACAAACATAGCATGCTTTGGTTGCAAAGTGAACTCAAGTGAGGCGGAAAGTCCACACACGCCGCCCACACTCTTGTTCGAGAAGAGCCTAAAAGGTTCTGATATGACAGGGGTGTTTTCTCTTTTATATGGAGCTCGATCCATCTTCCAGGAGGTTTATTTATGATGGTAAAGTTTGTCCGTCACAGAATATCAAGTGATTTGCCACATGGGGAGAGAATCCGGTCCAACTCACGACAAACTAAGTTGGGGGTTAAAGAGCTGTTAGTCGAGCTGCTTACATACCAGATGAAATGAGATCAAGTCAGTTCGTAGTTCTATTGTGAAATTACTCTCAGAAGTAGCCAGTGGATTTTTTCTGAGAGAGTAGATAATGAAATGCATCAGCCCCTTTGAAGGTATATATATAGGACTGATAGTGGTATGGGCCGTGGGCTCAATTCTAGCAGTAGCCCACCAGACTTATTAATATACCCAACACTTGGCCTTTAGACTATTAAAGTAGCCTAATTTTATAACGTAACAAACCATATTCTTACTGGGTTGTCAGGCCTTTCGGCTTGACTAATATATTAACCGCGGACTTGATCCACGGGTGGCGCCCGGCCCAAGCCCGGGCAGATTAATTACCATAATGTCTCTAGACATTTTCGGTTCACATCATAATGCCCCCCACTCCCTGGTTTACTTAATGGTATATCCGGGAGTAGAAGTAATTCCGCTTAGGCAGTGCCACTCAGCTTCAATTTGTACTGGATTAATGGGTCATAATAGCTCCCCACCTACTTTTTGTTTAAGTATGGATAGGTTGATGGCTTTCACTCTAAGACCCATTCATATCCTCATCTTTTTCAAAATTTCTCTCTTGGAAATTTTCTCCCTTAGCCAACAATGGGTAAAAGCCAAGGTGACCAAGGTAAATCTACTATCTTTTGTATTTGCTCCCCCTTGTGTAGTGTTATTCTAGTAGCGTGAGAGATTGCTTGTTTTTTCACCCCCACTCTAATCGATTCATTTATCGACCTCTTTGCCTTCATGAGCGATCTTTTTTCTCGGGGTCGCTGATGTTTAGGGTGAATACTCCTCTTCCATATATTGGAAGAAGAAAAGGGACACCGGGTGGTGCCCCAGGGGTCTCGACCTCGCCGTCGGGCCGCATGGACTAAGGCCTCGCGGCTCGACCTGCCCGACCGCGAGGCACAGTGCCTTGTAGCTTGGCCGTGAGGCATTTTGCTTCGCCCCCCTCGGGCCGTGGTGTGATCTCGGGGCTATATTCCGAGGCTCGACGTCAGGGTCGTCTTATCCCTTGTTGGCTTTTTGTTGGTCCTTTTTTGACGCTTAGAAACTTTGTATGTGTGCTATCATTTCCGATACCATCTATTAAGGACTTGTTATTAATTGAACCCCTTATTTTTCATAGCATGAGGGAGCTCTTCTTCCCCTGGTAGTGAGGGCCTGCTTTTCAGGAGGACCTCGCATTCGACTCTTGTGATTCCACTATCTCTAAAGTCGAACTTTTAACACTTTTCGAGGATACCGCGGTGGACTTTGAGTTGCCATTGCCTATAGCGGTTTGTCAAATTTTTGACCCTCCCGTGGGGAACGTGAACCTTTACTTAGAGTATTTTTGTTCGGGGGTTCACCATTCTTTATCGCAAGCTTTTTGGGGGAATCTTAGCCCATTATCAAATTTGTATAAGTCAATTGACCCCTAATTGTTTCATCTTCTTTGAGGGTTTTATTCGTCGGATTACCGAGCTAAATCTCGAGATAAATTTAGATGCCTTCCAGGCTCTGTTTGCGGTTAAAAGCAACCATGCCTTTCGTGTACTTTTTTCCCTTACCGTCTGTTAAGTTCTTGGAGGGTAACATTAGCCCTAAGGGTACTTGAAAATCGAAGTTCTTTTACTTTCCTATTACCTACTTGGATATATCGATGCCACTGCGTTGGAATGGGGGAGTTGCCCCTCATTAGGTCACCCGTGCACAAAAACAACTTAGAGTTATCTTTAGCAAGGCAGGTTTATTTGACCATAAGTTTGATGTTAGTCAATTATATACTCAGGGTATACATGCATCTTTAACTTATTCTTACTTTATGTTGTGACTCTCAAGCGTCGTTCGCCATTATATTCTTCCATATTAACGCTTGGCCTTTTCATGTATTCTTTCCAGGTGTGAAGGTAGCCAAGGGTGGCAAAGTGAGCTCCACCGCCCCTCCGACCCCTCACACCACTCTTAGCCATGGTGATGTGGCCAACCCGTTAGCGCCCCCGCGCTCCGCACTGAAGGGCTTGACTGGGGTTGTTACGTCTTTGGGTTTTGCCCCATTTGACCAGGCGCTAGGGCTGTCCATCGGTTCGGTTCGATTGAAAACCGAACCGAAACTTCGGTTAACCGAGAATTCGGTTCGCCGAAAATGGGAACCGAAAACCGAACCGAAATATTTCGGTTCGGTTCGGTTAATCGAATTGAGCTAAAAAGTAAAAAAAAAAATTGGTTTTTATTTCGGTGAAATAACCGGTTTTTACCGAACCGAAATAATAAGAATACACACAGTGTTATCTCTTCTAACTTCTATTACTCCTATAATACAGTGTTATCTCTTTCTTCCCAAATCCCAACTGTTTCAATGCATTTGAGGCCCAAAAGGTAAATATACATACATATGCACATATATATATCTATATATCCATGGTGCAAGAACAAATTCCCCAAATTGATAAATTAGGGTGGGGGAATTACTTTAAATCAGCCAACCCATTACTTTAAAACCACAAATTGACAAACATACTCCTAAAAAAATAACTACTTCGAGCTCGATTTGTCACACAAGAAGAAATTGATTCTCGATTTGCATTTGAAATTTTTTCTACAAGCATTAGGGCGGGGGATCTTTACCTCTGTTGGAGTCGGAGCTGGAGGCGGCGGCTAGCCGGAAGAAGCCGCAGCTGGAGGCGACGGCAGAGGGGGCTGGGGGCTTTCAGACTTGGACGGGCAGAGAGAGTGAGCTGAGGAGATGTTTGGGCCAGAAACATAAATATAACAAATTATATATTATATAACATATAATAATTATATATATTATAATATGTAATAAAATATATTTTTAAAAAAATTAAAAAAATAATTCGGTTTTCGGTTCGGTTCGGTTAACCGAACCCTAAAATCGAAACCGAACCGAAAACCGAATTTTTGAAAAAAAAAAAACCGAAAATCGAACCGAAATTTTCGGTTCGGTTTCGGTTCGAACCGAATTTTCGGTTTTCGGTCCGGTTCGGGCGGTTAACCGAATTTTCGGTCTTTTTGGACAGCCCTACCAGGCGCCATGCACACTGGACTTTGATACTATGATGGTGGGTTTAGGCTCTAGGGGTGTTCAGGGCCCTAAGTTGGGTGCCCTGATAGCCCGCAAGGCATGGATGTGTTGGAAAGAGGGGATGGCGAGAGTACGCTGGGGCTCAACCCATTCCCTTTCTAAAGACAACCGCGATAAGGAGATAACCTTTCGAGGAGGGTGCAACATTCCTGGGGGTCGTGCGCCCATGTATTCTTCACCTCCTCCAGCTCCACCTGCGAAGTGTGCTCGCGATTCCTCTCCGGGGAGCTCTAGTTCCACCGGCCTTGGCAAGGGGTTATTTAAATTTGGGGCGAACCTGGATCCCAACGTTAGCTCTTTTTGGGATACCACTGATTCTTTGACCCCTTAGTCTTTGATGAGAGTTGCCGTGAATGATTACGACTCACCCGTTTATCATCTCTATCAGCAGAGCACCTTGACCAGGAGATCTCCACAGGGGCCGACCGGGTAAGCGTTTACATGCGTTATTGCCATCATTTAGAGGCTATATGTTCATGCGTATAAGTTTTTTACACAATTTTTGTCTTCTCAGTCAAGCTAACTATCCCACCATCTTCGAGTCAAGTGAGAAGATGTGGAGAAAAAATATGACGAGAGTCGCCAGTAGAACCAGAAGCTTCTTTCAAAGTTCTTTGGAGCTAAGAATTTGACTGAAAAATGGGAGAAGAAATATAGGGAGGCCAGGAAGAAGATTGAGGCAGAAAAATTCGATGGTAGCTTCTTCCTTGGCTCAAATGCCAGGAAAAAGACTTTAAGTGATGCCGAAAAGTCAGCGGTGGATAAATTTCGCAAGAGCGCCGACTTCATTGATGAGTGCAACAAGCGAGCATATAATATTACTCGATTGGTTGTATGGTAATGTCCCCGACACTAGCGACGGGGAGGCCGAGGTGGGGGGCGATACCGCTAGTTGAGTTGTTGGTCACTCTCTTAGCATTGTAGCCCTCTCATGCCTTTAGTATTCTAGCATTTTTACTTGTTTTTTGAACTATCTTTATTCTAGTTCTTGTTTTGTTATTTGTAAGACTTCGTTCTTATCTACCCTGTAGTGGGTTAGTTTGATTCTTGAGCTATTTTATGCTTTGGCAAGTTACCCATTGAATCTTTATGGATATTGACTATCACTATCTCTTTTCGCCCTTTGTGGTCGTGAGTGCTATGTCGTTTGTTTGATAATTTTTCCGTAGTACCTTGTGGCTTATTTTAGTACTAGCTTAGGTACTTAGCCATTTTTATTGTGCCATTGGCGGATTTTAACTCGCCATTTTAACACGCCATTAGCGAATTTTTATGAATTCCAGGAGTAAGTGCCTCTTGCGTACTTTAAACACTAAGCTTTGAAATTGTTAGTATTTAGTACCTGCTACTATTTAATACCTCCTTGCTCCCCAACTCCTTAATATGTGTTCGAAAATATTTAGGAGTAAGTTCGTTAGGGGTGACTTTTGTCTCTTGAAAGTACTTAGCGCAAATTTGATTGCCTTATCTCGTGGCCGTTTGAAAATTTTCATTTTTTCAGGCGGGGGGGGGCATTATTTTTGGTACCATCGGCTTTGTAAGTTTGTAAGCCGACGTCCAATTTTCAGAAGTGTGATGCCCCCCATTCCTTAGTAGTATTCTACACATAGAATTATATGTTAGGAATCCTTTAGAGCGAAAAAAGCAGCGGAAGAATTGAGGAATCCTAGAGTCGAATCACTTTAACGTGGTTTGATGATTTTCAAAGGTTTTTTAAAAATAAACGAAACTGATTACCTTATCGATTTCGTATCCTTTAATTCGCGTAACAACAACTCCTACAATTCCTGTCTCCAAAGATTCAAGCGAAATGAGCCTTCAAAAGATCTCCAAAAATCTCCTCGTGGGTGGTGGTGGACGGCTAGGAGAGATATTTGGGATAAGACCTTTTTCCTTTTTGTGTTATACAATTAGGGTTAGGGTTTGTTGTAGCAATTGGAATTAACTTATAACTCTACCAACTTAAGCAATAAGTAGGAGTCCAACTTTGGACTACTCTTGGCCGCCCCTAGGGCTCCAAGTGGACTGTCAAGGTGGCCTTTTTAGCCCAATCAATTTAGTCCACCTTTTAATACATATTTAATTTAAATCCTATTTAAATTCAATACATATTATTAATTCATTCATTTAATTAATATTTCACATAAATTATTTAATTTAATCTAATTAAATTAAATATTTAATTTATTAATTTAACGAATAAATCAATCCGTCCAATTAATTTTATCTTTCTAAAAGATTAATACAAAAAGACATCCTGTTCGTTTCTTATAGTGCGACTCTTTAGGTTCATCTCAATCAGTGTTTTAAAAGGCGAAGGCACAGAGCGGGGCATTTTATGTCCCACAAGGCGAGGCGTAAGCCCCGAGGCACGGAGCATATGCCCCGCGAATTTTGCTTTTTTAGTATTAAAAAAATATAATATAATGTTAAGAATTAATTTAAATTAGCGAAAAATTATAAAATTGAAGGATAAAATTAAGTAAAAAAAATAAGATAGAGAAAGTTAAAAATAATAATATATTAAACCATGCAAACTAAAAGTCCAAGCTCATCTCTTGTAGAAAACAATCAAGATAGAAAAATAATTGTTTCAAATTCTAGCGTTACGCAAAATAAAGATTTAAAATAATAGTTAACGAGCACTAATTTACTCAATCACTATCAAAAGTCTCATCATTAAGATCATTATCTTCATCTTCGGCTCTCAATACTCGAGCATTAAGCTGTGTTGCTCTTGCAGCTTATTTTTTTTTAATGTTTGATTTAATTGAATAAGTAGGCCATGGGTTTTTACTAAAAGAATAAAACATGTAAAAAGTTTAAGTGGGTTTTAGATTGGAAATTGGAAAAAAAATCAATTTAGGCCTAAAATCATACTGTATGGACATGAAATACATTAGGCGTATGCTCAAGGACTGGGCGCATTTTCGCCCAGGGCGTATGCCCCAACTGATTGGGCGTACGCCCTTGAGGGGTTACGCCCCCCTCATATTGCCCCGGGCGTTTTAGCAACGCCCCGCTCAGAGCGTACTCCCCGGGCGGGCCCCGAGACTGCCTTTTAAAACACTGATCTCAATTGGTAATGGGAGAAATTATCAGAGGATGTGAGTGTCACCTAGCCAGTCCCATGGACTCACATCGTAACCCAATTGAGTACGAAATGAATGAATCATTTACGAACCTCTGGACCATAAATACCGTATGTGTATAAGCCCTTCACTAACGTATCCCCGATCAAGTGAGAGTCATGGTATATGTCAAACTCACTAAACTTGATACTGTGCATTTAATCATAGCATAATGAAATTACCAAACTACCCTCCATGTCCTACATGAGTTAGTTTCATTGCTTTGGCCAAAGACGTATAATTTCATTTGCCTATGTTCGCACATGATAGTTTCTCGTTTACTATCGAGACAGTGAATCTCATCTTGGCGATCACTCACAAGTGCTACTTGACTCATTGAGATTGCACTTCGAGGTTGGCCCCACTAAAGGGTGATTTGGGCCTAACTACTCTAGTAACAGATTCAACAGTACAAGTACATTGATCATGAACCCTTAGGTCTAATGCTCACGCATACTATTATGGTCAGTAATCCAATCATTGACAGTCATTGAGTAAATACCTATGTGATCGGATTACTGCGAGCCGTGTTCGAATATATCAATTCCATTGGTACATCTATGACACGTGTTCTCACTATCCCATAGTGTTCGACTGACACTCCTTGTCAGAGCATGCGTCATACAAGTCGAATCTTAATGCCCAATTAAGATTCATTGATTTGCGAACCCTTTTAAGTGATTAGGAGTAAGACTCTCCCTGTGCCACTTCTTTATTCCAAAAAGGGCGAAGAGTCAACCTTGATACCCTATACAATCTATTTGTCCTCAGTGACATCTAGGGCATATACCTAATAATCTCCCACTTGCACTTAATGCCAATTTCTATGGTATCTAATACCCATCTTCTCAAGATGTCGCTCTAGCACCGCCTGCGCCAATGGCTTAGCGAGTGGGTCAGCCACGTTGTTTGCTGAGGTCATTTTCTGCACGGCGATGTCGCCTCTTCCAACAATTTCTCGAATTATGTGATATCTCCTCTCTATGTGTTTGGATTTATTGTGAGACCTTGGTTCCCTAGCTTGCGTGATGGCTCCATTGTTGTCACACCAAAGTGGCAATGGTAGCTCCACACTAGGAACAACTTAAAGTTCTGCCATGAACTTCTTAATCCAAACAACTTCTTTGGCTGCCTCTGAGGCTGCCACATATTCAGCTTAAGTGGTCGAATCAGCAGTTGTGATTTGCTTGGAACTCTCTCAAGACACCCTTCCACCGTTCAAAGTGAATATGAACCCAGAAGTTGATTTTCGGTCATCGATGTCTGATTGGAGATTAGAATTTGTATAACCGGCCACTTGCATTTCTCCATTGCCATATACGAGAATGATATCTTTGGTTCTTCTCAAGTACTTCAAGATAGATCTCACGACAATCCAATGTTCTTTACCCTGGTTAGCTTGAAACCTATATACTACGCTCACAGCATAGGTAAGATCTGGTCTCATGCATAACATTGCGTACATGAGACTTCTCACTGCTGATGCATAGGGAACTGCACTCATCTCTTTTTGATCTTCCTCACTTTGAGGACTCATCTTTTTGGAGAGATGATTTCCATGTCTCATGGGCAAAAGACCTCTTTTAGAGTTCTCCATCCAAAATCGCTTTAGGACCTTCTCTAGGTAGAGGGCTTGAGAGAGTCCTATCATCTTATTCGATCTATCCTTGTAGATGCGAATTCCTAGGATATAGGTGGCTTCTCCCTAGTCTTTCATGGAGAATGTGCTTGAAAGCCATGTCTTAACTGAAGTTAGCAGACCTTCATCATTCCCTATAAGTAGAATATCACCTACATATAGCACCAGGAATGTGATTTTGCTCCCACTGACCTTTTTATAGACACATGGTTCATCCTCGATTTTGATGAAACTGTAGTTTCGTACTTCTTCATCAAAACGAAGGTTCCAACTGCGTGAGGCCAGCTTGAGTCCATAAATGGACCTATTCAATTTGCAGCCTTATGAGAATCTACACTTGATATGAAACCCTTGGGCTGTTCCATATAGATTTTCTCTTCAAGGAATCCATTTAAGAACGCGGTCTTCACATCCATTTGCAAGATTTCATAATCCAGGTATGCAGCTATAGCAAGTAGAATTCTAATGAATCTGATCATAACTACAGGCAAAAAGGTTTCCTCATAGTCAATGCCCTCCTTTTGACCATACCCTTTTGCCACTAGCCTGGCCTTATAGGTGTCCACCTTGCCATCCAGACCAATCTTTCTTTTATAGATCTAATGGGTACAATACACCAATCTCTATCATATATACGCATGATAAAACCCCAGGGTTGATCTTGAATTGGAAAATTCTGAAAAAAAATTTACACCGTTTTCGTTTAATTTTCCCAACAGCTTAACCCAACTAAGTGTGCCTTCGGAGTCAAGAGTGGAAAGTTCCACGGATACATGGTGATAGAAAAGGCGATTGAGAGTAAACTTGAAAAAGCTAGAGCAATCCTGGAAATGACGCCCCTAACCACTCTAAATGAAGTGCAAAAACTTACGTGGAAGGATTTCGACATTGGGACGTTTCATTGCACTCAAAGTTTACCTTTTTTCAAGCTTACTAGCAAATCGAATTGGTGCGTATGGGATGAGGAATGCCAAGCAACCTTACAAGAATTGAATGCGTATCTTGCTAACTTGCCTTGCTAACTTGCCGTTGTTAACTAAACCCATGCACAAGGAGACTCTGTATTTATATGTGGTTGTTTCAGAGCACGCCGTCAGCTCGGTTCTCATAAGGGAGGAAGGGAAGGGAACAAAACCTATATACTACGTAAGTCGAACATTACGAGGTACTGAGTTAAGATACACTGAGATAAAAAAGGTTGCCTTTGCTCTTGTAACCACGACAAGGAAGTTGAGGCCCTATTTCTTGACATACACTGTGGAAGTTTGCACTAATCATCCTCTGAAGTAAATTTTAGGCCGTCCAGAGGTATCAGGAAGAATGATCAAGTGGGCAGTAGAATTAAGTGAGTTTGACATCTCCTATTCCTTTAGATCAGCCATCAAAGCTCAAGCGCTAGCAGATTTTATTTCAGAGGTCCCTTCGGTACAACAAGAGAGGAAAAGTTTGGCTTTTGCATGTGGATAGTTCCCCGACAATGGCTGGAAGTGGAGCAGGGACAGTATTAACCACTTCTGAGGGCAACGAGCTAGAGTATATGGTGAAGATTATATTTAGGGCATCCAATAATGAAGCTGAATATAATGCCCTAATCATTGGTTTAAGGATGGCTCTGAAGGTAGGAGCTAAACACCTGGTGGTTTGCTCGGATTCGCAGTTGGTAGCCTGCCAAGAAGCTGGACAATATGAAGCTAAGGAAGTCAGGAAGATAGAGTACTTAAAGAAGATAGAGGAGTTAAGAAGATAGAGGAGTTAAAAGGAGATTTTGAGAGCTTTGAGATACGGCAAATACCTCAACCGGAGAACAACAAAGAGGATTCCCTAGCTAGGCTGCCTAGTGCTCGTGGATTTTCACATAAAACAAGTTCCCATACATTCAATGCCTAGTGCCACTGCAGAGGATTTTGTATATGCCATCGAAGAAGTTGATGATTGGAGAAAACCTATTATAAGTTACGTCCAGCAAGGAGAATTACCCCATGACAAAAGTGAAGCCGCGCCAATGCAATATAAAGCTTGGAGGTACACTCTCTTGGTAAAGAAGTGTGAGCATTATCAAAGGCATGCTACCCTTCTTCATAAATCGACAGAACCAATGGGAGTCAAGAGTTCACCATACCTTTTTACTAGATGGGGTATAGATATAATGTGACCATTTCCCCTTGGCCGTAGGACAGAAGAAGTTCTTGTTGGTGGCAGTTGATTATTTTAGCAAGTGGGTGGAGGCCGAGCCATTGGCCAAGATCACGGAAGGAGAGGTAATGAAGTTCTTGAAAAAGTCAATACTCTTTAGATTTGGAATCCCTTGAGAAATCATTTCAGATAATGGACAACAATTTCAAGGAGCAAGAATTAAGATTGGTGCCAGGACTTAGGCATAAAGCAGTTGTTTACCACAGTAAGGCACCCACAGTGCGATGGCCAAGTGGAAGTGATTAATAGAATCCTCGTACAAGGACTAAAGAAAAGACTACAAGGAGGGGGAGTTCCTGGGTAGAAGAGCTACCAAGTGTCATTTGGTCATACCATACCACCCCTCGCAGTACCACGGGCAAAACGCCCTTTAGTCTCGTATACGAGGCCGACGCCATTATTCCACTTGAAGTTAGTATGCTCATGCATCATGTGAAGTATTATGACCCTGAGAAGAATGAAGAGATAATGAGGGAGAATCTGGACATGATAGAGCAAGCTAGAAATGTCACTTACTTAAGGATGACAAAGTATAAGCAAAGAATTGCTGCAGCCTTTAATCGGAGAGTTCTCAACCGAGAACTGCAAGTGGGGGACTTAGTCCTTCAGAGAGCTGATATCCTAAAACCAGTAGGAAAGCTCAGATCCAAGTGGGAAGGCCCATTCCAGGTAGTGCAAGTAAACAAGTGGCTCTTACATAATAGAAGACATGAATGGGAAAAGGTCGTCGAGGCCATGGAATGTGCTGAATTTGAGGAGGTCCTACACATGACAAAGAAGAGAAGAAGATGAATAAAAGTTTGTAATCTAGATATTTCGCTTAAATAAACTTTTCCTTTATTAGAATTTGTTTCTTTCCATTTTACAATAAGCATGTTAAGTACTTTATAGCAATAAAAATATTGTTAATTCCAATGTCCATTTCTGTTCTTTTACTTTATACTTCATTACAAAGGCACCTTGAAAAAGCCTCGTTGATTACGAGCACCCTAAAAAAAGTTCTGTTGATTGCGGCGACCTGAAAAAAGCCTCGTTGATTGTGCGAGCACCCTGAAAAAAGCCTCATTGATTGCGAGCACTTTGAAAAAAGCCCCGTTGGTTGCGGGCACCTAAAAAAAGCCTCGTTAATTGTGGACAGCCGGAAAAAGCTACGTTGATTGCGAACACCCAGAAAGAAGTCTCGTTGATTGAGGGCACCTGAAAAAAGCCTTGCTGATTGCGAGCATCTTGAAAAAAGTTTCGTTGATTGAGGGCACTTGAAAAAAGACTCGTTGATTGTGAGCACCCTGAAAAAAGCCTGGTTGATTGTGAGCACCCTGAAAAAAGTCTCGTTGATTGTGAGCACCCTGAAAAAGCCTGGTTGATTGCGAGCACCCTGAAAAAAGTCTCGTTGATTGTGGGCACCTGAAAAAAGCCTCGTCTATTTCGAGCACCTAAAAAAAGTCCTGTTTCTTTCGAGCGCCTAACAAAAAACAAAGGAAAAAGAAGGAGTCTCATTTATTTCAAGCACCCGAAAGAGTCTCGTTGATTGCAGGCATCTAAATGGCAAGCACCTGCAGAAAAGCTCCATCACAAAAAAAAAAAAAAGAAAGAAAGAGACATCTTCAATTAAAGCAAGCTGTAAAGTCTCTTGAACATGGAGCATTCCCCTATAATGGGTAAGTATTTCCTTTAAGCATTCATTTATCTTAGTCATTTTATTTATGTCTTGTTTACCATGTCAAATCGCTGGATAAATATTACGGTGGTATTGACATTAAATAAGCACATATATAAATATGGAGAAAAGGATGCATACGAGACAATAATTAAAACAAAATCCTTGGAATGTACATACGAAATATATGCCTCAAAATCGGCCATTACAATAAAAAGTTCAAATGGAAATATTAGAAGCATACGATTACGATAAAGACTTGAAGAAAGGAAAACAAATAAAAGGAATAGCTAAATATCACTACAAAGAAGGCCTAAGTTGCAAGTTTCTCAGTGGTCTTAAAGAAGGGCTCGGAGACCCCCTGCCCTTTAGCTTTCTCGTTGCTCGCCTCGTCATCCATTGTAGCACTGAAAATTGCCTCTAAAGCAACATCATCAATAGTAGGTTCTACAACTTGATCTCCAGCATTCTTGGCAGCATGATCATCAGATGACTTGTCGTTACTAGTACCCATAACAATAACACAAGCTGACGCCTCCTTGCTCAGTTCAGGAGCATTATCCAAGCTTGCACTCTCTTGGAAAAAAGAGGCATCAAACTCAGCAGTCAGTTGTCCATTCTCCATGAATTGTTTCACACAAGAGCGAAAACCGTGATAATAATATTGTAGTGCAGTTTCAACTAGCATCCCTTGATGCTCGGAAGACTGACGAAAGGCATTGTGGCGTCATTGGTAATTATCATCCATCATAGCTAATCCCTTTATGGAATGTGGAAAATTCACTATTGTCTCTTCACGGGCAGCCTGACAAGCTTTCTCGATCTCGCCGGCTTGAGCTTTCCGCAAGTTTTCCAACTCAGAGGACATCTCTCTCCTCAGGACTCACTCTTTAGCTAGATCATCACTCAATGAAAGCACCTGTTTCTCCTACTCACTTAATTCCTTAGAAGTTTGACAGAGGAAGTAACCCGAGCCCGGATGCGAGACATCATATCGCTTCCTAGAAAGCTTGCCTAAAAAAAAAAGAAGAAGAAAAGATGCATAAGAATTGATAGCTACCAAATGAAAGAAGGGAATTCTTAAGAATAATAATCACCAACTATTGATTAACAAACATGAAGGGTGGAGGAAGAGAAATCCTTCAAGAGGGACATGTCGGACAAGTCGCTCATGTAGCAGAGATCCCTAGGAGAGGCCATACCCATTATATGGGCATAAGACATCTTCTTAGAAGAAGTTGAAAATAAAGAAGGAGATGGAATTGATCCCAGGATAACTTTGAGCCAGCTGAATTATCACGATCAGGGAGCCCTCGAGTGCACTTGGAAGAAGGGATAGCTGCATTCGGGGAATTCTGAGAGGAACGCTCAAGAAATGGTTGCAAAGGTGTAGTTCAGGCTGTCGATGGAGCTGTCCCACCAGCTTCCTTGTGGGGATTCTCATCATCATCCCTATTTCTCTAGTTCTTGGGCTTTTCAAGACCTGTCTCTTTAGATGGTGAAGAAGGAATAACTATGGGTGTCCCAGAAGTTTTCCCCCTAGAGGCTGAATTCTCTCGGGTAACATCCAACTTTTTCCCAACATTGGACTTCTTTGCTAATACCCTGAGGAGGGCTTGAAACATGATTGAATCTACAAGCCAAGAAAATATATGGTTAATAAACAATAAATGCATCACAGGGATAGCTAAAAAATACGTAACAATCACAACACAAATATAAAGCAAGCAATGGCGACAATATGAGAAAAAGCGGATGGATATCGCAAAGCTAAAAGTATACTAAGGTCACCCGAAAGCTGCGCCGGATTAGGGCTCAAACCAAAATAATTTAGTAATCCATCCGAGATCAATTGATGAATACCATACACTCCCTTATTCAAGATGCCTAAAAGATGCTCATGCTCGGTTGATCTGTGCTTGGCAGAAAATTTTGGAAGCCCGGGATTATCATCTAACAACGTACAAGGAAAATTCCATGGACTCGAAGACGAAATGAAAAAATAATTGCTCCTCCAATCTCCGTGAATTTTAAAATTATGTTTTAAGAATTTAATGCCAGATTGTGGTGTGAAGTAAAATAATCCTTTTTCTAGCCTTTTAAGTTGGAAAAACGAATAAAAAAATTTAGCTGACGAGACCTCTCCACAATACGAGGTGACTATAATGAAGGATGCCATGAGACTTATCGAGTTAGGGGACAATTGACACAATGACACCTTATATGTTCTTAATATTTCCTCAAACAAACTCGAAATGGGAAAACGCAACTCGATATCCACTTGGGCGATAAAAACACAAGTATATACTGCGGGAGGAGCATGAGGTCGACTATCGGAATCCGAAACTAATATTTTGAAAGAAGGAGGCAAGCATAGAAGTGTTTTCAGCTTGCAGGCATCCGAATTATTAAAGCAAGATATGTATACTTTGTGATACGGGTCCCCAACTGCTAATCGATTCTCTTCAGCCTGAGTCAAAGGTGAATTTAGTTTCGGATTTATATCATCATCAGTGTCAGGGTCGTTATAGTAGAACTCGCCCGGCACAGCTATCTCAGTCATGCCATAATTAGCAACAGTCACCTCGAATTGCAGGTCGTTCATCCCAGGGGTGCCCTCATCATACTCAAAATTGATGGCTTAAGTAAGGGGGAGACTGGATCAGTTGACCCAATAGAAGAAGAAGACATCGTCGTTTGTGCTTATATGATAAAAGAATGCTACAAGGATGTATAAAAAAAAGGAAAAAAAAGAGTTCATCTATTGAAGCGCACACAATTAAACACATCATAAATATATATATATATATATATATATATATATATATATATATAGATGAAACAAAAGGAAAAATTATAAAGTTGTTACCTTGGTTTTTCGTTGGAGAAAGAAAAGAAAGCTGGAAAGAATTCTACAAGCAAAATGTGTAAGCCAACAAACGAAAAAAAAAAGGATGGAGGCTACATATAAGTAACAATTTTTGAAAATTGTATGAAGAAAGAGAAGAGGAGGAGTTTGAGGTAAAGAAGCAAGAAGAAATTTGGAGAGAAAGTGTCAAGACTCTTTAAAATTAGGGATGATGGGATTTTCCTAATCCAAAAGGAATTAAAGATGAAGGAAATCTTGACAACAGTATTAAGTTCCCTAAAATAAGTTGGATCTTAAAATAAAAGCAAAGAAAAGGAAAATTAAAAAAAGGGGGAGGAGTAACTACCGCCCCCTCCCCCCCTTTTCTTCAGCTGCTGCCAAGCCGCTAGCTTTGACTCACTTCAAGACCTCAAGAGTAGGGAGACTTGTGATATGCCCGTAAATTATTACGACATGATCTTGGGCTTTACTAGAAGATGGGCCTAAGGATAGAACAAAGCTATGGGCTGAAAATAGGAAGAATGCCCAAAGAAATGTACGTTTCAAAGAGGTTCATGAAGAAAAGCTTAAAGGAGACCTAGAAATTGAACGCTGAATAGCCACCTAAGAGGGATAGCTGGACAACTCATGAGGAAGCTGGACGATAGCTAAAGAAAATAGGGCAAAGGATAGCTGAGAAAAGGATGGCTGCAGAAATGATAAGAATGGATAAAGATCAAATCAAATTCAATCCTAACCTATATCCCTCGAAAGAGAGAGAATGATTCCACATCCCCCCTAGTCTGGAGAAATCACCCAACACTAACAAATTGGGGTGGGGGGATGTGGGGGGGAGGAACGGCCATTTTGGACTATAAATAGTAGAAAATTAATCATTTGTAAAGTTAGATTCACAACTGAGAGAAAAAATTGTTGTATTTTTCATATTCTTCATCTCTTTTGAGAGAAAGTGAAAAATAAATAAAAACAAAAATTTAAGTGTTCTTCCTATTAGTTTTTCATTCAAAGTTCAATTTTTATTTGGAAAACTATTCGTCTTCCAAAAGTCAGATTTCTCATTTTCATATAAATAAAGTCGCTTTTTAATTTGCACGACTTTCTTGGTGTAAAAATGAACCGCATCAACTATAATAATGTATATCATAATTAAGAATATAATTGCAAAAGCAAAATTATAATAATTATATAAATAAATTTCTAGGTAAGATAAGTAACTTTTGTGTAACTTTTATTCAGTAAATTTATAGAATATGGGATAGTTAGAAAAATATGTTTGTTCAACTTATGTTTTAGAAACATATATCAGGTACCAATGAATTTTATACAATTTACATATTATCATTATATTACTACTATATATTATGGTCAATATTACTTTATTAGCATTATCAAATGAACGGAGATTTACGTATATACATTTGTAGATCTCAAAACATTATATATTTACTAAATTTGAGAATATTACATAAATAAGAAAAGTTTTACAAGTTTTTAGAATATCCATTTCATAGTTTAGTTTTGCAAAAGACTTTCTTTATTCATAATAGGTATGAGATTAGCCGAACCGTATATCAATCTCAGATATTATAAAATAAATAATAATAAAAATCAAAATAAAAATTAAGATGAGATAAATTATATATATGTATCTTTTAATCAATGATTATTTACAAATTACAGGTGGGTGTCATGAAGACATGTTTTGATATTGAATGAATGTATAAAAACACATAAACTAAAATACCATAATTTATTATTATTCTTATTATTATTGCATGACCTAATGAAGATGATATAGCTTGATGATGATGGTAAAAATCGACAGATAGTCTGGATGTCACGTGATAGATCACGTGGAGTAATGGAACCGCTCTGACGCACGACAAACTAGGTTAGGGATTGGTTAATTTATAGACTGCACTCGGATGTGTTGAGCTGCCTATGTACCCGAAGTGTGTGAGATCAAGTCAATTAGTATTTTTTATGTGGTTTTACTCTTAATAGCCAGTGAGTTTTTACTGGGGGAGTAGATAATGAGCTTTTTCCAGCTCTTCTAAGGTATTTATTGGGAGCTGACAGTGGGCTACTGGCCATGGGCTTCAATCTATCAGTGGCCCACCAAGCTTAATAATATTACCCTTGGACTAATAAAATAGCCTAAGTAGTCTTAATGGGTCGCCAGCCCTTTTTGGGCTTATTTAGCAACCCACGGACTTTAACCCGTGGGTGGCGCCCCGACCCAAAAAGGGGATATGTGCAATTACCCTAATTCCCTTAGACATTTTTGGTGCACATCATAATGCCCCCCACTCCCGGGTATTCTAAGTGGGATACCTAGGAGTAGAAGTAATCTCGCTTAGGTCGTGCCATCGAACTTCAATTTTTGCTGGGTAGTGGGTCATAAAGGCCCCTCAACCACCTTTTGTATAAGTGTGGAAGGGTAGTTGGCATTTAACCCACAATTCCCATTCACATCATCAAACTCACTCATAATTTTTCTCTAAGGATTTTCTCTCTCTAGGAGCTTTCTTCAATCAACCATGGGCAAAAGCCAAGGTGACGAAGGTAAAGATAGCATAATTTTCCATTGTTTCCTTTTTGGTGTGGCTATGATAGTAGCTTAAGATATTTGCTTGTTTTTCTACCTTTTCTTTGATTGATTCAACCCATGACCTCCCCACCCCAATAGAGCATCGTCTAGGAGTTGTAGGTGTCTCATCCGGGGGGTGTCGCATATGGCGGAGGTTAGGCCTCGCGGACGTGTCACGAGGCATTGCCTCGCGGCTCGTCTGCGAGGCTTTGGCATCTCGCGGCCGTTAAGGACTAGTTATTGATGGAATCCCCTTATTTTCATAGGACTAGGGATCCATTAGCCCCCAGATACTAAGGATCCGGTCTCTGAAGGTGGCCTTGATTTCGACTCACATGATTCCACTATCACTGAGGCGGAACTTATAGCTCTATTCAAGGAGACAGCGGTAGAATTTGAATTCTCTTGCCCGTGCCAGGATGTCGAATCTTATATCCTCCCGAGGGGCACGTGACCCTTTACTTAGAGTATTTTCGTTCAGGTCTTTCCTTTCCCTACCATAAACTTTTTGGGGAGATATTAGACCATTACAGCATATGCATAAGTCAATTAACCCCTACTTGTTTTGCCTTCTTCGAGGGCTTTATTTCTTGGTTCACCGAGCTAGGCCTTGACATAAATTTAGATGCCTTTCAGGCTTTGTTCACAGTTAAGATGTGTCGTTCCGCACCCTATGTATATTTTTTCCCGGCTCCGACCAATAGGTTCTTGGAGGGTAATATTAAACCCAAGGGTGATTGGAAGCTGAAGTTCTTCTACTTTCCATTCACCCACTTGGGTATACCAACGCCTTGGCGTTGGACTGAGAGCCAGTCTTATCAAAATGTCACCCCCACGCAAAAGCAACTCAGAGTTATCTTTAGCAAGGCGGGCTTGTTTGACTGTAGATTCGATGTTAACTTTTTATACTACTGGTATATGCGTGCCCTTACTTTTTTGCACTTTACGTTGCGACTCTTAAATGTTATTTGGCCTTGTGTTTTCATGTACTAAGATTTGGTGGCCTTATATTTTGTGCAGGCATGAGGACGCCTAAGGGTGGCAAGAACTCTACCATCCCTTGAACTTCCCAAGCTTCGCATGGTCGTGGTGAAGGGGCTGATCAGTCAGATCCCCCATCTCTTGCCCCGACGAGCGCGCCTGGGGTTCTCTCCCCCTTGGATTGCGCCTCGCTGGAGCAAGTGCCATGCACCCTTCATTTTGACTCCTTGATGGCGGATTTAGGCTCTAAAGGTCCTCATGGCCCTAAATTAGGTGCCCCTGTTAGCCCTCAGGGCACTGTGGTGTTGGAAGCAGGTGGTGGCGACAATGCCATTGGGCACTCAACTTATTCATCTCCACGAACCATTCGTGGCAAAGGGGTGGTCCCTGTTGGAGAGTCTGTGCCCTCCTATCATTTGCCTCCGTCGGCTCTAGCGGCGAAGCGTGCTCGTGGTTCTTCTCCGGGGAGCTCTAGTTCTGCCGAACTCGGTACTGGTTTGTTTAACTCTGGGGCGAACTTAGACCCTGATGTTAATTCCTTTTGGGATATGACTGATCCCGTGACACCTTGGTCTATGATGAGAATGGTGGTGACCGACTTGTTAGAGTGTATTCCCTCAAATGCCATAAAGAGGATAGATTTATATGGCATTGACTTGTAACTAAACAATATCTTTTTATTATATATAAGGCATTATCTTGTTGTTTTCTTTTAGCCATTTATAAGGTGTTAATAAACAATGTAGAGTCCTTGAGAATAAAGGCAAACCTTCTACTTCCTATGGGATAGAAAGAATGGCACTAGAAGGGTTTGATCCTTATTCTCTAAATAGGGTTCGCAAGTCTAAGAAAGTATTTGACTGGACATCAATACAGAACAAGGACTTGCATGATATAAGTTTCGACAGAGAAAGTGTCAGTCGAACACTATGGGAATGATAGTGGGAACTTATGTCATGGACCTATAAGTTGGACTAATATGTTCGAACACGGCTCGCATCAGTTTCATCACATGGGTATTCACTCACTGACAGTCAATGATGAAACTGATAAGTTGTGATAGGCACACGTGAACCTTAGACCTGAGGAATCGAGTTGAAGATGTACTTGTGACATCAAGTCTGTCATTAGAGTAGTTAGATCCAAATTACCCATTGGTGGGATCAACCTCGAAGTGCGACTTGATGGGCAAGTAGCATTGTTGCCTGATTAGAAAAATGGGATTTATTCTCTCATAAGTGAATGAGCTAAATATCCTATGCAGTCATGAATGAGTGTGGTTAAAAGTCTTTGGCTAAAGCATAAAATGACCTCAACTCATTATGAGCTAAGCATGTGGTCAAGTCATGTGAGTTTGACTAAAACCATGACTCTCACTTGACTGAGATATAAGAATAAAAGGTTTATACTCGTACGGTATTCACAGCGTATATGGTTTGGAATGATCCTATTCATTCGTTCTCAATTGGGATACGATGTGAGCCACATGACTGGCTAGGTGTTACTCACATCCTTTTGGTTTCCTCCTAATTGCCTTTTGAGACGAACCTAAAGAGTCGCGCTTAAAGGAAGTGCAAAAGGACAATCATGGAAAAGACTTGAGAGAATTTTCGGTATTGGATATCGAGATTAATTAATTAATCATTAGATGATTTTATTAATTAATTAAGTTAATGAATTAATTAATTCCTTCGAGGAATTTAATTATAAAATTAACATGGATTTAATTGATTATTTAATTTATTTATTTATTGAATAAATAATATTAATTATTTAATTAATTAAATAAGCATAATAGGGCTAAAGCCCGATGGCTTTAAAAGCCATAAAGTGGGCGTCCATGAGGGGATAATTTAGCCCAAGTTATTGTTTCATTGTAGTATAAATATACTACTTAGAGAAAATTAACCTATGTGAATTAACACAAACTTTCACTCCAAATAAAAACACTCCATCCTCTCTCTCTCTCTCTCTCTCTAGTCGTCTCCCTCAAGAGAAGAAGAAGAAGAAGATTTTTGTTTTTGACTCCGGCGTGACAATTTAGAGACAGCGACAGATTTGCTGTTCAAGAAGGGATTGCAAAGCTGGTTCAGGATTCAACATACGTGAGAACGGTAATTGAATTTGAAACCCAATTTAAATACGAGAAATAGAGATGAGCCACTGGGATTTAAATATATTCTTCCGCTGCGTTATTTGATTTTATGCAATTTTTTCCCAACACGACCATGATGTTACTCGCTTGTCATCCCTTCCGGTTGAGCGTCTCGATCAAGAGATTTGCACCGAGCCTGGTTGGGTAGGTATTGATAGGTACTTTTGCCGTTATTTTGAGGCTACATATTTATACATCTGAGATTTAACCCCCCCCCCCTCTTGTTTCTTGTCAGGCGGTGCCTTCGTCTTAAGTGTGAGGAGGTGGAGAAGGAACATCAAAAGAGCCTTCAACAGAATCAGCAGCTTCTTTCACGATTCTGGATAAGAACTCATTTGACAAGTGGGAGGGGAAGTACAAGGATGCTCGGAAGAAGCTTGAGGCGGAGAAGTCCGACGGTAGCTACTTTCTTAACTAGGGTGCTGGGAAAAAGCTCTCAATGATGCTAAGAGGTCAGCAGTGGAGAAATTTTGCAAGAGTGCTGCCTATATTGAGGAGTGCAACCATCGAGCTTATAAGGTTACTAGGGGCTTTATGACCAAGATGGTGTGCAAGTGCCATAGGACTCTTCGCGACAGTGGTCGATATCCTGGTGACGACTTTACTTGGTTGTACTAGAATGTTCCCGACACTAGTGACAGGGAGACCGATGCTAGGGGCGGTGCAGCTAGTTGAGGCCTTGGTCGCTTCCTCAGCTGTTTAGCCCTTTTATGTTTTTGCCTGTCAAAATTTACTTTCTTGCACTGTCTTTATGCTATAGTTTGTTTTAACAGTTGTAAAACTTATTTTTATTTGCCTGTGGATGGGCTAACATTGTTTTTGCTGTGTGGCTTGATGGATATTTTATCCCTTGGCATGTTGCCTCTTGGAGATTTTTGAGAACATTGCTGTCTCTTTCTAAGTGATAGATTATTTTTTCATTTCTTGCCTTAGCACCTTGCAGATGCATGAATCATTGGTTTTATTTTTGGTACCGCTGGCCTTTGGTATTGCTTATAGTTTTCTCACTGCTGGTGATTTTTTTACTATTTTTTTTCACTGTTTCTCCCCCCATGCCCCCCTACTCCTTAATATGCTAGTCAAATTTAGGAGTAAGTGACCATGTAGCGTTTATTTGGCGAAAGGGAGTTAAAAGTGTTTACTCTTTTTGGCATGTCGTCATCTTCCTCCCCCATGTTTGATATGGTGGGGTTGAATAATATTTCTTGTGGCTACTTAGTAACCAGCTATTAACTATTGTTTCTTTAGTAGGCGGCCATTAGCTCGCTACTAGTATTTTTCTTGATTCTAATCCCCCTTCCACTACTCGTTGGGGAATGGGTAACCAACTAGTAACTAAAGATTTGGCATGTGATGCCTCGTTGATGGTTACATTTTTTGCATTGACATTTGTTTTAGGAGGCTTAGATAGCTACTATTGCATCTTTGCCATATTGAAAATGCTTTAGTGGGTGAAAACTCCTAGTTTTTTGGGTGGATTAGCCACCTTCTTTTCCCTCTCCTTGGTGTTTGGTTGTGACTACACTCGGAGTAGCAGGGTCTATTCATGCTATATTTATTTTGTTTGAGTGAGTGACATGGTTTTTAGTATGCCACTTGTTAGGGGAGGATTGGTTGCCTCTTTACTAATTTATTTATTTTTCCATAATCTCGGTCCAGAACCTTAATGGGAGTAACCTTAATAGGAGTAGGGAGACTATTCGTGGGTCCTCATTCTCTCTTGATGTTACAGGAGGGATTATGGGGTGGCCCATCCTCAATTGAGTGTTTGATAGCTAGGGGATTTTTTCGGTGCCACCCATATTGACCTCGATTGGGGTTGCGGATAATTTTTATAACGTTTCTAGTGGAAACTTAATTAATTTCCAGTGGTCGTATTTGTATTTTTGTTCCCCCTTTATGTGGGCGAAATGCTTAATCATTTAAAGTTTTTGATAACTTGATAACATACTAATGGTGACACAAGCACTCATGTATATGTTTGGCCAGTGGCCACTATCAAACAACAACTATCATGACAATTAGTAGAATATCAAATGTAAACTAAGCAATGGAATTCTGTAATAGCCTCAGTCGGAAGCTGTGATCCCGAGGGGCTTTGGTTTTAGGTGTCGTTAAATCACCATAGGTGACATGCTACTCATATTTTTTGCTATCAGACCATGACGTGAAGATGACATTCACCATATGCAATGAAAAAGAGTGCTATCCGGCATGTAGCAAAATTATTCAATCATCCATGGAGAAAATAACAAGAGAGGGGGGGGTGCTCATAGGCACCTCAGAACAACAATGTCTGTGGGTGTCCTTAGGAACCTCAAAACGTTAAGTAAACACTTGGTTCATAGCCAACATGATATTGTCTGATAGCAGGATAGGAAATAAGTGGTGTTTATGATTGGTTACCTTCTGAAGCCACATGGGACTTAGTGCTCTGTCGGGACCGGGAAGTGATTCCCCGTGCTGTTCATCTTTTCAAGGAGGTTCTCAGCTGGCAAGTGGGCGCCTAGGAGTGATAGTTGGGCTAATTCGGCCTTGCCCCCCAAGTGATCTTCCATCACCAATATCAAGTTGATTGCAACTTGTTTCCCTATGTCTATGGGGTCCGTGTCACCATGCTTCCTCTTGGGTTTCTTCAATGCGTTCGCATATCACTCCCTTGCCACCTTGATATCTCCGACAACTTCTCTCACTCCCCTGGGGGTGGGAAACTTGATCTTCATGTGATAAGTCGAGATGACTGCTTGAAATAAGTTCAAGCTCGGCCTCCCCAATATGACATTGTAGGTAGAGGGGGTTTTGACTACTAGGAACTTGACCATCTTGGTGGAACGTGCGGGATAGATGCCCAAAGAGATGGGGAGAGATACTTTCCCTAAGGCTTCCACAGTTTCACTCGTGAATCCCGTAAGGAGAGTGTTGATTGTTTAAAGCTGAGCATTATCTACCCCCAATTGGGTGAAGGCAATGTAATAATCTTGTCTGCTGAGCTCCCATTGTCGACTAGCACTTTCTTCACCCAAATATTCAAGATGGTTGCTGATATCACCAACGCGTCATTTACCAAGGGGATGCCATCCCCAATATCTTGTTGCCCAAACTCAATGGTGTGACTGTTGGGCTCTATGTGATTAACTTGTCCTCCATGGGGGGAGCTTAATGCATGCAACCCTGTAGTTGCCCTTAATGTGGCTTTCCTCGAGTTCACCGAATCCCCTCCTACGGGGCCTCCCAAGATCACCCCTATGATTCCATTTATTGGGGGATTATCCATCTCTAAGTCCGCCGCCAGGGGGTTGTTCTTGCTTCCATCTCTACCCCTTGGTCTCTGGGGTGTCTAAACGGTTATCTTAGATGGGGAAACTACCTCTTACAGGTAGCCTCTTTTGATCAACTTCTCTATCTCCACTTGAAGGTGATGGCACTCCTCCGTAGTGTGACCTTTATATTCCTGACACGGGACCTGCAATATTTCTGGGTACTTTAGGCGGAGATGCCAATCATATGACTTTTTCTAGTGCAATTCAAAATTCCCGATAAATATGTTCTCAAATTTGAGATAAAAGTAAAAGTTCGTCCAATGCACATAAAAAAAAAGACATCTTATCGAAGTATTCTCACTTTAATAATAGGATATATATGTATATGTATTTTTGGGGATTTTTCTATATATTGGGGAATACAAACGAATGAAAAAAAATATAATTAAACATGGTTTCGAAGCGTGTACGAATCACTTTCCTTAAAGTGATATTTGCCCCCACTACTCGTTTGCTACCGGGTTTTTATGGCAAATCACTTCTAGGATACGACAAAACCATCGAGACTTACGAATAGCAATTTCGGAAGTCTCCCTTCAAGAACTCATTGAAAGTGGCGTAAGAGAAAGCGTAAGAGAGTTTTGTATATATTTATTACGTTTGTTATCACAGCTTGGTGGTATTAAGAGTGTTTATATAGAGTTTGAGACACCTATTATAGAAGGACACAACTCTTGATTCAAAAGAGTTGCAACTTTAGGATAACACTCTTCCTAAAAGAGATGACTATTAGATATGACCACTCACTAATAGACATGTCTTTTAATTAATAATATTATTTTTTAATATAATAATCAAATATTCCAACAATCCCCCACTTTGATTATCATATTAAAAACCCACTACTTAACATATAACATTGAATTTCACTTACTCAAAAGGTACATGCATAAATGAAAGTGTCTTTCGAATTAAGCTTTCACATAGTGCAAATAACTCAAAGTTTAACGAAATCAATGGTGGCTAGTCGCTTAAACCAAGATTCCATAAGTTAAACCGGAGATATCGCACACATGAACCTTTTAACTTTCAAGAAGTTCACCGAAAATTTAAGCACATACATGGCTTGCGCTTCATCCTAGTATCAGAACACTTATAAAGTTTCCAAACTTTTTACTAGAAGCGGCACCACCTCTTGTGTTCACTTAGGTGAAGTCCTTTCATTCCTTAATAGGAATCAAATTTTACTTCATTAAGAGTTTTTCAACTCATCCTCCTTATGTACAACTCTTAGAAATATTCAATATATCTAGAGTTAACTTAATCACTTATCAATAGCTTGTTATTACCCTTTAAACCTTTTAACTAGTGGTAGTGCTAGAGAAAAGTTGGGTTCCCACTATTGGTGATTTATATGGTGAGCAATTAAACAAGTTTTGCTCCACAACTTCATATGTTGACGGTCTTCTTTTTGAAGTTGTATTTCTCCTTTACCCCCACATTTAAGTGTATTAAAATTATTCTAAGGAAACATAACTTATTCCAAGTTATTTGGCACCCCTACATAACATATTTCATTATAAAACTTTCATAGGATAATCTCATCTATCCTCATATATGACCTTGGGGTAAATTTTCATTATACATATATATTGTGCCAATAATGTAGTTTAACTACATTCACGAATGCACATTCTTTATATCCATAATATATCATGGTACAACTTCATCACAAGTATCATCAACTACTTATGATTCAATTCTATTTAAATTATAACAAGATTTATTATCTCTTGAGAAATAATACCATAACAGTAGTCACTACCTTGAAAAGAAAATCTAAATTTTCTTAACTCCTCATGCATACAATTTCAAGACTAAATATTTAATAGTCTACATTATCACTACATCTTTCATATAGAGTTAATTTTATATGACTACTGTCATGCTACACTCACCATATCAATATTCAATTGAGCATAACTAACTTTTTCCAAACAATTTGATCAGTTGAAAGCTACTGAATCGAGAATCATTCCCTTGGTCATTCAATTTTATTTCGTGTGTGACCATCAAATAAACCGTAAAAGTGTTTGCTTAAAACATCACTAAACATAAAACATGTCCCCATGAATTCCATTGTTTTGAGATTTCATTTGTTTGTTTACCTCAAACAGCCGAGTCAGTGTCATACCGACATCTTTACACTCTTACATTTAAATTCATGAATTGCCAGAATTCATCAACTCTTACAATCTCATACTCCAGTCACTTCATTAATAGACTTTACCCCACTTTTTAGTGCATATCGAAATGCATACCTCTTTTCAAGAAGTCTATTAATTAAAATGAATTTCTCAAGTGACTTCTAAAATTCATGTTATGAATTCACAATTCACAGTTAAATAAAACATAATTTTCATACTTTACAATTATTTGCATGTATGAACCCATATAAAATAATAAAACCACATGTGTAAAAAAAAAAAAAACAAAAAAAAAAAAAAAAACAAGCCTTCACAGCTTCACGGCATCATAATAAACAAATTTAATATTATTCAGAATGACACAACTACATGTAGAGACTTCATTTAAAATACATTTCTCAACATATGCACAACACTTGTATAACCAAATCAAGCATAATACCCGTGTATGAAAGGCATTCTTACGCAAAAATTATGTGAACTCTTATCTATTATGTTAACTAATGAATCAAAATATTTTCTCTTAAAAATTTAATTTGATTTTACTAATGGCGCCTATCAAATTAAAAGGCATTCTTACGCAAGTGGACAGTTCAACATGTTCACGCTTGAATTCTCTTTGAAGAAAATATTTCTCTTTGAAGATTTTTTTTTTTTTTTATACTATGACATTTCTATATATATATATATGTATATACTAATGCTTCTCTGTTGCACTATAGAATAATTCATGGATGCTATGCCTCACAGAATTCAAAGTGACAACATAACATAATATTTTGTATCAGTATAAGGTAAAAGAATAAAAACTTTACATGCATGAACTATAAAATTCTGCCCGCACTAAAGAACAACATTTTCAATGCAACCAATTTTCTCCATTGATTACAAACAAGTTAAAACATTGTCATTAGTATATAATCAAAAAAATACATTTCCACGTATAAGATTGAATGTCAATATCATAGCGACGAATCAAAGAGATGCCAATGCAATTTTCAACTGAATTTGACCATACATCGTCAACTTATTCTAGTTTGACCGACCATTTCCATTATAATTGCACAATCAACTTCTGCATATTCTCAGACAGTATTATAAATCCACATTGGATCTACATTCATGCAGACTTATCTAAAGAAAATTCACTTTGTCCAAGCATATATATATTTGACAGTGTATATATTTTACATCTAGTTACACTTTCGTTCAATAAAGAGAATTTCGATCACATTGTTTCCATCAATTCCATGAAAAACATGTATAATCGTCCAATCTTTCTGACATGCAATCTTACAAATTCTAGGCATAACTTTCAGAAACCAAAACCCGAAATATAACATATTCCAATTCACATATCAATTATTCTACAATCAGCGTAAAAGAGAATAGTTTTCCATTGTCTATGATCATGACATCATCAAGAATTTCAACATACCAATCATACAAATAAAGCAAGAAAACTTATCTTTCGTTTTGATGCCTCCATATATATTTTTGACGGCTTTGCACCCGAAGATTGTGGTCAAGTATTTTGTAAAACAAGAACGTAATCAATTTTCTTCAT
This sequence comes from Buddleja alternifolia, assembly GCA_019426215.1. Lineage (NCBI taxonomy): Eukaryota > Viridiplantae > Streptophyta > Magnoliopsida > Lamiales > Scrophulariaceae > Buddleja > Buddleja alternifolia. The sequence continues at coordinate 20,631,535 of CM033401.1, forward strand.
CCAATAAGACGTAACAATTGAACCCGAATTTCATTAGCACCACTCTACTTTTATGAACGAAAAAAATAAAAATAAAATATCACTTTAAAATTTTTGGGAATTTTTCTATATATTGGGGAATACAAACGAATGAAAAAAATATAATTTAAACATGGTTTCGAAGCGTGTACGAATCACTTTCCTTAAAGTGATATTTGCCCCCACTACTCGTTTGCTACCGGGTTTTTATGGCAAATCACTTCTAGGATACGACAAAACCATCGAGACTTACGAATAGCAATTTCGGAAGTCTCCCTTCAAGAACTCATTGAAAGTGGCGTAAGAGAAAGCGTAGGAGAGTTTTGTATATATTTATTACGTTTGTTATCACAGTTTGGTGGTATTAAGAGTGTTTATATAGAGTTTGAGACACCTATTATAGAAGGACACAACTCTTGATTCAAAAGAGTTGCAACTTTAGGATAACACTCTTCCTAAAAGAGATGACTATTAGATATGACCACTCACTAATAGACATGTCTTTTAATTAATAATATTATTTTTTAATATAATGATCAAATATTCCAACATGTATATGTATGTATACACATACAACATCTAAATAAGATATTAAATTTTAAATAATTGAACGCTAAATACGAGTATAACTTTTAAGCTACCCGGTTCACGGATTGTTAAAATTAGCTCAGACACTTTCAATATGAAGATTTCTTTGAATAAAAAATAAATTAGAAAAGGCCAAAATTTAATTAAGAAACCTGATGACTGGTTTGAGTAATGTCAAAAACAACTCTTGTTGTACATGTCAAGAAGGGTTATGTAATTCCATTTCAGATCCGGATGACTGCCTAAAAAAATACGTGAATCTTGGAAGTTGGAATTGCATGTTTGAAAATCTCATTATTTCAAAAGATTGAACTACTATTTAAGGCAAGAGAAATGGAAAAACGAAGCATCCTATAAATGCTAGTCCTTGCTTGAAATATGGTTTCTTGTGGCAAGAAGAAAAAGAGGTGTTTAGGTTCCCAATACTTCAATTTCAAGCATTGGGAAGATGAATTATATAATCTGTATTTTATTTTCGCATGTGAGAAGCCCGAATTAAGGTACACAACAATTTCTGTTGTACAATCAAATAAAAGTTAATCACATTCATCAATTATATTAGGCAACTTTAGGGATATTATTTTCACTTAATTGCATTCATTCAAAATGATGTGAAATAATGAGTATGTGATCCTATTTTATTTTTTGAACAGACATGAAACAAACATTTTGAGTATATGATTCTAGGGAAATTCTAGTCCGCTCCCGGTTCGGCCAAACCCATGCGTATTTTCTGAAATAACTTACCAATTATACGGCAAGTGTAATACACTCTCCTTGCGAAATACACTTGGATGCTGCCAAGTCGGGTTTGGGTTAGAATTTTCCATGATGGGATCGCAAGAAGTAATTAATATATCCTTTTAATCTACAAAAGTACACAAACTTAAACCCAGTCCTCTCAAGATTGCATGCATTTGTACATTTCTTCATCAACATAGTGATCGATATTTTTGGCAACTGATAGTTGCATTTCTTCAAGACAATTAAGATGAACATTGACGTGCATGGAACTTGGAGTAGTCTTGGACCATTATAAATTGAGGCCAATGATGGTTCAATTTTTTCACTCCAAGAATATAATTAATGCCCCTTTCTCTGCAACTTAAATCTTTTTGCTCCAAGAACTCCCCATAATTTCTCTACAATTCAATTCCTATCACAAAATATGGCATTATACCCACATGCTGAGTTCCCACCCAGGCTCCTGTTCTCAAAAATCCTAAAACGCTCTGATATGAGAGGGGTGTTTTCTCTTCAAGTTGGAGCTCGATCCTTCTTCCGGGATTGTTCAGAGGAGGTTTATGATAAAATTCTTAAGTCGGGGGGAAGAAAAGTCGAAGGTGCATTAATCAATCTACGACCTCCAGCACTGGAATGTGCGTCCAGAGCTTACACAACCGGAGGCACCCATGTCGTGAAGATCGACATTTGGGGTGAGGCCTTGAGTGAAAACAATTGGAGCGTCCACACGAACATAGCATGCTACGGATATAAAGAGGCCTCAATGGATGACTTTGTTAGGGATTATGCCCTAAAAATCCAATTGTATGATGCATTTGTTATTGATTTATGAAATTGTTCTTTTACAAGTTATGAGCACAATTGAAATTATACTATAAGATAGACGTAGTCCATAATTACATATGATAATCCAAATGGAAGTGTTGTTCCATGGGAAAAGACTTGGATTTTTTTTTTCATATGTTATTATAAATGGGTTGTAGTTGGTGATAAGAATGGGCGTCTTATCTGCTAAAGACTACAATATACTATATTTGATGATTTGTCTTAATCATGGGAATATGGATTCCAAATGTGTAGTATATTCGTGTAAATCAATAAGATTGAAATACTGAACCGGACCAAACAGATTATTTATTTTTTACTACTATTGAAAATAAATAATTTTGTACAATAACTCTTAATCCTATGATTGTCGTGGACTAATGCATCTAGTGTACATTGCTTTGATATATTTAGAAGTGAGGTTTTCAGTGGCCAATATACTTTATACATTGGGCAATGACATAAAAATGTGATTGGAAAGGACATTCATATGGAATCTATAATCTCCATGAGAGATAAGATATATCCCCTATAATGAATTTGCAATGTTCAATTTTTCTAAAACTTTGGCTAAAGTGTTTCAAGTGAAGTGTCACTAAAATTATATGAAAAATAGTTTTTCATTTGGAAAATTGATAATAAGCAAATTGAGCATTATAGGATAAGATGTGAAAAATAAAATAATAGTAGTATTAATTTTATTTTTTCAAGGATATTTAATAGAGGAGTTAATGAAATATTTCTTTACGAAAGAATGGGAATTCAAAAATAAATTGAAGTTAATTTTAGAGTGCAACAATATTTATTTAGTGGAATTAAATATTGTTAAGTGATATTAAATATTATCATGTGATGATAATTTGATTTAATCTACTTGGAGCTAAAATTAATTTTCCCTAAAGTCCCTTCGCAAACCTCAAATTGAAACTCTACAAATAAATACTAAAGTATATCCATTAGATGGATAAGTTTGAACTTAGATGAAAAATTAACGTGGAAAATATGTTTGGAAAAAGATATTTAATTAAATAGTGATTTAATTAAAAAGGAAAAAGAAATTTTTTTTTTAAAAAATAAAAAATAAAATTGAACGTGAACAGTACGCGCGCACTGTTCACGTGCGTGAACAGTAGCGTACTGTTCACGCGCAGCAGCCAACCACCAGCTATTGTCAAAATTTTTTTTTTTCTTTTTCACCCCACTAAGTTTTCTTTTTCTTATTTAACAATTCCACTTATTTTTTTTTATTCAAATTTCCTCTTTTTTCACCCTATATAAAAGGGTATCATTTACAAGTTCAAACACACCAAACAAAAACGAAAGCAAGTAGTTCTTGTATATTTTACGAGAGCAAGCTAGCTTTTAAGAAAATAAAATTCCTCTTACGGAGTTTTATTTTAGTAGTATTTTTTTTGGAGCCCACACTCCCGAGTTTGTTGAGGCATTGCGAAGAAGTCTTTGTGGTGAACGAGTTCTTCTTCTACCGGCAAGTTCCAATCTTCGGTGTAAGGTGTGTTTTCTTCATTTTCAATTATTATTGTTTTATAGTTATTCAATTATTGATTTTAATTAAAGTGTTTAATTATGTAGTCTTTTAATTGTTAGCTATAGATAGGCAATAATAATTATTAATTAAAGTGTTTAATTAATTTCTTTAAGCCATAGTATGTATGCTTTATTTTTTGATGTCATGCATGTACGCATAAGAGCTAAGTCTCAATTTTAATTCCGTTGCGTACCAATTTGGGTTCGATTTTGAATCGATTTTCCCAACAGACTTCTCATTAGTCATAGTGGAGGTACGTAATTTAAGACTCTCTATGTTATTGTTAAAATCATTTTTCTATATATGTTTTATCCTTTCAATTTTTGCTCCAGGCGAATGAAAATGCGGAAGGTGAAGGTGGTGCAGCGGGAGATGGTGATGATGACGGTGGTGCAGCGAGAGCTGGTGATGATGGCGGCGGTGCAGCTTAATGAGAGTAGTCAGTGTTTAAAGAAGGCCAGTAATTGCCAATGTTGAGTCCTAGCTAGTTGCTTGTTTTAGTTTGTTTTGTTTAATCGTCTTCCATTGCCTTTTACGTATTGTATTTCCTTCTGTTTATGAAATTAGGTGTCTTTACTGTTGTGCTTTCTAATCTTCTGCTTAAAGTAATATATCAAATCCTCCTTTATGGAGCTAGAAATAGGCTTTATGGTTCAGGATTACAACTATCAACCCGAATTTGTCGGACTAGATATGTAAGGTATCCCCTTCCTCTTGAATTAAAAAAAAAAAAAAGTAATATATCGAATCCTTGTGACTCCCCTTTTATTTTCAGATGGATATGTTCTTATATTTTTTTTGATTAATTTTACTCAATTTATAAAATTCAAACTGGAAATGGAAATTTATTACATTAATTGAGAATTATAAGTGGGTGTATCTATTCTCTCGGGGGCAATACGAACATGCATGTTTTATTAATAAGGAGGACTCAGCTGCACGGCTGCACGTGATTTTGTTTGGGACGTGTTCTGTATTTTACAAGGTAAATAAATGATAATGATGTGAAAATTCAAGAGCTTACAGCTCCTGCTTGTGTTTCAGCCCAAGGTTTTGCGACCACCACTTCTTGTAACACCGCAATTAATCTCTTACACCTCAATAGGACTGTCAATTGAGCCGGGCTTACTCGAAGCTCGAATATTCGACCCGCTTATATTTGAGTCGAGCCTAATTGAATGTGAGTCGAGCGGAGCTTGAGCTTACACATTGGGCCCGATTAATTTGTGAGCCGAGCTTGAGCTTTATTAGACTCAGTCCGAATAGCCCGAACTCATAATTAACCTCTAATTTAATGCTTTGTTTCATTAAGTTAAGTTATTTTTAAGCTAGCTTATATAAGACTAGTAAATTTTTAAGCTTGAAGCTACTATGTGCATGAAATGCATATATTAGTGGGAAAAAAAAATTCGTCTAAAGAAACTTTGAAAAAACTTCCTTTTATTTAAGTCACATCATGTATATCAAGAAATATTTTAAATTTTTGATAATCGTTGTTAGGAATTTCATGTTAGATGTTTTGATGATGACAATTAGGAGTTTATGTTAGACAAAAAAATATGTAAGTTTGATTTTAATAGAAATCATGTATAGGCTTTGAAGCGTTAGATTTGTAATAGGCTTTATAGGCTTCGTTCTGTTTTATTCTAGATTGTTAGGTTAAGAAGTCTTAGACTAAGCGTCTGATGAATTCTGAGTGAGCTTGTCAATAGTTAAGTTTGAAGACTCAAGCGCCTGAAGTCTGAATGAAGATGAAGTTTCCAAGCGTCTAAATATCCAGCTATATCAAGCGTTACCTTTTAGGCAGAAGCAACTTCAAGAATGGATAAACGTCTATCAATGATGGATTTCACCTGAATTTATTTCCAAGTCCAAAAGGAGTTTAATGCAAATATTATTGGTGCATTAAATGCTAACGGGCATTTAATTCAAATACATTAAATGCTGATAAGAGCATTAAATGTGATAAGCACTTTCAGACGTACGGAGAAGCCACCTTATTGGACTGTCAACTTTTCACAGACTACAGCACCAACTTTTGTGCAGCAGATTTTCAGGAAAAAGGACAAAAGTTGTTCACTCGCGGAAGTGAGAGACAAACGCTTGTGCATGTGTCAGACATACACTTTTTCCAAGAATGTCTATAAATAGGACTTCAACATCAAGCCAAAAATATCGATCAATTCAAAGCCAAATTGCTGTTGCATTGAAGTCTCATTCCTTAAACTCTCAGAAAAGCCAGAATATTCAAGCAAACATTCTCCTTGCTTTTCTTCAATTCTTGAGACAGTCAACCAATATCTCAAACATTCTTTTCGAAGAAATCCACACTACTATTGGGATATTAACAAGTTGTTTGAACTTCATCAAAATCAAACAAACCCTTTAAAAAAACCCCATCCAAGCCTCGCAATCTGTGTGAAGTCGAAGTTGGATACTTGCATTATTTCTGGGTGAAAGAAGCAAGGGGATAAAAGTGATTTGGAGCAGAAATCTGTGTGGTCAAGGAGTTCAAGTCATCAACATCCATCTCTCCCTAATTTGTAGAAGTTTTTGTGTGATTCTTTGAGAACCATCTTAGTGGATTGCCTCCAAGTGTTCGAGGAAAAGAAGGACGTAGTTGGGATTACACCACCCAACGAACCTTACAAATATCTTGCTTTTTACTTTACAGTCATTCTTCATTTTATTATATCTTTGTATAAAACTGTTAAGTAAAACTCAAGAGAACACAAAGCAACTAAAACATTTTTCTTGTGACGCTAAAGCTTTCAAAAAGGAGGACTCTAAAATTATTCTGCTGTGCTAACGCTGATTAGAGAACTGAACGCTTAAACCTATTTGGTTAAAGTATTCTAATCTTAAAGTCTAAGTTAACTTTCTAAAACAATCTTCATCAGACGCTTGGCCTAAGCGTCTATATTTGAAGTAAACGCTTAGTGAAGCATCTACTTTTTCAAGCGTCTAAAATATTTTTAATACGAATCTTTTTGAAGTCGAAAAAGACTTCAAGATCTATTCAACCCCCCCTAGACACTTTCGTATGCCACTTGGGACCAACAAGTGGTATCAGAGCGGTTAAAGTTGAATTTTTTTAAAAAAAATTTCCAAGCGTAACTGCTTGTTTAGATCCCGTTTTCAAAATCTAGTTGCTTTCAGTTTGTCTTTCATGGCATTTTCTAAAGTTCCTAAGTTGACTGAGTCAAATTATGACTCATGGAAGGTCAAAGCTTTTACGTATCTTTGTTCATGTGATGATGAAATGTGCGATATTATTTCAGATGGACTAATACAAATTCTGAAGGTGATTACCAGAGCGCCTGGACCCACAGAAGAAACTGCAGATGGCTATGTTGAAAAGCCTAAACAAGAATGGTCCACTGATGAGCGTCGAAGAGCAAATCTGGACAATTTTGGTCGAAATGCTTTGTATACAGGTATTTGTGACAACGACAATTTATTCAACAAAGTTAAATCATGTAACACCACTAAAGAAATCTGGGATAAGTTGGCTATAATCTGTGGTGATTCAGCTCAGATTAAAGAGAACAAGCTTTCTATTGCCAAGGAAAGATTTAACAGTTTTAAGATGTTACCTAACGAGACCTTAGAGCAATTGGACATAAGATTCACAACTCTTGTTACGGAACTTACGTCGTTGGGAATGAATTTGCAAAATAGAGAAATGGTGGTTAAGATTTTCAAAAGTCTACCTAGTAGATTTTTTATGAAGACAACCGCAATGAGAGAATCTAAGATGTTGGATCTTTTGAGTCCAGAAGATGCCTTTTCAGAACTCAAGGCATTTGAGTTTGAGTTAAATTCAGCCAGTGATGTTGTGAGTAGTCCAGTAATTGAGTCTGGAGCGCTCGTAGCATCAATCAAGCATAAATCGGGTAATAAGGTAAAAGGTTCAGATATCAGTGAGGATGAGGAACTAGCACTTGTAAATAGATTCAGAAAGTTCTTGAGATATGAAAAGAAAGGAAACAGTCCTAAGCATCAAGGACACAGTTCATATCAAGCACCTGCTCCACTACATCAACAGTTTCAAGCGCCTCAGTATTCTGTTCTTACATCCCAAGCGCCTGTTCAGCACCAAGCGTCTGCTCAAAATCTCTCAACGCCAGTGGTCTTAAAACCACAAAATGCAAGATTAACAAATGAACAAAAGATGAAAACTAATCTTTGTTATAACTGCAGGAAACCAGGGCACTACCAGGTAAATTGCCCTTATCCAAACGCATCTAAGCCCTCAAGGCAGGATTACTTGGATAGAAACCAATTCAGAAGTAACCTTCGTGAACAAGGTTTGCTAGCGTATCTAAGCACCTGAAGATTTGGAGTCTTCAAAAGAGAGTAGTGATGATGATGATGAGCCAGTGGATGACTCAGCGTTTATTTGTCTCATGGCCAGAGATGATGAAGCGTCTCCTGAGGTAAACACTGAATTATCTCTTCCTATTTCTTACGAAGAATTGCTTGGAAAAGTCAGAGAATATTATAAGGATTGCCAAGATGCCGCCAAATTATACCAAAATCACTTTGATATTATTTTATCGCTCAAAAGTGATAAAGTGACGCTCAAAGCAGAGTTGCAAGTTCAGCAACAGTGCATTGAGAAAAACCAATCGCTTGAGAGTGAAATAATCCAGTTGAAAAATGATCTTGATATGATAGTCAAGAGAGAAGCTGAGCTGATTGCTAGACTTGCTAAATCAGAACAACTCGTCTCATCATTGTCTAAAGCGTCAAGAAAGCTAGACAATGTGACTAAGGTAACAAGGTTATTTGGGGAAAAGACCGGTTTAGGATGTAATAAATTCGGTAAACAACCAAACAAATCAAATGTTAAGTCAAACAACAAAGGAAAGGGTATTTTCTTTGTTAAAGAAGGTTCACAAAGACAAAAGCTAAATGAACCAAGCGACAATGGTAAGAGGCCAAATGAGAAAGCCAAAGCTGACTCAGGCAAAGAAAAGGCGAGAGCGAATGATTCACAAAGAAAGGTTCATCCAAAAGCTCAAAAGGCTAAGGATAAACCTAAACACTGTGAGTCAAGCGCTAAGCGTCTTGCATCAAAAGTGCACCCTAAGCCAGCACCAAGGAAATACTAGCGTCAATATCCACAACGGTCTAGATCATATTATCGCTACTATGATGACTATGACTATGGCTATGATTATAATTACTATTATAATAGAGGATATTACTATACACCCAAACAGCACACACAACAAAATGTGAAACCCAAGAAGGCCAGTATTCCTACAATGAAGACTAGGCAAATATAGGTTCCTAAAGTTCTAATTCAAACTAACAATGCTACTAATGGTAAAGGACCCAAGCAACAATGGGTACCTAAATAGAAATAGAACTTCCCTTCTGATTGCAGGTACCTAGAGCTAAAGCCAATACATCTGTTTGGTACTTCGATAGTGGATCGTCAAGGCACATGACTGGTTCCAAAGATCTTCTGATCAACTATCAAGCTGCCAATGGTCCTCAGGTTGTATTTGGTGACAACTCCAAAGGTAAAACTAAAGGTATAGGTACTGTGCATAGGGGGAACATCATGATAAGTGATGTTTATTATGTTGAGGGTCTAAAGCACAATTTATTGAGCATAAGTTAATTTTGTGATAAAGGCTTTGAAGTCATATTCTCAAGTGACTGTTGCTATATAAATGACGCTATGACTAAGTCTACTAAATTGAAAGGTAAAAGAACAAACAATGTATATTTGGTAGATTGGGGTTCAACACTTGATAACAACCCAACTTGTTTTGTTGCTAAAAATGAATCTAAAACGGGTTGGTTATGGCATAGAAAAATGAATCACCTCAATTTTAAGACAATCTCTCAGCTTATAAATTTAAATCTTGTAGAGGGATTACCAAAAGGACCATTTCACAAGGATCGCCTTTGTGACGCTTGTCAAATGGGCAAACAAGTCAAATCATCCTTCAAGAGAAAACCTCATCTATCTACCTCTAGAATACTTGAACTACTTCATATGGATCTGTTTGGACCCGTTCAAACTATCAGTGTGAGTGGTAAAAAGTATACTTTGGTGAGAGTGGATGATTTCTCTCGATTCACTTGGGTGAAATTCCTTTCATCCAAAGATGAAACATGTGACAAGTTAACAACGCTTATTCGGCAACTTCAAACATTGAAAAATCTTAAAGTTGCAAGAATAAGAAGCGATCACGGTACTGAGTTTACTAACAAGGTTGTTGAGAAGTTTTGTGCAGAGAATGGAATACATCATGAGTATTCAGCTCCCAGAACTCCCCAAAAAATGGTATTGCTGAGCTCCGGAACAGAATGCTCAAGGAAGCTGCTAGGACAATGTTAGCAGAGTACAAGCTTGCTCCTAGGTTTTGGGCTGAAGCGATCAATACTGCTTGTTACACTCAAAACCGTTGCATGATCAACAAACAACATGGGAAAACTCCATATGAACTATGGAAGGGACGTAAGCTAAATGTTTCATACTTTCATGTTTTTGGTTCTAAATGTTTTATACATAATAATGGATCCCAAAGCCTAAAGACATTTGATCCTAAAGCGGATGAGGAAATCTTTCTAGGCTACGCCAAGAATGGAAATAATTTTCGCATCTTAAACAAGATCAAATCGAAGGTTGAAGAATCTATTCATGTTGTTTTTGATGATGATAATCAAGAACCGAGTAAGGTTAATATGAATGATATAGGAGTTGAAGATCTATGTCATCAAGCGTCTAAGATTACCATTGATGATGATAGTGACGACGATGATGAGATCTCAGTGCCACTTCCTAAGATTACTCGTGAGGATATTTCGGATAACAATGCAAGATCTACTGATGATCATGAAGAAAGTGATCATCGAGAGCAAACAAGGATTGGTGAACTCGAAGTGCCTACTCAAGAGGGAAGTCAAGCGTCTGATCGTCAAGCGCCTGCTCAACCTCTTAACCCATTCCAACCAGACAGACTATGGTTGCGTGATCATCCACCTGAGCAGATTATTGGAGATATTGAAGCCCCTGTTAGGACTAGAGCCGCTACATGTAATGAGGCTATGTTCGCAAGCTTTTTATCTCAAATGCAACCTAAGAAAGTGGATGAAGTGCTAAGTGATCCAAGTTGGATTGAAGCCATGCAAAAAGAGCTAAATCAATTCGAGCGTAGTAAGGTTTGGACGCTAGTACCAAGACCAACTCACCAAGGAGTTATTGGAACTAGATGGGTATATAGAAACAAGATGGATGAGAATGTCATTGTGATAAGGAACAAGGCTGGACTCGTTGCTCAAGGATATTGTCAAGAAGAGGGAATTGACTTTGATGAGACATATGCTCTTGTCGCCCGTCTTGAAGCAATTCGTATGTTTCTAGCGTATGCAGCGTTCAATAAATTTACAGTGTATCAAATGGACGTGAAGAGTGCTTTCCTGAATGGTAAACTCCAAGAAGAAGTATATGTGGAGCAACCACCGGGATTCATCAACAACCATGGTAAGGGTATGGTTTACAAGCTAGACAAAGCACTTTATAGGCTTAAACAAGCACCCCGGGCATGGTATGACACTCTCTCTATCTTTCTTATTGGTAAAGGCTTTTCAAAAGGCAGCGTTGATACAACGTTATTTAAAATTACCAATGATGAAGATATTCATTGTGATAACCAAAGCGCTCTAGCCATGACTCAAAATCCTGTTCTTCACTCCAGAACCAAACATATTGACGTTAGATACCATTTTCTTCGTGACCATGTTCAAAAGAAAGATATCTCCATGCATTTTATTGGAACTGACAAACAATTGGCAGATATCTTCACCAAAGCGCTCAACGAACAATGTTTTCTCACTTTGAGAAGTGAATTAGGTATGATTGATTTAAACGCTTAATCATTATGCATCATATTTTATTAGACATATGATTTAGGGAGAATCCACTTTATTTATGTCCAAAAGATTTTGAAAAGTTGTTTAAGGAATCAAACTTAAGGGGAACCTTAAAATTGTACTTGAAACATATTCCAAGCGTCAATGATCAAAAACTTTCATATGCATGATCATCAGGGCTCAGAATTATTTATGCCAAATGTGTTGACGCTAAAGTATAAAAGTATCTTGATTTCAAGCGTCAATATAAATTTAACAACGATGGTATCTGTTAAGCGTTGAACATATCCCACTCAACAGTTAACATAAAATTATTTATAAAACTCATGCATAAATTTTACAAGCTTCTTGAAGTAGTGGATAAACTCAACAGTCTATGTTGTAATCTATCTACACGCTTCCATCACATCAAACTGGCGGGTAGTCAAAACTTTTCAAAATGGAAGTTCAGAAATAGCACGTGTCTATGTACGTGTCAGTGTATAATTAGACGCGTGTACTATACTCTGAAAATCCCAAACATTTTTCAAATTTTAACTCTCGGATGTCAAACCATTATATATGGGAGTTACCAAATGTAACTTCTCTCTTACACAAAACTCGCGTCCGCAGTAAATATTTTCATGGCTGAATTCAAAATCAACAGAATGTCTTTACACGTGTCTAAATCCTACAGATACCAACAAACACAAGTTTCAAAATTTTTCTTCTGTGTCATTTAAAACACAATTTTTGCAGAAAATTATTAACTTTACTCTCTGCAAATTTTACTCTCTTTCTCTCTCTCTCTCTCTCTTTCAAAGCAAAAGAAAACATCTCAGTTCATCTCTTTCACTGAAAATGGCACCAAAGAAATATGCTTCTACTTTGGTCGAGCCTATCATCAAGGTGACTGAAGACCTTGTTGTGGATTGGAAATTTTTGTATGAACAACCTCAGATCAACCTAACTGATATGATGGACATGGTAACCAAAGCTGGGCTCAAAGCTTTCGTTACTAAGTATTCCTATCTGTTTCCAACGGAAGTCGACATCTTCTGGAAAATCGCTAAACTCTCTGCAGACAAGAAGTCTATCTCTTGTCTCATCCCTATGTCCAAGAAGGAGCCACCAAAGGAATTTGTTTTGTCTGCTGCTTCCATTGCCAAGAACTTCAATCTCCCAAATGAGGGTAAGGCATTGGATTGCGTCACTTTGAATCAAATCAAAGAAGCATGGACAACCATGAGTGCTTATGAAGGTGTACCCTACAAACAACACTTTGAGAAGAAAGATCTGGTATCCAAATACCGACTGTTGGCTGACTTCTGCAACAAAATTATAGAATGCAGAGTGGGTACCTTTGATAAGGTAAACCCAGTGCAATTTCAGATGATGACGGCGATACTCCTCAATCTTAAGATAAACTGGAGTGAGTATGTATTTGGAAGGTTTAGAGACTACTTAAGCGCCCAAAATAAACCTTATGGGCTCATTTTGAGCGATCTATTGTGTCAATCAAACTGTGTCTAGTCATCTGGTCAACGATTGAACAAGACCAAGATGCTGGGAAAAAGGATTCTGAACAATCTGTTCAACCCTCCCAAGGTTGGTGGCGCTGCTAGACCACTCTCTGAGCGTCTGGAAGTACGCGAAGCGTCAGATGAAGAAGCTGAGCGTCCAGCTCCAGAAGAAGCTGTGAAGCGTCCGGCTGCAACAAAGAAGAGGGCTCCTAGAAAGCCCAAGGCTCAAGTCATTCCTTCTCCTCAAAAGAATGATAAGGAAACTGATGAGGACGCAGAGGACAAGATTCCTCTCATCAGGCGTAGGAAGCTGGAAGGAATTATTAAACAAATAAACTTTGAGGAATCCTCTACCGCCCTTCCCGCTCCAACGCTCAAGCCCATTGAAGGAGTCAATGTAAAGAAAATCTTTAAGCGTACCAGGACAAGCAAGCGTCAAGCTGCTCCTGTACCTGAGAAGCCTGAGACTGTTGAGCCAAGCGCTCAAGTTGCTGTTGAGCTAAGCGCTCACGTTGCTGTTGAGACAAGTTCTCAGGGTAAGTTTATTTCTTCCCACAACATTTCTTTTCCTACATCTGTAGAAGATCCTGCTCTTATAGAGGATAGTTCATGTGTTACAGCTTTAGTTCCAGCTGCTGCGGAAGCATCAACAGACGTCCATCTAGATGTTGAGATGATAGAAGTTGTGGCCATTGCCAAAGATGTTGCTGCAGATGCTTCTACACTTGAAGTAGAGCAACTTGCTCCTCAAACGATTCCAGAGTCAATTAGTGTTCCGGCTATAATAGAGGCACGCTCAGAAGGTCAGAGCGTTGATGAAGACGTTACAAAGCCAAGGCACTTCTTCAAGCTAGACCCACTGAAGACGATTGATCATTCAATCAATTTTATGCCCCCAGCGCTCGAAGAAGACTTCATTCCGGCTGGATATAATGAAGAAAGATACATTAATGCTGAGAATGAGGTAGCCTCGCTAATTGACATCGATAATCAGATCAGAGATATAGTGTTCCATACCGAGCTGACAGAAATTGAGAGGAAGTATTATCTGGCCCTTCAACTTGGTAAATCTCCTGGTCAGATACCATCTTCTCTTATTCTTCAACAAGACAGACAAGGCGGAAGAACTCCTAGGTGTGATGTGGATCTCGCCTACTACCTAGATTATGGGCACAGTAAGTCTACTGGTTTTGCTCTGAGAGACTACAACATCAGAGTATATGATCCTTTTCGCCCAGAGTTTCTCAACCCTTCAGAGGAAGTTTTGAACAGAGAAGGTTACACACATTATCCTCTTATAGCAAACAGTGATGAGAACAAGAATTCTGCCAATCCTCTTCGACTATGGAAGAATAAAGCAATTCATGCTGATGAGCGTCTTGAATCTCTAACGGATTTGATCCAGACTGAAGCTGATGCATATTTCGATAGCGTCTGGAATGCTAACTATCAAACTGATAGATATCGCTTTGAGTCTATCAGAGATATCCATCATGAAGGCATTCGAGCTATGGTTAATGCTGGCACAGACTACTGCATGGCCGAAGTCAACTGGGTTGAAGCGTATGTGGTTCATAGATATACGTTCACAGAATTAGTTCAAGCTCCCCATCTATTTGGCATAGGCATGCATGACAAGAAGCGTCAGTTTGCCAGGTATTGTCTTAAGAAGCGTCAACTGAGAGTTGGACCTGTTCTCAAGCTCCCACTAATTAGACATCAATTGAGCAGTGTTTGCGTCAAGAGCTTCACAGACTATCCATTACTCTTCTTTACTTCAACGCTCATACATCAACCAGTGGCAGTACTTCAATATCGTGCTTGAATTTTGCTCCAAGCCACTGCGATGACAACTTCAACATGATAGCGAAGATTTTGTCTCCCGTATCTCTTTTCGACAGAATCTTCACTGCAAATCTCAGAAGCTGGAATGGCTCCATAATCTACTCCTTTCGAGGATATCCCTTGCTCCCGTCTATTTGCAAAGAGGTACTCAGTCACTATGAGTTTGTCCTCTCATTGCTGGAAAGAAATCAGGGACTGGCTCAAGCTATCTATCTTTATCTGAAATAGTACTATAATTCGTATGTTCCTGAATCTCAACATCTTCAAAGTCTTCCAACAGACAGGTTGATTGGATTTTCCAGGAATTACTGCCCAGATGCGATTTTCTATATCTGCCAAGCGCCGTCCAAAATCTTTCCAAATCATGTGCTGGATATCATTGGTCCAATGTACATCAGGGCCATAGATAGTCCTCTGCGCACATTCATTCAAGGGACCTGCATCTCTCGTTCCAGGCTGACTCAACTACTGGAAGCTGCTTCAGATTCTTATGCTACTCTCGCTTCGTGGAACTTCCAATTTGATGACTTTCGTCCAGCGAAGTCAGTGATTGAGGAAGCGCCTGCTAAGTTAGTTGAAGCGTCTGCACCTTCCGAAGTTGAAAATATTCCAGTGTCTGCTGACGAACCCGTTCAAGCGTCTCAACCAGAGGATACTCCTGACGCTCCTGAACTTGTTATTGCTGATACTGCCGAGGATCTTCAAACTAATGTACGAGGTACAATTTTTGATCCTGCATATCAAGCTCCCCTTGACTCACTCAAGCATATATCCAGATTCAAGCGACCGGCTCCTCAAGCGGCTCTATCGGATGTGGGTCAAGCGTTTGGACCTTTACTAAAATCTATCTTAGAGGAGATGAGCAATCAAGGTACTCAGAATGAAGAATCAATCCACTGGATTAAGACAGATCTGGCAAAGATTGAGTCTCACATCATGAACGCTCAAATCGGTCATATGAAAGGTTCTGTGCAAGCGGCTGTGGATGAGTGTCGTAGAGACTTTCAAGAGATGAATGATGCTACCAACGCTAAACTTCTAGCAATGCACAAATACTTCGATTAGCGTTTTAATGATGTTACAGCTTCATTGTCTCAGATTGCCTCTCAAGTTAGTCTACTCACAGATCATTTTCTAAAGGCTGATGATGGCAATAAGGGGGAAGAGAAAAGAACAGGAGAAAAGAAAAGAGCCTCTAGTTCAAGAGCTCAAGATCCTCCTCCTTCGCCGAAGCGTCAACAATTATCTACTCTCTCTGCATCAAGACTCCCATCTTGGATACCTACTTATGGAGTAAGTGATTTTGCTGGAGCGCCTAGTAGAACGCGAAGAGAACCTCCACTAGCACTATATCCAAATCTACCAATACCTTCTAGAGCACGCCTTGAACAGTTTGACATTCCTCTTCAAAGAACATCTATTCCAGAACCTACAGATCCAAGAATCTTAGCTGAAGAGAGGCAGTTGACTGACTTCAACCGAGCTTTCCGAATTTGCTTAAGGTATATGGGTATTGACTCGACTGAATGGGAAAGACACTTTGTAGCTTTCAAGAAAAGACAAAAGGAAGAAAATAAGCTCATAATCAACAAAGATCATGAAGCCATGATAACTTTGGAAGATAGCCTAACTGAAGCTATTCGAGCTGAAATGCCCAAGCGTTACATAGTTAGACCAAGTCGTTAAGGCTTCTTGATTTGCATTATCTATATTCTTGTCTCTTATGTATTTTTTTGTTTAGTTGTAAAATGCTTGTAATCATTGCCATATATAAAATGCATTTTTCAGCTGAAACAACTAGTTCAAGCGTAACTAACTTTAACTAACCATATCTAACCAAAGCTAACTTTTATTTTGGCTGTTTAACTCTTGAACTATAAAAGAGTACGTATTTCCATCATCAAAAAGGGGGAAATTGTTAGGAATTTCATGTTAGATGTTTTGATGATGACAATTAGGAGTTTATGTTAGACCCCAAAATATGTAAGTTTGATTTTAATAGAAATCATGTATAGGCTTTGAAGCGTTAGATTTGTAATAGGCTTTATAGGCTTCGTTCTGTTTTATTCTAGATTGTTAGGTTGAGAAGTTTTAGACTAAGCGTCTGATGAATTCTGAGTGAGCTTGTCAGTAGTTAAGTTTAAAGACTCAAGCGCCTGAAGTCTGAATGAAGATGAAGTTTCGAAGCGTCTAAATATCCAGCTATATCAAGCGTTACCTTTTAGGCAAAAGCAAATTCAAGAATGGATAAGCGTCTATTAATGATGGATTTCACCTGAATTTATTTCCAAGTCCAAAAGGAGTTTAATGCAAATATTCTCGGAGCATTAAATGCCAACGGGCATTTAATTCAAATACATTAAATGCTAATAAGAGCATTAAATGTGATAAGCACTTTCAGATGTACGGAGAAGCCACCCTATTGGACTGTCAACTTTTCACAGACGGCAGCACCAACTTTTGTGCAGCAGATTTTCAGGAAAAAGGACAAAAGTTATTCACTCGCGGAAGTGAGAGACACGCGCTTGTGCATGTGTCAAACGGATACTTTTTCCAAGAATGTCTATAAATAGGACTTCAACAACAAGCCAAAAATATCGATCAATTCCAAGCCAAATTGCTGTTGCATTGAAGTCTCATTCCTTAAACTCTCAGAAAAGCCAGAATATTCAAGCAAACATTCTCCTTGCTTTTCTTCAATTCCTGAGACAGTCAACCAATATCTCAAACATTCTTTTTGAAGAAATCCACACTACTATTGAGATATTCACAAGTTGTTTGAACTTCATCAAAATCAAACAAACAGTTTAGAAAAACCCTATCCAAGCCTCGCAATCTGTGTGAAGTCGAAGTTGGATTCTTGCATTATTTCTGGGTGAAAGAAGCAAGGGGATAGAAGTGATTTGGAGCAGCAATCTATGTGATCAAGGAGCTCAAGTGATCAACATCCATCTCTCCCTAATTTGTAGAAGTTTTAGTGTGATTCTTTGAGAACCATCTTAGTGGATTGCCTCCAAGTGTTCGAGGAGAAGAAGGACGTAGTCGGGATTACACCACCCAACGAACCTTACAAATATCTTGCTCTTTACTTTACAGTCATTGTTCATTTTATTATATCTTTGTATACAACTGTTAAGGAAAACTCAAGAGAACACTAAGCAACTAAAACATTTTTCTTGTGACGCTAAAGCTTTCAAAAAGGAGGACTCTAAAATTATTCTGCTGTGCTAACGCTGATTAAAGAACTGAACGCTTAAACCTATTTGGTTAAAGTATTCTAATCTTAAAGTCTAAGTTAACTTTCTAAAACAGTCTTCATCAGACGCTTGGCCTAAGCGTCTATATTTGAAGTAAACGCTTAGTGAAGCTTCTACTTTTTCAAGCGTCCAAAATATTTTTAATACGAATCTTTTTGAAGTCGAAAAAGACTTCAGGGTCTATTCAACTCCTCCCCCCTTCTAGACCCTTTCGTATGCCACTTGGGACTAACAATCGTTGTTGAAGAGAACTTTGGAATTACAGATACTCATTAGCGTAAACTTTTGTTTGATCTACTATTTGAGATTAATGTCCTAATATGATTCTATTGTGTATCTCTTTTTTATTTGAGAAACTTTGATGAGCCGGTCCGAAATAAGCCCGAAGCTCGTAAATAATGTGAGCCCGAGTTTGAACTGAGTCAAAGAAAAAAATTATGAGCTAAGTTTGAGCTGAGCATATTAAGGCTTGATAAATTTGAGCTTGAGCCATACTAAGCTCGGCTCATAAGGCCCGATTGACAGGCCTGTACCTCAAGTTCAAATACACTAATTCTCGATATATCGATCGATTGATTGAATTTCCTCAACAACGTTTTACAAAACAGAAAAATGTTAGAATTTGGGAAAATTGCACTTGTGGTCCCATAACTTCAATTTTTTTCGATTTTGGTCTCATTGTTTACAGGTTTATCACATCGTATCCCATAATTTGCATTTTATCAATTTTGGTCCCATTAACGATTTCCGTCCAAAAATTAATGGAGTTGACATGTGCTCCGTTAGTCAAACCTTAAAAAAGAAAAAAAAAAATCCTAAAAACCTATTTTTTATTTATTTTTTATTTTTGATTTTAATTTTTCCTTTTTCTTTTTCATCTTCTTCCCCAAAATTTATTACTCAAAATCCTAATTTTTAATCTCTACACCAAATCCATACCCAACACCATGAACACCACCTTTCCCCCACCCTAATTTTCAGCCCGCCGCCGCCCGCTGCCGCCAACCCTAATTTTCTATATGTATATGCATATAAGTATATATATATATATGTATTCCTAATTTTCTATTATATGTATATGCATATAAGTATATATATATATGTATTCTTTATATGCTATATGTATATGCATATAAAAAATCAAAAATAAAAATAGAACATAATAAAAAATAAAAAATAAAAAAATAGTTTGACTAATAGACACGTGTCATCTCCACATTAACTTTTTAGACGGTGGGACCAAAATTGAGAAAAAAAGGAAGTTATTGAATACAATGTGATAAACCCGTAAACAATGGGACCAAAATTGAAAAAACACTAAGTTATGGGACCAAAAGTGAAATTTTCCCGGTGAAACGAGAATTGGAAGAAGAAAGAAAGAGAAAGAACTAAAGAAAATTGTTTGGATAATTAATTCATTTATTTCCAAGCACTAGCTAATGAAGGGCAAAATAGTCCAAAAGGTCAAAAAAATATTATCACCCGTACAACGCGCTAGTGAGGTGCGTAGAGGGCTAAATTGTCTTTTTATTTTTTCTCTTAAGGGAGTTTTTTGATAAAAAAATTCACAGGGGAGTAAGTGCCCAATTCGAAAAATCACAGGAGAGATCTTTTTAATTTTGGTCTCATTCGTTACGGGATTATCGCATTATGTCCTGTAACTTTTAAAAGTTCACACATTTGGTCACAACCGAATTTTTCGTCCAAATTCAACGGTCAAGTCCGTTAGTCAACATTTTGACAGGGCTTTTTTGGGAGAATTCGTGTGTGAATGTACTCACACGGATTATATTCAATATCACAATATTTCTATTCAATATCCCGTGTCACTCACACACAAAAACTTCCAAAAAAGATGGTCAAAATGTTGGCTAACAGAGTTGACCGTTAAATATTGGATGAAAAATTCAGTTGTGACCCAATGTGAGAACTTTTAAAAGTTATAGGTTACAATATGGGATTCTCGTAACGATTAGGACTAAAATTGAAATGTTCCAAAGATACGAGACTAAAAATGCGATTTTCCCAAGATGCTCTCTACAGGTGGTTATGATGCTCATAAATTGGGAAAATTTCATTTAGGGAAAATTGCACTTTCGGTCCCATATGTTTGTCTTTCTTCAATTTTGGTCTCATTCGTTTCAGTATTATCACATTATGTCCCGTAACTTTAAAATGTTCTGACATTTGGTTCCAACTGAATTTTTCATCCAAATTAGCGGTCTGACGGTAGGATCTTAATTATACAAGAATCGTGATTCTGAAAGGCGTATCTTTATATTTCAATTATCTCTAGGTTTTCGTGGCCCGTTGCTAGACAGTAACCAAGTTTTGTAGGTGTCTTGAATTAATATGGTGATTAATTCAAGACTTGATTAAATCAAGTTAGACCTAATCTAGTATTTTCTATTTCAGAAAAGTACACTAGCACTTTGGAAAAGTGTACATATTACTAGCGCATAAACGAGCCTAAGGGGTCACACACATAACTCTATAGAGTTTCTGCTTTTTTAGTGTGATTAATCAATCTGAAAAAATTGAGGAAATTAGGAAAGTCTAGTACTTTCGTAATCATGGTCTTAAATATCCTCCGAAACCTCAAAATTTCGACCGAAATTTTGGATTTCCGGGGGTCTCGAAGCAAAATCTCACCTTCGATCCAATTTTGCAAAATATCTATCGAAATTTCTCGATATTTTCGATATTTCCCGATATTTTTGTTATTTTCTGAAATCTTGAATTCTTAATAAAATTACTTTGTTAAATATCTACCGAAATTTTTCGAAATTCCCGAAATATCCCAAAATTTCCCAAAATATCCCTAAATTTCGGTCAAACTCAAAATATTTCAAAATTTAAAATAATGTGGTTTTAAGTGATGATTTGTATTGAAATTGTGGTATTTTGTTTTAATGAAGTTCCTAGGAGATTTGATTATTATTTTACTCTCAAATCATATTTATTTTATATTTTTCGCCACAGATTTTAATCATACTACTTGACAAAATTCACTATACATACATTATATATACAATATTATTTATGTAAAAGATGCATAATTATGATATTTAAAGTTACACAAAGTTTCGTTGTAAATTTTCAAATATTTTTATAAATGTCCATGATTTCTTTAAAATCAAAATCAAAATTTTGAATATCCACGAAATTTCCATCGAAATTTCCGTAAATTTACTACCTTGATATTGATACCGATATCGAAATTTAATACCTTGTTCGTAATTAGGAGTATAAATTTATTGGTAGTTTAATTACTGACATTAATTAAAAGGATTGGATTCTTTGATTAATTAATTATTGGAGTCAAGAATTAAATCAAGAGATTAAAACTTGGACTCCTAGATAAGGAGAGAGGCGTGTTGGGCGAGATTTTAAAGGAGGGAATTATTTCGTTCCTCAACTTCTTGATCATGGTAAATCTTCGATGATTTATTTGGATAAGAAAAGACAAGTTACTTGTTAAGTCTATTCCTTATAGGATTATATGCATATTAGATATACATATATATATATATGTATATAGTTGTGTATATAAATATTACATATATATATATATATGTGTGTGTGTGTGTGATCAAAGAAAAGAAAATTACTCTTGCTTCTAAACATAGAATTCGACAACAGATTGAAAAGAAGAGGAAAATTTGATCCTCTCTCTCACACACACTAGCCGTCCCTACCCAATATTCAAGGTGTAATTTTGCTAATGTGTTGAGCTTAATTACTTAGAAATATGTTCCACTCTTCCTAGATAATTTGTTCTAGATTTGTTCTATTGGCAACACCAAAATAGGACAATTGGAGCTCAAGGAGGTGTGAATACTATTTGAGGCGCAGCGATTGGGCTCTTCATCCGGAAGATACCATGGGTGATTTCTGAAAAATCAAATACGGGTTTTGGAAGCTCATAGCATGTTGATAAAGATCCATCGAAATTTAAATTCGTTGTTGATAATTTTCATTTCGCACATAAAATTATACTAAACTTTCCCAATTAGGAAAGTACTATACTTTCCTAATTTACATCAATTTTCAAAATTGATTAATCATGCTACATAAGCAAGAACTTTTCGAAGTTAGTGTGTGACCCCTTATGCTTGTTCATGTGCTAGTAGTAAGTACACTTTCCAAAAGTGTCAGTGCACGTTTCTAAAATAGAAAGCACTTGATCAAATCACTCTTGATTTAATCAGACCATAAATTATTTACCATAATCTCATGGTACTTACAAATCGAGGTTACTGTCTAGCAACAGATGACACGACAAAATCCTAGCAAGAGAACTAGGTCGCGTAAGTAGTAAAGTGGATTTCTAAGTCCGGGGTTAATGATAGTAAGATACTATATTACTCACTAAGTTAAATCGGTATAGAAAGGTTGATTAACTATAATAATACTAGAGAATAAACAAGGCAACGACACCAAATAAAGGGAGGAAACCTCGGGGTTTAACCAATTATGTAGATTGTGATTTAGGTTCCCTTCCCTAACGTACGTACTTCTCTTGGCATAGCAACCCTACCCGGATTTCCTATATATCTCTATATGGAGTCTAGAGTTATTGCTAAAGAAACAGTCTATCTCTAGTCGGTTTAACTATAGGGTATTCAATGTTTATATCTTAGGTTATTATCGACTCAATAGGCATTTTATCAAACACTATGTTAGCATTCAAATATTGAATACTAGCTAAAACCAAAATACATCAACAATCAAAATAACATAAAGGGCCTATCATCCTCAATCAAACAAGAGCTCATATTCATGTCAAAAGTGCAAATATAAATCATACAAGTCATAGGAGATTTGAACAAATTCAAGAAACAAATATGTAAAAACTCCCTAATTCTTGTAGAGATGTGGATTCCTTGTTGAATTCTCCATGTTTTGACCTTCAATCTTCTCTTCTAAGCTCCCTCTCTCTTTATTTTCGTATGGTTGCTGATATCCAAGGTGAGTTAGGGTAAAAAATGGCTAAAAGAGGTATTTATAGGCCAACACTGCCGCCTCGAACGCCGCGGCGTTGGCTACTGCTTGTGAACGCCGCGGCGTTGGCTGCTGCTTGTGAACGCCGCGGCGTTCGCGTGTTGAACGCCGCGGCGTTGCCATGAAAATTTCCAAAAATTGTTTCATTTTGCCTTCGGTTCTTGCTCTTTCCTCCGGCTGTTAACCCAATCTGAAAAGTCAAAGCGAACCGGGTTCAAAGCATCATATGTGATCAAATTATTAAAGAAACAATCAAAATTAAGTTGATAAAAGGGGTAAAACTTGTGTAAAAATAACATATATCAACAGACCTCGAAAACCTAGAAACGAATGATAGTAAGATACATCACCTATCATAACCACGATCCTCGGGTAAGTAAGATCCCTCCATCTTATCTCCCAGATTGGAGTCTAGATTTATTGCTTAGTCGAAACTCTTATCGACTCAATCTCTATGTTTTCTTCTTTACATGACATTGATTTTTGCAATCCAAACGAGAAAACACTCCGCCTCTTTGAATCGACTTACTTTGGCTAAAGTTTTTTTGAATCAATTTATTGAGTAAAACATAGGAGACGTCCGTTTCATCCGATCATTGATGGATCTCATCTTGATCTCTCATGTACCTTCGTACATAATCATATCATACCCAAGATATCCTATTTAATGACTCGCAAAGGAATCATGAGATAAGTCAAAGTATAATTGACTATGCACAAGGTAACCTATATAACCCCAGGTCCAAAAGGATTACTCTTACGCCTACGTAATTATTAGAAGTTCCACATTCGATCAGGAAACCTATCTTGGGAACTTCCAGTAGGATTGTTCAGTTTACTCATTATCCAAATGAGAACCCTCATACACATAAAGCTTTTCTGCACTTATGCCTATGGAATGAGGCACGTCCTCTAATGACATATCTGTATAAGCAAGTCTTTCGAGTCTTGTCAATATCCCTCATCTCGACAGACCCCTAAACGACTTAGAACTATTTTAGAATCACGACCTTGGAGACATATTCCATCATCATCATATCTGATGTCCGATGATGTCCCATAGTCATTTGTGATTCATGGGACTTTATTCTAAGCAATGTATAGACAATATAAGAATAAATATGCCATAAATAGAAATCAACTTTATTTATTAGAATAAGGTTGCTACATATAGTTTATTACACAGAAATGGCACCCAAATAATTAGCACGCTGAGCATCTACTCTATCAATCTCCCACTTGCCCTAAAGCCAATTGCCCATGTATTTGAGGCTCATCCGCCCTAAATGTCCATCAAACACCATTTTGGCTAAGGGGTTTGGTAAGTGGGCCTGCTACATTATCTGCCGAGTCTACATACTTCACTCAAACATCACATCTCTCAATGATCTCCCTGATCAAATAGTATCGCCTTTGTATGTGCTTAGATTCTGATGAGACCATATCTCATTTGCTTCTGCAATAGCCCCATTGTTATCATAGTACACCGACACTGAGTTAACAATAAATGAAACTACACTCAAGTTGTGGATGAATTTTCTCATCCAAATAGTTTCCTTTGCCATCTCTGAACCAGCAATATATTTTGCCTCGGTTGTCGAATCAGCAGTAGTTGGTTGCTGAGAACTTTTCCAACTCACTACTCCACCATTGAGTAGAAATATAAAACCAAAAATTGATTTTGAGTCATCAATATCAGTTTGAAAACTAGAGTCTGTATAGCACTCTATTTCCAATTCTTCTCTACCGTACACCAAGAACAAGTCCTTAGTCCTTTTTAAGATACTTAAGGATTGTCTTAACTGTTAGGAATGTGCCCTCATATGCCAATGAGGAATTAGATTAAGTTGGGCACTTAGTTGTATTATACACCTAATCATAAATATAGAAAGGGATTATCTTTTGTTCATGTAAACCTTCATGGCATTTATAAGTAATGAACAAATAACTAGTCCATTGTATTAAGGCAAGTCTTCCACTCCTTCTAGGATGAGGAGAAAGGCACTGGAAGGACTTGGTACTTGAACACGCAAAAGGGTTCGCTTAATTGGGCATTAAGATTCGAATAGACTTGTATGACACATGCTCTGACAAACAGTGCCAGTCGAACACTATAGGATAGTGGGAGTTTGAGTCATAGATACATTAATGGAATTAATGTATTCGAACATGGCTCGTAGTAATCCGATCACATGGGTGTTTACTCAGTGACAGTCAATGATTGGATTACTGACTATGATAGTATGCGTGAGCCTTTGACTTGAGGATTCACTATCACGATGTGCTTGTGACGTTGGATCTGCTACTAGAGTAGTTAGGCCCAATTCACCCATTGGTGGGGCCGACCTCGAAGTGCGATCCCAATGGACAAGTAGCAGTTGTGAAGTGACTGTCTCGATAGTAAACAAGCAGATACCCTATGCGATCATAGGTAACTGAAATGGGAAGTCTTTGGCCAAAGCAATAGAACTGACTTGTGTAGGACACAGAGGGCAGTTGTGTCATTTCATGTTGCTATGATTCATAGAATAGCATCGAGTTATATGAGTTTGACATATTCCATGACTCTCACTCGATCGGGGTACATCAGTGAAGAGCTTATACTCATATGGTATTCATAGTCAAGAGGTTCGTAGTGACATAGTCATTTCGTACTTGGTTGGGCTACGATGTGGGGCCACGGGGCTGGCCAGGTGTCACCCACATCCTTTAGTATCCTCCCATTGCCAATTAAGACAAACCTAGAGAGTCGTGCTAACAGGAATGAGCGGGAAATCACTTTGTGTACTTGGATGGGCATTTTGGTAATTTGTCATTAGATGGACAAATGAATTGAGTGGACGAATTAATTTAATTAGTTGTTTAATTGGATTAAACAATGGAACATTAAATTAATTAATTAGTTTGAATATTTAATTTGAATATTTATTTAACTGGGTTAAATAATTTTGGTTGAATTAAATATTAATTTAGTCACATACATATTTAATTAATTAAATATGAAATGTAATTAAATTAAAGTGGACTAAGTTGACTGGGCCAACTTAGCCCACTTGGCTGTCCACATGGGCCTATGAGGCTTGTAACCTAGGTCCAAGTAAGAGGATTCTATTTAAATCCTCCAACACTTAGACTTAGGTCAAGAACTCATTAGTTGCCACTAAACTAACACAGTAAAGAAGAGAGAAAATATTCTCTCCCTCTTCTTCTCTTCTAGACGCCATTTGGAGATGGAGGAGGAAGATTTCTGGCGAATTCCGGGCGTGATTATCTAGAGGCAAGAGTCCCGGGGATTGCTGCTGTAGACGATAGATCAAGAAACGAAACACGCTACAACAAGGTTATTTACGTTTTCGTATTTCTTGTCTTTGTTTAAAATCAACGAGAGCCCAAATTGATCCATGGCTCTGGGAATCAAAATTTTATTCCGCTGCATTTTTCGTATATCGATTCCCAACATTAACGGCGGTCTAGTGCTCCTTATTGGGATTCTCTTGATAGCGACTGTACACGCTAAGTGTAAAGGCTATGTTAGGCCTCGTACATATCATTGATGTATACACCTTAGCTCGTACCCTTGATGATTTCTTTTAGTACTAGCTAAGAGATTATCAAATATAGGTTTTATAGAAAAGGGTAGGAATAATACTGTATGGGCTCTAATCTAGTGAAGACAATGAAGAGAGCAAACTATGCCAAGTGCATACATAGGGGGGCGCACTAGGTTCTAACCCTAGCAGTCTTTCTTTTGTTGTCTGTCTCTTTCACCTTAATTAATTAAACTACTAATTATAGATAGTCTTATCCTAATTTAAATATTCCATATATTAAATTATAAGACTTTTTAATAATTAAGTCCACTGAATTAATTTTTTTACTAATTAATTAATTTCAATTAGTTAATTCTCAATTAATTCACAAATAATTAATTTCATCAATATACTAAACTAAGTTAAGTGTGTGGCCCCTTAGGAACATTAATAAGCCAGAAATATGTCCTATTCCCTAGAGGTTAGACAATTTCAAAATTGTCCTAATTAAATATTTTGCCAAATAACTAACTAGGCCTTGAATTAACTGACCCAATTAATTCAAGACATCTATTGGTCATGGTTCGATGTCTAGCAACGTCGTCATGACTTCCTAAATATTAATGATTAACTGCAAACCTATCCAGATTGTGATCTTTCCGCGAGTCGAATCCCTCCATCATTTTCCTGTCTTAGCCTAGAGTTTGGGTACCAGTTGAAACTGTAATAACTCAAAAGCTATGATTGCATTGGAACTTAATGGCCTTGTCTTCCAAGCAGGGACCACCAAAGCCCTCTTGAAGACTTTGCTCTGACCAGAGAATTTCTCGGTCATTTAGATTACACAATAGCATAGAAAGTTGCAAGTATACTATCTTGAATGAATCCGCTATTGGTGCTATCTATTTTCTTATACAGTAAGACTACACCCAACGTATCTCATGTAGTGACTCTACTTGAATCTTGAAACACATCAAAGTGCAGTGGGCAATACACATCGCAACCATGATACCTCAGTTTAATAAGGATTAACCTCACATCTATGCAATCCTAGGACTCCAACTTTTTCACAAAACCAATATAAAATTCTAACAGGATTGTTCGATCTCATACTCACCCAAACATGGATCTTTGTGCATGCATTGACCCCTAAATCAATGCCCATGGAATAAGGCATTCTCCCATGAGAATGACACACACAAACAAGTCTTGACTAGACCATGATATCCCATCATTTCATAGTTTGTATGATTTGGAACGGATTTTTATGATCACAGCCCTCGAGAGCATTCCACAGTCGTCACTCCCTTGTGTGAGACCACTTCCATAGCTATAAGTGATCCAAGGAATCTTTGTCTAAAATAAAAACAATATATAAGATAAAGAAATATTTCCAAAATCATAAATGATATAATATAAGAGTAGGTTGTCATAGTGTTTACAAGCTAAGGCCAAGCCACTAGATGGTTCGCCGGGCACTCAATACTATTAATTCCAACTTGCCATAGAGCCAACAACCCATGTACCGAAGACCCATCCTCCCAAGGTGTCCTTGGAATACAACTTGACTCAGAGGTTTAGTGAAAGGGTTTGCTATGTTCTCAGCCGAGTAGACTCATTCCACTCTAACGTCACCTCTGTCAGTGATCTTCCAGATCAAATGATATCGCCTTAGGATATGCTTGGATTGCTGGTGAGACCCCAAATTCCTGCCAAAATAAAAAATCACCAATTAACTAGATCATGTGACCAACACACACATAATTCCTGCCGAATTGGGTTGCTCTGATGAAAATTGGACTAAAATTGTCATTTTTTAAAGTTAACGGACAAATTTCTAAAGTGAAAAATAAAACGAACAAAATCCAAAAGTAGTATAATTACAGGAAAAAAATTGCAATTTGCCCCGTAAATGTATGCATTTGAGCATGTTAAAATTAGAGCTTCAGGACAATAAATAAGTTTTTTCTTTTTTTAATTCTAGATGTAAGAAGATATCATGACCCGACAAATCCAGGCCGATAGTTTTTTTTATCATGGGTCACACAGACACTATAAAACTCCAAATAAGTAGAGAAAAGTTACAACTTGTGATATGCTAAAGTTGAACTAGGACCTCCCACATGAAAGTGAAAGCTGATACCATTAGGCTAACCCTTTCAAAGCTCCTTGTGAACGGCGATCTAGCCATCTTGCCTTTGAGACAAGATTCACAAGTAGGATAGGGATCCAATCCCAGTGGGCCAATTAGCCCATCTTTTTTCATTTTGCGAATCTTTTGTTCGCCAGCATGGCCTAGTCGAAGGTGCCATATCAATCGTTGGTTTATTTCAAGCCTACTATGTTTCCTTTGTATAGTATTTACTGCATACTCAGTCTGGACACTAAGGTAATACAATCCATTTATCAAAGAAGCAAAGCCTACAAATTTATTACCATAATAAATGTTGCATCGTTCATCAATAAAACGGAAAGTGTACCCATTCTTAACTAAAACGGGAATAGAAACAATGTTTTTAAGCCCATTAGGCAAAATAAAAACATTATCCAGTAATTGTACATGTCCAGAAAAAATAATGAGGCAGATCTTGTTTCAGTAGCCGCGACGCCTTGCCCGCTGCCTATTTTGATCTTCTCCTTATTAGGGCTCAGCTTCCTTCTTCTTCCCAGATTCTGATTCACACAATTATACAAAAGGTATTAACTTCTGAATCATAATCGATGAAGAGGGAATATTATAAAGCAATTAGTTTCAAACTATAAAGTTATTCACCTTTTGCTTGCATATTAGGACAGTCTCTTCTCTAGTGGCCCAGCTCACCGCAGCATAAACATATGTCCTGTTTTCTAGCCCTCTTATTTCTCCTTCGTTGTGCCTTGTTGTAAGTCGTACTGGATGCTCCCTCCTCTAAATGGGTATTATTCCTTTTTCCATCAAATGTTTTAGGAAATGTAATAGCCATCGGATTGTTCCATTTGTCCGTCTTTATTTGTTTCTGAGCAACCTTGAGTTTTTCCAATAGCCCAGCTAAAGATCCCTCAATGTCATTCATATCAAAATTTATGACGAAATAATAGAACGAATCTGGGAGTGACTGTAGAATAAGATCGACTTAGAGATGCAGGTCCATGTAGAAGTTTAAAGATTTTAGTTTTTCTATCATGGTCATCATTTTGAAAATGTGTTCTCCAACATCTTCTCCTTCAGTCATTTTAGTTCGGAATAGATCCCTTGAAATAAAGTATCTGGGGTCCTACCGCGTTCTCCGAACATTTCATCCAGATGAAGGATAATGGGTCTTGCATTATCCATCTTATCATGAGACCTTTGCAGCTCTATGCACATTGAGCTTAATGTATACACTCTTGCTCTATGGTTGTCACAACACCAATCCCAACGAGCTAGGAGAACTTCATCACCCTTGTCTGGTCTAGGAATGGGAGGACAACCAATTTCCAATACATAGTCAATCGATTCACTGCTAAGGACCATCCTAAGCAAAGTGAGCCATTCTATGTAATTTGGACCGGTGAAAATCATATTTTCCATTAACTTCGACAGTGGTTTGGGAGATATGGTTTTTGATTGAGAGAGATAAAACAAAATGACTGCAGAAAATAAGCTAGACTTAATTAGAATATTGGACTAAACTAAGACCAAGTTTAAAATCAAGGACTTCGACTTATAACTTGGCTCCCACTACATTTTTCAAAATTTCACACTTCCACTGTGAAAAGACGGAAATGATCATTGATGAAAACTTCGTGGTGGGGATTGAGTTCTTTAATTAATATAATGGATGGAAACCCTTTGACGATATTTGGTCCATTACTTAATTAAAGTGATGTCAAACATCAATCTATCAAATAGACGGCTCAATCATATTTATCCCATAATCTACAAAAACCGCAATCCTTTAACGATTTATTGGTAATGTGGACTATCTAAATTCATTCCCACTAACTCCTCATAATCTAACATTTGAATTTCACCTTGCAACCCTTTAACGATATTTGGGGTGACCTATGTCTTGATTAACGCATCTAATGCACTTAATAAAATTCTAGAACTATATCTTGATACATGACCCCCACTTACTGGGAAGATGCCACATATGGATTTAATCCTTGATCTTATCAAGTTCAGTGGAGGGAAAGGATGCCTAGCACCCCTTACTAACTTAGTATAATTTTTATTTGGGAGAATTCATGTTCTAAACATTTAATTCGTCTCACTTTGCACATTTACCAAATTTATATAGCGCATATTGATAACACACATGCTTCATACAACTAATGAACATGCATCGAAAACAATAATTCAACACACATGTCTATGAGTTTTTATCTAGAGGGCCCAAGCCAATGGGCCATCATAAAATTGAAAAAAGAAAAGCCTAGCTAATCTTCGTGGGCTCCAAGCTCCTCTTCTTTTGCAGGATCTCCATCTTGAAAGACCTATTCTATTTCTATTTATTACAAGAGGTAATTTAAAACCTATACATAAATCTAGAAATAAAATAAAATGGGCTCAAACCGGCCCTTACTACCCATCAAAGGAAATACATAATCAAAAGAAGCAACCTGAGCCTATTGACATATGTCACCATCACACAATACATGCTCGCGATAAATAAAGCACGTATGTTGGTGATTAATAAAAATTAATTAGTCCAACTTAATTAATTTCCACAATAAAATTCTAAATTTCATTGATTCATATGAAAATAATCCTATTTATGAGAATTCTTTATTTAAATAAATAACTTAATAAATAAAATTCTCCAAGAGATTATTAATTAATTATTTCATTCAAATAAAGTTCAATAAAAACTATATCGGGCTTAATTTTATCAAAATTAAATTACTAACCATTGGCATATTCAAAATAAGTTAATTAGGCCCAATAACTAATTTATTGAATTATCCACGATTTTAATCAAAACAATTTGGGCCCCTTTTTAATTAAATCCGGGTCATCATCCTTTTAACCCACCCGGATAACTAAAATAGCCCAAACACCTATTCAATTAAATTTTTTACCTTAATAAAATATAACCTGACCCATTAGGGCCCGGGTTGCGAAACCCGGGCCCCGAAACAGCCGCACGTACGGCCTGGGCGCCCCTGTTGCTCACACAGCCCGCGGGCGCGCAGACTGCGCACGCTTTTTGCGTTGCACTCATCTCAGGGTTATACTTATTCGATTCTAGTAAAATTTATATTTTAAGATTCTACACTCAGTAAACTACAACTTTCATGAAAAAACTGCAGTGAGATTCAGAACATTTGCATATGAAAAATACGCTCAAAGCGAACAGCGTGCGCTGTCTGTGCGCCCAGCGCGCAGACTGCGCACGTTTTTTGTGTCGCGGTCGTGTCGGGGTTATACATATCTGATTCTCATAAAAGTTATATACCTAGATTCAGAACTCATTAAACTACAACTTTGATGAAGAAACTGAAGCGATATTCAGAATATTTGCATATGAAAAACACGTTCAAAGCATGCCTCAAAAACGCTAGAAAAACAGTCAATTCACATAAGCAATTAAACACAGAATTCAGAGATTGGCTCTGATACCACTGTTGGGAATTATACGAATAAAACGCAGCAGAAAGTAAATTTAATTCCCAAGCCCGAATCATCTCTAATCCTCGTGTTTAATTGTGTATAGAAAAATTACCGTTCTAGCGTATGTTGATTTCTGAACGCGATCCTTTTCTCTAACGCCGAATTTGCCAACGTCTCTAATTCGTCACGCCGGAATCAAAAACGGAAAACTTCTCCATCTTCTTGGCTATGGACAGCTAGAGAGAAGTAGGAGAGAGGTGGGAGATTTTTCTTGGAGAGAAAGTTTTGTTATCTCTTATGTTATTATTCTACTAAGCGATATAATATATATCACTCCAAAACAATAACCTAACATTCACAAGGCCTACATGGACAATGGACTTAAAAGCCTCTTGGGCTTAGGTCTTGTTAGCTATACTTAATTGGATTATTTATTTATCCAATAAATAAATTCCTGATCCAATTTAATTCCAAATTAATTTATAATTCAATTTCTTCAAGAAATTAATTAACTCATTAATTTAATTATTCAATAATTGATTAATTAATTACGGCATCCAATATCGGGAATTTCTCTCAAGTCTTTTCCCGTGTTTTCCTTTATGCACTTCCTTTAAACGCGACTCTTTAGGTTCGTCTCAAAAAGCAATTGGGAGGAATCCAAAAGGATGTGAGTGACACCTAGCCAGTCACATGGCTCACATCGTATCCCAATTGAGAACGAATGAATAGAATCATTCCAAACTATTACGCTGTGAATCCCGTACGTGTATAAACCTTTTATTCTTATATCCCAGTCAAGTAAGATTCATGGTTTAAAGTCAAACTCGTATAACTTGACCATATGCCTAAGCTCATGATAAGTCGAGGTATTTAAATGCTTTGGCCAAAGACTTTCATCCTCACTTATTCATGACCGCATAAGATATTTTACTCATTCACTTATGAGAGAATAAATTCCATATTACAAATCAGTTAACAATGCTACTTGCCCATCAAGTCGCACTTCGAGGTTGATTCCACCAACAGGTGATTTGAATCTATCTACTCTAATGACAAACTTGATGTCAGAAGTACATCTTCAACTCGATTTCTCAGGTCGAAGGTTCACACGTACCTATCACTACTTATCAGACTCATCATTGACTGTCATTGAGTGAATTCCCATGTGATGAACTGATGCGAGTCGTGTTCGAACATATCAGTCCAACTGATGTGTCTATGACATAAGTTCTCACTACCATTTCCATAGTGTACGACTGACACTTTCTCTGTCAAAACTTATATCATACAAGCCTGTATTCACTATTGATGCCCAATCAATATTTCTTAGACTTACGAACCCTTTTAGATGACAGGGATCAAACCACTCTAGTGCCTATCCTCTTATCCCATAGAAGGTAGAGGGTTTGCCTTGTCATCAAGGACTTTACGTTGTTTATTATACCTTACAAATGCCTATAAGAAAACAACAATCAAATGCCTTATATTAATAGGAAAAACCATAGTTTAGTTACAATGTTCATGCCCTATAAATCTATTGTCTTTATGGCATTTGAGGGCATACACTCTAACAATTATGACAAAAATGGCGTGATTAATTGTAACTGAAATGATATGATCTTTCATTATGAGAAATAAGATAATTACTGCCAGAAACGGCACAAATATTTATTGATTGAAACGGATCATATTGTTATGACTTGTTTAACAAATGCGACTGTGACTACTTCATCAGCATGAAATCTAAATCGTTCCTCACCATCTCCCATACCAATGAAGTGGGGGACTTAATGACATATCAAATATTGTTATTTAGGCCCAATACAGGCCCAAAACCCATCATAGGACTAAAGATCCACGCTAAGTAATAGTAGCGGGTCGGGTCGTTCCTTGACCCGACCCCACCACCCAAGTCTTCTGTCGTTCAAAGGTAGACACCTGTCATTATCTTTGAAATGTTCACCAACCATCCGTACAGGGTGTGTGTGCTATGAATACCTTCTCACTTCATTTATGAGGGTTGGGAATCTCAAGAATATTCTTTCTAACTTTAGCCTCGTATCTACAAAGTAACGAGCCTTTAGACTGAGAAGTACATTCCTTTACATATAAAATTCGGAGTTAGAATTGTCTATCGATTATTGTTAGAGTGTATGCCCTCAAATGCCATAAAGAGGATAGATTTAAAGGGCATTGACTTGTAACTAAACAATATCTTTTCGTAATATAAGGCATTATCTCGTTGTTTTTTTATAGGCATTTGTAAGGTTTTAATTAACAATGTAAAGTCCTTGATAATAAGGCAAACCTTTTACTTCCTATGGGTTAGGAAGAATGGCACTAGAAGAGTTTGATCCTTATTATCTAAAACTGGTTCGCAGGTCGAAGAGAGTATTAACTGGACATCAATACTGGACAAAGACTTGTATGATCTAAGTTTTGACAGAGAAAGTTCCAGTCAATCACTATGGGAATGGTAGTGGAATCATATGTCATAGACATTTCAGTTAGACTGACATGTTCAAACACGACTCGCATCAATTTTATTACATGGGTTTTCACATATTGACAGCCAATGATGAAGCTGATAAGTTGTAATAGGTACGCGTGAACCTTAGACCTGAGGAATCAAGTCGAAGATGTACTTGTGACATCAAATCTGTCATTAAAATAGTTAGATCCAATTCACCCTTTGGTGGGATCGACCTAGAAGTGCGACTTGATGGGCAAGTAGCAATCTTAACTGATTAGCAAAATGGGATTTATTCTTTCATAAGTGGATGAGCTAAATATCCTATGCAGTCATCAATGAGTGAGGTTAAAAGACTTGGGCCAAATCATAAAGATGTTAGATATATGCCCTGATGCCAATGAGGACAAATAGATAGATTAGGGTATCTTATTATATTGTACAAACTATTGAAAATAAATTAATAAAGGCATTTATATAAATCTTTACGACATCTAAATAAGTATTGAACATATAGTCCATGTGAATAAAGGTTTGACTCTTTGCCCTTTATGGAATAAAGACGTGGCATGGGAAGAGTCTTATACCTTATCACTTAAAAGGGTTCGCAAGTCAAAGAATTTTAATTTGGGCATTAAAATTCGACTTGTATGATACATGCTCTATTGATGAGTGCCAGTCGAACACTATAGGGATAGTGGGAGCAAGTATCATAGATATGTCAATGAAATTGACGTATTTGAACATGGCTCGTAGTAATCAGTTCACATGGGTATTTACTCAGTGACTGTCAATGAATGGATTACTGATCATAATAGTGTGCGTGAGCCTTAGACTTGAAGGTTCAAGATCAATGTACTTGTATTATTGGATCTGTTACCAGAGTAGTTAGGTCCATATCACCCGTTGGTGGGGTCGACCTCGAAGTTCGATATCAATGAGACAAGTAGCATTTGATCAGTGATCGCCAAGATGGGATTCACTATCTCGATAGTAAACGAGAAAGTATCCTGTGTGATTATAAGCTAATGAAATTATAAGTCTTTGGCCAAAGCATAACAACTAACTTATGCGGGACATTGAGGGTAGTTTAGTAATTTCATTATGCTATAAGCTAATGCACAATATCAAGTTTAGTGAGTTTGACATTTTCCACGACTCTCACTTGATCGGGATATGTCAGTGAAAGGCTTATACTCATACGGCATTTATGATCAAGAGGTTCGTAAAATGATTCATTCATTTCGTACTCAATTGGGTTACGATGTGAATCCATGGGACTGGTTAGGTGACACTCACATTCTTAGGTAATTCTTCCCTTTGCCAATTGAGACGAACCTAAAGAGTCGCGCTATAAGAAACGAGCGGGATGTATCTTTTTGTGTAAATCTTTTAGAAAGAATTAAATGGACTGACTGATTTAATTAGATTAAATCAATTAATTAAATAATTAATTTAATTAGATTAGATTAAATTATTTAATTAGTATATTAATTAATTGGAATGAATTAATAGTATATATTATATTTAAATTGGATTTAAATGTAAATATATACATATGGGCTAGAAATTAGACAAGCAAATTAAAAGCCCACGCAGTCCAAGGTAACCCTATAGGGGGCGGCCGCTTAGGGTTTTTTGGAGTAGCCTCGAACTTGTTCTACAAGCTAATTGAGTTTAAATAAGACTCCTACAGTGGAACAAACCTTAAGAGAAAAAAAGGTAACTAATCTGATTACACAACACAAAAAGAAAAAGAACTCTCTCCCCTCTCTCCTCTCTAGCCGTCCAACACTGTCAAAAAGGAGGAGTTTCGGGATCTTTGGAAGGCTCGTTTCACGTGCAGGTTTAGAGACAGGAGCCCTTGGAGGATTGCTATTCTGCAGAATCAATAAACGAATCAAAAGGGTATGTTTATTTATTCTAAGCTTCGCGAAACCCATAAAAAATTCATCAGATCTATTTTTGTGATCTACTGGTATGAATCCTCGAATCTTCCGTTGCAATACTCTGTTTTTCGTGAAAAGGATTCCTAACAAAAGAGATTCTCATGTTAGACATGAAGGTATGCTCATTGACCTCGATTCATTATGAGCTAAGCATATGGTCAAGTTCTGTAAGTCTGACTAAACCATGACTCTCACTTGACTGAGATATGATAGGAGTCGTTTTTGCATGAGTTTTTAGGCCTTTTTAGTGACAATTCAGGCCCGTATATAGTTTATTTTGTGCCACTCATGCATTGAATATGTGTGTAAAGTGCTTTCAGGTAGTAAGCGACGATGGACAAAGAAAAGGGCAAAAGACGACTCCTTTACCCAACTCTGCTCAAGGCTTCGCAGAGAGGCGCATAGGCGCCACTTTACTCGCACCCAGGCGCGATCCCAGCAGACAGAAATCAGGTTTCGTAGAGCCACGCCTAGAGCAACTGGGCACTTCCATTTTCCACGCCTGGGCGCCCATGAGCTTTTGCCCCAAGAAATCCACGCCACGTAGGCGGCGCCTAGGCGTCGATCAACGGCCGCCCAGGCGCCGCGATAACACAGAATTTTGGAACTATAAATTGAATTTTTCAATTCATTCAAGGGGTTCGAAATTTGGGGAATTGGGAGCACTTTTCTGGGTTTTGGACCATTTTATCATCAACTTGAAGGGCAAGAAGAGGATAAGAGCTAAGGATCAAAGCTCTATTAGAGGATCCATCATTATTCAACCTTATAGGGAGTTTATCCATTGTTCATTTCATTCTATGTTTACATTTATGTATACGAACATGTTGAATTCTTCTATATTGATAGTTATGGGCTAAATTCATATGGCTAGGGCCTTGTAAGAATTGATTTGTGAATTATTCGTATTATTGATAATCGTTGAATTAATTCCTAAGTTGCTATGTGTTATGAATTTGTGCTTATGTTTCTTATATGTGATTGATCACTATATGTATTATAAATTGCCTAGTTTAGCATCTTGAGAAAGAGTTAAGATAGGGTGCAAGGAATTTGTAACATCACCGAACCAAATAGGAGTTGCCCTAGACATAGGTAAAGACTCCCGGGTGAAGTCGTTCGATTCCAATTGAGTAAACTCTAGTACTTCAATGCATGCTTAGGGGTTAGATTTCCGGGTAGACATACTTAGGAAACCGCCATTTAAGTGTAGGAGTCTATCACGAGACATCGGTTATTCTTTATCTTAGGAGTTTTCACCATTGCAATTAGGTCTAATAATTGAACGAGAGTCTTTGTGCGAATAAGGATCAAATCAAGGCTTGCATGTGCCTTAGTCTATTTTCATACTTGAGTTTCAATCCATTGCTTGTTCTTACGCTTGTTGCTTGTTTACTTAATTATTTTACTCTTGTTTACCGATTAATTGTTACTTCCCGTTAATTTGTCTTTACTTTTATTCGTGAATCTTTAGCTAAAATTCAAGTCTCCGTGGTTCAACAATCCGGACTTATTGTCCATTTTTATTACTACACGACTAGTATACTTGCTATAAAAGCACGTTAGGTTTTAGCGTGTCAAGTTTTTGGCGCCATTGCCAGGGGCTTGTTTATTTTTAGTTTTTAATTTTCGCTTAGGTTTTCATAATTCCTGGTTTGCTGTTTATTTTCTTGCTTTTCTTTTATTTTCGTACTAGTCTAATTTCGTTCTTGTGTTTAATTGTTAGATTCTTGTGTGGTGCATGACCTGCTCCTCAAACGCGCCTCTATACGAGTTGGAGCCCGAAATTGAACGAGTTCTTCGGACTAGTAGGCGAGCAAGAGACATGGCCAATAATTTCAATCAAAATCTGAATGGAAATTTTTCGGACATGAACTTACCGAAAAACAGGGAGTGGTTACAAGGTGTTCTACAAGCCATGCAAGCGGCACCTCCTCCACAACTCCTGTCGGTTCGGGGTAGCTTACCACCTAGGGTCCATGCCATTCTGGGGCCCGTGGTCTTGCCTAACTTCTTCGCACCAAACTACCACATTCCGGCTCACATCTTTAATATGGTACAAGGAGAGATCCCTCTTCTATGGAGAACCGCACGAATCACCTCACGCTCATTTGGAAACCATAGACGATGCTCTTGTGACAATTCAATATCACCCACGGGATCTTGATGCGATTCATCTAAGAGTCTTCCATTTCTCATTGAAGGATAGAGCAACAACATGGTGCAAATCCTTACCTCCACAATCTATTTCGACTTGGGGTGAGTTGGTCGATGCCTTTTTAAACAAAATCTTCCCACCCTCCAAAATCAATGAGCTCCGGAGTAACATCAAAGGGTTTAGGCAAAGGAGCAATGAGTCTTTAGCTGAGACTTAGGCTAGATATAAGGGCATGATCCGAAAATGCCCCGATCATAACTTTGGTTTGAATGAACAAGTACTACATTTCTATGATGGGGTTCGATCACGTATTTGGAATAGACTCAATGCGGGTGCGGGTGGAGATCTCCTTGGGTTAGATTGTCAAAGTGTATGGGACAAAATAGAACAATTGGCCCGAGAAGATGAGCTTTACCCCAATGATGAAGAGCCCTCATCCTCTAAAAAGGTTGCTTGTGTTGAGGAAGTAGTTGAGGGAGTAGTGGCTTTAGAACCGGAGGTTGGAGACGTCAATTATGTGGGGAATCACAATCAACCTCGGTTGCACTTTCATGTACCCGAGAATTTTCAAAAAAGGCCCAACCCCGCACAAAACGCACAACCGGGGATCTATCAAGCTCCACGACCATCTTTCAATAACGCACCCCCGAGGCAAGGCAACTTCAATGGACAAGGTCAAAGTCAAGCGCAAGTGCGACCTCCCACAACCGATGAGAGACTCGATGCCCACATGAAGAAGTCCGATACATCATTCAACAAACTTCGGAGTATGATGAAGGATATGTTTATGGAGATGAAGGATTTACGAACACAAGTGGGTCAAATTTCCAATGCAGTGAATGGTGGAGCCCCAGGGACTCTACCAAGTGACACGAAAAAAAACCCAAAGGCTCAATGCAATGCCATAGCCTTGAGAAGTGAAAAATAATTAAAGAGTGAAACTGCCAGTACATCGGCACCCAAGCGCCCCTCTTATCGCGCCCAGGTGCCAGATTTCCCCTGCATCGAACAGGAGCTTCGCAGTTTCGCACCTAGGCGCCCATCAGACGACGCCTAGGCGCCACCTGCACCTCTGCAAGGTGAATCAGTTCGCAGTTCTGCGCCCGAGCACTCTATGTTGCACGCCCAGGCGCCGATATACACGCCCAGGCGCCGATATACACGCCCAGGCGCCGCCTCTAGTTTTACCCAATTTTAATTTCTCAGCTCCAACGCCTTCTCCTCCTATCAAGGTTCGTCTCCCCTTCCCAAATGCACACAAGAAGAAGAAGAAGGGGATGGATCCAAGCTTTCTTCAAATTTTGGCAATCCTTCGTGAGGTGAGGATTAACATTCTGTTTATTGATGCCATTCTCCAAATGCCAAATTATGTGAAGTTCTTCAAAGACATACTCTCCAACAAACAGAAGTGGGAGAAGAATGAGACGGTGTGTCTCACTGAAGAATGCTCCACAGTTTTGCTCAATAAATTGCCAACTAAACTCCAAGATCCCGGGAGCCTCACAATCCCGTGCACAATTGGGTCTTTGTCGGTCAATAAAGTGTTATGTGACTTGGGCGCCAGCATCAATCTTCTCCCGTCTTCACTATTTAAGAAGTTAGGCCTTGGCATTCCCAAGCCGACCTCAATGAGCCTTCAACTCGCCGATCGATCAATCAAGAGGCCTAAGGGGATAATTGAAGATGTTATTGTCCAAGTCGACAAGTTTTATTTCCCGGTTGATTTTGTGGTCTTGATATGGAGGAAGATGGGAAGGTGCCATTAATCCTAGGGAGACCATTCCTAGCCACGGGTAAGGTGGTGATTGACATTGCTAATGGTAAGCTAACTTTGAATGTGGGCGACGACAAGGTTACCTTTGATGTCTACAAAGTCCTCAAACATCCTATTGATCATGACTCGTGTTTTCGAATTGATACGTTTGACCCGTTGATTGTTGAGTATTTGCACGGCAATATGATTGAAGATTCATTCCAACGGGATCTTATGAACTCCAAACAAGTGGAATCGGAGAGTGATGATCAAGTAGAAAGTGTTCTAAGCTTGGAATGCAAATCTTCCTATCATTCGAAAGGCTTCATCAAAGTTGATAGATCATTGTCGGGAGTCACTCGCCCATCTATTCAAGAAGCCCCTTCTCTCGAACTCAAACCCCTCCCCCCCCACCTTAAATATGTGTACTTAAACGATGATGAGACACTACCATTGATCATTTCTTCGTCTCTTTCAGGACCACAGGAAGAGCAACTAATGACAGTGTTGAGGTCTCACAAACGAGCTTTCGGGTGAAAAATTGCGGACATCAAAGGCATTAGTCTAGCAATATGTATGCATAAAATACTTATGGAGGACTCCGCCAAGCCTACACGCCAACCACAACGAAGGTCAAACCCATAAATACAAGAGGTAGTAAAGAAGGAAGTGATAAAATTGCTCGATTCAGGTATAATCTATCCTATTTCTGATAATGTGTGGGTGAGCCCTACCCAAGTGGTGCCCAAGAAAGGGGGGATAATGGTGATTGAGAATGCGAATAATGAATTGATCCCAACTCGTATGCTTAGCGGGTGGTGTGTGTGTATAGATTACCGTAAATTGAATGATGCCACCCGTAAAAATCATTTCCCCCTCCCTTTTATTGACCAAATGCTTGAAAGGTTAGTCGGACATGATTTCTATTATTTTCTCAATGGTTACTCCGGTTATAATCAAATTTACATAGATCCCGAGGACCAAGAGAAAACCACTTTCATTTGTCCTTATGGCACATTTGCTTATAGGAGGATGCCATTTAGCTTGTGTAATGCCCCGGCCACCTTTCAAAGATGCATGATGATGATTTTTCATGATATGGTTGAAGATTTCCTCAAAATTTTTATGGACGACTTTTCTGTGTTCGGAACAACTTTTGATACTTGTCTTGCTCAGTTGAATAATGTGCTAACACATTGCGAGGAAACCAACCTTGTTTTGAATTGGGAAAAATGTCATTTAATGGTCCGGGAGGGGATTGTGCTTAGCCACAAGATCTCTCAAAAAGGGATCGAAGTGGACCAAGCCAAGATTGAGGTCATAGAAAAACTTTCCCCGCCCACTTCGGTCAGAGCCGTTAGGAGTTTTCTGGGGCATGCCGGTTTCTATAGGCGATTTATCTTAAACTTCTCAAAAATTGCGAAACCTTTGTCTAATTTGCTTGTCAAGGATGCACTGTTTGATTTCAATTCTTCTTGTATGCAGGCCTTCCTCGATTTGAAGGAACGTTTGGTCTCCGCCCCTATCATGTCACTCCCCGATTGGATGCGAGTGACACCGCAGTTGGAGCGGTCCTTGGCCAAAGAAAGGAAAAGGTATTTCGAACCATTTACTATGCTAGTAAAACTCTTAATGATGCACAATTGAATTATGCCACCACGGAAAAGGAGTTACTAGCCATAGTATTTGCATTCGACAAATTCCACTCTTACCTCGTGCTAAACAAAGTGATAGTTTACACCGATCATTCCGCTTTAAAATATTTGCTTGCCAAGAAAGATGCCAAATCGAGACTCCTTAGGTGGATTTTGTTACTACAAGAATTTGATTTGGAGATAAAAGATAAGAAAGGCACCGAGAATGTAGTAGCCGACCACCTCTCACGATTAGAGCTAGTGAATGATCCGTTAGATGAGACACCCATTCGTGAGGAATTCACGGATGAACACCTCCTTGCTAATTCTACCAATATTTCACCTTGGTATGCTAACTTTGCCAATTACATTGTTACGGGCCTCCTTCCCCCGGATATCACTTTTCATCAAAAGAAGAAATTTCTATTTGATGCGAAGCAGTATCTATGGGAAGAACCCTTTCTATTCAAAGTTTGTGCAGATGGCTTAATTCGACGTTGCATACCTGAAACGGAAGTGAATTCTATCATTTCTCATTATCATGATATGGTGGTGGGTGGTCACTTTGGACCTTCCAAAACGGTAGCTAAAATCCTCCAATCAGGTTTCTTTTGGCCTACTCTTGTTAAAGATGCATATCATCATGTCAAAACGTGTGATCGATGTCAACGAATGGGGAACAACTGTAAACGTCATGAAACACCTTTAAATAGCATGTTAGAGTGTGAGTTGTTCGATGTGTGGGGTATAGACTTTATGGGCCCTTTCCCCATATCTTGTTCAAACAAATACATCCTTGTTGCAGTAGACCATGTCTCTAAATGGATGGAAGCAGTGGTCTCGCCCATTAATGATGCTCGGGTAGTCACTCGTTTTCTAAAGAAGTATATTTTTACTGATTTGGAACTCCCCGAGCCATCATTAGTGACGGAGGCACCCACTTTTGCAACAAACAATTCGAGCTTTTATTGAATAAGTACGGGGTGAGGCATAAACTTTCGATCCCATACCACCCGCAAACGAGTGGCCAAGTGGAGGTTTCAAATAGGGAGATTAAGCGAATCTTAGAAAAAACGGTCAATGCATCAAGAAAGGATTGGTCCCTTAAGTTAGATGATGCTCTTTGGGCTTATAGGACCGCGTATAAAACCCCAATTGGCATGTCCCCGTATCGTCTTGTTTTTGGCAAAACATGTCACTTGCCCGTTGAGCTTGAGCATCGTGCCTTTTGGGCCATCAAGTTTCTGAATTTTAACTCTCAATGTGTAGGTACACACCGTTTGCTACAACTCAACGAGCTCGAAGAATGGCGTCACCTCGCCTATGAGAACGCAAAACTCTACAAGGAGCGTACCAAAATGTGGCTTGACAAGCATATCCTCCCCCAGGAGTTCCATAAGGGAGAGAGGGTGTTACTATACAACTCTCGACTCCGAATTTTCCTCGGGAAGCTTAAGTCTCGATGGTCGGGCCCATTTTTGATTACCCATGTCTATCCATAGGGCACCGTCGAGCTTACAACGGATAAAGGACAGACTTTCTTGACTAACGCTCAACGTTTGAAACCATATGCCGGGCTAGATGGACCGAGAGACAAAGTGTCCATCACCCTCGAGGACCCTCCATGATTTCTCGCCTTAAGTCGAGCTAACGACTCTAAACTAGCGCTTCTTGGGAGGCAACCCAAGCTTTCTTTCCATTTTTTTTTCTTTTTCTCGTGTTTTCCCGTTCGTTGCTTTATTTTCTCGCTTTAAATCCTTGTTAGTTCGTGTTTAAGTGTTTTTCTTCTTCTTTTAAAACAG
The DNA here is from genome assembly GCA_019426215.1 of Buddleja alternifolia. Lineage (NCBI taxonomy): Eukaryota > Viridiplantae > Streptophyta > Magnoliopsida > Lamiales > Scrophulariaceae > Buddleja > Buddleja alternifolia. The sequence continues at coordinate 20,675,634 of CM033401.1, forward strand.
GAAATGGAAATCCTACACAACAGGTGACCCACGCCTAGGCACCGATCATAGCGCGCCTGGGCGTTTAAGGATCCCAGTAGCACACCTTGCTTCGCATCATGGCACCCGAGCGCCACCAGAGACGTGCCCCGGCGCACATTCCCCTGCGCCCAGGCGCCACAAATTCAGCGCCTAGGCACCGCAGGATCTCAAACGCCACTTTCAAGTACGCAGTCAGGCGCCTAGGCGCCCAAATACGCACGCCTAGGCGCCGTTTACTGTACTTATGCAAATTCTTGGTCAAAACGGTCAAAATCTCTCCATCTCCTCCAAACCCCCTCTCCAACAATGATATCCGGCGATCCTCTCGCTCGTACTGGCCGTCTCCATCTCTCTCCATCGCCGATCTCCGCCATTACTCCTCACCACGCAGTAGGTCCTTACATTTCCGAATCAGTGCACCCAAATTTTGGGGGAAAGGTGAGTTTTGGCTATCTACTTCTTACATCTCCTATTTTAGCCGAATAATGGGTAGATTTTGTGTTGGTGGGAAGCCATTATCTATTTGGTGCATATATATTGTGAAATTTGTGGTTTATTGTTGTGGATTGTGGGTTGCTACTTGTTTGTGGAGTGGTGATTGGGTATTGTGGAGTATTGATTGGGTATTGTGGTGGTTGTTGTTGGGTTGGTTGAATTAGGGTAGAGTTGCAAACTTGGGCTTCAATTTACGCCTTTACAACACCCGTTTGTCGTTTGAAAATGCCGAAAACCACCACTAAACAGTCCAAAGGCAAGAAGAAAGTGGGTGAGGGTTCCTCTAACGAGACCGAGGCTCCCTTCGATCCCCGTTTTGTGGACCCCAAAGTTCAGATTCTATCCCAGAGTTAGAGCACTCCCCGCACTCTAATTAAAGAGCATTATTTGATCATCAGGGGGCAGCCCTCTGTGCAAGAATTGCTCAATTTCCATCACCTACAGTTTTTCTGCCAAAAGTCCGAGGCCATCTACCTTCCTTGGGTCCTCGAATTTTTCAGTTCAGGCGTGTATTGTGAGATTGAGACTCTAGTATGGACAGGGCCTACACTTTTGGTGCAGGGTACGGAGGTGAATTATGCGTTGGGGAAGATAAGGGAGTGCATAGGTACCCCCATCCCTCAGACGTGCGAGTTTATGTCTCTCTACAACGCGGGGCACCTACGAGTTAGCTTATCAGATATGTTGCAGGTCATTGCACGAGAGGGTTGGGAGTGGGTGCCCGGAGATGCTCATATTCCCCGTTGGGCCCTACTTCCTGAGGCAGCATTTTGGTTAGACTTCATCAGATTTAACTTGATCCCAAGTACCAACCGGTCAGAGCCTAACAAGGAAAGGGCCACCCTTATTTATGCCATTATGTCCAAGAAAGCTGTAGACTTTGCACGGGTGATTCACAAGTCCTTGGAGGACCATTTTCGAAAAATGAAAAAATGAGTTGGGGCCGTTTATCGTCAAGGAGTTGGACCAGTAAAAGGGTGATGGGCCCACCAGGAAGCACCCCAACATTCTCCCATCACTTATCACCATGTTGTGCAAGGAGCCTCAGGTTCCGTCATTTCCTATGGAGCGCATGGAGCTCCCTGGTTCTTCTCTAGCCGTGGTAGCTGATGACCCACAGGCTTCGCCCATCGTCGTCCCGACCTACTAATTCTCAACAGTCTTCACCGCTGGATGCCACCGCCATTGGACAGTTGAGGGATGAGTTGAGGGCTGAGATGAGGATGGTTATGACCGACACATGTGCATACTTCCGCTAGCTTCTCATCGAGCATGACACATTTGTCGGCCGGGGCTCGTTTGACTATTCTATTCCTCCACCTTACCCGCACCCCACTCCTCAACAGCCCGAGAACGTGCCCGAGTCGGGTGCTATGATCCATTTGGCGGGTGATGAAGATGCTCCTGATGATGAGGGTAGCCCTATGCTTGATTTGGCTGATCTCGGGGGAGGAGAGGACGAGGACTATATTGACCGTTTTGGCACTGTGGATTAGTCTTATCTTTTATGTTCCATTTCCTGTTTCGTTTTGTCGTTTTGTTTATCTTTTGGTTTCGTTTGTTGGATATTATTACCTATGGGATGTTCTTTTTCTTTCCTTCTAGTTTTTATCTATGCATCTTTTAGTTTATGCCTAGCATATGTTTAGATGTGTAGTGGTTGACATCGTGGCCGACAATGTGGTTGCCACTCTTGGACTCACTTGCTTTCGTGGACTTGGGTTTGCTTTTCAACACCCCTTATGGTGACGTGCACATTTACCTTCTTTTTACGAACATTGGGGACAATGTTTGTTCTAAGTTTTGGGGGGGGGGGGGGGGGTGGGGGTACAATTCATCCATTCATGTCTTGATCATTGCTATATAGAGTTCAGTCCAAGTTGGGGGGGGGGGGTGTCGTGCCTGACACGACAAAATCCTAGCAAGAGAACTAGGTCGCGTAAGTAGTAAAGTGGATGTTTAAGTCCGGGGTTATCGTATCCGTAGGGACAACTATAATCTAAGTACCGAGACTACTGTATTACTCAACTCTAAGTTAGATCGGTTGATAAAACGGTTGAATTTAACTAGTTAATTAAGCTAACTACTAAAACAGCTTTAAAACCAAATAAGTGGAGGAAACAATAGAAGAGAAGCGATTAAGGCACCTGGTTCAACCATTTATGTATTTTGATTGTGATTTAAGTTCTATTGGATTTTTAGATAGATTTAGCCAAGGCGAAATTCCCTAACATACGCACTACCCAATCTCTTGGCATAGCAACCCTACCTTAGTTAACGATTTCCTATATATCTCTATATGAAAACCCGGCATAACAAAGATGCATTTAAGGTCTAGGAATTCCCCAAGTGAATGGAAAGCCACCAAAAGAAACCGAGTCTATCTCTAGTCGGTTTAACTATAGGGTATTCAATATTTATATCTTCCCTAGGTTATCATCTCTCGATCTCTAACCTAGGCATTTTATCGAACACTTGGTGATCAAACAAGTGAAGCATTGAGATCAAATATTGAATACATAACTAAAGCCAACATTAATCCAATAAACACCAAAACAACAACAATCACAATAACATAAACGGCCTAGCCAAGGCCTTAGTCATATACGTTTAGTTCATGTTCATGTCACAAGTACGGATCTTAAACATACAAATCATGGTAAAGAGTTAAACAAATTTAAGAAATAAAGATGTAAAAACTCCCGAATAATCGCGATGATTTCGATCCCTCGTTGAATTCTCCGTCTTCTTGCGAATCCGAGCCTTCAAAGAGACGTTATGGCCTTTAATCTCCTTCCCAAAGTATTTCTCTCCTCTCCTTTGGTGTTTTGGCTGCTCTCAAGTGTATGTTAGGGTAGAAATGACCTGAATGTACTATTTATAGACAAGTCCGCCGCCTCGAACGCCGCGGCGTTCACCATTCTGATTCCGACGCCACGGCGTTCCATTATGAACGCCGCGGCGTTGCCCTGTTTTTCTCCAAAAGTGCTTCTTTTTGCCTTTGTTTCTCCCTCTGTGCCCCGATTGTTAACCTAATCTGAAAAGTCAAAGAAAACGGGGTTCAAAGCATCATATGTGATAAAATTATCAACGAAACAATCAAAAATCAAATTGATAAAGGGGGTGAATTGTGTGTAAAAATAGCATGTATCAACTACCCCCAAACTTAGCTTTGATCGTCCTCGATCAAATAGAATCAAGCGCACCCATGGAGATTTGAAAAATTCATTTGCCAATTCATACACACAACAGAAAGTATTATACTTTTGAAGAAGTTTCTGAAGAGTTACCCGATGCTTTGAACAGTCAACAATTCGAAAACCGCACAATTTTTTTTTTTGCTTCCATCCCTAAATCATGAACTCCCACTCCCATATTCATGTCAAGAGCACACTTTAGACAGAATTATGCAAACTAATTGGAGAGTAAAGACATTAAGATAATTCAACATTTGTTAACTCATCGGTGTGCTTAAAGTGCAAAAGTCACAATCAAAAGGTCTTTTCGGCTTGTAACGTAAGGTCAGGTGATGGCTAGGACCGGAAAATTTGGATAAAGTGACTAAGTCAAGAGAGCCTATTACTCAAAATCCTCAAGCTAATATTCGCCTATAAACCATATAAACTTTCACAAATTATCACTTATCACTTTTCGCTCTTTTTTTTTCTTACAACCCCCAAACTTGTTTCTTTTTATACTGGGTTGTACAACAATTCCAAAGCCAAACGATCCAACTGGAGCCAAAAACAAAGCCTAGTCGAGAGCGCCTTTTTTTTTTTAAAACATAAGCATCTTTCTCTCGACTATTTAGCCCGTTGCTTAATATTTCTTTTCATCCCCTTTTTTACATAATACTTCAAACCTCCAACATCCCAACATAGCCAAACATCACTCTCTAATTCTTATATATTCAAATCAAGACAAGATGACCACCCACTTACAAGCCAAATGATATGAAGTTCTATGCTCTCTTGTTTGGGTGATAAGACATTGTTTTTCTTTTTAGGCTTAGAAGGTGGTTGTCGTGGCTTATGAAACAAAGGCGAATGGTGGTTTCTAGTGTGCTTAACACACTCCATTCTTATCAATACGGCTCAAATCAAGGTCTAGAGATTATGCAATATAGAGAAGGCCAAAATGTTAGGCTAACGACAATGAAAGATGGCCTAAATCATTTTATGACTTTCACAACATTAATACACACTTTATAGTCAACAAAATTGAAAGTTCAATGTTTTAAAAACCGCAAGAATTCGCATAAGCATGGCTAAAAAGGGCTTTCAAGTCATAACATATGACGTGTGGACCACAGACCAAGGACTTTGACTTGACACTTGACACGGACATTCAAACGCATTATGTTCTTATGCAAGGGTACACTCATTCATGGATTCTAATTCATCAAGGTTATACTTACGACTGTATGCATATATTGAGACAAAATGAACGAGGAACTTGCAACAAAAGCTCAACAAAAGTATCAAAAGCAACATGCAAAACAATGTACGCCCACCCCCAAACTGAAAGTAAACATTGTCATCAATGGTTCAATAAATAAGGGCAAGAGGAGAGGTAAAAAAGAAACAACCCAGAAGCGGAGAGAAACGGAGGGAGAACTGTAGTGTCGCGGATCTCGAAATCAAATCGGTATCAAAACCTGTCTGATAGAAAACTCAAGGGAACCACATCAACGCATTAAGAGAAACAAAAAAAATAAAAATCAAAGAGCAGGATAGAAAATCAAAAACACGATAAAAGCAAACAAAACAAAACAAACGAAAATAGTACAATCATTAAGTGCAACGAGCTATATCCAAGCATAACATGATAAGGCAATAATCAAAAGGGTTGGGGAAACTCGCAAACAATCATTACATCTGACTACTCATCCGAGTCCGTCTCCGACTCATCATTCTCATCATGCTCCGCCTCGTCCTCATCCTCGGCATCATCGTCCTACTCATCATCATCATCAGGGACGGCAGCGGGCTCAGGAGGCTGGGGGTGCGGGTGGAGTGGAGCAAGCGGATCAAACTGAGGGAACTCTGGCCACACTCCGGATGCATTAGCCCAGATAGCACTCTCCATAAACTGCCATCGGCGGTGTGCGTCCCATCGCGCAGCAAGAATATTCTGATCAATCTGAGTCATCTTGTGATCCAACTCGACTGCCCACTGCGGGATATCAGACGCTACCCCGGAAGAAGAGGATCCACCCCATGGGGCCGTGCGGTGTGACGGAGTAGGTAAAGCGGGAGCGGGAGGTGCGGTAGATAAGGTGGTAGGAGGGCGGCGAGCACGGCGACCTGAACGATCAGCTGCAGTCGCGGCTTGGCTAATCTGTAAATATGAAATAATCTGGCGTGGCACCTCAACATGCTCCATTGGCGAGTACTGAACGCCAGCATCCTTGCATAAGGCAATGATCAGAGATGGGAAACATAGATTCTTCTTTGCACCCGAGCACTCAAGGATAGACTGAATCAGCTGTTTCTTGATTAGTTTGCCCACATTGATGTTCAGTCCTTGATCAATCGCATATACCACCTCAACGCGTTTGCGGATAGTTGTGCTCAAGGATAATGTTGGGAGAAGACGAGCGCAAACAAAATAATACCATGTCCGTGCCGTGGTGCGGAGGTGCCACGCCTTGATCGAAACCGGCCGGGAGTCCTTGAAAACTGTCCATTCGGTGTCAGGATAACACAATTCGGAGTGGAGAGCAGCATAATCAATATCTTGCAAAAATGTCACAAACTGATCCTGGCTAGGGATGGGAACGTGAAGCATCTCATTAATTTTTTTGGACAAAATACTCACATTCCGACCCCGCACCCGAACGGATACTAATCGGTGGACATCTGCGGGCTTTCCGGTAGCATTGGCATAGAATTCTTTCACCAACGGAATAATAGCCTCCCTCGGCTGTGTTGCAAACTCAAACCACCCTCGATGCCGGATATTCGACTTAAACGGCTCAAGCGAGCAATCTAGAGCCCTTTCATAAACCACATTCTTTTTGGTTAATTTTTCCAAAAAACACAGAGATGCGGCGAGGCTAACAAATTTGAGGCGATCGTAGTGACCCCATGGTTGAGTGGTGGGCTCGGTTTCATTGTCATCCAACGGAGCCTCATCATCATATGGCGGGTCATCGACGGGGGTAGAAGTAGTAGCCTTGGCGTTCCCCTTCGCCGCCCGAGAATATCGAGTTCTCATCTCCGACCCCTTAACAATATTCAACACTGTCCGAAAAATAACTCCCGATGCACCCACACAACTGAAATCAACAATGTACCCCCAAACTTCTTCAACAACCACACCCACCACCAATGTTTTGCAGAACTCAAAATCACAATAAACTCACGAATGATGTAGACGGATAAAATGAGCAAGAAAAGTAACCCTCAAAATTGAATTGACCCAAAGGGGATTTTCAATCACCAACCAACATCACAACATCATCAACGATCCAACAATGAATATCAACTCGCACCCCACAATGGACCACAAAGCATAAATGAACCTTAATCCAAAAAAAGTAGACAAATAGCACAAAATGAGAAATGAAGCTGTACTTTACCCAAAGAAGATGAAAATGCAAGTTAAAGTCCGGTGGTGGTGGCACAACTCCAGCGACGGCGGTGTGGCTGGCAGGGGTGATTTTTTTGGCTGAATTTTTTGAGTTTTGATCGGTGGGATAGGTAGGAAATGAGGTGGGTGATGTAGATTTAAGAGGGATGTGATAGATTTGGAGTTATGTGGGAGTAATTTGAAATTTGGATGGGGGCGAATTTTGGGGTTTTCTTTTGGAAAAATTAGGGATTTGATGAATGAAAAGGGGAAATGCAGCTGGGCCCTTATATAGTCAGCGAACGCCGCGGCGTTCGATTTCAAACGCCGCGGCGTTGTGTCCAGTAGACCCAACGCCGCGGTGTTAATTTTTGAATGCCGCGGCGTTGCTTCCAGTAGGCCCAACACCACGGCGTTTCTTATATAACGCCGCGGCGTTCACCGCCTGTGATCCGAGCACTTTGGCTTTGGTTCAAAAGGAAGCCAAAACGTTCCCATATTGCTTCAAGCGCTTCAATAGAGGAAAATGATGGCTTTTCTTGAACGACAGCCAAGGCATTCGTTCCGTTGGACAAACACCACACTTTAGCTTTAGTATGAATTGTATCGGTTGCTTTTGTCGAAACGTGTGGATGAATGGAAGACCTGCGAATAAGATGAAAGCACTACTCAAAACAATAATTTTAACGAAACAAAGAAATGACAAAAACAAAACGAAAGAAATAGGGAAAGAACTTGGGTTGCCTCCCAAGAAGCGCTTGGTTATAGTCGTTAGCTTGACTGAGGGGCAATCAATTTGGTGGATAAATGAGGTTAACGTGCACACGGTCCCTCACGCAACCATTTCCTTCATAGTGTTTCAAACGTTGGCCATTAACCATGAAAGATCCCTTTGTCTCGTGTGAAATTTCAACCGCACTGGAGGGGTAAACTTTCGTTGCAGTGAAGGGTCCAGACCATTTAGAGCGTAGTTTACTGGGAAAAAGTCGGAGACGGGAATTGAATAAAAGGACCTGTTCTCCCTCAGTAAACTCCCTCGGTGTGATGCGCTTGTCGTGCCACCGTTTTGTACGTTCCTTGTAAATTTTTGCATTTTCATAGGCCTCTTGTCGGAACTCGTCCAGCTCCTTCAATTGCAACAACCTGTGTTTGCCTGCATCTTGCAAATCAAAATTAAGCAGTTTAATTGCCCAAAATGCCCTATGCTCTAGCTCAACGGGGAGGTGGCAGGCTTTCCCAAAAATGAGACGGTAGGGTGACATGCCAATAGGTGTCTTAAACGCAGTTCGATATGCCCAAAGGGCATCATCTAACTTTAGAGACCAATCCTTTCGAGATGAATTTACCGTTTTCTCAAGGATGCGTTTAAGTTCCCGATTTGACACTTCAACTTGACCACTCGTTTGAGGGTGGTATGGCGTAGAAATCTTATGTGTGACACCATATTTTTGTAAAAGATTATCAAATTGTTTGTTGCAGAAATGAGTGCCACCATCACTTATAATGGCTCGAGGGGTACCGAATCGAGTGAAAATGTGTTTTTTCAAAAATTTAAGTCCCTTTTTATCCCTAATTTCTAGATCAAATTCTTGGAGAAGAAGAATCCATCTAATAAGTCGAGGTTTAGCATCCTTCTTCGCAAATAGATACTTAAGTGCGGAGTGATCAGTGTAAACAATGACTTTGTTCAAGACAAGGTATGAATGAAACTTATCAAATGCAAAGACTATAGCTAGCAATTCCTTTTCCGTCGTGGCATAATTCAATTGAGCATCATTTAAAGTTCGACTAGCATAGTAAATGGTGTAAAATACCTTATCTTTCCTTTGGCCCAGTACGGCTCCAACTGCTGAATCACTTGCATCACACATAAGCTCAAATGGGAGGTTCCAATCTGGAGGGGCCATGATGGGCGCCGAAATTCATTTTTCCTTGAGAATGTGAAAAGCCTGCAAACACCTATCATCAAAGTTAAACGGTGCATCTTTCACCAACAAATTAGACAATGGTTTAGCAATTTTCGAAAAGTCTAAAATGAAACGCCTGTAAAATCCTGCATGACCAAGAAAGCTCCTGACAGCTTTCATCGAGGAGGGTGGGGGAAGCTTTTCAATGACCGCAACTTTAGCTTTATCCACTTCAATCCCCTTGTGAGAGATTTGGTGGCCAAGCACAATTCCTTCTTGAACAATAAAATGACACTTTTCCCAATTTAACACAAGATTAGTTTCTTCACATCGTTTTAGAACACGTGTTAAATGGTTAAGACATGTATCGAAAGAAGTTCCAAAAACCGAAAAATCATCTATAAAAATTTCTAGGAAATCCTCGACCATATCATGAAAAATAGCCATCATACATCGTTGAAAGGTGGCAGGGGCATTACATAGACTAAATGGCATCCGCCTATAAGCAAATGTGCCATAAGGACAAGTGAAAGTGGTTTTCTCTTGATCCTCGGGTGTGATGGCAATTTGATTATAGCCAGAGTAGCCATCTAGGAAACAATAAAACTCATGCCCGGCTAACCTCTCAAGCATTTGATCAATGAAGGGAAGGGGAAAGTGGTCTTTCCGGGTAGCCTCATTTAATTTTCGATAATCGATGCATACTCGCCACCCGGTAACTGTTCGTGTGGGAATTAATTCATTGTTAGCATTGGTAATAACAGTCATACCTCCCTTCTTCGGGACCACTTGAGTTGGACTTACCCAATTGCTATCTGAGATTGGATAGATAATACCTGCATCGAGTAGCTTGATTACCTCCTTTTTAACGACTTCTTACATCATTGGATTGAGTCGTCTCTGCGGTTGGATGGTAGGCTTGTATTCATCTTCTATGAGGATCTTATGCATACATACCATTGGACAAATTCCCTTGATATCAGCTATTTTCCAACCAAAAGCCTTTTTATGGGTTTTTAACACCGTAAGTAGCTTTTCTTCCATAATTTCTGTCAAAGATGAAGAGATTATAGCAGGTAAGAATTTTGAATCTTGTAAGTAAGCATACTTAAGATGAGAAGGGAGAGGTTTAAGCTCAAGAGTTGGTGGTTCTTCGATCGAGGGCCTTGGTGGTGCAGTGATTGGTCTATCCAAAACTTCAAAACGAGGTCGAGAACTTCGTCTGTAAGGAGGATTGGCATCTAGGAAAGCAACTGTGTCCCTCAAGTTATCGTTTTCCATCGTCTCTTCCCCGGTATTTACAAGACACGCCTCCACTTGGTCGTCATATTGATTTTCCTGAAAGTGTTCAGTAATTAAAGTATCAAGTGCATCAATGTGGAAACAAGTAGAATATTTAGATGGTGTTAGCATAGCATGATACACATTGATAGTTACTTGTTCTTCTCCCACTTTAAGAGTTAATTGACCATTGGCAATATCAATTAATGCGCGTCCAGTGGCAAGGAATGGTCGACCAAGAATAAGTGGTAACTCGACATCCTCCTTCATGTCTAGAACTACGAAGTCCACCGGGAAGATAAATTTTTCGACCTTCACTAAGACATCTTCCACTATTCCTCATTGGTACTTGATGGACCTATCAGCAAGTTGCAACGATATAGTGGTAGGTTTGGGCTCGCCAAGTCCTAATTTCCTGAAAAGTGACAAAGGCAACAAATTAATACTGGCACCGGAATCACACAAAACTTGAGAAATAGAACCGATAGTGCAAGGAATTGTAAAGCTCCCGGGATCCTTAAGCTTTTGAGGTATCCGATTTTGCAATATAGCCGAGCATTCTGCAGTAAGGGCTACAGTTTCATGTTCCTCCAACTTTCTCTTGTTAGAAAGGATATCCTTAAGATATTTAGCGTAGCTCGGCATTTGCAACAAAGCATCTACAAGAGGAATGTTAATACGCAATTGTTTAAATATATTAAGAAACTTAGCAAATTGCTTATCTAACTTCCCTTTTTGTAATGCTAGTGGAAAAGGAGGCCGTGGTTTGGGCACGGAGGGTTCGGGTGAGGATTGTCCCGAAACAGGGGATGGTACCGCGGCTTTCTTTCCGGAGTTGGATGTTGCCTTGGTTTCATCCGAACCTTGTTGTGTATCCTCCATATTCTCTCCCAATTCTGGATCAACGAGATTCTTTCCGCTACGAAGTGAAACTGCTTGAACTTGTTCCTTAGGATTTTTCTCGGTATCACTGGGTAACGTGCCTTGGGTTCTTTCAGACAGCATGTTGGCAATTTGCCCAATTTGAGTTTCCACGTTCTTCAATGTCATTTCTTGATTTTTCAGTGTCATTTCTTGATTTTTCAAGCTCACCTCGTGTTTGTTGGTCATCATTTCTTCAGATTGGAGCCTTTGGTTCGTCTCAGCCATGAATTTCTGCAACATATCTTCCATGTTATTTTTCTTCTCGGGTAGTGGTGGTTGTTGGAACCCTCCTGGCCTTTGAAATGGAGGTGGTTGGAAACCTCCTTGGTTTTGCTGAAAACTAGGTGGTGATGGTCTCGCCAAAGTTGAATTTTGATTCCATGAAAAATTCGGATGATTTCTCCACCCCGGATTGAACGAGTTCGAGTAGGGGTTATTCTGCTGGCGATTTGCATTTCCCATGAAGTTGGCATTCTCCACCGAGTTAGGCGTCAGGCACTCAAAGTTTGTGTGATCACCTCCGCAATTTTCACATGCAGCCTTTACCTGATTTACTGTACCTTGCATGAGTCCAAACATGCCCAACCTTTTGTTTAAGGCCTCCAATTGACTAGCTACGCCTGAACTATCTCCAATTTCATATACGCCGGCAGGCTTCTTGGGCAATATGATTCGTTCAGTTGGCCATTGGTAGTTATTTTCGGCCATTAGCTCAATTAGTGCGTCTGGTGATTTCTTCATTATTGTACCTCCTGCGGCAGCATCGAGATTGGTACGTAGGTTTGGTCCCAACCCCAAATAGAAGGTTTGTACAAGTGTCGACACAGCTAACCTGTGATGTGGGCATTTCCTCAAAAGTTCTTTGAGCCGTTCCCATGCCTCGTACAATGATTCTCCCTCGAATTGATGGAAGCTAGTAATCTCATTCTTCATGGCGGCTGTCTTGCCTGGTGGGAAATACTTGGATAGAAATTTATCTACCATTTGATCCCAAGTGTGAATAGACCCGGTAGGCAAGGAATTGAACCATTGTTTAGCTTTGTCCTTGAGGGAAAATGGGAATAACCGTAGGCGTATTGCATCGTCAGAGACTCCATTGCTCTTGAAGGTATGGACAAGCTCCAAGAATGTGGCTATGTGAGCGTGTGGATCATCATGTAGTAAACCAGAGAACTGGACCTGGTTGCCTATCATCTGGATATACCCCGGTAGTATTTGGAAAGTGTTAGCTTCAACAGGTGGTAGAACGATTGGCCCAGCAGCTCCTTGAATATTTGGCATCATGTAATCCCTCAATGGACGTTGTTGGGGCACCTCCGGTTGATTTAGAGGGATGCGACGATTCGCAAATTCCCTACGCACTGCTTCTTCCAAGATAGCGGGATCTATCTGAATATGATGATCTGGATCCATTGTGTCTTGCTGTGGTTGAGTCTCCCTTTGTAGTCTTACCCCTCGAGTAAATGTGCGTTCAATCTCAGGGTCCAACTCAGCTAGTCCAATCCCACTAGTACATGTCATGCACTAATGAGATCAATCTCGCACAAAGAAAGATAAACAAATTAAAAACAAAATAATCTAAGCTCAAAGAGAATAAGAGAATCTCAATATTAGATAAAACACAGTGGTCTCCGGCAACGGCGCCAAAAACTTGACACGACAAAATCCTAGCAAGAGAACTAGGTCGCGTAAGTAGTAAAGTGGATGTTTAAGTCCGGGGTTATCGTATCCGCAGGGACAAGTATAATCTAAGTACCGAGACTACTGTATTACTCAACTCTAAGTTAGATCGGTTGATAAAAGGGTTGAATTTAACTAGTTAATTAAGCTAACTACTAAAACAGCTTTAAAACCAAATAAGTGGAGAAAACAATAGAAGAGAAGCGATTAAGGCACCTGGTTCAACCATTTATGTATTTTGATTGTGATTTAAGTTCTATTGGATTTTCAGATAGATTTAGCCAAGGCGAAATTCCCTAACATACGCACTACCCAATCTCTTGGCATAGCAGCCCTACCTTAGTTAACGATTTCCTATATATCTCTATATGAAAACCCGGCTTAACAAAGATGCATTTAAGGTCTAGGAATTCCCCAAGTGAATGGAAAGCCACCTAAAGAAACCGAGTCTATCTCTAGTCAGTTTACCTATAGGGTATTCAATATTTATATCTTCTCTAGGTTATCATCCCTCGATCTCTAACCTAGGCATTTTATCGAACACTTGGTGATCAAACAAGTGAAGCATTGAGATCAAATATTGAATACATAACTAAAGCCAACATTAATCCATAAACACCAAAACAACAACAATCACAATAACATAAACGGCCTAGCCAAGGCCTTAATCATATACGTTTAGCTCATGTTCATGTCACAAGTACGGATCTTAAACATACAAATCATGGTAAAGAGTTAAACAAATTTAAGAAATAAAGATGTAAAAACTCCCGAATAATCGCGATGATTTCGATCCCTCGTTGAATTCTCCGTCTTCTTGCGAATCCGAGCCTTCAAAGAGACGTTATGGCCTTTAATCTCCTTCCCAAAGTATTTCTCTCCTCTCCTTGGGTGTTTTGGCTGCTCTTAAGTGTATGTTAGGGTAGAAATGGCTTGAATGTACTATTTATAGACAAGTCCGCCTCCTCGAACGCCACGGCGTTGAGTAGTGAACGCCGCAGCATTCACCATTCTGCTTCCGACGCCGCGGCGTTCCATTATAAACGCCGCGGCGTTGCCCTGTTTTTCTCCAAAAGTGCTACTTTTTGCCTTTGTTTCTCGCTCTGTGCCCCGATTGTTAATCTAATCTGAAAAGTCAAAGAAAACGAGGTTCAAAGCATCATATGTGATAAAATTATCAACGAAACAATCAAAAATCAAATTGATAAACGGGGTGAATTGTGTGTAAAAATAGCATGTATCAGTGCCCGTATTTGGGAATCATATGCAAAATTTTTGAAATTTTTTGGATAGAAGTTCAACCCTTCACTTGATGCATTGAGCATGGTTAATTTGAATACATGGCATGTTTTCTCTATCAATGTGAATTTTAATGGCTATACACATCATTTTCTTGCTTGTGGGATCCTAAACGTGACTAGATTGTTTTTAAGATGATTCATATTGTCACATAAATCGAGGGTAGACGAGTTGAGTGGACAACCATTTTGAAACACTTAAAGGCTTGATCCCGGAAATATCAACTTATAATTTTCACATGTGTTATGAGTTGAGAATGTTAGCTTTGTATGCTGAACAATAATAAAAGAGGTTGAACATTGGTATGACTGCAAAAGTCAGGCTTAATAGATACTGGGAACGAAGAGCAACATGCCTAGAATACTGTACTATTATGCTAATTTGAGCTAAGCTCAAGCCAATGCAAGTGTAAAGGTATTAAGGACCTAGTTTGGTTTTGTGGCCTTTGACACTTGAGCAATTAAGCCCTTAGAAGTGTCTCTACACTTTATACACTAAAACCATCCGGTTTGGGAGTTATTGGCCTAAGCTCGTTACAAGGGTGTCATAGAAAGCCTAAGAGAACCTAACATTGCACATGGTCTAGCCTTTAATGTTTTGAGTTGAAAGTGCATAAGTCAAAGCCGGAAGTGGATAAAGTGACGAATTTTTAGTGGCTATCAAGTTTTCTTCAATTCTCGTACCATGTGACTAATCGAAAGTTGCTAAATATGGGATTAATGCTTGAAAAGTGGTAAGAATGCCACTCGACTATAATGCTTGAGATTTATTACACTACACCCTTAGGATGATCTTTTCGATGTTAAGGCGTAACATGAGCAAGTGTGTGACGTGTATATATATGTAAATTTGAGCTTAAATAGAGGAATTCATACCATTGTGTTTATTAATCATAGTAATTTGCATTGATTGATCAGGTTTGAAAATCTTTCGATTTTGTGGGTATATCGGCTGCAAACCCTCACGAGACTATAACTCGTCCTTCGAGGTAACTCAAGGGTTTAAAGGCTTGTTGCATCCACTAAATGCAACTGTGTACTCCACGAAAGTGAGTTAGGCAGCTTCTTGTTTTTGTTTTCCCTGTGTTTGATAATGATCTCGTATCTTATGCCTTTTTTTGCTCGAGGTCGAGCAATTGACAAGTTTGGGGGGTTTGATAGGAGTCGTTTTTGCATGAGTTTTTAGGCCCTTTTAGTGAAAATTCAGGTCCGTATATAGTTTATTTTGTGCCACTCATGCGTTGTATATGTGTGTAAAGTGCTTTCAGGTAGTAAGCGACGATGGACGAAAGAAAGGGCAAAAGACGACTCATTTACCCAACTCTACTCAAGGCTTCGCAGAGAGGCGCCTAGGCGCCACTTTACTCTCATCCAGGCGCGATCCCAGCAGACAGAAATCAGGTTTCTCAGAGCCACGCCTAGGCGCCTAAACAACTGCGCCTAGGTGCCACATCTCGCGCGCCTGGCGCCTCCATTTTCCACGCCTGGGCGCCCATGAGCTTTTGCCCTAAGAAATCCATGCCACGTAGGCGGCGCCTAGGCACTGATCAACGCGCGCCCAGACGCCGCGATAACAGAATTTTGGAAGTATAAATTGGATTTTTCAATTCATTCAAGGGGTTCGAAATCTAGGGAATTGGGAGCACTTTTCTGGGTTTTGGGCCATTTTATCATCAACATGAAGGGCAAGAAGAGGATAAGAGCTAAGGATTGAAGCTCCATAAGAGGATCCATCATTATTTAACCTTATAGGGAATTTATCCATTGTTCATTTCATTCTATGTTTACATTTATGTATATGAACATGTTGAATTCTTCTATATTCATAGTTATGGGCTAAATTCATATGGCTAGGGCCTTGTAAGAATTGATTTGTGAATTATTCGTATTATTGATAATCGTTGAATTAATTCCTATGTTGCTATGTGTTATGAATTTGTGCTTATGTTTCTTACATGTGATTGATCACCATATGTATTATAAATTGCCTAGTTTAGCATCTTGAGAAAGAGTTAAGCTAGGGTGCAAAGAATTTGTAACATCACCGAACCAAATAGGAGTTGCCCTAGACATAGGTAAAGACTCCCGGGTGAAGTCGTTCGATTCCAATCGAGTAAACTCTAGTACTTCAATGCATGCTTAGGGGTTAGATTTCTGGGTAGACATACTTAGAAACCGCCATTTAAGTGTAGGAGTCTATCACAAGACATCGGTTATTCTTTATCTTAGGAGTTTTCACCATAGCAACTAGGTCTAATAATTCAACGAGAGTCTTTGTGCGAATAAGGATCAATCAAGGCTTGCATGTGCCTTAGTCTATTTTCGTACTTGAGTTTCAATCCATTGCTTGTTCTTACGCTTGTTCTTTGTTTACTTAATTGTTTTACTCTTGTTTACCGATTAATTGTTACTTCCCGTTAATTTATCCTTACTTTTATTCGTGAATCTTTAGCTAAAATTCAAGTCTCCGTGGTTTGAAAACCCGGACTTATTGTCCATTTTTATTACTACATGACTAGTATACTTGCTATAAAAGCACGTTAGGTTTTTGCGTGTCAAGATATAAGAATAAATAGTTTATACTCGTACGGTATTCACAGCGTAAAAAGTTTGGAATGATCCTAATCATTCGTTCTCAATTGGGGTACGATGTGAGTCACGGGTCTGGCTAGGTGTTACTCACATCCTCTTGGTTTCCTCCCAATTCTCTTTTGAGACGAGCCTAAAGAGTTGCACTTAAAGGAACTGCAAAAGAAAAAATCATGGAATAGACTTGAGAGATTTTTCGGTATTGGATATTGTGATTAATTAATTAATTAATCATTAGATAATTTTATTAATTAATTAAGTTAATGTATTAATTAATTTCTTAGAGGAAATTAATTATAGAATTAACAGGGATTTAATTAGGGGTAAAGACAATAACCCACCCGAACTTTGCGTGTTTTTACACTTTTTTATCTAAACTTTTTCGTTACACTTTTTTATCTCAACTTCATGGGTTTTACACTTTTTTTATCTATTAGCATATTCCGACGGAATATTCCATCGGAGTTACTGTATATACGGCGGAGTTAGATAAAAAAGTGTAAAAAAACACAAAGTTTGGATAAAAAAGTGTAAACAAAAGTTCGTTTAATACACCGGAAAATGTGAAAAGATAAAAAGTGTAAAACCCATGAAGTTGAGATAAAAAAGTGTAACCAAAAAAAGTTTAGATAAAAAAGTGTAAAAACACGCAAAATTCGGGTGGGTTATTGTTTTTACCCCATTTAATTAATTATTTAATCAATTTATTTATTGGATAAATAATATCAATTATTCAATTAATTAAACAAACAAACATGGACTAAGCCCGAAGGCTTTGGAAAGCCTAAAGTGGAGAAATTTCTTGGATTTTCATCTACAAGTAAACCTTATTCCTCAATCTCTTCCCAAATCCTTTTCTGCTTTTGTCACTGACTTTGAAGTTGATGACCTGGGAGGTTCTTTAATGGATCTTAAAGACAGACTTGTTCACATATAAGCTCTAATGAGGAGGGAATTGGAGGATGATTTACCTTTAAATGGACTGCTTGGCATGAGAGCTACTTCTGATAACCATAGAAGGGGAAAGAAGCACCCAAGGATTGCGCAAACATGTGTTCATTGCCAAGAGGTGGACAATTGAAAAAATGATTGCCCTAGGCTGAAAGCAAAAATTACTTCAGGTATGGAACTTAATGTTTTGGAAACAAATTGTTCTGCTACCATATTTTCAACTTCCTGGATTCTAGACTCTGGGGCTAGTGCTCACATATGTATTATGAACCAAGAGCTGGAAAAAAGTAAGAAGTTGGAGCATGATGAAGTGATGATCAATGTTGGTAGCGGTCATAGTGTAACAGCCTCACACATTGGCACCACTTCACTTAGTTTATCATCTGGACATTTGTTATATTTAGACAATTGCCTTGTTTTGCCCAATGGGGTTAAGAATATTGTTTCAATTCCTGTTTTAGTCAGGAAAGGTTATTTATTTTCCTTTATGAACAACTCTTGTGACATTTATTTTAGAAATGAATGTGTCGGCAATGCGTCTTTAATAAATTGTTTATATTATATTAATGTCCAAAATGATTGTATTGTTAATGCTGTAACAAGAAAACACAGAATGTATGGTACAAACTTGAGACAACTGTGACACTTATATTATATTAATGTCCAAAGACTACACGAGTTAGAAAAGGATAAAGTCATAGACTCATTGGGATTAGATCCCTATCCCACTTGTGAGTCTTGTATCCAAGGTAAAATGACAAAGTCCCCCTTCCCAGAGAATTTTGAAAGAGCCACATAAGTCTTAGGTCTAGTTCATGCTGATGTGTGCGGCCCATTTGGAAATATGGCTCGCGGTGGTTTTTAGTACTTCATTACATTTACCAATGACCATTCTAGGTATGGCTACGTGTATTTAATGAAGTACAAGTCTGAATCATTGGAGAAATTCATTGAATTCAAGACTTTAGTTGAAAACCAAACTGGGCATCATATAAAGACACTTCAGTCTGACCGCGGTGGAGAATATATGAGTGCGGAGTTTGACCAGTTCCTTCGAGAACATGGCAAACTGTTAGAGCTTACTCCTTCAGCAACTCCACAATTGAATGGCGTAGCAGAACGAAGGAATCAAACACTGTTGGACATGGTTCGATCCATGCTTAGCTACACTGATTTGCCCATTTCACTGTGGGGACACGCGTTGCTTACAACTACTCATATTTTGAATAGATGTCCCTCCAAATCTGTTCCTACAACACCGTATCAGATATGGCGTGGAAGGAAGCCTAATCTGAAACACATAAGAATATGGGGTCGCCCAACTTACGTGAAAAAGACCAAGGCAGAGAAATTGGATGCTAGGTCCATGAAAGGACGATTCGTTGGATATCCCGAGGATTCTATGGGATACCTTTTCTACCTTCCCGATGATCAAAGGATCATTGTTGCCTTACAGGTAATCTTTCTCGAAGAAGAGTTCATTCGAGCAGGAGGAGCTGGTAGAAGTATTGTTCTACAAGAGCAAAATGGATCCCTTTTGGAAGACACTATTCAAGAGACCCAACCCGACCCAGAAATGACACAACCATCAGTGCGCAGGTCTACTAGAGTATCTCAACCGCCTGCGCGATATGGTTCCCTACTACAAGGAGAGCATAATCTGCATGCAATAGCAAAAAGGAAACCTTGGAGATGATCCCTCTAGTTATGACCAGGCAATGATGGATATGGATTCTTCAAAATGGCATGAAGCTATGAAAGTGGAAATGGATTCGATGTATTCGAACCAAGTCTGGAATCTAGTAGATCCTCCCAAAGGTATTATACCTATTGGATGCAAATGGATCTATAAGAGAAAGATAGGTTCGGATGGCAAGGTAGGCTAGTGGCGAAAGGGTATAGTCAAAAGAAGGGCATTGACTATGAGGAAACCTTTCACCAGTAGCTATGATCAAATCCATTAGAATTCTACTTTCAATAGCTGCATACCGGGATTATGAAATCTGGCAGATGGATGTGAAAACCGCCTTCCTGAATGGATTCCTCGAGGAGGATATCTATATGGAGCAGCCCAAAGGTTTCATATCAAATGCCGATTCTCATAAGGTCTGCAAGTTAAACAGGTCCATTTATTGGCTGAAGCAAGCCTTTCGTAGTTGGAACCTTCATTTTGATGAAGAAGTACGAAACAACGGCTTCATAAAAAATGAGGATGAACCATGTGTCTATAAAAAGGTCAGTGGGAGCAAGATATCATTCCTGGTACTATACGTGCACGACATTCTATTTATACGGAATGATACAGGTTTGCTAACTTCGGTTAAGACATGGCTTTCAAGCACATTCTCCATGAAAGACTTAGGAGAAGCCAACTTTGTCCTAGGAATTCGAATCTCTCCCAAGCCCTCTATTTGGAAAAAGTCCTAAAGCGATTTGGGATGGAAAATTCTAAAAGAAGTCTTTTGCCCATGAGACATGGAATTCATCTCTCTAAAAAGATGAGTCCTCAAAGTGAGGAAGATCGAAGAGAAATGAGTACCATCTCCTATGCCTTGGCAGTGGAAAGTCTTATGTATGCACGAGATCAGATCTTGCATATGCTGTGAGCATGGTAAGTAGGTTTTAAGCTAACCCAAGCAAAGAACATTGGATGGCCGTGAAATCAATCTTAAAGTACTTGAGAAGAAATAAAAATATGATCCTCACATATGGCAATGGAGAAATGAAAATGGATGGTTATGCTGATTCAGATTTCCAATCTGACATCGATGACCGAAAATTCACTTCTGGGTTCATATTCACTTTAAACGGTGGAGCAGTGTCTTAGAAAAGTGCCAAACAAAGTACAATTGTCAATACAACTGCCGAAGCTGAATATGTGGCAGCCTCGGAGGCGGTCAAGGAGGCTGTTTGGATAAAGAAGTTCATTACTGAACTTCAAGTTGTTCCTAGCATGGAGCTTCCGTTGCCACTATGGTGTGACAACAACTGAGCCATCGTGCAAGCAAAGGAACCAAGGTCTCACAATAAATCCAAACACATAGAGAGAAGATATCACATAATTGGACAAATCATTGGAAGAGGCGACATCGCCGTGCAGAAAATAGCCTCAGCGGATAACGTAGCTGAAACACTCACTAAGCCATTAGCGCAGGCGGTGCTAGAGCAATATCTTGAGAAGATAGGTATAAGATACCAAAGCGATTGGCATTGAATGCAAGTGGGAGATTGTTAGATATATGCCCTAGATGCCAATGAGGACAAATAGATAGATTAGGGTATCTTATTATGTTGTACAAACTATTAAAAAGAAATTAATAAAGGCATTTATATCTTGTTCATATAAATCTTTACGGCATCTAAATAAGTATTGAACATATAGTCCAGGTGAATAAAGGTTTGACTCTTTGCCCTTTATGGAATAAAGACGTGGCATGAGAAGAGTCTTATACCTTATCACTTAAAAGGGTTCGCAAGTCAAAGAATCTTAATTGGGCGTTAAGATTCGACTTGTATGACACATTCTCTATCGATGAGTGCCAGCCGAACACTATAGGGATTGTGGGAGCAAGTATCATAGATATGTCAATGGAATTGACACATTCGAACATGGCTCGTAGTAATCGATCACATGGGTATTTACTCAGTGACTGTCAATGATTGGATTACTGATCATAATAGTATGCGTGAGGCTTTGACCTGAGGGTTCATGATCAATGTGCTTGTATTATTGGATCTGTTACCAGATTCGTTAGGGCCATATCACCCGTCGATGGGGTCAACCTCGAAGTGCGATATCAATGAGACAAGTAGCAGTTGATCAGTGATCGCCAAGATGGGATTCATTATCTCGATAGTAAACGAGAAAGTATCCTGTGCGATTATAGGCTAATGAAATTATAAATCTTTGGCCAAAGCATAACAACTAACTCATGTGGGACATTGAGGGTAGTTTAGTAATTTCATTATGCTATAAGCTATTGCACAGTATCAAGTTTAGTGAGTTAGGCATTTTTCATGACTCTCACTTGACCGGGATACGTCAGTGAAGGGCTTATACTCATACTGCATTTATGATCAAGAGGTTCGTAAAATGATTCATTCATTTCGTACTCAATTGGGTTACGATGTGAGTCCACGCGACTAGCTGGGTGACACTCACATCCTTAAGTAATTCCTCCCTTTGCCAATTGAGACGAACCTAAAGAGTCGTGCTATAAGAAACGAGCGGGATGTATCTTTTTGTGTAAATCTTTTAGAAAGAATTAAATGGACTGATTGATTTAATTAGATTAAATCAATTAATTAAATAATTAATTTAATTAGATTAGATTAAATTATTTAATTAGTATATTAATTAATTGAAATTAATTAATAGTATATATTATATTTAAATTGGATTTAAATTTAAATATTGTAAGAAATTTCATGTTAGAAGTTTTGATGATGACAATCAGGATTTCATGTTAGACCCCAAAAATGTAAGTATAAAAGCTTTCATAGAACATTTTGTATAAGTACCTGGAAGTTCATTTATTTCATCTGGCTTGTAATTTTTATCTTTATAGATTTTAGACTAAGTATGTGATACTAAATCACTAGAAGAGTTCTGTGTGAGGCTACCAAGTGATGAAGTTGAAGATCAAGCGTCTGAAGTGACAGAAGATAAAGATTTGTCTCAAGCGTCCATCAAACACTAAAAGACTGCTCCAGGTTATGAAACTAGCGCTCAAGATATTTATGGATTTTAGACCTAGTACTTAACACAAAGTCGATGATAGAATTCTGAGTGAGTCTATCAAAGATAAAAATAAAAGTCAAGTGCCTAAAAGACAAGTAAAGATACAGACTCATCTCAAGCGTCTGTTAAGCGCATAGAAGACTGCTTTCAAAGCCAAGCATCCAAGAGGCTCAAGCATCAAGTTCTCAAAGCGTAACCTGAAGACTCAAACCTAAGTTATTAAAGGCTTAAGAAATGCATGAATCAACGGATAATTACTTCCAATGGAAATAAGACAAGATGCATTAAAAGTCGGATAAGTGCTATTAAAATATAAGCACTATAACTTATGGGCAATCCACCTTTTGACCAAGACTGTCGGATTTATGAAACTAAGGACATGCCTAACCAATTCAAAACACCCAAAATTAGGAATGGCAGAACTTAAGGAATGTTTAGGAAAAGGAGATCCAAATTGTGTCCAACGGACAAAACCTCAAGAAACCTATAAATAGTCCCTTCAGCAAAATACCTGAGTATGATGCACCTGAACGTATAAGTCATAACACACGTGAATAAAGTCACAATCTTTGTATATAGAGAAATATACAAAAAGACACGAGAAAAGGGTACAAACTTTGTTGAAAGAAAAGCCTACAAAATTCATCGCCAAAATACTTACAAGCTTTTCACAAACATTCCAGACACAGTCACCAATATCTCAAATATCTTGTGTCATTTACTGTTTTATTGCTTTACTATTCACATTGCATATACTTTGATAAAGGTTTTAAAACGACTAAGCGACTCTATTTTTGATTAAAAACCGAACACTAAGCT
Organism: Buddleja alternifolia; assembly: GCA_019426215.1. NCBI lineage: Eukaryota > Viridiplantae > Streptophyta > Magnoliopsida > Lamiales > Scrophulariaceae > Buddleja > Buddleja alternifolia. Next base: position 20,698,913 of record CM033401.1, read on the forward strand.
ATAAAATACTTCCGCTGTGCTAATCCTGATTTAGTGACTAAACTCTACCCTACTTTGGTAAGCATTGAAATCACCAAGTCTAAGTTAACTTTCCTTAAAGCGCCTGAAACTAGCGCTTAAGTCATCATCTCTCAAGCGCCACACCCAGCGCTTTAACTTTTCAAGCGTTCAAATACTTCAAAGTGATACGAACTTTTAGAAGTCGGAAAAGACTTCAGGGTCTATTCAACACCCCCCCCCCTTCTAGACCCTTTCGTATACCACTTGGGACCAACAAGTGGTATCAGAGCGGTTGAAGTTGAAACCTAAGCGTTTCCATGCGTAACTGCTTGTTTAGATCCGTTATTTTTTTTTGTAGTAGCTTTAAATTACTTTAAACTTTTCATGGCATTCTCTAAAGTTCATAAGTTGACCGAGTCAAACTATGATTCATGGAAGGTCAAAGCGTTTACTTATTTGTGTTTATGTGATGATGAAATGTGTGATATCATTTCAGATGGGCCAATCAAAATATACAAAGTTATCACCAGAGAGCCCGGAGCCACAGAAGAGACACCCAATGGCTATGTGGAGAAGCCTAAACAAGAATGGTCTACCGATGAGCGTCGACGAGCCAATCTAGACAATGTTGGTAATAATGCTTTACACACAGCCATTGGTGACAATGACAACTTATTCAACAAAGTCAAATCATGCATTACTACTAAAGAGATCTGGGATAAGTTTGCTACTTTTTGCGGTGGCTCAGCACAAATCAAGGAAAACAAGCTATCAATTGCCAAAAAAAAATTCAACAGCTTCAAGATGTTACCCAATGAGACGCTAGAACAATTAGACATGAGATTTACAGCTCTTGTCACGGAACTAACATCTCTAGGTATGGAATTACAAAATTGGGAAATGGTGGTCAAAATCTTCAGAAGTCTCCCGAGTAGATTCCTTATGAAAACAACTGCAATGAGAGAATCAAACAATCTGGATAGTCTAACTCCAGAAGATGCTTTTTCAGAACTCAAAGCATTTGAGTTTGAGTTGAATTAGGCCAGCGATGCAGTAAGCAGTCCAGTGATCGAGTCTGGAGCGCTAATGGCATCAATCAAAGGAAAGTCCACTAATAAAGAAAAAGCTTCCGATATGAGTGAGGAAGAAGAACTAGCGCTTCTAAATAGATTCAGAAAGTTCTTGAAATAGGAAAAGAAAGGAAACAGTCCTAAGCATCCAGGACAAAGTTCATATCAAGCACCTGCCCAAATCCAACAATAATACTAAGCACCTCACTATCTTGCACTTTCCTCTCCAGCGCCAATTCAGTATCAAGTTCCTTCTCAGCAAGATCTCTCAGCGCCAGTGGCCTCAAAACAACGGTCTGCAAGATTAACAAATGAACAAAAAATAAAAACTAATCTCTGTTACAACTGCAGGAAACTAGGGCATTTCCAAGTTAATTGCCCATATCCAAATGTGTCTAAGCCCACAAAGCAAGAACACGTGGACAGAAACCAATTCAGGAATAATCTAAGGCAACAAGGCTTGCTAGCAACATTAGAACCATTCTACACACTTGAACAGGACTTGGAATCATCAGATGAAAGTAGTGATGATGAGCCTTCAAGAGACTCAGCATTCACTTGTCTCATGGAAAGAGACGATGAAGCGCCTGAGGATTTACTATCTGAGGTAACCACTGAATTATATCATCCTCTTTCTTATGATGAATTACTTGACAAAGTAAAGGAATATTATAAAGATTGTCAAGATGACGCCAAATTATTTCAAAATCACTTTCACATTATTTCAGTGCTCAAAAGCGATAACGTAACGCTCAAGGCAGAGTTGCAAGTTCAGCAACAATGCATTGAGAAGAACCAATCTCTTGAGAGTGAAATTATTCAATTAAAAAGTGATATTGATATAATAGTCAAAAGAGAAGCTGAAGTGATTGCTAAACTTGCTAAATCAGAGCAGCTTATTTTATCATTATCAAAAGCTTCTAGAATACTAGATAATGTAACTGAAGTAACCAGGGCATTTGGTGAAAAGACCGGTTTACGTTGTGATAAATTTGGTCATAAAACCAAAGCGTCTAAAGTTACAACAACCAACAAAGGAAAAGGTGTAATCTTTGTTGAAGAAAGTTCAAACAGACAAACGCTGAATGAACCAAGAGATATTGGTACAAGAGCAAATAAGAAAGCCAACACTGACTCAGGCAAAGGAAAGACCAGCGTAAATGATTCACCAAAGAAAGTATATCCAAACGCTCAAAAGGCTAAGGAAAAACTTTCTACAAGTAAATCAAATACTAAGCGTCCCGCATCAAAAGTGCATCCTAAGCCAGTACCAAAAAAATTCCAATGTCAATATCCAAAACGATTCAGATCATATTATCGATACTATGATAATTATGATTATGGCTATGATTATTACTATAATCAAGGATATTACTATACACCTAAAAAGCACACACAATACAAACCGAAACCCAAGAAGGCCAATCTTCTTCCCGTAATGAAGACAAGGCAAATATGGGTTCCAAAAATTCTAATTCAGACTAACGCTACTAACAAAGAAGGACCCAAAACAAAATGGGTACCTAAGAAGAATTAGAACTGCCCTTTGAATGCAGATACCTAGAGCCAACACCGATACTTCAATTTGGTACATAGATAGTGGGTCGTCGAGACATATAACTGGCTCAAAGGATCTTTTGATCAACTATCATGCAACCAATGGTCCTCAAGTCATATTCGTTGATAATTCCAAAGGTAAAACTAAAGGTACAGGTATCATGCATAGGGGGAACATCATGATCAATGATGTATATTACGTTGAGGGTCTTAAGCATAATCTCTTAAGCATAAGTCAATTTTGTGATAAAGGTTATGAAGTTAAATTCTCTAGTGACTTTTGCGAAGTAAACAATATTAAGACTGGTTCTCCTAAATTAAAAGGAAAAAGAATAAACAATGTATACTTAGTAGATTGGAATTCAACATTAGACAAGAACCCTACATGTTTCGTAGCTAAGAATCAAAATGAATTGGGTTGGTTATGGCATAGAAAAATAAATCACCTCAACTTTAAGGCAATCTCTCAATTAATATCGCTAAATCTTGTAGAAGGATTACCTAAAGGTTCCTTTAATAAAGATTGCTTATGTGATGCTTGTCAAATGGGTAAGCAAGTTAAATCATCTTTTAAGAAGAAACCTCATCTATCTACATCTCGAATACTTGAATTATTACATTTAGACTTATTTGGTCCTATTCAAATCATGAGCGTTAGTGGTACAAAGTATCCACTAGTAATAGTTGATGATTTCTCACGCTACACTTGGGTAGAATTTCTAGCATCTAAAGATAAAACTAGTGCCAAGCGCACATCACTAATTCGTTAACTACAAAACTCAAAAGACCTAAAGTTGACAAGAATTAGAAGTGATAGAGGAACTGAATTTACTAACCATATTGTTGACAAATTTTGTAAAGACTTTGGAATACTTCATGAGTATTCAGCGCCTAGAACACCTCAACAAAATGGAGTTGCCGAGCGACAGAATAGAATGCTTAAAGAAGCTACCAGGACTATGTTAGCCAAGTCCAAGCTGCCTCAACGGTTTTGGGCCGAAGCTATCAATACCACTTGCTACACTCAGATTCATTGTATGATCAACAGGCAACATGAAAAGACTCCATATGAGTTATGGAAGGGACCTAAGCCGAATGTTTCATACTTTCATGTATTTGGTTCAAAATGTTTCATTCATAACAATGGATCCCAAAACCTAAAGATATTTGATCCTAAGGCAGAAAAAGGAATCTTTCTAGGCTATGCCAAAAATGGAAAAGCTTTCGCATCCTAAATAAGATCAAATCGAAGGTCGAAAAATCCATTCATGTTGTGTTTGATGATGCTAACCAAGAACCGAGTAAGGTTAATATTGATGATGTAGGAATTGAAGATCTCTCTCAACGAACGTCACAAAAAATCTGTGTGATGATAGTGACATTGATGAAGACAATGAGATCATTGTGCCTAATCCTAAAATTACTCGTGAGATTGTCAATAATGATATTGCAAGAGACATTGATGATCATGAAGAGAGTGTTCATCAAGAGCAAATTAGAACTATAAATACTAAAGCGGCTACGCAAAGAATTGGTTAAGCGCGTGCGCAACTTAATCAAGCGTCTGATCAATCTCTAAACCCGTTCCAACCAAATAGAAAATGGCTCAGAGACCAACCACCAGAGCTAATTATTGGAGATATTGGAGCACCTGTTAGAACTAGAGCCGCTACAATAAATGAGGCCATGTTTGCAAGCTTCCTATCTCAAATGGAACGTAAGAAAGTGGATGAAGCGCTAAGCGATCCAAGTTGGATTGAAGCCATACAAGAAGAGCTTAATCAGTTTGAAAGAAATAAGGTTTGGATGCTAGTACCAAGACCAACTCGCCAAGGAGTTATTTGGACTAAATGGGTTTATAGAAACAAAATGGATGAGAATGGCATTGTGATTAGGAACAAAGCCAGACTCGTAGCTCAAGGATATTGTCAAGAAGAGGGTATTGATTTTGATGAGACATGTGCTCCCGTCGCCCGTCTTGAAGCGATCCGCATGTTTCTAGCGTATGCAGCATTCCACAAATTTATAGTATACCAAATGGACGTAAAGAGTGCATTTCTGAATGGTAAACTCCAAGAAGAAGTATATGTGGAGCAACCACCAGGATTCATCAACAACAATGGCAAAAGTATGGTCTACAAATTGGACAAGGCACTATATGGTCTTAAACAAGCACCAAGAGCATGGTATGGCACTCTTTCTATCTTCCTTATAGGTAAAGACTTTTCAAAAGGCAGTGTTGATACAACATTATTCAAAATTACCCATAATGAAGATATTCTCTTAGTTCAAATTTATGTTGATGATATTATATTTGGATCTACTAATAAGTGTCTATGTGAGAAATTTTCGAAAATGACGCAAGAACAATTTGAAATGAGCATGATGGGTGAATTAACTTTCTTCCTAGGATTACAAGTTAAACAACTCCCTAATGGCATATTTATAAACCAAACTAAATACACTAGAGATATGATTAAGAAATTCGGTATGGAAAATGCATCATCTTCCAAAATTCCAATGAGCCAAAAACTTAACCTAGATAAAGATGAAAGTGGAAAGAAAGCTGATACCACTAACTATAGAGGTATCATTGGATCACTCCTTTATCTTACAGCTAGTAGACCTGATATTATGTTCTCGGTATGCATGTGTGCACGATTTCAAGCTGATCTTAGAGAATCACACTTAATTGCCGCCAAAAAGATCCTTAAATACCTCAAAGGCACACAAAATGTGGGCTTATGGTATCCTAGGGATTCTCCTTTTGAACTAATCGGTTACTCAGATGCAGATTTTGCAGGATGCAAAATAGATAGAAAAAGTACTAGTGGTACATGTCAATGTCTAGGTGATAGACTAATTTCATGGCATAGTAAGAAACAACAATCCATAGCGACTTCTACCGCTGAAGCTGAGTATGTAGCCGCTGGAAGCTGTTGTGCACAGATCCTTTGGATGAGGCAACAACTTAGAGACTATGGAGCAGTCTTAGGACCAACCCCAATCCATTGTGACAACCAAAGTGCCTTAGCGATGACTCAAAATCCAGTCCTTCATTCTAGAACTAAACATATTGACATCCGCTATCATTTCCTACGTGACCATGTTCAAAAGAAAGATACCTCCATGCACTTCATCGGTACAAAAAAAAACTGGCAGATATCTTCTCCAAAGCGCTCAACGGACAACATTTTCTGACTTTAAGAAGTGAACTAGGTATGATTGATCTAAATGCTTAATCATTCGAAACATCATACTTTTGTTAGGCATAAAATTTAGGGGGAATTCACTTCATTCTATGTATTAAACAATTGTCAATAAGTTATCAATTTCAGGGGGAACCTACATAGGGGGAACCTTAAAAGAAATAACTTTACTTAAGTGAAATGACCAAAAATATTTTCTTTTGCATTGGTCATAAGCACTTAGCATTATACACTAAAATCATTCGGAAGCTTATCAAACTTCTCCTTCTTAGCGTCTGGGTTTTTTTCTCGAAAGAACTAAACGCTTAAACTTATTCCCAGTTAAGCGCTTAGTAAAAAGGTATTTCAAATCAAGCGTACCTTACCCTACGCTAAACAAGAATAGTGGATTAGTCAATCACGCAATTAATTCTGACTTAACATCCCTTATCTTTGTTCAAGAAAAGCCAAGGGTACTCCTTGATTTTTTCAAAAATGGTTCAGCTCATGTAAGCGTGTAAATACACTCACCATGTATTCTAGGCGAGTACAGCTCACGCTGAATATTTTAAATTAACTCAAAAGTAAACACTGACACTAAAACATATTGTCTCTATCGAAAACAGTGTCCTTGTACACTCAGAGAATAAGAAAATATTACACACAAGTGTCAAGAGGTTGTCCACACTATGTTGAACGCTCAAGCACAAAAAGGCTTTGAAAAGAACTTCAAGATTTCTCAAGTGTCAACATAAAACATCCTTACAAATAATAGATTATGACAAGCGTCAAATTCTTGCTAAAACCAATCCATGTCTATACGCTCCAATAATCAAAAATTGGCGGGTACTCAAATAGTTATTCAAAATGACGGTTCCCGAACAGTCTGTAATCATATACATGGCAACATTTCATGCGCATGTGTATCACACTCAGAATCTCAAACGTCCACTTCCAAATCTTTACTCGGACGTCAAATAGTTGTATGTTGGAGTTACCAAATGTAATTGTGCCTATTTTTTTTTATTCACGTCCACAGTTATTGTACTTAAGGGCTGAGATCTAAATGATTTCCACGTGTCAAAATCCTAACAACAATAGAAAACACAATTTCAGAATTGTATCATTTCACACAAATTCTTTGCAGAAAAGAAACCCATTTCTACTCAAACTCTCTGCAAAAATCTCTCTCTCTCTCTCTTTCAAAGCAAAAACCTATCAATCACTTTTCCTCTTTTCTTCAAATGGCACCCAAGAAATCTATTGCTGCTTCTACTGACATCGTCTTCAAGGTAACTGAGGGCCTTGTGGTGGTTTGGAAATTTTTATACGAACACACCCAGATCAACCTATCGGAGATGATGGATTCTGTTGCCAAGGCTGGGCTTCAGAAGATTCTAACCAAATATTCATATATCTTTCCTAGTGAAATCAACTCTTCTGGAGAAACGCTAAATTGTCAGAAGACGCAACCTCCATCTCCTGTCTATTCCCTATCTCCAAGAAAGAATCCAAGACCTTCACTCTTTCTGCCACCACTATCGCCCAGAACTTCACACTACCTAATGAAGGAGCCACCTTGGACACCATTACTGAAGAGAAAATTGCAGAAGTCTGGACCAGAATCAGAGTGTATGACGGTGTTCCATACATACAGTACTTCTAAAAGAAAGATATGGTCAACAGGTATCATATCTTGGCTGATTTCTGCAGCAAGAATATTGAATGCAGAGTGGGTACTTTTGACAAGATTAACCCAACACAGTTTCAAATGATGACCGCCATCCTGCTCAACATAAAAATCAACTGGAGCGCTTATGTGTTTAGCAGATTCAAAGACTGTCTGCGGTCTCCAAACAAACCTTATGGTTTAGTCCTTAGTGATCTGCTATTCAGAGCAGAATGTACTTATTCGGCTGGAGTCACTGTGGCCAAGCACAAGTTTTATGGGCCAAGAATCATCAACAACCTGTTTAATCCACCAAAAATCGAAGGTGCTGCCAGACCTCTCTCTGAGTGCCAAGTTGTGCGTGAAGCGTCAGACGAGGAGGCTGAGCGCCCAGCTCAAGAGGAAGCTTAGCGTCCCGCTCCTATGAAAGTTGTGAAGCGTTCGATTGTTACAACGAAGCGGGCTCCCAGAAAGCCCAAGGCTCAACCTATTTCCTCTCCTCCAGAGAATGATGAAGCTACTGATGAAGATGAAGAGGACAAGACCCCTCTCATAAGCCGAAAGAAACTGGAGAAAGTCCTCAAAAACATAAATTTTGAAGAACCTGTTGCTGCACCCACTCAAGCGCCTCCAACTGAAGGAGTAAATGTGAAGCGTATCTTCAAACGACGCAGAGGATCACGTAAGTGTCAAGTTGATGCTACTCCTCCAAAGCCTGAGCTTACTGAGCCAAGCGCTCAAGTCACAGTTGCTATTGAGACTAGCTCTTAGATTCTTCCTCTAGCAGCTATTGAAGCGCCCATCGATGTTCATCTGGATGTCGACATAACCGATGTCGTGGCTATCGCTCAAGAAGCTGCCACAGAATCTGCTGCCATAGAGCTTGACGAACCTGATGTTCAATAATTGCTTGCTCTCCCAAGTACAACAGAGGCACGCTCAGAAGGTAAGAGCGATGCTGAAACCGTTGTAATAAACAGACACTTCTTTCAGCTGGACCCTCTAAGGACGATTGATCACTCAGTCGATTACCTACCTCCAGAGTCCGTAGAAGACTTCATTCTTGTAGGGTATAATGAAAAAAGTCTCATCAATGGAGAGAATGACATAGTCAAGCTCATTGAATTTGATCTGACCGTCCGAGATACCTTATTCAACTCAGAGTTGACGGAAGTTGAAAAGGCATACTACCTAGCTCTTCAACTTGGAAGGACTCCCAGACAGATTCCTACTTCACTTGGTCTCCAAGCACGAAGACAAGGTGGAAAGACTCCAAGAACTGATGTTGATCTGGCATATTATCGGGATTATGGGCATAGCAAACCAACTGGTTTCGCTCTCAGAGATTACAACATACGAGTCTACGAGCATCATGATGAACTCGTCAATCCAACAGAGGAGCTCCTAAACAGAGAAGGCTACTCTCACTCCTCAAACTTGGTGAATAGTGATACAAATATGTATTCAGCTAATCCTCTCTGCCTATGGAAAAATAAAGGTGCACATGCCAGAGAACGTCCAGCGTCTCTTACGGATATGATTCAGACAGAAGCCGATGCGTATTTTGATAGCGTCTGGAATGCCAATTATCAACCAGACAGGTATCGCTTTGAATCAATATGTGATATTCATCAACAAGGTTTTCGCGCTATACTTAATGCAGGGACTGAGTACTGCATGACTGAGGTCAAATGGGCTGAAGCGTATGTTGGCAACAAGTACAAATTTGAAGAGTTGGTTAGTACTCCTCATCTCTTCGGCATGGGCATACATGATAAGAGGCCTCAATTCGCCAGGTATTGCCTAAGGAAGCGTCAACAACGAGTTGGACCAGTTCTGAAATTGCCTTTTGTTCGTCAGCAAACAGAGCAATTCTTACGGCAAGCGTTGAACAGATTTGCAAACACTCCTCTATGCTTCGATACTCAAGCGTCTACCAGCGGTCATTGTCCACCTTCTTACCTAAACTTCACCTCCAGCCACTGTGAAGACAACTTTCGTTTAATGCTGAAGATCATGGCTCCACTCTATCACTTCGACAGAATCTTCACAGTCAATCTGCGTCAATGGAATGGCTCACGGATAAACCCTTTCACTGGCTATCCATTGCTTCCCTCCATCAGATAGGAAGTTCGCAGCCATTATGACTTTGTTCTATCTCTGCTAGAAAGAACCCAAGAGCTTGCTCAAGTTATCTACCCATATTTGGAAGAATACTACAATGTCAACGTTCCTTACTCTCAGAAACTCCAACATCTTCCAACAGACAGGCTGATTGGATTCTCTGGACAATATTGCCCAGATGCTCTGTTTTCTATCTACCAAGCGCCTTCCAGAATCTTTCCAAATCATGTGTTGGATATCCTTCGACCTATGTACATAAAGGCCATGGACAGTCCACTTCGCACATTCATTCAAGGTACTTGCCTTTCCTCTCAACACCTGAATGAACTTCTACAGAGTGCTTCATATCCTTATGTAGATGAGCCATTTGCAAGCATGAATTTCCAATTCACGGATTTTCGCCGCATAGAGTCAGCACTTGTTGAAGCGCCTGTTGAAAACTTACCTGCGCCTCAAGCGTCACCCATTGCTGGGCAGCCACAGGAACAATCTCAAGCGCCTATTCCTGCAAACAGCCCTCATGACTCTAACTCTGCTACATCAAATAACTCTGTTATTGCACCAGAGCTTCGAGGGACGATGTTTGATCCGGCCTATCAAGTTCCCATTGAATCTCTCAAGCACACGTCTCACTTCAAGCTTAGCGCCAATCCTGCGGTTCCTTCTGCTCAAGCGACCATGACTGAATGCCTCAAGCAATTTCAAGAAATGACTAATGCTACTCAGGCAAGTCACTTGGCCTTGATCGAAGACATTAACAACCGCTCACCATTCTAGAGACCTCTCTGACAGACGCTCATCAAGCCCAACGTTTAGCCATGAAGGAACACTTTGACCAGCGTCTTACCAATCTAGAGGCCCCTGTCGCTCAGATTGCTACTCAAGTCAGTTTTCTCACTCAACATTTCATGCAGACTGATGATGGCAATAAGGGGGAAGAGAAGAAGAAAGGGGAGAAGAGGAAAACTTCAACATCAAAAGCTCAAGATCCCCCTCCGCCGCCCAAACGTCAACATACTCCCACTCCTCCTCCTGCACATAATAAAGAGCAAAGATATCCCTATCCATCTTGGGTAACTGCTTCGGGAGTAATTGCCTCTGCTGAAGTGCCCAGTAAAAGAGAAACTCCAATAGCGCTCTACCCAGAACTTTTAGTACCTTAAAGAGCAAGGCTTGAACAGTTCGACATTCCTCTTTCTAGAGCGTCCATTCTAGAACCTACTGATCCAGCAAAATTAGCTATGGAAAGGAAGATGTCTGATCTAAGCCGAACCTTCAGAATCTGTCTAAGGTATATGGGTATCAACCCAGATGAGTGGGATATGCACTTTGTCGCCTTCAAAGAAAGACAAGTGAATGAAAATAAGTTCATAATCAACAAAGATCATGCTGCGATGGTGACGCTAGAAGATCAAATAACTGAAGCAATCCGCGGTGAAATGCCCAAGAAATACAAGATCATGACACATCAGTAAAAGATCTTGATTTCACTTTTGCTTCTTTTGTTTTCATCCCTTTCTTATTTCAGTTGTAAAATGCTTGTACTCTTAATGATATATATATATATAAAATGCATTTTTCAGCTGAAACACCTCTTTGAAGCTTAACTCACTTTAAACTAACTTACTAACCAACGCTAACCTTTATTTTGGCATCTAACTCTTAAACTATAAAAAGAGTAAGTATTGCCATCATCAAAAAGGGGAAAATTGTAAGAAATTTCATGTTAGATGTTTTGATGATGACAATTAGGATTTCATGTTAGACCCCAAAAATGTAAGTATAAAAGCTTTCATAGAACATTTTGTATAAGTACTTGAAAGCTCATTTATTTCATCTGGCTTGTAATTTTTATCTTTATAGATTTTAGACTAAGTATGTGATTCTAAATCACTAGAAGAGTTCTGTGAGAGTCTACCAAGTGACGAAGTTGAAGATCAAGCGTCTGAAGTAACAGAAGATAAAGATTTGTCTCAAGCGTCCATCAAACGCTAAAAGACTGCTCCAGGTTATGAAACTAGCACTCTAGATATTTATAGATTTTAGACCAAGTACTTAACACTAAGTCGATGATAGAATTCTGAGTGAGTCTATCAAAGATAAAGTTGAAAGTCAAGTGCCTAAAAGACAAGTAAAGATACAGACTCAGCTCAAGCATCTGTTAAGAGTATAGAAGACTGCTTTCAAAGCCAAGCATCCAAGAGGCTCAAACGTCAAGTTCTCAAAGCGTAACCCGAAGACTCAAACCCAAGTTATTAAAGGCTTAAGAAATGCATGAATCAACGGATAATTATTTCCAACGAAAATAAGACAAGATGCATTAAAAGTCGGATAAGTGCTATTAAAATATAAGCACTATAACTTATGGGCAAGCCGCCTTTTGACCAAGACTGTCGGATTTATGAAACCAAGGACATGCCTAACCAATTAAAAACACCCAAAATTAGAAATGTCAGAACTTAAGGAATGTTTAGGGAAACGAGATCCAAATTGTGTCCAACAGACAAAACCTCAAGAAACCTATAAATAGTCCCTTCAGCAAAATACCCGAGTATAATGCACCTGAACATATAATTCATAACACACGTGAATAAAGTCACAATCTTTGTATATAGAGAAATATACAAAAAGACACAAGAAAAGGGTACAAACTTTGTTGAAAGAAAAGCCTACAAAATTCATACTCAAAATCCTTACAAGCTTTTCACAAACATTCCAGAGACAGTCACCAATATCTCAAACCTCTTTTTTAGAAGGTCTTACACTACCATTGAGATATCTGTAAGTTGTTTGAACATCCCAAAAACAAACAAACCCGTTACAAAACCTCTCAACATCTTTCATCTGAGTGAGAAAGTTTGTTGATTCACAGACAGTATTTTTGTGTAAAAGAAGCTTGTGGAAGAAGATCTTTATTGGAGCTGAAATCTATGTGACCAAGGAGTTTCGAGATCGAGTGTAACTTGCATCATTTCTGGGTGAAAGAAACAAGGGGTTAGAAGTTCTTTATGGGAGCCGAAATCTGTGTGACCAAGGAGTTCCAAGATCATATCCAATCTCCCTCTATTTTGTAGAAGTCTCTGTGTGACTCTTCGATAATCATCATAGTGGAAATCCTACCTGATAAAAGGAGAAGAAGGACGTAGCTGGGATTACATCACCCAGTGAACCTTACAAATACCTTGTGTCATTTACTGTTTTATTGCTTTACTATTCACATTGCATATACTTTGATAAAGGTTTTAAAACGACTAAGCGACTCTATTTTTAATTAAAAACCTAACGCTAAGCTATAAAATACTTCCGCTGTGCTAATCCTGATTTAGTGACTAAACTCTATCCTACTTTGGTAAGCATTGAAATCACCAAGTCTAAGTTAACTTTCCTTAAAGCGCCTGAAACTAGCACTTAAGTCATCATCTCTCAAGCGCCACACCCAGCGCTTAAACTTTTCAAGCGTTCAAATACTTCAAAGTGATACGAATTTTTAGAAGTCGAAAAAGACTTCAGGGTCTATTCAACCCTCCTTCCACCCCACCTTCTAGACCCTTTCGTATACCACTTGGGACCAACAAATATATACAGATGGGCTAGAAATTAGACAAGCAAATTGAAAGCCCACCCAGTCCAAGGTAACCCTATAGGGAGCGCCAACTTAGGGTTTTTTGGAGTAGCCTCCAACTGTTGTGAATTATACGAATAAAACGCAGCGGAAAAAAAAATATAATTCCCAAAGCCCGAAACATCTCTAATTCTCGTATTTAATTGTGTTTCGAAATTTTACCGTTCTCGCGTATGTTGATTTCTGAACGTGATCCTTTTTCTCTAACGCTGAATTTGCCAACGTCTCTAATTCGTCGCGCCGGAATCAAAAACGAAGAACTTCTCCTTCTTCTTGGCTATGGACGACTAGAGAGAAGTAGGAGAGAGGTGGGCGAATTTTTTGGAGAGAAAGTTATGTTATCTCTTGTGTTATTATTCTACTAAGTGATATAATATATATCACTCCAAAACAATAACCTAACATTTACGAGGCCTATGTGGGCTTAAAAGCCTCTTGGGCTTTGGTCTTGTTGGCTATACTTAATTGGATTATTTATTTATCCAATAAATAAATTCATGATCCAATTTAATTCCAAATTAATTTATAATTCAATTTCTCCAAGAAATTTATTAACTCATTAATTTAATTAATTAATTAAATTATCCAATAATTAATTAATTAATTACGGCATCCAACACCGGGAATTTCTCTCAAGTTTTTTCCCGTGTTTTCCTTTTTGCACTTCCTTTAAGCGCGACTCTTTAGGTTTATCTAAAAAGGCAATTGGGAGGAATCCAAAAGGATGTGAGTAACACCTAGCAGCCACATGGCTCACATCGTATCCCAATTGAGAACGAATCAATAGGATCATTCCAAACCATTACGTTGAATACTGTACGTGTATAAACCTTTTATTCTTATATCCCAGTCAAGTAAGAGTCATGGTTTAAAGTCAAACTCATATAAATTGACCATATGCCTAAGCTCATAATAAGTCGAGGTATTTAAATGCTTTGGCCAAAGACTTTCATCCTCACTTATTCATGACCGCATAGGATATTTTACTCATTCACTTATAAGAAAATAAATTCTATATTGCAAATCAGTTAACAATGCTACTTGCCCATCAAGTCGCACTTCGAGGTCGATTCCACCAACAGGTGATTTGAATCTAACTACTCTAATGACAGACTTGATGTCACAAATAAATCTTCAACTCGATTTCTCAGGTCAGAGGTTCACACATGACTATCACTACTTATCAGTCTCATCATTGACTGTCAATGAGTGAATACCCATGTGATGAACTGATGCGAGTCGCGTTCGAACATATCAGTCCAACTGATGTGTCTATGACATAAGTTCTCACTACCATTTCCATAGTGTACGACTGGCACTTTCTCTGTCAAAACTTATATCATACAAGCCTGCATTTACTATTGATGCCCAATCAATATTTCTTAGACTTGCGAACCCTTTTAGATGACAGGGATCAAACCACTCTAGTGCCTATCCTCCTATCCCATAGAAGGTAGAGGGTTAGCCTTGTCATCAAGGACTTTACGTTGTTTATTATACGTTACAAATGCCTGTAAGAAAACAACAATCAAATGCCTTATATTAATTGAAAAAATCATAGTTTAGTTACAATGTTCATGCCCTATAAATCTATCCTCTTTATGGCATTTGAGGGCATGCACTCTAACAATCTCCCACTTGCACTCAATGCCATTTGCTGTGATATTTATTACCGATCCCTTCGAGATGTTTTTCCAGCACCGCCTGCGCCAATGCCTTGGTCAATGGATCAGCGACATTGTCAGCTGTGGCTATTTTTTGAACAGCTATTTCACCTCGTGCAACGATCACTCTTATGATGTGATATCTCCTCTCCATGTGTTTCGATTTATTGTGAGACCTAGGTTCCTTCGCTTGCGCTATGGCTCCAGTGTTGTCACAATAAAGTGGCAACGAGAGCTTTATGCTAGGAACCACGTGAAGTTCCTCAACGAACTTCCTGATCCAAACAGCTTCTTTAGCTACCTCCGAGGTAGCTATGTATTCAGCCTCTGTGGTGGAGTCTGTGGTTGGGTTTTGCTTGGAACTTTTTCAAGTCACCACTCCACCATTTAGAGTAAATACAAATCCCGAGGTGGATTTCCAGTCATCAACATTAGATTGGAAATCCGAATCAGTGTACCCGTCCACCCTCAGGTCACCACTTCCATAGGTGAGAATCATATCCTTAGTTCTTTTCAGATACTTTAGGATATTCTTCACAGCTATCCAATGTTCCTTACCAAGGTTTGCTTGAAATCAACTAACAACGCTCACAGCATAAGCAATGTCGGGTCTAGTACAGAGCATCGCGTACATCAAGCTGCCTACAACAGACGCCTAGGGTATAATGTTCATTTCTTTTCTATCTTCCTCACTTTGAGGACACATAAATTTCGAAAGATGTATCCCATGTCTCATTGGTAGGAACCCTTTCTTAGAATCTTCCATCCTACACCTTTTTAGGACCTTTTCTAAGTAAAGGGCTTGAGAAAGTCCTATCATTCTTTTGGTTCGATCTCTATAGATCTGAATCCCTAGAATATACGTCGCTTCTCCCAAGTCTTTCATGGAGAATGTACTCGAAAGCCACTTCTTGGTTGTGGTGAGCATTCCTATGTCATTCCCAATGAGTAATATGTCATCTAATATAACACTAGGAATGTCAACTTGCTCCCACTGACCTTCTTGTAAACACAGGGATCTTCTTCATTTTTTATGAAGTCAAATCCTTTGACAACCTCATCAAAACGTAAATTCCAGCTACGAGACGCTTGTTTGAGTCCATAAATGGATCTCTCAAGTTTACATACCTTATGAATATGCTCCTCGAATTCAAAACCTTTAGGCTGTTCCATATTGATATCCTCTTCTAGGAATCCATTTAGGAAAGCAGTTTTGACATCCATTTGCCATATTTCATAATCTAGGTGTGCTGCTATTGCAAGTAGAATCCTTATTGATTTGATCATAGCCACAGGCGAGAAGGTTTCTTGGTAGTCAGTTCCTTCCTTTTGACTATACCCTTTCGCCACTAGCCTGGCTTTGTAGGTGTCTACTTTGCCATCAACACAAGTCTTTCTCTTGTAGATCCATTTACACCCGATTGGTTTTACCCTTTTAGGTTGGTCTATAAGTTTCCAGACTTGGTTTGCATGCATTGAAGCGATCTCAGTTTACATAGCTTCACAGCATCTAGCAGCATCCACATCCACATCCACCATCGCTTGATTAAAAGTGGAGGGATCATCTCCATGATCCTCCTCTAACACAGAATGGAGATCCAACTCCCTCTGCATTAGATATCCGTACCTCTCAGGCGGTTGAGATACTCTATTCAATCGTTGTGGTTGTGGTTGTGTTACAGAAGGTTCGGTTCTCACTCCCTGTGTAGATGTATCCAGTAGGGTTTCATTTTGTTCTTCTAGAACAATCTTTCTACCAGCTCCTCCTTCTTGAATGAACTCATCTTCAAAAAAGTGGGCTTGTAAGGCTACAATGATCCTTTGATCATTGTGCAGGTAAAAGAGATATCCCATAGAATCTTCAGGATATTCAATGAAATGTCCCTTTAAGGACCTAGCCTCCAACTTGTCCACTTTAGTCTTTTTGACATAAGCCGGACGTCCCCAAATCTTTATGTGGTTAAGACTTGGTTTCCTATTTCTCCACATTTCATAAGGAATCATAGGAACGGACTTGGACGGACATCTATTTAAAATGTGTGCATCTATAAGCAGCGCGTGACCCCACAATGAAATGGGTAAATCAATGTAGCTAAGCATGGAGCGAACCATGTCCAACAAGGTTCGATTCCTTTGCTCTGCTACTCCATTCAACTGTGGAGTCGCTGGAGGTATGAGTTGCAATACTATACCATTCTCTCTGAGGTATAAGTCAAACTCATAGCTCATATATTCTCCTTCTCGATCAGATCGAAGAGTTTTTATACGTTGACTTGTTTGATTTTCCACTAAAGCCTTGAATTCCTTGAACTTATCAATGGATTCAAACTTATGCTGCATCAGGTACACTAGACCATATCGTGAATGGTCGTTAGTGAAGGTGATAAAGTAAAGAAAACCTCCTCTGGCCATTTCTCCAAATGGACCACAAACGTCAGTATGCACTAAACCTAAGACTTGTGAGGCCTTTTTAAAGCTCCCTGTGAATGGCGATCTAGCCATCTTGCCTTTGAGACAAGATTCACAAGTAGGATAGGGATCCAATCCCAGTGGGCCAATTAGCCCATCTTTTTCCATTTTGCGAATCTTTTGCTCGCCAGCATGGCCTAGTCGAACGTGCCATATCAATCGTTGGTTTATTTCAAGCTTACTGTGTTTCCTTTGTATAGTATTTACTGCATACTCATTCTGGACACCAAGATAATACAATCCATTTATCAAAGAAGCAAAGCCTACAAATTTATTACCATAATAAATGTTGCATCGTTCATCAATAAAACGGGAAGTGTACCCATTCTTAACTAAAATGGGAATAGAAACAATATTTTTTAGCCCATTAGGCAAAACCAAAACATTATCCAGTAATAGTACATGTCCAGAATAAAAAGTAATGTGGCAGATCTTGTTTTAGTAGCCGCGACGCCTTGCCCACTGCCTACTTTGATCTTCTCCTCATTAGGGCTCAGCTCCCTTCTTCTTCCCAGATTCTGATTCACACAATTATACAAAAGGTATTAACTTCTGAATCATAATCGATGAAGAGGAAATATTATAAAGCAATTAGTTTCAAACTATAAAGTTATTCACCTTTTGCTTGCATATTAGGACAGTCTCTTCTCCAGTGGCCTAGCTCACCGCAGCATAAACATGTGTCCTGTTTTCTAGCCCTCTTATTTCTCCTTCGTTGTGCCTTGTTGCAAGTGTTACTGGATGCTCCTTCCTCTAAATGGGCATTATTCCTTTTTCCATCAAATGTTTTAGGAAATGTAATAACCATCGGATTGTTCCATTTGTCCGTCTTTATTTGTTTCTGAGCAACCTTGAGTTTTTCTAATAGCCCAACTAAAGATCCCTCAATGTCATTCATATCAAAATTTATGACGAAATAATAGAATGAATCTGGGAGTGACTGTAGAATAAGATCGACTTGGAGATGCATGTCCATGTAGAAGTTTAAAGATTTTAGTTTTTCTATCATGGTCATTATTTTGAAAACGTGTTCTCCAACATCTTCTCCTTCAGTCATTTTAGTTCGGAATAGACCCCTTGAAATAAAGTATCTGGCGGTCCTACCGCGTTCTCCGAACAATTCATCCAGATGAAGGATAATGTCTCTTGCATTATCCATTTTATCATGAGACCTTTGCAGCTCTATGGACATTGAGCTCAATATGTACACTCTTGCTCTATGGTTGTCACAGCACCAATCCCAACGAGTTAGGTGAACTTCATCAGCCTCGTCTGGTCTAAGAATGGGAGGACGACCAATTTCCAATACATAGTCAATGGATTCACTGCTAAGGACCATCCTAAGCATAGTGAGCCATTCTATGTAATTTGGACCGGTGAGAATCATATTTTCCATTAACTTTGACAGTGGTTTGGGAGACATGGTTTTTGATTGAGAGAGATAAAACAAAATGACTGCAGAAAATAAGCCAGACTTAATTAGATTATTGAACTAAACTTAGACCAAGTTCAAAATCAAGGACTTCGACTTATAACTTGGCTCCCACTACATTTTTCGAAATCTCACACTCCCACTGTGAAAAGACGGAAGCGATCGTTGACGAAAACTTTGTGGTGGGGATTGAGTTCTTTAATTAATATAATGGATGCCAACCCTTTAACGATATTTGGTCCATTACATAATTAAAGTGATGTCAAATATCAATCTATCAAATAGACGGTTCAATCATATTTATCCCATAATCCACAAAAAATCGCAACCCTTTAACGATTTATTGGTAATGTGGACTATCTAAGTTCATTCCCACTAACTCCTCATAATCTAACATTTGAATTTTACCTTGCAAGCCTTTAATGATATTTGGTGTGAAATATGTCTCGATTAAGGCATCTAATGCACTTAATAAAATTCTAGAACTTAATCTTGCCATATGACCCCCACTTACTGGGAAGATGCCATATATGGATTTAATCCTTGATCTTATCAAGTTTAGTGGAGGGAAAGGATGCCTAGCACCCCTTACTAACTTAGTCTTATTTTTGTTTGGGAGTATTCATGTTCAAAACATTTATTTTGTCTCACTTTGCACATTTACCAAATTTATATAGTGCATATTGATAACATACATGCTTCATACAACTAATGAACATGCATCGAAAGTAATAAAATAACACACATGTCTATGGGCTTTTATCTAGAGGGCCCAAGCCAATGGGCCATCATAAAATTGAAAAAGAAAAGCCTAGCTAATCTTCATGGGCTCCAAGCTCCTCTTCTTTTGCATGATCTCCATCTTGAAAGGCCTATTCTATTTCTATTTATTACAAGAGGTAATTTAAACCTATACATAAATCTAGAAATAAAATAAAATGGGCTCAAACCGGCCCTTACAACCCATCAAAAGAAATACATAATCAAAAGAAGCAACCTAAGCCCACAGACATATGTCACCATCACATAATATATGCTCACGATAAATAAAGCACTTATGTTGGTGATTAATAAAAATTAATTAGTCTAATTTAATTAATTTCCACAATAAAATTTTAAATTTTATTGATTCATATGAAAATAATCCTATTTATGAGAATTCTTTATTTAAATAAACAACTTAATAAATAAAATTTTATAAGAGTTTATTAATTAATTATTTCATTCAAATAAAGTTTAATAAAAACTATATCAGGGTTAATTTTATCAAAATTAAATTACCAACCATTGGCATATTCAAAATTAATTAATTAGGCCCAATAACTAATTTATTGAATTATCCACAATTTTAATCAAAACAATTTGGGCCCCTTTTTTTTTAATTAAATCCGGGTCGTCATCCTTTTGACCCACCCGGATAATTAAAATAGCTCAAACAACTATTCAATTAAAATTTGGACATTAAGAAAATATAACCCTACCCATTAGGGCCCAGGTTGCGAAACCCGGGCCCCGAAACAGCCGCACGCACGGCCTGGGCGCCCCTGTTGCACACACAGCCTGCTCGTCTCAGGGTTATACTTATCCGATTCTCATAAAATTTATGTGCAGATTTGAAACTCAGTAAAATACAACTTTCATGAAGAAACTGCAGCGAGATTCAGAATATTTGCATATGAAAAATACGCTAAAAGTGCACAGGGCGTGCAGATTGCGCACGTTTTTTGTGTCGCGCTCGTCTCAGGGTTATACTTATCCGATTCTCATAAAATTTATATGCCCAGATTTGCAACTCATTAAACTACAAATTTCCTGAAGAAACTGAAGCGATATTCAGAATATTGAGTATATTTTCATATGAAAAACATGTTCAAAGCATGCCTCAAAAATGATGGAAAAACAGTCAATTCACATAAGCAATTAAACACAAAATTCAGAGATTGGCTCCGATACCACTGTTGGGAATTATACGAATAAAACGCAACGGAAAAAAAATTAATTTCCAAAACCCGAATCATCTCTAATTCTCATATTTAATTGTGTTTCGAAATTTTACCGTTCTCGCATATGTTGATTTCTGAACGTGATCCTTTTTCTCTAACGCCGAATTTGCCAACGTCTCTAATTCGTCACGCCGGAATCAAAAACAAAAAACTTCTCCTTCTTCTTGGCTATGGACGGCTAGAGAGAAGTAGGAGAGAGGTGGGATATTTTCTTGGAGAGAAAGTTATGTTATCTCTTGTGTTATTATTCTACTAAGTGATATAATATATATCACTCCAAAACAATAACCTAGCATTTACAAGGCCAACATGGGCTTAAAAGCCTCTTGGGCTTTGGTCTTGTTAGCTATACTTAATTGGATTATTTATTTATCCAACAAATAAATTCATGATTCAATTTAATTCCAAATTAATTTATAATTTAATTTCTCCAAGAAATTAATTAACTCATTAATTTAATTAATTAATTAATTAAATTATTCAATAATTAATTAATTAATTACGGTATCCAATACCGAAAATTTCTCTCAAGTCTTTTCCCGTGTTGTCCTTTTTGCACTTCCTTTAAGCGCGACTCTTTAGGTTCGTCTCAAAAGGCAATTGGGAGGAATCCAAAAGGACGTGAGTGACACCTAGCCAGTCACATGGCTCACATCGTATCCCAATTGAGAACGAATGAAGAGGATCATTCCAAACCATTACGCTGTGAATACCGTATGTGTATAAACCTTTTTTTCTTATATCCCAGTCAAGTAAGAGTCATGGTTTAAAGTCAAACTCATATAACTTGACCATATGTCTAAGCTCATAATAAGTCGAGGTATTTAAATGCTTTGGCCAAAGACTTTCATCCTCACTTATTCATGACCGCATAGGATATTTTACTCATTCACTTATGAGAGAATAAATTACATATTGCAAATCAGTTAACAATGTTACTTGCCCATCAAGTCGCACTTCGAGGTCGATTCCACCAACAGGTGATTTGAATCTAACTGCTCTAATGACAGACTTGATGTCACAAGTACATCTTCAACTCGATTTCTCAGGTCGGAGGTTCACACGTACCTATCACTACTTATCAGTCTCATCATTGACTGTCAATGAGTGAATACCCATGTGATGAACTGATGTGAGTCGTGTTCGAACATATCAGTCCAACTGATGTGTCTATGACATAAGTTCTCACTACCATTTCCATAGTGTACGACTGACACTTTCTCTGTCAAAACTTATATCATACAAGCCTGTATTCACTATTGATGCCCCAATCAATATTTCTTAGACTTGCGAACCCTTTTCGATGATAGGGATCAAGCCAATCTAGTGCCTATCCTCCTATCCCATAGAAGGTAGAGGGTTTGCCTTGTCATCAAGGACTTTACGTTGTTTATTATACCTTACAAATGCCTATAAGAAAACAACAATCAAATGTCTTATATTAATTGGAAAAACCATAGTTTAGTTACAATGTTCATGCCCTATAAATCTATCCTCTTTATGGCATTTGAGGGCATATACTCTAACACCAATTTATTCCATAAGCTAGTTGAGTTTAAATAAGACTCCTACAATGGAACAAATCCTAAGAGAAAAAAAGATAACTAATCTGATTACACAACACAAAAAGAAAAAGAACTCTTTCCCCTCTCTCCTCTCTAGCTGTCCAACACTGTCAAAATAGAGGAGTTTCGGGATCTTTGGAAGGCTCGTTTCGCATGAAGGTTTAGAGACAGGAGCCCTTGGAGGATTGCTGTTCTGCAGAATCAATAAATAAATCAAAAGGGTATGTTTATTTATTCTAAATTTCGCGAAACCCATGAAAAATCATCAGATCTATTTTTCTGATCTACCGGTAGGAATCTTCTAATCTTCCGCTGCAATACTCAATTTTTCGTGAAAAGGATTCCTAACAAAAGAGATGCTCATGTTAGACATGAAGGTATACTCATTGACCTCGATTCATTATGAGCTAAGCATATGATCAAGTTCTGTGAGTTTGACTAAACCATGACTCTTACTTGACTGAGATATAAGAATAAATAGTTTATACTCGTACGGTATTCATAGTGTAAAAAGTTTGGAATGATCCTAATTATTCGTTCTCAACAGGGGTATGATGTGAGTCACGGGTCTGGCTAGGTGTTACTCACATCCTCTTGGTTTCCTCCCAATTATCTTTTGAGACGGACCTAAAGAGTCGCGCTTAAAGGAATTGCAAAAGGAAAAATCATGGAATAGACTGGAGAGATCTTTCGGTATTGGATATCGTGATTAATTAATTAATTAATCATTAGATAATTTTATTAATTAATTAAGTTAATGTATTAATTAATTTCTTAGAGGAAATTAATTATAGAATTAACATGGATTTAATTAATTATTTAATTAGTTTATTTATTGGATAAATAATATCAATTATTTAATTAATTAAACAAACAAACATGGACTAAGCCCGAAGGCTTTGGAAAGCCTAAAGTGGGCGTCCATAAGGGTTTAGAAGCCTAGGGTTATTATTTTCAAGTGTAGTATAAATATACTACCTAGTGAAAATATTAATAAGTCTCTTACACTAACTTTCTCTTCAAGTCATAAGTCTTCCAACTTTCTCTCTCTCTCCTCAGCCGATTTCAAGGAAGGAAAAGAAGAGGATTTTTTGCTTTGATTCTAGCGTGGCAATTTAGAGACAGTGACGAATTTGCTATTCAAGAAATGATCAAGAAAGCTGATTCAGAATTCCACATACGCGAAGAAAGGTACATGAATTCGAAACACAATTTGAATATGAAAAATCAAGATGAAGGTACAAGAAAGCTGCGTTTGTATGTTTTTTTTCATATCCCAACAATTACGACCTTGACTACATACTTTACTCTAGAACTTCGTTAACTTGATGCTAATTAAGTACGTAGATAGCTCCGTTAATACTGAATGCAATCCATAATCACTATGATCATACTCGTTAACACGATTGGAGTCCTTCCAGACTGGTTAGATTTGAGTCCTAGGATTTATCCAATTCATCTGCGACAAGAGGATTCACAATTTCACGGTACTTTTCAACCCAACCAAAATTATTATTATTATTATCATCAGACCGCCTCTCATGTATTAACAAAGAGTTCTCTTCAAGCTCATGTGATGAAAAAATAGTCAAACAGTGCAACTTTCCATTTGATTCCATCAAATAGTTCTTCTTCTCTGTCTTTTATAGGAACTTCTGGACGAGTTCTTTTCCCTGGCCTTCTTTGCCACGGAGTTTTGAGGAGTCCAGCAAGTGTTCCAAAACTGCCCTTATCGAGATCAAAGTAAAACGATCTAGATACACTAGTTCGAATCCAATATATCCCGTTATTCCAGAAAATCCCATTTTGAAATTTGGCGTGAGATGGGGAAGTAAAAGCAGCCTCCCCTCCCAACCCGCCAGAAGAATTCCATGTATGTCTCCGAATCATACACATCAGCCCTATACCTATTCCCTCCTCGCGAGTTATCTGTCGTCATCATACAAATAACTTTGTAATAGGGTGATCTTGTGGGATCAAAAGCCAAAGCCAGGATTATTGAAAAGAAAATTGGAACCCTTAATTGATCCAAGGATTGTTCATACACCCTTGCTACTTCCTGGTCGGCTATGACAACATCGTCGCCAAGAACCGCGTATTTAGTAAACTTCTCATCAGTTCTGCACACCGCTATATCAATATATGGTGGGTAAGTGCGAAGAGAGGCCATGAGGACAAATAGCCTAGCGGTTGACCAACCACGGTCCCCATATGGCTCCCTTGGGGAAGGGAAGAGGACTAGCTGTTTAACTAATTTATTTCCACATTTCTCCAGCTAGCCACATTCTCTTAATCACTAAACATACATATCGGCACACAAACTATATGTTGATCGCAGGTTGTTATTGACAAATAGAACTGCCAAGAAGTGGATTTCCCGCAAGGAGAAGATCTTGTCGATGAACAAGTTTCTAGATTGCCTGGTGGTGGGATTGTTATGTGCAAAATTAAAAACGTAATAACCTCTCCAATTACTACACTGCGACTGTATAAGTGAAAGAGCAACTTTGGCAAAAACGGAAGCATTTCAATATCAACACCTTTGAAGACATTATATTCACGCTTTTACCTTTTCCTTTACGTTTTAGTTAAATTGAATTACATATATCCCTAATTACAAAATTAGTTAAGGGTTGTTTATCAATTTTCTGCCCTTTGTCAGATGAGTTTTCTGTTAAGCTTTTTTGTCATCTTGTTCCATGTATAAAAACTCTGAAATGGGAAATGAAAGCACACAGTTGGTTATTTGCAGAATTCTAGTCTCTCTCTCGTTATTCTCTATCTTTCTCTTCACGATTTACTTGTGATTTCATTCGAGGAGCATCTACAGGATTGTTCTTGATTCAATCCTCCAGTGTATCTTCAATTAATTTCAATCTTTGGATTTTGATACGTAACAGAGATTGTGAACAAAGTAATCTTTGCGGCCACACTGGATGTTTCTGGCCACACTGGGTGTTTCTGGACTATCCATGGCCCTGATATACATGGGACCAATGATATCCAGCACATGATTCGGGAAAATCTTGGAAGGCACTTGACAAATGGAGAATATCATGTCTGAGCGGTAGTCCCTGGAAAATCCAATCAGTTTATCTGTTGGAAAAGGTTGGAGTCATTGAGATTCCGGCACATAAGTCTTGTAGTACTCTTCCAAGTAGGGATAGATGTCTTGAGCTATCTCTTCATTCCGTTCCAGTAGAGCGAGAATAAACTAGTAGTGGTTGAGTACGTCCTTTCTGATAGATGGGAGCAGTGTAAATCCTTGAAAGGATCTGATAATGGATCCATTGTCTGAGATTGGCTGTGAAGATTTTGTCGAAAAGAGCGAGAGGAGTCATGATCTTCACCATCATGTTGAGATTATCTTTGCAGTGGCTAGGAGAGAAGTTCAAACAAGATTCTGGAAAGTTGTCACTGGAAGACGCTTGAGCATTAAAGCGTAGAGGAGTTGTGGCAAGTCTGTGCACTGCTAGGCGCAAAAATTTCTCTATCTATTGATGAACTAGTGGTAGTTTCATAGCGGACCCAACTCGTTATTAATGCTTCTTCAGCCAAACTCGATAAATTGACGTTTTTTGTCATGCATACCTTTGCCAAAAAGATGGGGAGCTTTGACCAAGTCTTAAATGAAAGTTTGTTGCCAACGTACGCTTCACACCAATTAACCTCATTCAAAACGATATCTATCAGTTTGATAGATGGCATTCCAGACGTTGTCAAAGTACGCATCATCTTCTTCTTGAATCAAATCCAATAGAGACGCTAGACGCTTACCAGCATGAACTCCTTTATTTTCCAGAGACAAAGAGGATGAGTTAAATTCTTATTTACTTCACTGTTTGCTATATGTGGAAAGTGTGTGTAGCCTTCTCTGCTTAAGAGTTTTTCTGTAGGAATGAGAAAAGGAGTACACTTATAAACTCTTATGTTGTAATCTCTCAGAGCAAAACCAGTTGGTTTGCTGTGCCCATAATCCAGAAAATAAGCCAGATCCCCATCACATCTTGGAGTTCTACCACCTTGTCTTTCTTGTTGAATGGCAAGAGAAGTAGGAATTTGACCAGGAGTTTGACCCAGTTGAATAGCCAAATAGTATGCTTTCTCGATCGCTGTCAACTCTGTGTTAGAAAATGTGTCCCTGATAGTCCAATCATTGTCAATCAGCACAACTACTTTATTCTCCGCAATGTTGTATCTTTCTTCATTATAGCCTACGGGGATAAAATATTCTTCAAGCGCTCAAGGCATATAATGATCGAATGATAAATTGTCTTCAGTGGGTCCAGTTTGAAGAAATGTTTGGGTACCATAACGTCTTCAGCAACACTCTGACCTTCTGAGAGTGACTCTATTATGACCTGGACAGTAGATGATGATTGAACCTCTTTGGTAGCAGGTTCCTCAACATCTATTGCAGCAACTTCTTCGGCAACATCTTGAGAAATGGCCACGACGTCTGTCATTTCAACATCCAGATGGACATCGATTGACGCTTCAGCAGCACCTGGAACAATAGCTATAGCACAAGAGCTATCCTCTATAAGAGCAGGATCTCCTACAGATGTAGGAAAAGAAATGCTGGGGGAAGAGATAAACTTACCCTGAGAGGTTGTCTTAACAACAACTTGGCTCAACGATCTCAGGCTCTTTAGGAACAGGAGCAACTTTAAGCTTACTTGTCCTGGAACGCTTGAAGATTTTCTTGACGTTGACTCCTTTAACGAGCTTAAGCGTTTAGGCGGGAGGAGCAGCAATTGGTTCCTCGAAGCCAATTTGTTTGATAATATCTTCCAACTTCCTCCTCTTAACCAAAGGAATCTTATCCTACTCATCTTCATCAGTTTCCACACTGTCCTTGGGAGGAGATGGAATAGCTTGAGTTTTAAGCTTTCTGGGAGCCCTCTGCTTTCTAAGAGTTGGACGCTTCACAACTTCTACTTGAGCTGGATGCTCAACTTCTTCATTTGACGCTTCGCGTACAACCTGGCGCTTAGAAAGAGGTCTTGCAGCACCACCAACTCGGGGTGGGTGGAAGAGGTTGCTGATGATTCTCTTCCCATAGAACTTTGTCTTGGCCAGAGTAAGCCCAACAGAATTAACACATTCTGCTCTGAAGAGTTAGTCACTGAGAATTACGCCATAAGGTTTGGTTGAGGCGCTCAAGCAGTCTCTGAATCTGCTGAATACATATTCACTCCAGTTGATCCTGACATTTAGGAGTATAGCAGTCATCATCTGGAATTGCATTGGGTTAACTTTGTTAAAAGTATCTACTTTGCATTCAATAAACTTGCTCCAAAAATTGGCCAATAATCGATATCTGGATACAATATCCTTTTTCTCAAAATGACGCTTGTATGGAACATTTTCATAGGCACTTATCTTGGTCCAAGCTTCTTCAATTTGTTTAGTAGTAATACAGTCCAAAGCTTCACCCTGATTAGGCAATTTGAAGTTCTGGGCCATAGTGTCGGCAGAGAGAATGAATTCTTTGGAGTCCTTCTTTGACAAAGAAAGAAAAGACGCAAGAGATAGACTTCTTGTCCTCTGAAACTTTAGCATGTCTCCAGAAGAAATCAACTTCATCAGGAAAAAGATAAGAGTATCTGGTTAAGAAAGTCTTAAGCCCATTCTCCGAAACAGAGTCCAATATCTCAGTCAAATCAACTTGAGTTTGTTCGTACAAGAATTTCCAGTCCACTACAAGGCCTTCAGTGACCTTGATGGTGGTCTCAGCAGAAGTATTAGTAGATTTCTTAGGTGCCATTTGAATGTTGGGAAAGAGATGAACTGAGATTGCTTTGAGAAAGAGAGAGAGAGAGTAATTTTGCAGATAGTTTGAGTAAAAGCGGATAATTTTTCTGCAAAAATTGTGTTTAAATGACACAGTAAGATACTTTTGAAACTTGTATTCTCTCGTCTCAGTAAGATTTGGACACGTGTAAAGTTATTGAATCTCAGCCATGAATGTTTTTAACTGCGGACGCAAATTTTGGGCATGAGAGAGAAGTTATATTTGGTAACTCCTATATATAAAGATTTGAAGTTCGAGTTAAAGTTTTAAAACGTTTGGTATTTTCAGAGTGTAATGCACGCGCCTGATGGTATACTGACACATACACAGTCACGTACTAACCCTGAACCGTCATTTTTGAAAAGTTTTTGATTACCCGCCAGTTTGATGTGATAGAGACGTGTGAATAGAGTTCAAAATGAACATCTGAGTCTATCCATCACGTCATTAAGCGTGTAAAATTTATGCATGAATTTTATATTAAGTGTTGAATGGAATAAGTTCAACGCTTAACATATATCACCTGCTCTAGATTCAATCGGGAGATTAGATAGAGGGATCTTACTTACGCGAGGATCAAGATCGCAAAAGGCGTATCTTTAATTTTGTTTTATCTAGATCTTGGGACCCTATGCTAGGTGGGCAACCGCGATTTGCAAGTGCCGAGAATTAGCTTGGTGACTAATTCGAGACCAAGCTAATTCACGGCTTGATTAAATCAAACGATTGATTTAATCTAGTGCCTTCTATTTTAGAAAGGTACACTATCACTGTGGGAAGGTGTACTTACTACTAGATAGAAACAATCCTAAGGGGTCACATACTAACTCGAGAGAGTCACTGCTTGAATAGGTGTGATTAATCAATTTCGAGGAAATTGAGAGAATTAGGAAAGTGTAGTACTTTCCTAATATGGAATATAAATTAATTGAAGGATTCAATTAATTTTACTCTTTTAATTAATTTGTAGAATTAATTAAATTAATGGACCTAGTAGAGTCCAAGTATTTTATTTAATTGGGTAGAGCCCAAGTCAAATAAATCAATGTTGGAATTAGTTGGATGGATTTAATTTGACTTGTATTAAATTGATGGGTTGGGCCTATAATTAAATTGAGAAGTCAAAATTAAATCCTAGAGTCCAATTGATTTGAGCTGATCAATTTTGTGAGTAAAAATAAAGGGAGGGGCATTTTTTATATGGTGGAGGAGGAAAAGAGTTTTCCCCTCCTCCAAGTCTTCATCATTGATAAGTTGTTTGACTTATTACCTTATAGGATGAGGATTACTAGAAAGTTTAGGATAAATGAAGTTTCTTTTTCCTAATAGGACTCTAGGTAATATTCACCTATAAATAAGAGATGAAGAAGACTAACATTAAGGAATAAAATTGCTAAAAAATCCGCCCCCCTCCCTAGACTAAAAATCGGCCACGTCTCTCCCTTTCGAACAAGACGTCGTTCTATTCATGTGTTAAATTAAACGACTTAGAAAATATTCCTACCCTTCAAATAATCAAACCTAAGTTAATCTTAGAATCATCATGTTGTCTAGCACGCAAAGCAAGACGATTGGTGACTTAAACGAGGTGTGGATACTTCTTAGAGGTGCGGCGTTTGGAGCACTCTAAACCGGGAGATACGAAAAGACGACGGGCAATTTCTCACCCAAGGGAAATTGTGTGGATTTGCACCACAGGGTTGCCGCGATCCAAAGTACGAGGTGAAATGAAATTTTCGAAAGGTATAATTTCGTTTACCTCCTTATCAAATTCGATCGAACCAATTTCATATTCCTGTTTTCAGGTGGTTGTACGTTTACTTTTGTAAAATTTTAATTTGCGCTGCCACTAGTCACCAGAGGGAATGACTCAACTCAACAAATATGGAATTTACCACCTCGATAATAAACGAGTATGTGACCTGTACGATCAGAAGTAATTGAAATTATAAGTCTTTAGCCAAAGCATATAAACTAGCTTGTGATGGACACTGAGGGTAGTTTTGTAATTTCACATTATTATGATTCCAAGGCACATTATCAAGTTCTATGATTTTGATGTATCATGGCTCTTGCTTAATCGGGTTACATCGGTGAAGAGTTTATACGCACAGGGTAATCGTTATCAAAAGGTTCGTAATGATGATGTCATCTCGTATTTGATTAGTCTACGATACGGTTACTCGGGGCTGGCTAGGTGACAACCATATCCTTTGGTATCCTCCCATTGCCAATCGAATCAAGCCTAGAGTCGCGCTATACGGAAAAGACTTGACGACTTGTTGTTTACATAGTAACGGTATTTTGGTAATCTCACTAAGAGTGAAAGGATGAACTAATTTCATTACGTTATTTAATAGGACTAAATAATATTTAATTAAGTTATTAATTCGTAAGTGAAATTAATTGAGAATTAATTTATAAGTTGAATTAATTAATTGGATCAAGTAATTCAATAATACCCAATTGGATTGGATTGGATACGAATCGATTCACGTTTCAAGAGGTAAATTGTTTATATCCATTTTACTGTCACGAAATCAACAATGAATCGAATGGATTCATGATTTGGGAATTTTTATCCGCTGTATTTTTATTCGAATGATTCCCAACAGTGATATCAGAGTCAAATTCGTGGCTTTGTTGATTTCGACTGTGCTTGTGTATGTTGTTTTTGATGATTACATCAACATGATATTTACATGTTGTATGTTGGTTGTTTTTTAATCAATTATATATGGGTTTGGTTAAACAAATCTGAAATTGAATTTGGAATTCTTGGATCGAACTTAAAAATCTAGAAAAATTAAGATTAAATCAAAATAAGTGATGAGGTAAGAGGTGGCGGCGGCCGGTGGCGCTAACAGAGGCTGTACGAAAGTAACCATTGTTGGTTGTTATTCTCACAACACCGCTTGACTCGGTTAAGCGCCGCCATACCTCACTGACGACGGCAATAGATGCGTTGCCGTCTGTTGCTGTTCGCCAATGAAAGGCCGGCAATTGTACGCCTCCCCAAGCCGTCATCGGAGCACTGCTGTGCAAATTCGATTTGCACATCCACACTGTTAGAACAACGCAAGGCCGCTCGCTAGAGGCGCCGCAGTGCGTCGTTCAACGGCAGAAAAGATCATTTTCATCGTCGTGCCCCGACACCGCAATGACGACCAGTGAATTCGCCAGTGCTAGGCGCCATTGCGACGATGGTGGGCTGATGGTGTTGCCCTTAGGGCAACACATTCAGTGTGTCGGGTTAGGCCCAACAAAAGAATTAATTCAGCACTGTGCCGAAGCCTAGCACATTTAATGTTGCGCTGGGATTGGGCCCAGGAATAATTAATTAAATTATCGCTGGGCTTGAGCCCAATGTATTAATTAATGTATATGCATTAATTAAAGGATCTCTGGGCTTGAGCCCAGCATATTAATTAGTACATATATTGGGTTTGACCTAATACATGTGGTTACCCCTTTATGGATTAATTCATGGCCCCTTTCTATTTTGGACTTCTTTTTAAATTGGATTTAAGTTATTTAAACTAATCTTATTTTCTTAGGTTAAAGGGTATATAAATTAGATTTGTTTTAAAGTTAAATTAGATTTAAATACCCCTTAAATAATTTAGAAATTTGATCTTCTTTAATAATGAAATTTGGTTACTCATATGAATAAAATAAGTTAGACTTGATTTTATTCTTGATCAAATTAAATTTTAACTAGCCTATCAAAATAAATTAAATTTAATAAAGTAAATTAAGATTTAATCCCCAACTTAAAGGGTATATATATTAGATTTGTTTGAAAACTAAATTGGATTTAAATACCATTTAGTTAAATATAATTTGATCTTCTCTAGTAATTAAATTTGATTAAATTACACTTTGATTAAATTATATTTAGTCGTATGATTAAAATAAGTTGGACTTCATTTTATTCTTGATCAAATTAAATTTAACTAGCCTATCAAAACACATTGGATTTGTTTTTTATTATGTAAATTGGATTTACACTTAAATTGGATTTAATGGTTCTAAGAATTAAATTAAACTTGATTACTTTTGTATTTAGATTTGTTCACCCATGAGGCTTTATTGGATATAGTCCAACTTTAATTAAATCAGATTTAATTAAAGAAGATAAAATAGATTAGATTTATTTTGCAATGATTAAATTAGATTTAATTCATTGTTAAATTAGACTTAACCTTTTAATTTCACATACGTGTTTATGTTGTTAATGTGTTCCCTTTTATAAGTGATGGTTGACACCTCTTATGGACTTAGGGTTTTATCATTGTTTTTAACTGGGTTGTATTGGGCCGGAGTTTGAGCCCCCCAGAATGTCTCTTTTATTACATAGAATTCTTGTATAGGCTTGCTTCTTTGTATTTGTGTTAGATAGGCCCAATGAAGCTTGGCGGAGCCACGAAGTGCTCGGAGCACGAAGATTAGAATCTTGTATAGGTGGAAGCTCTTGTAATAGATAGGACTCCTCCCCTGATTGACCCATTGGCTCGGGCCGCTCTAGAAAAGTCCATATGAGTTTGTGATGATAGAATTGCTAGGCGTTTATATATTTATATTTCCATTACTGCACTGTAATAAATTAATGTGCAAAGTAAGACTAAACTTTAATATAACACAATGTTATTCTCTCAATCTCTAAATACTGAGTAAGTAAAGGGTATTGGATGTCCTAGCTCTCCATCAAGCTTTAAAAGATGGGTTCGCCTCTGGTATATGGCATCATCCCAGAATAAGGGGTTCATGTATCACAACATGTGACTTTATTTTATCTAGTGCATTTGATGCCTTCATGTCGAAGCAAATTTCACCAAATATATCGAATAAGGTTGCAAGGCGGGATTAAATTGTTAGACTGAAAGGAGTTGATGAGAAAACGACTCAGGTGGATCACCACCTATATATCGAATAAGGTAGCGGTTCAATGGTCCATGTGCTAAAGATGATTAAATCATTGGTTGGACCGATTGGTGTATGACATCACCTCAAAGGTCTAGAAAGCCATATCAAATTAGGTTGCAACTTGTTTAGATCATTGAGGAGCTCGATCACTCATTACGAAACCCATCCAACGAGGTTTCTGATTATTATAGTGGGAGTGCAATGTCTCGAGAAAAGAAGTGGGAGACAGGTAAACATTAATGTCCTCGTTTACTTGAGTACATAATAACATATCTAATCATAAATCTTGGTGTTTTATGTTTCTAATTATCTCTCTCAATATAACCTGTTATCGTTACTCCTTGAGAAAAATGTCCTCACTGAACCATAACACGCTGATTGGATTCGAAGACTGTGGGTTGTTCTCAATGACAATTTATTAGAATACATACTGGACCTCGAACAACATCAATGCCCTATAGTTGATGAGGATGACAAGGTCAGTGTTCCCTTCATAGACTGGGTCACTGATAAACCATATAGTCAGGGGATAAATGATGAGCTCAATGTGCAGTTAAATAGGCAACACACATGAAAAAATGTGATAGTCCTAGATCAATGATGCATGCTTAGAAGAGCTTCTTGGAAAGCACGATAGGATCGTTTGATATTTGATATCGAATGAACTCATCAATACATAAATGACGGATTGGGAAATGTGGGAGACCACATGCTTAAAATGATAGCCATGTAGGAGAAATTGAGTTCTTTGAATTGCTGCATGAACTTTCATTTTCAAATTAATCTCATCCTTCAGTCAAACCCCTAATCCCTCACTTGTTTTGTTAGTTTTGACATATTAGACAATAAAGAATCGTTGACTGAGCTTATAGACAAGCTTATAAATGCACAGAAACCATAGGGTGCATTTACTATTCCAATTAAGAGGAAACAGTTGGGTGTGTCCACTTTGGAAGGGTGTATCAAGTAAGGGTGTACATAAACCCGCCCAACCCGCTCAAACGACCCGAGCCGCCCGAAAACTGCCGGTTTGAAATTATTAAAAAATTGTGGTGGGTTGAAAAAATTGCAACCCGCCACTTTTGGGTCGGGTGGTGGGTTTAATAATTGTAACCCGCCTAACCCGACACCCGACCGCTAATTGTATATGTTATAAGTGTATGTGTGTATATATATTTAAAGATTAACCCTAAACTCTTAAAACTATATATGCATATATATATAAACTCTAATAAGAGTAGTTTTATTCATATTTATGTAAAACATTTTATTTTTAATTTGAGTAAACAAGAACATTTGTTTTTACTTGATTTGACGAAGATGTAGATGCATATTTTTATGATAAACTTATAAAATAATTTAATTTTATTAATATTTTAGAGTTTACAATTCATGATAAATATGATTTTTATTTCATCCACTTATTTTTGCATTTCTCACCAATTCAATCTTTTTAAATTAAATGTACAAGTATGTTATTTAGTTTCTTACTTACTAGTTGAAACTAAAAGTAACATAATTATAATTCCATAACCCGCCAAACCGCCCGCTAAATACATTAAAACCGACCGACCCGAACCGCTTGGTTAGAAAAGATAATTATGCGATTTTAGTTTTTTATTTTGTCAATCCACATATATCGGGTCGAGTTGAATTTTTTCCATAAAACTGCCCGAACCCGGCCGCGTACACCCCTAGTATCAAGAAGGAAATTCCATGAAAAAGGTTTAGAGGTAAACACCCAAAGTAGACAGACACTTGCCCTACTGCATAGAGTAGGGGCATTGGAAAATGTGACTGTCCTAAGTTGAAAGCTGAGGGTGCTAAAAATTATAGACTTGACTATTCTATGACTATTTTCTACTTCTTGGATTCTAGATCCTGGAGCTAGTGCTCTCTTATGTATTTCGAACCAGGATCTGGAAGCAAGTAGAAAATTGAAAGATCGAGGATATTGGATCTACTTTGATCACTGAAGTTTTAAGTTTGATACACACTATTGTTTGTGGGCCCTTCTAAGGATACGGTCCACGAGATTTTCAGTACTTTATTACTTTCTCGAACGACCATCTAGGTATGGTCTAGTATGCTCGATGAAGTATAAGCTCTTGAATTAATCATGAAATTCAAGGGCTGCACTGTTAACTAAACTAGGAAACGTATTAGGACACCCTGGGGTGGCGAAGACATGAGTGCTAGGTTTGACAAGTTCTTAGAAGAACAAGTCATAGTCTTACAACTTTATCCTCCAGGGATTCCAAAACTAAATGGGATAGCAGAAGTGATATAACCGTACATTTTTGGACATGACAAGTTTCATGCTCAGCTATGCATCTCAATGTGGGATCATGCACTACTTACAACTACACATATTCTAAACACATGTCCCTCAAAATCTGTCCGATGACACCATATGATATGTGGTGTGGTAGGAAACCTAGTCTCAAATACATATGAATATGCGGTTGCCCCGCGCATGTAAAGAAGACAAAGGTAGAGAGACTCAAGCATAGATCCTTAAAAAAGGCTTCATTGGAAATCATGGATACCTCTTTTACCTGCATGATGATCAAAGGATCATCTTGACTTACAAACCCTCGTTAGATAAGGAAAAACAGGTAGAAAGATTGTTCTTAAAGAAAAAAACGATACTCCTTAGGAGACATCTGTTCAAGATACCTGAACTAAACCTAACGTGACACAACCGCCGCATAAACGGTCTAGCATAGTATCTCAGCCACCTGAGAGATATGGTTACTTGCTACAAGAGAATTATTTGAATGCCTTAGAAGAAGAAAGCCATGGATTTGATCCCTCTGACTACAACCAAGCAGCGATGGAATTGGTTCTGCAAAATGGCTGGAAGCTATGAAAGAAAAAATGGATTTGATGCATTTAAACCAAGTCTGAACTCTTACCAATCTGCCCAAAGGCATAAAGCGATTAGGGCATAAATGAAACTATAAGAGAAGGATTGGTCCAGGTGGCAAGGTCAGCTAGTGGCGAAAAGATATTGTCAAAAGAAGGGCATTGAATATGAGGAAACCTTTTAACCACTACCCATGATCAAATTCATGAAATTCTGCTAGCCATAGCTGCAAACCTAAACTATGAAATCTAGCAAATGGAACCGCGTTCTTAAATGGACTCCACAAGGAGGACATCTATATTGAGCAACCCAAGGATTTCATATCGGACGTAGATTCTCATAAGATATGCAAACTAAATAAGTTCATTCATGGACTTAGATAAGCCTCCTGCACTTGGAATATTCAATTAGATGAAGGAGTTTGGAACTTTGGCTTCATCAAGAATGAAGATGAACCATGAGTCTACAAGAAGGTTAGTGGGAGCAAGATGACATTCTTGGTGCTATATGTAGATGTCATTCTTCTTATAGGGAATGGTATAGGCTTATTGACTATGGTCAAAGATATGAATCTGAAGCACATTATAAAAGACTTGGAAATAACTACCTATATATCCTTGTGGATTTCAATCTACAGGGATAGAGCAAATGGAACGATAGGAATCTCCCAAATCCTCTGCTTAGAAAAGGTCCTAAAAGAGAGGAATTTTGCTCATGATACATGGAGTTCATCTCTCTAATTTATGAGTCCTTAAATCGATAAATATTGAAGACAGATGAGTGGCATATACAATACGGAGTCTCATGTATGCTGCTAGGAAAATAAACGAAAACGCAGCGAAAACAGTCTAATTAAATTTGTTTAGAATTTTACAATTTAGGATCAACCCCGGGGTTTTATCATGCGTATATACGATAGAGATATCGATACTTTACCACTTGCGGCGAAGTGGTTGGAGAATCACAACTTCTTGAATTCTTCAAGCTATTCGCGACTAATCCGCCTGACTGATTGATAATCCGATCAGTCCAAAGTTGTTGCCTCTACGTTGTAAAACTAGAATGAAAAATCTCCTCTTCTTTGCTTGGGGAGGCCGACGGCTAGAGAGAACACTAGTACAGAAATGGTCTGTTATAGCGCACATTTTACAGCGGTTGTTTGAAAACCGCTGAACAGAGAGAATTATTAAAGCGGTTTATAAGTAAACCGTTATAAGGGAAACCAACCGGGAACCTATTACAGCGGTTTTATAAAAAACCGCTGTAATAACACAAAACATATTATAGCGGTTTGGTAAAAAACCGCTATTATAAGTCGAACCGAAAAAAACATTTCTTTTTTACAGCGGTTCAATATTGAACCACTGTAACTGGTTTTAAAGCGGTTCATTCCTGAACCGCTTTAATTGAGACCAGTTAAAGCGGTTCAATATTGAACCGCTTTAACTGGTATCAGTTAAAGCGGTTCATTCCTGAACCGCTTTAACTGATACCAGTTAAAGCGGTTCATTCCTGAACCTCTTTAACTGATACCAGTTAAAGCGGTTCAGTATTGAACCTCTTTAAATAATTATTAAAAAAAAAAAATTCCCCCCCATTTTTCCCCCCAAAACCGGCTCCCCCTCTCATTTCTCTCTACTCTCTCTCTCTCTCTACTCTCTCTCTACTCTACTCTCTCTCTCACTCACCCACCCGCCCCCGCCCCGCCCTCGCCGCCGTTCCACCACCACCACAATCTGCTGTCGTCGCCGCCGCCCCTCTCTACTCTCTCTCTCATTCTCTATCTCTCTATTCGGTCTCTCTCTCTATACTCTACT
The DNA here is from genome assembly GCA_019426215.1 of Buddleja alternifolia. Taxonomy (NCBI): domain Eukaryota; kingdom Viridiplantae; phylum Streptophyta; class Magnoliopsida; order Lamiales; family Scrophulariaceae; genus Buddleja; species Buddleja alternifolia. The sequence goes on from CM033401.1 coordinate 20,736,685, forward strand.
CTCTCTCACTCTCAAGATACCCGCCCCCGTCCCCTAGCCACCACCTCCACCACCACCCCAAACCGGCGCCGCCGTCTCCGCCGCGCCGCCCCCTAGCCACCAATCACTCCTCCACTCTCTCTTTAATTATAGGTATATATATATATATGTTTATATATTATGTTATATATATATTATGTATATATTTTAGGTTTATGTTTGTATATAGGTGTGGGGTTTTGTGATTTAATTTATATAATATTGGTTATGTGTTAATTTCTTGTTTGTTATACATTTATGTTATGTTAATTAGGATTTTGTGATGTATATAATGTGAGTTATATGTTAATTTGTTAATTATTATTATATAATGTTAATTAGGATATTGTGAATTATTGTTATATATATTTGTTAATTAGGATTTTGTGATGTATATAATGTGGATTTAATTTATGTTTTTGTTAATTATATAATGTGGGTTTTTGTGATATATATGTTATTTTAATTAGGGTTTCTTGATTTTTGGATTTTTGGATTTTTGATTTATGTTATGATATGTTGGTATTATATATGATTGGATTGTTGTTGTATTGTTTTGTTGACATTGTTTAATGCATTCATGGTATTTGTGCATCACATCATGTCACAACGAACATTTATACTTGAGATTTACATATTTTTGTGAAAATAATTATATCGTGATGCTTTAATTTATTTGTAGTTTTATGTGATTTTGGATCCAATTGGTGATCAATATTTATAATATGATGCTTTATTTGTAGTTTTTTATGTGATCTATGTGATCCAACTGGTGATCAATATTTGTAGTTGCTAGCTAGAAATATGATGTTTTATTTGATCCAACTGGTGATCAATATTTTTATATCATTTTGTGTTCGTTGTGGGTGAAAGATTAGAATGTTGGGTTTGTTGTGATTGAAATTGGTAGTATTTTTTGCGTCGTTACCCTGTTGAGATTTTAGCAATTCTTAAGATTCGACTTTTGTTGGTTACAACCCATTGGGAAGATTAAGTCGAGAACTTGGTAGAAATATTTGCGTTGTTACTCTGCCGAATTTTTTATAGAATAATGCGAAATAAAATAAAAATAAATTTATTTAATTAATTTAACTATCAACTGATATTAAAATTATTTAATTTAATTAATTGAGAATTTAGATGGATCAAAGTTGGGTTGCAGCGGATCGTATGTCGGAGCAATATGGGAAAGGGGTGAAAGAATTCATAGACTTTGCGGTTGAGCATGCATCGGATCCGACTAGGATTAGTTGTCCGTGTTTACGTTGTTGTTTTGGAAAGAGAATTAGTCCACGTGACTTGGAAGATCATTTGGTGTGTAATGGAATTGATAAAAGCTACACACGATGGACAAGACACGTTGAAAGCAGTGCCACATCAGCTGGTTTGGGTGATACATCATATCGATCAGTAGATTTTGACATGGATGATTGTGAGCCTGGTCGTTTGGAGGAGATGACCAATGTGATTGAGGAGGATTTGCGAAATTGTCCCGAGATGTTCGACAATTTGACAAGTGATTCAAAGACACCCCTGTATAGTGGTAGTAATTTCACAAGATTGAAAGCAGTCCTAAACTTCTACAAGTTAAAAGCTAACAATGGGTGGAGTGATAAGAGTTTCACAGACTTACTTGGTCTATTAAAAAGTATGTTACCCGATGATAATGTGTTACCTAATCGTACTTATGAGGCTAAGAAGATGTTAACTACAATTGGCATGGGATATGAGAGGATACATGCTTGTTTCAATGATTGCATCTTGTTTAGAAATGACTATGCACCATTGAAGGTGTATCCGAAATGTGGCACCTCACGGTACAAGAAGAATGGATCTGCTCCTGTCAAAACAGCATGGTATTTGCCCATAATACCTAGATTTAGACGCATGTACAGTAGTGAAGCGTTTGCCAAGGACTTGACATGGTATGCTGATAGAAGGTTTGAATAAGGGATTGAAGATAACAAGATTAGACATCCTTCAGATTCTCCTCAATGGAAAAAGATTGATAATGATTTCCCTGAATTTAGGGAAGAACCAAGAAATTTATGCCTTGTATTGGTTACAGATGGCATGAACCCACATGGCTTGCAAAGTAGCTCACATAGTACATGGCCAGTGATTTTGATGATCTAGAACCTACCCCCTTCGCGATGCATGAAGCGAGAGCATATTATGATGCCTATACTAATTTTCGGGCCGAAACAACCTGGAAATGATATAGATGTCTACTTGGCCCTTTTAATTGAGGATTTGAAGGAGTTGTGGCAGACCGGTATTAAAGTGTATGATGGATTTGGAAAAGAGAGCTTCAATCTCAGAGTTATGTTGTTTGGTACAATCAATGATTTTCCAGCAAGAGCTAATCTCGAGGGATATGGTGTACATGGGCAATGTGCATGTCCCATATGTGTCAAGAGTACAGATCAATATAGACTCCCACACTCTCAGAAATATGCATTCCAAGGGCATCGAAGATGGTTGAATCGAGAACATCGATATCGTCGGTGGAAGAAAGCTTTCAATGGGAGCATAGAAGAATGTCGAGCTCCTAAGTGTTTGACCGGTGAAGAGGTGTTTGAAAATGTAAAAGACTTGGATATCAAGTTCGGAAAGACTTTTGCAGGCGGCCTTGCAAAAACTGGGTGGAAAAAAAGGTCAATTTTTTTTGAGTTGCCGTATTGGAAATCTTTACATGTTAGACATTTTCTTGATATAATGCATATTGAGAAAAATGTATTTGATAGTATCATTGGTACTCTTCTAAATGTGCCCGGAAAGACAAAAGATGGAGTAAAGGCAAGGTTGGACTTAGTTGAAATGAAGATAAGAGGTAAATTGGCACCAACAATGAAGGGAAAACGTACTTATTTACCTCCAGCAGCTCACACACTATCTAGAAAAGAAAAAATTGCATTATGTGAGTTTCTTTGTGGAGTGAAAGTTCCAGAAGGGTATTCTTCGAACATTAGCAGTCTTGTATCAATGAAGGACTTGAAGCTAAAGCATATGAAGACTCATGATTGTCATGTAATCATGGATCATTTGCTACCAATTGCTTTACGGGCCATTCTGCCAAAAAAGGTGAGAGAAACGATAACTAGATTGTGTTTCTTCTTCAAAGCAATGTGGAGCAAGGTGTTTGATCCTGAACAATTGCCTGCACTTCAGAAACAACTTGTCCTCACTTTGTGTGACCTTGAGATGTATTTCCCACCCGCGTTTTTTGATATAATGACTCACCTACCTATTCACTTGGTTAGAGAGACACAACTTTGTGGACCAGCTTTTATGAGATCTATGTATCCGGCTGAGCGTTATATGAAGGTATTGAAAGGCTATGTCAAAAATCGTAGCCGGCCGGAAGGTTGCATTGTTGAGCGGTACATAGTTGATGAAGCTATTACATTTTGCACAGAATATCTGAATGATTCTAACGTTGCAGAGCTTCAAAAGTCTTCTGTTGTGGGGGGGGGGGGGGGGGGGAACAGAAGGAGAAAGCGTAATTCGAAAGCAATTAGTGAGTGTTCCTAGCACACAAAAGGATCAGGCACACCTATATGTGCTCCACAACACCGATGAGGTTGAGCCATATGTTGAAGAGCACAAGGACCAACTTAGGAGAATAAATTCAAGTAAATTCAAGAGAACATAACAAGAGTTTTATCGATTGGTTCCGAAAGTGTATTCAAGAGAAACAAAATGAGAATTCACTTTTAGTTTCAGATAAATTGTCACGGTTGTCGGTGGGCCCGGGCAGATTCGTATTTTGTCATTCAGGTTATCGCATAAATGGTGTCACGTTTTATACAAAAGATCAAGATGAACGAAGTACAATGCAGAATAGTGGGGTGAGTCTTGTAGCTGAAGCAATGCATATCTCAAGTGCGAAAGATAATAGCCCTATCTATGCCACTTTACCATATTATGGGGTGATTGAACATATATGGGAGCTGGATTACAGTTGGTTTCGGGTGCCTGTATTTGGGTGTAGGTGGGTTGACCATAAAAATAGTGTTGATGATAGTGAAATAGGTTTTACTCGAGTAGACCTTGAAAAAGTGGGATACAAAGATGAACCTTTCATTTTGGCATCTCAAGCTAAACAAGTGTTTTTTGTCACCGATCCTGTCGATAAGAGGTGGTCCATTGTTTTATCGGCAAACAAAAATACTCGTATTGAGGATGATGGCCTATATAATGAAGATGATTGAGGAAATCCTATCTTAGGTGGTTCACAATCCACAAATACTGACGGTGACTTGGATATCAGTGATGATGAAATGTATATGCGAGAAGATCACCAAGAGGGGATATGGATTAATCCATTTGTTCGTCGGCGTACTAAACAAAATGGTCGTATAGATGGATCACAAAAGACTAGTAAACCAGCGACAAAAAGAAAACGATGAAAGGTATTTGAACTTATTTGATAATTATATGAGTAACTTATTTGAACTCTTTTGTTAAGTATGCAGTTAAAGTGTGTAAATTATATTTGAACTTATTTGATAATTATTTCAACGCTTGTAATATTATATTAGTGAATGAGTTACACTAACTTCTGTATTTTTTTGCTTTTGTAGGTCGATACCGTATACTGACACGCGAATTCCTAGCAAGTATACTAGGTCGTGCAAAGTAATAAAGTGGACTATTTAGCCCGGGGTGTATCGTCTCCACAGGGACAATTGGATTCAATGCTCGTAATTGCTATATTATCTAACTCTAAGCTAAATCAAATTATAAGATGATGGTTGATTATACTATGAAAATAATCAAAGACAATTATGTGATAAACAAGATAATAAATCGAATGGAAAGAGGTGATTGGGTTATGATCCTACTATGTTCTATTCTATGTTCATGAACTCTCAATTATCCGGATTCTTAGAACGTTCTTGTTATGGCGAAACCCCCTAATGTATTTATTATTCAATCTCTTGAAATAACAAGCCTATACTAGTTAACAACTTCCTATATCTCTATAGTGAAGATTGAATTAACTAACATGCATTTAGGTTCAAAGGAATTCCTTGTTTACGAAGATCCTACATTCAATCGGGTCATCTTATCACAAAAAGCCACACAACGCAATCGATTCTATCTCTAGTCAATTGTTACGTTATGATGTTTGATTTTTCGATCTCCCTTTATCTATCTCCTCTCGGTCTCAAGACAAAGCATTTTATCAAACACATGGTGATCAAGCATATGCAAGCATTAAGTACAAAATCAAACATGTAACAAGAATGTAATAAATCCGGAAATTAATGATTCATTAAACACAAAACATCACAAAGTATTCACATAACCCAATCACAAAAATACTTAGCTCATACTTACAACAACAAGTGATTCAACAACTCTACAAGACATAATTGAAATACTAATCAAGAGAAAGAGTTGAATTACTCCCTATTATAAAGTGTGAATCCAAGCTTTGATGATGAAAATGATGATGATGAGGATGATGATGGCTCTTCAAGCTTCCTTAGGACTTCCCATGGCTCCCCCTTGGTGTTTTAGAGCATTTCTTCATGTTTTCCAAGAGAAAAGTGTGTTATAAAGGGAGAAAACGGCGGACTTAATTTTAGGGCTTCGGGAGAATTGGACCGCGGCACAAACTCTTATCAGACCGCGGTCCTCTGACGCAGAATTCACAGCTTTCGTATTTTGATCATAACTCTCTCTACAAATGTCGGATTGAGTTGATTCAAGTTGCTACGCGAAGCTAAGAAATAGATCTACAATATTGAAGAAGAAACCTTAGTATGATTCGGCCTGTAAGAGGACGAAAACCTCATTTATATATGAGAATTGTTAAAATCTTTCGTCAACTATCTTCTTTTGTTTCTTTCTTCAATTTCAAGCTCAATTTGGATCTCTTTTCTCGTCTTTCATGCGTAAATCAACTTTTATCCTACAAAACAAAATATATACCAATCAAAGCATTATGAGGGATAAAAAATGATCAAAGTAACGATCAAATCATATTACAATGGGGCATAAAATACTGTAAAATATGGACTTATCAACTACCCCCCAACTAGGCTATGATCGTCTCGATCAATAAATGGCGAACAAGTACTCATAAGTTCAGATTTTACAACCTGCTTTAGGATCTTGAAAGGTTTTATGCCTCAATTATCAAGCACGTACACGAATTAAACCCTCGAAAATGATTATGACAAGTTACACTTTACCTAGAACACTCAACAATTTGAAAGCCCCCAAACATCTTCGAATCCATCTCGAAATCATGAACTCCAAATCCATTTTTATGTCAAGAGCACACTTTAAACAAGATTATGCAAACTCATTAGATAATAAAAACATTAAAACACTTCAAAACTTTGCTAACCTATCGGTGTGCATGAAATGTGAAAGTCAAGATCAAAAGGTCTTTTGGCTTGTAACGTAAGGCTAGGTAATGGCTCGGACGGGAATATATGAATAAAGTGACTAAACTCAAGAAAGCATACAACTCAGTATCATCGAGCTAAACACTCACTTATCACTGAATAAATCTCCACATCTCGCTACTTATAGCTTTCTGATTTCTTTTCCCCTTGAACTCATAACCCCAAAACTTGTTTCTTTTGATGCTAGGGGTGGAAAAATGATTCCCAAACCAAATAAATCACATTGAAGCTCAGTTCCTAGCCAAGTCGAGAGAGAGCTCACATAATATATTTTTCGGTAACTTCCAATCCTCGACTCTTTAGCCAACTTACAACATTTCTTTTTCCTCTCTTTTCACATAAAATCCAAACCTCCAATATTTTATCATAAGCAAGAACAACACCACCTTCTAAACCACTAATCAATGAGCTTCGATACCCAAAACAAAGTGTATACCCAAATAAATATCAAATGATATGAAGTTCTATGCTCTCTCAATTAGGAAATAGACTTTGTTTTACTTTTAGGCTAAAGGGTGGTTGGTGTGGCTTACGAAAGAAAGACGAATGGTGGTTTTTAGTGTGCTTAGCACACTCCATTCTTATCAATATGGCTCAAAACAAGGTTTAGAGATTATGCAATATAGTGAAGGCTAAATGTAAGGCTAGAGACAATGAAAGATGGCCTAAATTATTTCATGACTTCGCACAATCAATACACACTTCAAAGTCGACAAAAGTGAAAGTTCAATGCTTTAAATCCTCAACAATTCACATAAGCATGGCTAAAAAGGCTTTCACATATAAAATACGATAAATGATTTCATCTTAGATGAAGTAGAGACACTCAAACGAATCATGCTCCAAGCAAAAGTATGACAAATCATGAAAATGAAATCATTGATTATCACAGTTTTCTAATCCCAAATCAAGCATGAAACTTAACAAATGAGTACAAGTTACACCAAATCACATCACAAAAAAAATTAGGACGTCTATCCCACCCCCCAACTAATCTAGCACATTGTCCCCAATGAGCGAACATACAAATGTAAAGTAAAGGAAGGAAAGACGTCCCTGATGTTTGAATCTAAGTGATGTCCAAAACGCGAAAGAGCAACAAGGCGAAGAGTCTGAAAATAACGCCTAGCCAACTGTAAAGTTAGAAAAACAAGAAGAGACACAAAGCATCATCAAAACAACTAAGAACACTTAAAATGAAACAAACAAAACAAAACAAAACAAAAAATAACGAGAATGAAAGAAAGCATGTAAAACGTGGGTTGCCTCCCACGAAGCGCTTGTTTTAAGTCATTAGCTCGACTCCTTTTATGCTCTTAACCAATACCATTAGGGTCAGTTTTATGATTCTCCTTCATGGGTGTTGTTGACCAGGTCATCTTGCTACCACTTTCCTTAAACGATCTTTGAACTCCTCTGATAGAATCAGCTTGAGAAACACCATTAGTTGAAGAAGACGGTTTAAAGGCGTTGAAAACATTAAAGCTTACCGTTTCTTCCCCAACCGAAAATGTGAGCCTACCACGCTTGACATCAATAATGGCTTCAGATGTAGCTAGGAAAGGTCGACCTAGTATGATAGGCATTTCCACGTCTTCCTCCATGTCTAAGACTATGAAATCCACCGGGAAGATGAACTTATCAACTTTTATGAGGACATCCTCTATAATCCCTCTTGGATACTTTATGGATCGGTCAGCTAATTCGAGTGAAATGGTGGTGGGCTTTGGCTCTCCAAATCCTAATTTCCTGAAAAGTGAGAATGGAAGTAAGTTAATGCTCGCTCCCAAATCGCATAGAACTTTAGGAAAATTGATAGAACCAATTTGACAAGGAATTGTAAAACTCCCTGGATCTTTAAGCTTAGGGGGAAGTTTATTCTGAAGTATCGCGGAACATTCCTCAGTGAGTGCAACGGTTGCATGTTCTTTAAGCTTGCGTTTGTTCGAAAGAATTTCCTTGAGAAATTTAGCATAGCTTGGCATTTGGAGAATAGCATCTGCAAAAGGAATGTTAATGCGCAATTGTTTAAACATTTCTATAAATTTGAGAAATTGAGCATCAAGTTTCCCCCTTTTTAGTGCCAAAGGAAAAGGTGGTCGTGGCTGTACAGGTTCAGGAGCGGTGCGGGAAGCAGATTCGTCATTTTCCAAAACAGGTGACTGTGCCACGGCATTGGACCGCGGTTCGGTGGTGTGCCGCGGTTCAGTGCCGCGGTCCTGTTCGGAAAACTGTTTGTCTGAGATGGTGTGCCGCGGTTCAGTGCCGCGGTCCTGTTCGGAAAAATTGGACACTGGAATTTCAGACCGCGGTTCAGTGCCGCGGTTCAAGTCGGATTTTTGTAAATTTTCAGCACCAACGTTTTTACCACTTCTCAATGCGATGGCCTGAACCTGTTCTTTCGGGTTTTTCTCGGTGTCGCTAGGTAGCGATCCTGGTGTTCTACCTGAGAGTTGACTAGCCAATTGTCCCAATTGAGTTTGTATGTTGCTCACATTAATTTCAAGGTTGTGACACCGTTCATCATTTTTCTTTATATATTGGAGCATCAATTCCTCAAAACTCGATTTCTTTTCTTGTGGTTGGTAACCTCCTTGTTTGTGAAATGTGTTGGGTTGAAAACCCCCTTGACGTTGAAATGGCGGTCTATCACCGTGTGATTGAAACCCGGGAGGTTGCTTCACCACATTGTTGTTGTTACTCCATGAGAAGTTTGGGTGATTTCTCCACCCCGGATTATATTTTTCAGAAAATGGATCGTTTTGTGTCCTATTTGAATTTTGCACATAATTCGCATCTTCAACACATTCGGAATGATAAGATTGACTGCCATGTTGACACTCCGTAATGTGATGATTTCCACCACAATTTTCACACAACGTTTGCACTTGGTTTACCGAGAAATTCATAGCATCCAATTTCTTGTGCAATAGTTCTACTTGATTAGCTAGTGAAGTGGAAGCTTCCACTTCATAAACTCCACTCGCCTTCTTTGGAAGTATTACTCTCTCGGTAGGCCATTGGTAGTTATTTTCCGACATTCTATCGATCATTTCCCAAGCCGCTTGTGGTGGTAAATTCATGAGTGAACCACCCGCAGCTGCGTCTAGATGAGTGCGAAGGCCGGGTCCAAGGCCTTGATAAAAGATGGTCACTTGAGTCCAAACTGCAAAACCATGGTGAGGGCATTTTCGGAGAAGTTCCTTGAATCTTTCAAGTGCTTCATAGAGTGACTCTCCCTCCATTTGTCAAAATCCTTGTATCTCAACTTTGATAGCGGCTGTTTTCCCTGGTGGAAAATACTTACTCAAAAACTTCTCCACCAACTGGTCCCAAGTATGAATGGATGCCGTTGGCAATGAGTCAAGCCAAGCTCTTGCTTTATCCCTCAATGAGAACGGAAAGAGTCTCATTCTAATGGCATCATCGGTCACTCCATTTTGTCGAAATGTGCTCAAATAGCTAAGGAACTTGGTAATGTGAGCATGTGGTGACTCATCCGCCGTACCACGATATTGTTCATTGGAAATGAGTTGAAGAATAGCCGGTGATATTGTAAAGTTGTTTGCTTCTACCGTGGGTAGTACGATAGCACCAGCGGCTCCATGAACAGTGGGTTGCATATAATCACGTAAAGGACGGGGAGCTTGCTCTTGTCTTTGTGCTAAAGTGGCAGCAACAGCGGCTTGAATTCCCGTGTCCTCTCTAAATTAACGGGATTGTTCCCTTCCATTGCCTCAAATTGATTCTCGTTTAGGCTTTGTGCTCGTCTTCTTCTATTGAAAGTGCGCTCGATCTCGGAATCAAAATCTTCAAGGTTTCCTTGAGATGTGCGGGTCATGCAATACTCAAAGAAGTCAACCTAACAATAGAATCAAAAGAACCAAAATTAAAACGTAAAAACAGCAAACCAAAACGCAAAAACAGCAACTTTTAACATAAAAACAGCAACTCAAGATGTAAAAACAGCAAACCAAAATAGCAAAAACAGCAACTAAACCATAAAAACAACAAACCAAAACACAAAAACAGCAACTTTAGACGTAAAAACAGCAACTTAAAACGCAAAAACAGCAAACCAAAATGCAAAAACAGCAACTTAGTCTTAGAATAGATAAGTGAATTACAATATTAAATAACGCAATTGTCCCCGGCAACGGCGCCAAAAACTTGACACGCGAATTCCTAGCAAGTATACTAGGTCGTGCAAAGTAATAAAGTGGACTATTTAGCCCGGGGTGTATCGTCTCCACAGGGACAATTGGATTCAATGCTCGTAATTGCTATATTATCTAACTCTAAGTTAAATCAAATTATAAGATGATGGTTGATTATACTATGAAAATAATCAAAGACAATTATGTGATAAACAAGATAATAAATCGAATGGAAAGAGGTGATTGGGTTATGATCCTACTATGTTCTATTCTATGTTCATGAACTCTCAATTATCCGGATTCTTGGAACGTTCTTGTTATGGCGAAACCCCCTAATGTATTTATTATTCAATCTCTTGAAATAACAAGCCTATACTAGTTAACAACTTCCTATATCTCTATAGTGAAGATTGAATTAACTAACATGCATTTAGGTTCAAAGGAATTCCTTGTTTACGAAGATCCTACATTCAATCGGGTCATCTTATCACAAAAAGCCACACAACGCAATCGATTCTATCTCTAGTCAATTGTTACGTTATGATGTTTGATTTTTCGATCTCCCTTTATCTATCTCCTCTCGGTCTCAAGACAAATCATTTTATCAAATACATGGTGATCAAGCATATGCAAGCATTAAGTACAAAATCAAACATGTAACAAGAATGTAATAAATCCGGAAATTAATGATTCATTAAACACAAAACATCACAAAGTATTCACATAACCCAATCACAAAAATACTTAGCTCATACTTACAACAACAAGTGATTCAACAACTCTACAAGACATAATTGAAATACTAATCAAGAGAAAGAGTTGAATTACTCCCTATTATAAAGTGTGAATCCAAGCTTTGATGATGAAAATGATGATGATGAGGATGATGATGGCTCTTCAAGCTTCCTTAGGACTTCCCATGGCTCCCCCTTGGTGTTTTAGAGCATTTCTTCATGTTTTCCAAGAGAAAAGTGTGTTATAAAGGGAGAAAACGGCGGACTTAATTTTAGGGCTTCGGGAGAATTGGACCGCGGCACAAACTCTTATCAGACCGCGGTCCTCTGACGCAGAATTCACAGCTTTCGTATTTTGATCATAACTCTCTCTACAAATGTCGGATTGAGTTGATTCAAGTTGCTACGCGAAGCTAAGAAATAGATCTACAATATTGAAGAAGAAACCTTAGTATGATTCGGCCTGTAAGAGGACGAAAACCTCATTTATATATGAGAATTGTTAAAATCTTTCGTCAACTATCTTCTTTTGTTTCTTTCTTCAATTTCAAGCTCAATTTGGATCTCTTTTCTCGTCTTTCATGCGTAAATCAACTTTTATCCTACAAAACAAAATATATACCAATCAAAGCATTATGAGGGATAAAAAATGATCAAAGTAACGATCAAATCATATTACAATGGGGCATAAAATACTGTAAAATATGGACTTATCATATACCACCACAGTCACCCTCTTCTCCGCCACTACCACGACGACCACCACCATTGTAAGCTTATCAATATTTGGTTTTGTACTTTTTGATGTGATTTATATGATCCAACTGGTTAATGATGTGATTAATGCATATATATTTGTTTGTGTTTGTTGTTGTTGAAATATTTGAGTTTTGGTGGTTGCAAGGTTGGTAGAATTTGGTAGAATTTTTTATGTAGATTAAGTCGAGAACTTGGTAGAATTTTTTGTGTCGTTACTCTGCTGAATTTTTTGTAGAATAATAAATCTAACTTCTGTATTTTTCACTTTTGAAATCTTGTAGATGGATTCTGGAGGTGCTGCAAACCAAAATGTTGAAAAGGAGATACGTAGAGGTATTACAGCAATGAAGAAAGTAATAATTGCCAAAAGTAAAGGCATAAAGCTACAAGTTGGTTGGAACGAGTATGGTCAGCCATATGACCCAAATAAATCAACTTTTGTTGGTTACATTAGCGTGATAGCTCGTGACAGGGTCCCTATTACTATCAGTGATTGGCGACACGTCTCTGCACCAATAAATTATGCCATTTGGAATGAAATAGCTGTAAGTTAGTTATTATATATTATGTTTTTAATTGGTAAATGTAGTGTTTTTTTTTCTAAATTATAATTTTTTATATACTTTGTTGTTTGCTTTTATAGTTGGCCTTTGATATTGACGAAAGTAGACAGAAATTCGTCTTAGCTGAGGCTAGGAAGCTAGCTCGAAACTATAGGAACTACTTGAGCAGAATCTGGGTAGAGGATGATGATGGGAACATTAATTCAAGCCCACCCGAAAAATATCATATATCTCAAGAAGATTGGACAGAATTTGTACAAGTACGCCAAAGTGAAGTTTTTCAGGTAATTATTTTAATTTATGGTTTCATTTTAATTTATTTGAAACTATATACATTGACTAATGCATTGATTATATAATGAACAGCAACTACGTAAGGAAAATTCTGAAAGAGCAAAGGACCCTGAATATCCTTACAGGGCATCACGTCTTGGATATGCTCAACTGGAGCATCTTGAGGTACGTAGTTCGTTAGAAGTTTTAATTCTAATCAAATTTCCTTAATTACAAATTTTATAACCAAATTTATTTCCTTACAAATTTTCTTATATAGAAGCAAAAAAGAAAGTATGCTGGGTCAGACGTCACAGAGGTGACACGAGCACTAGTGTGGAGGGTTGCACATTCTAACAGCCAGAACAACATTGATAATGTCAATGTTAAAAGAGTAGTGGAACCAATTGTGAGTTATTTGCAATTTTAGTTATATAGTGTGTTGTATGTTTTTTTAAAAATAATTTTAAAATAACAAATTTTTCCAAATTTTTGTATTTTTTAAATGTATTATTACAGGAAAGCTTATCACAGGAGGGTAGCCACAGTGGACCCGAGAGGACCCGGAATGATACACTGGCTATAGCTCTTAAAAAGAAGGAGCATCCGGGTCGAGTTAGGGGTGTAGGCTTTGGGGGTATCACAAAAAGATTACTTTTCGGATTCAAAGCCTTCAAAAAATACGGTGATTGATAGCTTGCAAGACATGGTTCAAATGCTCACTCAATCACTATTAGAATTGCGACGCGAGTTTGAAGAGCATAAGGCGTATGGGTCGCAGCAGCCACATATAGAAGAGGCGGGTTCTTTGAAAGATAGCTGCCCAGAAGTGAAAAACCTTCCTTAGGTAATTAATGATATGAATTTGTTTAGTGATAATGTAACTTTCAATCCTATATTTCTGTATGATATACAAAATTTTCTAATATAATGGTATATATATATATATGTAGGATGTGGTGCAGTGTCAATTAGCACTTTCTACACCGTCTTATCGTTTGGTGGCTAGAGGAACAATGTACAATGGACCAGAGGATAGAACATTGCATACATGTCCATTAGCCTCCCACCTCGTGAAAGTGTCGATTGACATTGCATTTGAAGATATTGCACCCCTACCAGTCCCTCTCGATGATGAAGGAGTGTTCACAGTATCTGAGGCTGTGGGATACATGGTTGCTTGGCCTAAGAGTCTTGTCATTGTCAGTGATGCATCGGTACGTAATTATTAATAGCTAGTCATTAATAAATTATAACAATTGTTTAATGTTAATAAATATACTTTCATTGATAATGCCCACGTTTTGTTTTCTTTTGCTTATAGTGTCGCGGAAAATCCAAATCATCAGTAGGAAAAAGTAAATCAGAGACGACGAAGCACTCACATGTCAAAAATACACCTCTAGTGGCCAACCCTCCTTCTCTAGTAGCCAACCCTCCTGTTCCACGCCCTCATTCACTTGCAGTTCTTGAAAGGTTCTTTGAGATGATGGCTGCTGATAACACTATCCGGATAGACATACCCGTGGAAATCTTCAATATCCCCCTTTCCAGAATATATTGGGCGGGAGGAGATCGGTCACTTTCTGCATAAAGAACAGATAGGAGCCTCTGTCATTTCTGCTTACATCAAGTAAGTTTTTAAATATTAATTAATAAAAAGTAAGCTTTTAATTAAATTATTTTACTGAATTAATTTGAACTATGTTTATTTCGGAAAGACTCAAATTTATTTTATGCGCAACTGTAGGTGTTTGTGGGTTAATCACGTGGTCCCCGAACAAAAACAAAATAAATTCGGGTTCCTTAGCCCACATTCTATAGCTGCAGGAGCAGGAATTACTCCCCTTCAGCGTGTTGACCAATCGCAATATATAGCAAATACTATGATAGCTAGTGCACAACGGGAGGGGAAGTTGTTTATTGCACCTTACAACTCCGGGTGAGCTACTAAAGACACATTGTTATTTTGTAAAATTTGTTATGTAGGGATAACTAATTTTAAATCTATCTTTTGAATATGCTGATTAGGGGGCATTGGTTGTTGCTCGTGATTGATCCAATTAAAGAGATCGTTTATTATTTGGATTCTGTGTACGGCGGTAATCCAAATAACCGACGTGATATGAAAGATATGATCAATCAGTAAGTTTTATCATTCAATTAAATGTCCATTATATTTAATATTAAGTTTAAAGTATATATATTATAACTAGATATATTTCATATATATATATATATATATATATTTGCTTGATATTGACATATTTCCTTGTTTTTTGGCGTTTTCAACAGCGCTGTGTTGATGTTTCGAGCAAATAACAACCACCAAAAGATCAAATCAAAAAACAAGGCCTGTATATGGAGTTGTATAAAGGTTAGTATAATTATATTATTTTAATTTTTGTTTCAAGAAATTATTCGTATAAAAGTTATTTGTTCTAATACAATTTTGATTTGAATTTAATTTGTAGTGCCCCATTCCATTAAATGACATAGATTGTGGCTTCTTCGTCATGAAATTCATGAACGATATTATTAGACACGGAGAATCTATAATCCCACCGACGGTATGCATAATCCTAATTAATATTCATCAAATTCTAATGTCCCTTATTAAACATTTTTGATAGATTTTAATATTTGTCTTGCAGTACTTTGCTGATTGTCACTACGCCACTTACACTATAGAGCAACTTGATGAAACACGTTCTGAATTGGCACAATACATTTTTAAATGTGCTTTTGATATGCCGTCGGTGTGAGTTGTGAATTATTGTAAATTTTTATTTGATATAAAATCGGTGATTAGTTTATATTTGTTTATTATAAACTCGTTATCATTTGTAATTATTGGAGATTATTATTTAGTGAATGAAATTAATTTTGGATTTTAATTGGTTGTTTCTGTTGAGCAATTGGTTTGTTTCATGTGAGTTGAATTTTGAGCTTTTGGGAAGGATAGAGCTAGCTAAAATTATAATAAAAAAAAGAAAAAAAAATCGAACCTGTTACAGTGGTTCAATAAAGAACCGCTGTAATAGAAAAATTAAATTTTTTTTTTTAATTTTCGGAAATCTGTTGCAGCGGTTCAGTGATGAACCGCTGTAACAGTGACATATTTTACAGCGGTTCATCAATGAACCGCTGTAAAACATCTAACTGTTACAACGGTTCATTGATGAACCGCTGTAAAACATGTCACTGTTACAGCGGTTCATCACTGAACCGCTATAACAGTTTTCCGAAAATTAAAAAAAAAAAATTATTTGTCTATTACAGCGGTTCAATAAAGAACCGTTGTGACAGGTTCGATTTTACAGCGCTTAAAAACCGCTGTAATAGGAAACTTACCAATTACAGCGATACGTATTACAGCGGTTAAAACCGCTGTAATAGTGGGAAAAAAACCGCTGTAACCGGCCTTTTCTGTAGTAGTGGAAGTGGAGAGGGAGGTTTTTTTTCCCTTATAGCTCAAGTGTGTCGTAACTTATATTTTTGACCTAGGTTTAATTAAGTGATATATTTATATCACTTAATTTACAACCTTGGGCTTAATTTAGCCCATGTTGGACGCCTAAAGGCCGCCCATAGACGGGTCAAGGTGCACCTCTTGGTGCACCCATTTGAGCTAAGTCCAATCCTTTATTTAATTAATTAATTCAATCCAATTAATTAATCTAATTAAATAATAGATGGCATAATTAATTAATTTTATTTCTCCAAAAAATAATTTATTAATTAGTGGCATAAATGAATTGATTTATTTCTCCAAACAATTAATTCCCTAATTAATTTGAAGTATCCAATACTTAAAATATCACTACAAGAAATACACCACAATTTCATTCGATTTTTTCTTTTTAAGCGTGACTCTTTAGGTTCATCTATATTTGGCAATGGGAGAATTCCATGAATGTGGATAACACCTAGCCAGTCAAGTGACCCATATCGTATCCTAAATAAGATGAAATGATTAGAGCATTATTTACCCCCTATTGTAAATAGAATACAAACTCTTCGTTTTCTTATCCCGATCAAGTAAGAGTCATGGTTTAGGCCAAAGTCATAAACTTGACTCTATGCTATATTTACAATAAGTCCAGATCAGTGAATGCTTTGGCCAAAGATTTTCATATCTAACTTACTTATAAATGCATAGGATAATTCCTCGTTCACTTTCGAGGGAACGAATTACATCTTGGATATCAGATAAGACTACTACTTGCACATT
Source organism: Buddleja alternifolia (assembly GCA_019426215.1). Classification (NCBI taxonomy): domain Eukaryota; kingdom Viridiplantae; phylum Streptophyta; class Magnoliopsida; order Lamiales; family Scrophulariaceae; genus Buddleja; species Buddleja alternifolia. The sequence goes on from CM033401.1 coordinate 20,753,848, forward strand.
AGGCTGTAGTTCGAGGTTGACCCAATTAAAAGGGTGAATTAGGTCTAACTACTCTAATGACAAACCTAATGTCACACGTATATCTTATTGTCTACCTACTCTAATGACTACCTAATGTCACACGTATATCTAAAGTTCAGACACACTTATTACAATTTAATCAATTCTGTCATTGACTGTCAAAGAGTTAAAATCCATGCGATAGAATCGATGCGAGTCGCGTCTGAGTGCCACTATCTTCATCAGTGCACCTATGATATGAGTTCTTCACTACTTCCTAGTGATGGCCGGGTACTTCTCTCGTCAAAACTCATATCACACAAGTTTTGATGATTTTCAATGCCCAATTGGAAATCCTCAATTTGCAGACCATTTCAGTACACAAGTATTGAACTCCTCTAGTGCCTTAGAGAGCTAACTTTTGCATTCATGGATTTATACATGATTACAAGAAATAAATGCCAATAATAAAGTAAACAACTAAAATGCCTTTTATTAAATGAATAATAATAATAATAATTACAATGTCATAATGCCCTTTCTTTTCCTAATCCTCTAAAGGCATTTGAGGACATAAGCCTAACATATGCAATGTTATGCAGAAGACCAGACCTTGCTTATTTTAAAGTGTAGTATTGAGGTTTCATGGTAACCTGGGTAAGGAGCATTGGAATGCACGGATGTGCATCTTAAAATACTTTTGAAGGACTAAGAACATAGAGAAATGAAAAGTGGACGGTTACATAGATTCAGATTCTCAATTTGATGTTGATAACTGAAAAATCCACTTTCAGGTGTTGTATTCACTATGAATAGTGGAGCAGTGTTTTGGAAGAGTTTCAAGCAAAGCATAACTGCTGATTCCACAATCGAGGTTGAATACATAGCGGCCTTTAAGGTTACCAAAAAGGTTGTTTGGATTAAGAAGTTTATAATCGAACTTCAAATGATTATTAGCGTGGAAATGCTGTTGTCACTATAGGGTGACAACCATGGAGCTATCGCACAAGCTAAGAAATCATGGTCTCACAATGAATCTAAACACATCGAGAGTAGATACAAAATTATTAAAGAAGTCATTGGATAGAGGCATTATTGTCATGCAGAAAATAGTCTCAGCACACAATGTGGCTCACCCACTCACTAAGCCATTATCACAGGCGGTGCTAGAGCAAGATCTTGGGAAGATGGGCGCTAGATACCATAGTGATTAGCGTTGAGTGCAAGTGGGAGATTGTTAGGTATATGTCCTCAATGCCAAGGAATTTGATTGAGTAGGAATTTTTTAATTATATTGTACAAATTCTTATATTCTATTTATAGAAGAAGGCATTTGGTTTTGTTCATGTAAATCTATTTGGCATTTAATTGTATTAAACAGATAAGTCCTTGAGATTCAAGGTAGACTTTTCACCCCTTATGTGGATAAGAGGAAGCATTGTAAGAGTTGAGCACTTAATCTTTTAATGTTGGTTCGTGAGTTAAGAAATTTTAGTTGGGCATTAAAATCCAACTCGTATGACATTTGCTTTGACAAGAAGTGCCAGTGCAACACTGATTTGATAGTGGGAGCTTGTGTCATGAATATTATTAATGGAATTAACATATTTGAACTCGACACGCCTTAATTCCGTCACATGGGTATTTTGTCTTTGACAGTCAATGATTGGGTTTAAGATTGCGATAGTATGTGTGGACTTTAACCTGAGGAGTTATTTATAATGTGTTTGTAGTATTAGATCAGTTACCAGAGTGGTTAGGCCTGTATCACTTGATAGGTGGGGCCAATCTCGAAGTAAGATTCAAATGGTGCATTCGACATTGTAAGATAACTGCCAATATGGAATTTACCATCTCGATAGTAAACGAGTATATGACCTGTACGATCAGAAGTAATTGAAATTATAAGTCTTTGGTCAAAGCATTATAAACTAGCTTGTGATGGACACTAAGGGTAGTTTTGTAATTTCACATTATTATGATTCCAAGGTAAAGTATCAAGTTCAATGAGTTTGACGTACCATGACTCTTGCTTGATCCGGTTACGTCGGTGAAGAGTTTATATGCATATTGTAATCGTAATCAAAAGGTTCGTAATGATGATGTCATCTCATATTCGATTGGGCTACAATATGGTTCCACGGGGCTAGCTACGTGACAACAATATCCTTTGGTATACTGCTATTGCTAATCGAATCGAGCCTACAGAGAGTCGCAATATATGGAAAAGAGGGGACGTCTTGTTGTTTACATAGTAAAGCGTACTTTGGTAATTTTACTAAGAGTGAAAGGATGGACTAATTTAATTAATTTATTTAATTGGATTAAATAATATTTAATTAAGTTATTAATTCATAAGTTAAATTAATTGAGAATTAATTTATAAGTTGAATTAATTAATTGGATTAAGTAATTAAATAATACCCAATTGGATTGGTCTCGAAATTAATTAATTACAAATGGACTGAGATGAACTTAGCCCAGCAAGCCCATCCAACAGGCCTGGTCGGCTGACGCACTTAGTTTTAGTAGTGTTGGAGTTTATTCAATGAACCCCAACACTTAAACTAATTCATAACATGTGATTTAGAATCAACCTTTACACAATAATTAGACAAGACAGAAAATCCCCTCCCCTCTCTCTGACGTAGCCGCCATCTTCAACTGTCGGAGAGTAGCTCAGAGTTTTTCAAAGGTCTTTTTCGCATGACAATCTAGAGGTAGGATTCCCAAGTATTGCTACTCTCATGATCTCTATAAGAATCAATTCATGCTTCAAAAGGTAAATCGTTTATCTTCTTTTTAGTGTCAAGAAATCAACAATGAATCGAATTGATTCATGGTTTGGGAATTTTTATCCACTATATTTTTATTCGAACGATTCCCAACACTTACAACGTAGCTTGTCGAATCATTAGACTTATGTTGCTATGGTGGAAAAATCCTATGATGATAACTACCTGGTCCCTCACGATAGACATCCTAAACCTAAATAACGGTACTCCAAATATGTCTATTTAGGAATCTAGTTATCAAGCATGCATTGACAATTAGAAATTCCTCAACTAGGTAGACTTACTTCATCTGGGAATTTCTACCTATGTCTAGAGCAGTTCCTACAAAGCAGGTTATGTTGTGAATCCCTTGCACCCTAGATCAATTTTCTTTCAAAACATTAACCTAGGAAAATTATCAAACACATGGTAATCAAGCACATGTAAGGAAAGTACGCTCAAATTGATAATAACATAGCAACACACACTGATTCAAACAAACTATTATAAAGATACTTCACAAATTGGCCTTCACATGGCCCTAGTTTTACAAATTTAGCTCATAATCAAAGGTACAAAGGAATCTGAAACAATCATGTACATATTCATAGACAAAAATGTAATGGAAACAATTAACAACTCCCTAATGCACTTGATTAATATGAATTCGGGTTGAAGGCTACAATCTCTTACAGTTCCTTTTCTTTCTCTTCCAAATTGATGTAAAAGGCTGGTTCAAGTCAAGACAACTCTAGAATATCTCAAAGTCCGAGCTCTAGACTCTCTTTTTTATCTGGTACTAATAGTCTTCAAAACCCGCTAAATCGGCACCCAAGCGTGAGTGAGACGGCGCCCAGACATGGCTGACATGGTGAAACAAAAGTGATTGGAGCAGAGATTGGTGCCCAGGCACGGAAGAAGTGGCGCCTAGGCGCGGGTTTGGCTGCCAAAGTCGGAGCTCAGGTGCGGGTTTCAATAGCGCCTGGGTGTGGATGTGCGAAGCATTTTGGGGCAAAACTTGTTCTATACATTGTTTTTCCGTCCTTTCTTTGATTGTGTCAATTGAAGGCTTGAAATCATTTAACGCATGAATTAAACGCACAAGTGGCACGAATCAAGCAATAAATGAATCTAAAAGACTAAAATGAAGGGCTTAACCACACATAAAAATGACTATTATCACATACATGCAAAAAATTAACTACTAAAACAGGAGGAAAAGAACTTTAACTTACAAAAATGCCATAAACGTTTTTAATTTCAAATAAATGGCGTTATTTATCTATCTATATAATTAAATAGTGGTTCGTACTAAAATCTTGAGGTGAGATAAGCAATACCAGATTCTGAAGTCTCTTCTTTTCCTTGATGACTTTTTCCTGATGGAAATGCTGGATGCATTGTCAATTTTTAAGTATGAGAGTATGAGATTTAGAGTACAGAGATGGATAAAGCGGTCATTATGATTCTTTTGGCGCTGCAGTTGATGATACTATGGGCCCTTGTTTTATACTGAAGCTATACGGTGATTCATCAAAAATTGTCAACCGAACGGACGCGTATATTTGATGGTTTTAGGTGATGTTTGGGTGATTCTATGGTAGACCCGGTGTAATGAAGCCGGTGCCCATTACACCACATATTTGTGTTGGGATAATAAAATTCACACATCCCAACACAAATGTATGGTATAATGGGCACTAGCTCCATTACACCCGGTCCAACATAGATTTTTCCGATGTTGTTAGCCGCGCTTCTTGAGGTTTTTCTATGTGATGCCTCTTTTACTTCTAATTTATCAATTCAACAGACGAATTAAGTATCCTAATATCAACGGAATGTACATCTTTATTTATTAATTAGAATTAATTGTAAAATAATAATAGAAATCTCTAACTACATTAATTCTTTAACCATTGTGTTTCAAAGTACCGATAAGGGGTAATGACACTTTCCCATCCAAACTATTCGGATTTTTGCACTTTTGTAAATAAATTTTTTTCTTTTGCACTTTTTTATCCGAATTACATTTATTTTTACAAAACATTTTATTTTAGCATTTTCCAGGGAAATAGCGGTAGTAAACCGCCGGGGTTCCATCATATATATCACATGTGATCTTTTTAAGGATAAATATGAAAATTTATCAATTGAAACAACAATTTTTTGTAGTTTTGCTATTTTGAATTCTACTATTCAAATTATCATTTCAACTTAAAAAGATAAAAATATTGAACTGTAAGTTCCATTAAATGTCACATTTACCCTTCAAAGGGTCATATGCGATGTATGTAATGAAATTCCGGCTAATATTCCACCGAAAATGCTAAAAGTATAAAATTTTGTAAAAGTCCGTGTAGTTCATATAAAAAAGTGTAAAAAATAGATAAATTTAGATAAAATAATACAAAACCTGTTTAGTTCAGATAAAAAAGTGTAAAAAAAAAATTTATTTACAAAAGTACAAAAACCCGAATAGCTTGGATGAGAAAATGTGATTACCCCTATCGATAATGATGTCCATTCACTAATGTATTATGAACCGCCTCATAGTCCATTTATTCAAATATATCTAAATCGAAGAGTCAATGGAGTCACAAACACAAATAGGTCTGTTATTTTCGATTCATGTATTTGTTACATTGGGAGTTGTCTAATTACTAGTCAGATAATCCTATTTCATATGGATTGTAGGAAATGGTTTCTAAATTTATCTTAAAGTATAATGGAAAGTGACCATATTTGATGGACATTTGTTTTTTTTTTTTGGGATTAAAATTTATAATTAACAAGGATTGACTAACGTGTATTTATTTAAAACAAAATATCAATTTTTTTTTACTTTTTTCTTTGCATCACTGATCGTTTTTGGACGATTATTTTTGTACAGCTTAATTGAAAAATTGAATTTATTCATCTGACTATACTATTTTCGTAAGTAAGGGAATCGAGTCAAAGGACGTGTCTATACGTGTTGCAGTCTCCAATGATTATTCGATCGAGGCATATTTGAATTAATGGAATATGAAGCGGCGCATCATACATTGGAGAATGTACTTCATTATTAACGTTCTTTTGGTGCAATGATGTGATTAGCCTCTCGGGTTCACATTGATTGGGTTTTCTAATAGATGGTTTACAATAAATTATATTAAAGTAATTTAGAATTGGAGACAAATTATAAATACTCCTCCTTTTTAGAGTTTTTGGAACTATAGTGCTTGGGATCTGAGAGGATGAAAGTACGTTATTGTCGTCGGCGAATCATAACTTGAACAAACAGAAAAAAGTCACATCATGTATCCTTCAACTACTTCTGAAGTATTAAACGAGGTTTTATTTTGTGTTCTGTTCACTTTTTTAGTTCTTTTAAGTTTTATGTTCCTCTTTTTGGTTATTAATTTTCTTGGTTTGGTTGTTTGGCTTAGTTAAATTATTGATACATTAGTCCAAAGAGGAAAGAAATACTGTGTTTTTATTTGCTGAGATTAATACGGATTTAACAGGAATGATTTTTGTTTTGTCACATTAATATTGTGGATAAATATATATCTGCCAATTATTAAATTTAAAACCAATAGATAATCCTGGGTACGCTATGCAATCTACTGTGAAGAAATAGTTGACGAGGTCCCTGGGAAGAATGCCATGACTTGGATGTTGACAGCAAGAATTTGTCGAGATATCAAAGTATTTAAAAGAAATAGATTTATCGTTAGACAAGTCAATCCAAGTGTCAAGGGATACTGGTAGTGACGCGTATTTGTTGGGTTACCACCTGACACAAAGTGACAAGAAGTTTGTGACTGAGACTCCTTTGCTTATATACTCGGTCGCAGAAAAAAGCGCAGAAGCATATGTTGCTGACACTCAAGAATTCCTTTAAGGCTCAAATGATCGTTCATGAACGACGAGTTAATTGTCGCTTGACTGAATAGGATTTCACTATTAAGCAACTTTCGGGTCGCATCGCTTCTGTTATAGAGGAGCTTAAAAGTTTGGCTCGTGAGTTCAATCTAATTGAAGAAATCACGGACTCAACTAAAGAAGTTAGTCAATGAGATTTTAATTTCAGTTTTCAAAAATTTATGTAGAGGATTGGACTGTTGTTTTATATTTTTTGAATTTCCATCAATATAGAACCCATTAATCGTGTTATTTTTGTTAGGTTGACTAACCAGGATGGCTAAGCACAACGGAAATTAAAATTTATTTAAAACATGTCATTCCGAAACAGGATTTTCAGTAGGCTCAATCGAATACGTATAAGAGATGAAATAGGAAACCAACCGTTCTCGCTATTTTCTTCGTTCAAGTTTCTGATCTTCACATCAACCTATCGGATCTACTCTAAGCAATCTGTACGTCTCAGTTCCAAGCCTTATTTTGTATCTCCTAGTTGTAGCGATCCATATGTCTTGCCTCTAATGGTATTCACACCTTGTTTTGATTCTCCGATCAATTCGTTCTTGGAGCTAGCCAATGAATCGATTCTTAAACTAAAGGTTATACGTAAAAGGTGTGGAAATATATTGGCGAGTGATTAATCTCAACACATGAGAAAAATCACACCTTGAAGTTATGGCTATGGACGTTTCTCTTGAAGAAGAAAAGATGAAGATTTTTCTTCTTCCTTTTCTTGTTCTAGGCGTGTAAGATGGAGAATGAAAAATTAGTCTCCTAATTTTCTTATCTCTTATATTTATGGAGATACTTTGTAAACCCTAATTATAATAGAATTAATAATCCTAGAATATAACTCCATATAAATTAGGATTCGGAAGTCTAGTCAAATTATGATAAGGAAAGAACTCCAAGTAAAATTCTCTCTTCCTTATCTAACTTTGACTTTTCATGATTTTACAAATCAAGACTTGGAAGGAAACTTCCTCCCCCTTCATACACACCTATTACACGTTCCAAGCAAGACTTGAAGACAAAGAACTATATCCTACTTGATTTATTTCTTGTCTCCCAAGTTTTAATTAATTTATTGGACTATCCAATTAATTAATTACTTAATTAAAGTCCAATTTTAATTAAATAAGCCCATAACTTAATTTGTTTATCTAATCAAGCCTAACCCAATTAAATAAAATACTTGGACTCTTCTAGGTCCATTAATTAATTAATCCACCATGATTAATTGAATAGCCAAATTAATTAATCTCTATTAATTAATTCATATTCCCAATTAGGAAAGTACTATACTTTCCTAATTTCCTCGATTTCTCCAAGAATCGATTGATTACATAATCAAGCAGAGAATCTCTAGTTTTATGGGTGACCCCTTAGGACCGTTTATGTGCTAGTAGTAGGTACACTTTCCAAAAGTGCTAGTGTACTTTCTAAAAATAGAAATACTAGATTTAATCCAACTTGATTTAATCAAGCCTTGAATTAATAACTGTTGAGAATCCTGGTATCACGAGCAGCAGAATTTAAAACATATCTGGATTTCCAAAAGCAAAAATCAATTTGTGGATTTTCGTTGATTTTAACATAAAACGAAGAACACGAAAAACTTACCTTTTTCGACATCTATTAATTCTCACGGATCTTTAACGGTCCACGTGTTCCATTTATAGATCATCACGTAGGAATGGACTTTTGAAAATCTTCATCATCATCTCCCGAAGCAGCTTGGCAGAGATAATATGAATCTTTTCTGTCTTGTATTTTAGTGGAGGTTTTTACGTAAAGTGAATAGTGAGAATTAACTGAATTAATTCTCTAGGGCTTGTGTTGGAGGAATTAAATAATCTTCCAACTTAAGCCCATGTAGAACACGCTCAACTGGGCTGTCGGACGCCCCATGAGGGCCAAATTGACCCAGTCAATTTAGTCCACTTAATTTAATTATATTACATTAAACCAATTAAATAAATATACATTAAATTAATATTTCAAATTAAATATTTAATTAACCCAGTTAATTAACTATTCAAATTAAATAATTTATTTTACCACTGTTTAATTCAATTAAACAACTAATTAAATTAGTTAGTCCAATTGATTAATTCGTCCTACTATAGGACAAATTACCAAAATACCCTCCAAATACAAAACTATGATTTCAGTCTATTCCTTTGTAGCGAGACTCTCTAGTTTCATCTCGATTGGCAATGGGAAGATACCAAAGGATGTGGGTGACACCTAGCTAGCACTGTGGCCCCACATCGTAGCCTAACCGATTACAAAATGACTATGTCATTACGAACCTCTAGATTATGAATACTATATGAGTATAAGCCCTTCACTAACGTATCACGATCGAGTGAGAATCATGGAATGTCAAACTCACAGTGTTAGGAATTTCATGTTAGATGTTTTGATGATGACAATTAGGATTTTATGTTAGACCCCAAAATATGTAAGTTTGATTTTAATAGAAATCATGTATAAGCTTTGAGCGTTAGAATTGTAACAGGCTTTATAGGCTTTGCTTTATTTTTATTCTAGATATTTAGGCTAAGTATTCTTAGACTGAGCGTGTGATGATTTCTGAGTGAGTTTATCAGTAGTTTAGTTTGAAGACTATTCCAAGCGTCTAATTGACCAGCTGTATCAAGCGTCACTTATAGGACAGAAGTTATTCAAGGATGAATGAGCGTCTATCAATGACTGATCTCACCTGAATCTGTTTCTAAGTCTTTTAATGCAAATATTCTCAGTGCATTAAGTGCCAACGGGCATTTAATTCAAAATGCATTAAATGCTGATAAGTGCATTAAATGTGATAAGCTCTTTCGGACATACAGAGAAGCCACCCTATTAACTGTCAACTATTCACAGACTGCAGCACCAACTTTTGTGCAGCAGATTTTCAGGAAAAGGACAAAAGTTGTTCACTCGCGAAAGTGAGAGACACGCGCCTGTGTATGTGTCAAACAGACTCTTTTTCCAATGCCTATAAATTGGACTTCAACAACAACCCAAATATAACGATCAAGTCTAAGCCCAACTGCTGTTCCATTGAAGTCTCATTCTTAAAATCTCAGAAAAGCCAAAATATTCAAGAAAATATTCTCTTTGCTTTTCTTCAATTCCTGAGATAGTCAACAAATATCTCAAACATTTTTTTCGAAGAAACCTACATTACTATTGAGATATTCTCAGTTGTTTGAACTTCATCAAAATCAAACGAACCATTTAGAAAAACCTCATCCAAGCCTCGCGATCTGTGTGAAGTGGAAGTTGGATACTTGCATTATTTCTGGGTGAAAGAAGCAAGGGGATTGAAGTGATTTGGAGCAGAAATTTGTGTGATCAAGGAGCGCAAGTCATCGACATTCATCTCTCCCTAATTTGAAGAAGATTCTGTGTGATTCTTTCAGAATTATTTTAGTAGATTGCGTACAAGTGTTCAAGGAGAAGAACGACGTAGTTGGGATTACACCACCCAATGAACCTTACAATTATTGTGTTATTTACTTTGCAGTCAATTATCTTATTATCATATCAGTGCATAAATTGATTAAGTAAAACACAATCAAACGTTAAGCAACTAAGAAATAACTTGTGACGCTAAAGCTTTTAAAAGAGAAGACTCTAAAAATCATTCCACTGTGCTAAACACTAATCAAAGAACTGAACGCTTAAACCCATTCAGGTAAAGTATTCAAATCTTAAAGTCAAAGTTAATTTTCTAAAATAGTCTTCATTAGACGCTCAGCCAAAGCGTCTATATTTTAAGTAAACGCTCAGTCAAGCGTCTACATTTCAAGCATCCAAAACCATTTTAATACGAATCTTTTGAAGTCGAAAAAGACTTTAGGGTCTATTAAACCCCCCCTTCTAGACCCTTTCGTAAGCCACTTGGGACCAAAAAGTGGTATCAGAGCGGTTAAAGTTGAAACTTTAATATTTCCAAGCATAACAACTTGTTTAGATCCTTTCTCAAAATCTAGTTGCTTTTAAAATTTTCTTCATGGTATGCTAAAGTTCCAAAATTGACTGAATCAAACTATGACACATGGAAAGTCAAAACATTTACATATCTCTATTCATGTAATGATGACATGTGCGATATTATTTCAGATGGGCCAATAAATTTTTTAAAAGTTATCACCAAAGCACCAGGAGCCACTGAAGAGACTCCAGATGGTGACGTTGAGAAACCAAAATAAGAATGGTCTCCAGATGAGTGTCGAAGAGCAAATTTGGACAATGTTGGTTGTAACGCTTTATATACGGATATCAATGATAATGACAATTTATTCAATAAAATCAAGTTGTGCAAAACCACTAAGGAAATTTGGGATAAGTTGGCTACAATTTGTGGTTGCTCAGCATAGATTAAAGAGAACAAATTTTCTATTGCCAAAGAAAGGTTTAATGGATTTAAGATGTTGCCTAATGAGGCCTTCGAGCAATTGGACATAAGATTCACAACTCTTGTTACGAAACTTACATTGTTGGGAATGGACTTACAAAACCGAGAAATGGTGGTTAAAATCTTTAGAAGTCTACCTAGTAGATTCTTAATGAAGACAACAGCTATGAGAGAATCAAATATGTTGGATCTTCTAACTCCAGAAGATGTTTTTTCAGAGCTCAAAGCATTTGAGTTTGAGTTGAATTCGGCTAGTGATGCAGTAAAAAGTCCGGTAATTGAGTCTGGGGCGCTCGTAGCATCAATCAAGGGTAAATCGGGTAATAAAGGAAAAGTTTCAGATATCAGTGAGGAAGAGGATTTGGCCTTGCTGAATAGATTCAGAAAGTTCGTAAGATATGAAAAGAAAGTAAATAGTCCTAAACATCAAGGACAGAGTTCATATCAAGCGCCTGCTCCAGTACAACAACAGTACCCAGCGCCTCAGTATTCTGTTCCTTCACCCCAAGCGCCTGTTCAATACCAAGCGTCTACTCAAAATCTCTCAGCACCGTGGTCTCAAAACCACACACTACAAAGTTAACAAATGAACAAAAGATGAAAACTAATCTTTGTTATAATTGCAGAAAACCAGGGCACTACTAGGTAAATTGCCCTTATCCAAATGTGTCTAAGCCTACTAGGCAAGACTATGAGGATAGAAACCAATTCAGGAGCAACCTTCGTCAACAAGGTTTGCTAGCAGAATCAGAACTAGCATCGCACCTGAAGATTTGGAATCATCAGAGAAAAGCAGTGATGATGATGAGCCAGTGGATGACTCAGCGCTTATTTGTCTCATGGCCAGAGATGATGAAGCATCCCCTGAGGTAAACACTTAAGTATCTCTTCCTCTTTCGTATGAAGAATTACTTGACAAAGTAAAAGAATATTATAATGATTGTCAAGATGCTGCCAAAATATATCAAAATCACTTCGATATCATTTTATCGCTCAAAAGTGATAATGTGACGCTCAAAGCAGAGTTGCAAGTTCAGAAACAATGCATTGAGAAGAACAAATCAATTGAGAGTCATATAATAAATTTGAAAAGTGATCTTGATATAATAGTCAAGAGAGAAGCTGAGCTGATCCCTAGACTTGCTAAATTAGAACAGCTGGTCTCATCATTGTCTAAAGTGTCAAGAAAGCTAGACAATGTGACTGAGGTAACAAGGTTATTTAATGAGACGACCGGTTTAGGATGTAATAAATTTGGTAAACAACCAAAAAAACCTAATGTTACTGTTGGGAATTATTTGCATAACACGAAAGCGGAAAATAAAATCTAAAATTTTCAAAGCCCGAATCATCTCTAATTCTCGTATTTAATTGTGTTTCGAAATTTTACCGTTCTCGCGTATGTTGATTTCTGATCGTGATCCTTTTTCTCCAATGCTGAATATGCCAACGTCTCTAATTAGTCACGCCGGAGTCAAAACCAAAAAACTTCTCCTTCTTCTTGGCTATGGACGGCTAGAGAGAACTAGGAGAAAGGTGGGAGACTTTTTCTTGGAGAGAAAGTTAAGTTATCTCTTCTTGTTATTATTCTACTAAGTAATATAATAGATATCCCTCCAAAACAATAACCTAGCATTCACAAGGCCTATATGGACGACCACTTCATGGGCTTAAAAGCCTCTTGGGCTTTAGTCTTGTTAGCTATACTTAATTGGATTATTTATTTATCCAATAAATAAATTCATGATCCAATTAATTTAATTCCAAATTAAATTATAATTCAATTTCTCCAAGAAATTAATTAACTCATTAATTTAATTAATTAATTAAATTATCCAATAATTAATTAATTAATTACGACATCCAATACCGAAAATTACTCTCAAGTCTTTTCCCGTATTTTCCTTTTTGCACTTCCTTTAAGCGCGGCTCTTTAGGTTCGTCTCAAAAGGCAATTGTGAGGAATCCAAAAGGATGTGAGTGACACTTAGCCAGTCACATGGCTCACATCGTATCCCAATTGAGAACGAATGAATAGGATCATTCCAAACCATTACGCCGTGAATACCGTACATGTATAAACCCTTTATTCTTATATCCCAGTCAAGTAAGAATCATGGTTTAAAGTCAAACTCATATAACTTGACCATATGCCTAAGCTCATAATAAGTCGAGGTATTTAAATGCTTTGGCCAAAGACTTTCATCCTCACTTATTCATGACCGCATAGGATATTTTACTCATTCACTTATGAGAGAATGAATTGCATATTGCAAATCAGTTAAAAATGCTACTTGCCCATCAAGTCGCACTTCGAGGTCGATTCCACCAACAGGTGATTTGAATCTAACTACTCTAATGACAGACTTGATGTCACAAGTACATGTTCAACTCGATTTCTCAGGTCAGAGGTTCACACGTACCTATCACTACTTATCAGTTTCATCATTGACTGCCAATGAGTGAATACCCATGTGATGAATTGATGTGAGCTGTGTTCGAACATATCAGTCCAACTGACACATCTATGATATAAGTTCCCACTACCATTTCCATAGTGTACGACTGACACTTTCCCTGTCGAAACTTACATCATACAAATCTTTATTCACTATTGATGACCAATCAATATTTCTTAGACTTGTGATAGGAGTCGTTTTTACGTGTTTTTAAACCCCTTTCCGTTTATGTTTTAGGTTTATTTATCGCTTGATTCTTTCCACATGTGCATTTAATTCGTGCATTAAGTGATTTCAGACCTTAAATGGATACAATCGAAGAACGGGCTGAAAAACGACGTATAAAACAAATTTAGGCCAAGATGCTTCACACCTCCACGACCAAACAAGCAAGAAATACGTTGGAATTAGCCAATATCATGTTTTAGTACCATTTCCGCACACCTGGGTGCCAAATCAGAAACAATCTCCACGTTGGAACACCATTTGGATAAATTTAGAGACCGAATTTGATGAAGTGTCCTTCTACAAAGTTTTAGATCTATGTCTTATCTTTACATGGGGACTTGAATCATCCAATTCGGAGGTCTGTGGAGAGGTTTATGAATAAAACACTATCCCTGCGCTGGAAAATACGAAAGTGGCAGCTCCCATTCTTAGTAGGTGGAAAACAAGAGAATGGTAGTTCACATTCTTGGTAGGAGGAAAGTAAGAGAATGGTAGGTGGAAAACAAGAGAATGGTAGTTCACATTCTTGGTAGGAGGAAAGTAAGAGAATGGTAGGTGGAAAACAAGAGAACGGTAGTTCACATTCTTGGTAGATGGAAAGCAAGAGAATGGTAGGTGGAAATAAAAGAGAATGGAAGCACATGTTCTTGGTTGGTGAATTCTTTTGGCTATAAAAGGAGGATTGGAGGCCATCCTACAAACACACTTGAAAACACATTCCCCATTGGGGGAGCCTAAACACATCCTATCATCATCTTCATCATCCTTAGATTAGTTATGAAGATTATCAAGAACCTCTGAAGGTGAAGAAATCAAGAAGCATGGAAGAGATGAAGATCGAAGTTTAACCATAAAAAATACGAGGGAGTTTCTTAGATTTAGATTTATTTTTGTCTATGAATATGAATCTTAATTTAAGTTCCTATCTTTTATCTTTTATGATGAAATAGATTCTTCGAACTAAGGCCATGTTGAGGCTAAATTATGATAATTGAGTTATAAATTGTGTTTTTCATATTAATTCTATTGTTGCTTTGTGTCTTGATCTTGTTTGAATGCATCATATGCTTAGCTACCATATGCATGATTTATTGCTTAAATTATTCGTTCGAGAGAAGGTAATTTAAGGTGCAAAGAGTATCATCACATAATCCGTAAAAAATAGGGAATTGCCCCTAGAGATAGGTAGAGATTCCCGGGTGCAGTTAGCCGGATTAATCCGGGGAAATTCTAGAACTTGAATGCATGATTGTTGGTTAGATTCTCGGATAGACATATCTAGAGAACCATCAATTAATCATAGGATTATTACAGCCGAGACATCGGGTAGTAATTATTTAAGGTTTTTTCCACCAAAGCAACATTAGTATAATAATATGAGAACATGTTTATAATGAAAATTGATTAATTTATGCTAACACATGTGTCTTAGTTGCTCTCTTCCATAGCTATCTTGATTTCGACATCTTGTTTCTTATATCTTACTTTCATAATATTTTAGTTAATTCTTGTTTTAGTTTAAGTTCTTCAATTGCTTTAAAATCATAAACTAAAATACAAGTCCTTGAGGTTCGACAACCCGGACTTTATTGTCCACTTTATTACTACACACGACCAGTCCACTTGCTGTTTAATACACGTAAGGATTTTTCGTGTCAAGTTTTTGGCGCCGTTGCCGGGGACTTGTTTAATTTTAGTTTTTGATTTTATTGCAAGTTTTAAGTATTTATTTTATTTTTATTAAATTTTTTTTTATTATTTTTTTTATTTTTTTCTTACACTCTTAGCTCGCAATGGCTAGAAATTTTCCAGATATGACCCTTCCGGAGAATCAATTATGGCTGCAAAGCGTCATTCAATTCGCAAAGGATAGCAATTTTCCTGATATGACACTACCGGAGAATCAATTATGGCTGCAAAACGTCATTGAAGCGTGTTATGCACAAGGGTTCTTTCCACAACATTACCAAGAAAGAACTCCTACTCCGGAGGAACAACTTGATAACACCATTGGAGAGCTCCACTTTATGATGAAGGACGCACGGCGGGAAATGAAGGAGATGAATCATCAACTCAAGCAACTAACAAGCGACATATCTGAGAAAGTACCATGGGCATTGCTTGGTACCACTGAGATAGATCAAAAGGAGGAATTCAACACCGTGATGTTGAATGAAATGAAGTTGGAAAATTCGAAAGCAGATTCCTCCAACGATGACCATTCGACTCCTATCCTTTCTGAGGGTGTTGACATTTCTTTACTTTCTTCCCTAGCCACAGGTAAATCGGTATTTGATGCCGACGATGGTAAGTTGTTATTGAATGTAGGAGATGACATGGTTAATTTCGATAACTATGAGGTTTTTGAGCATCTAATTGATTTTGATTTGTCTTTACACATTGATGTTTTTGATCCTTTTAGTGTTGAGCATTTTCATGAAAAACGAGCCAATAATCTTCAACATCTATACATGATGGAGTTGAAATATGTCAAGGTGATTGGTGAAGAAAAACGAGACATTACCTCTAGCTTGGAGAAAAATCTGCACCACCATCCGGAGCATGAGGAAGAAAAGGTAATAGAGGTATTGAGGGACCATAAAAAAACTCGTGAGTGGATGATTGCGTGGTCTCAACCTAGGGTATTTATCACACACGATGGACCAATCCTCAATACCAATATCCAAAGATTGAATCGATACCCGAGAGTGGAGTGGAGAACAAACAAAGCATTCATACGTCATCCTCCTTGAGCCGACCCGATAAAGTCAAGCTAGTGACTTTAAAACAAGCGCTTCTTGGGAGGCAACCCAAGTTTGTAAGTTTTCTTTTCTTTTTGCTTTTCTTTTTGTTTTGTTTAGTTTTTTTTTTTTTTATGTTGTGTTCTAGCATGCATTTTTAGCATGTATATTTTCATATGCTTGATGGTTTGTGTGATAAGTATGTTGAACATGTTATAGTAGCAATTCTCCGTTGTTTTGAGAGGCCTATTTTGATGAGATGGGTTTGATTTGGAACATATTTGTGATGAAGGATTGTTTTTCAACAATCCTTGATTATAAGTACTCTTATACCTTTTGCATGCGTTTATGTGAGACAACATTGGGGACAATGTTGAGTTTAAGTTTGGGGGTATATGTGGGTAGTACTTTGTGGTTTTAATACATTCATATGATTGATCACCATGTGTTTGTTATTTTTGTCATGTCATGTGTTCCTTGTTTAGCTCAAGTTTGGGGGAATTTGTATGCTATCATCTTTATATGTATTTATGTTAAGAAAATCAAGCATGATTTTATTTTATTTTTTTTAGTCCTTCCAATTGTTGCATTTAAAATGATTAACTTGTAAAAATGGCATGATTTTTTGAAATAATTTGAATTTAAATGAACATATATATCTTTGAAATTGCTCATGGAGATCCTATACTAGGATTGATTTCTTAGATGATTCACAATGCACATAAATCGAAGGTAGAGGAGTTGAGAGGATAACCATCTTGAGACACTTAAGGAATTTTTCCCGGAAATATTAACTTAGATTTCTCATACGGTTATAAGTTGAATAGTTAATTCTGTATGCTAAAAAATGAATTGAAAAGGTTGAATTTTGGTATGACCAAAATTGGTCAGGCTAATACGTACTGGAGGTGAAAAGTTTCATGCCTATATACTGTACTATTATGCTAATTTGAGCTAAGCTCAAGCCAAAAAGAAGCAAATTGTTTAAAAGATCTAGTTTTATTTCGTGGCCTTTGACACTCGAGTGATTAAATCCTTAGGAGTGTCTTTACACTTAATGCCCCAAAACTATCTAGGTTGGGAGTCATTGATCTAAAGCTTGTTACATGGGTGTCATAGAAAGCCTAATGGAATAAAACATTGCACATGATCTAGCTTTAATGAAGTTAATTGGAAAGTTTCATATGAATTGAAAGTTTGAATGGTTGAGATAATGAAATTTAAATGGCTATGAGATTTTCTATGATTCTTATGCTTTGTGTTTGATCAAAAGTTGATAGATATGGGATTAATGTCCAAAATTTGGTAAGGATGCCTTTCGACTATAATACCTTAGATTTATTTTCACTACACCCTATGGAGTCTTTTCGAGTATTGGTGTCACATGAGCAAAAGTAGTTGATATGTATATATATTTGTGAGCTATAAAAGGATGATTTTGTGCCATTTATTATTGTTAATTATGTTGAGATGTATTCATTTGGTTGGGATTGAAAGTTTGTTAGATTTTTTGGGTATATCGTCTGCAAACCCTCACGAGACTATAACTCGTCCTTTGAGGTAACTCAAAGGTTTAAAGGCTTGTTGCACATGCTAAGTGCAATCGTTTACTCCACGAAAGTAAGTTCGTTAGTTGTTTTTGTTTTCTCCTTTTGGTTGATGATATTTTTCGTACCCTAGACCTTTTATTGCTCGAGGTCGAGCAATTGATAAGTTTGGGGGAGTTGATAGGAGTCATTTTTACGTGTTTTTAAACCCCTTTCCGTTTATGTTTTAGGTTCATTTATCGCTTGATTCTTTCCACATGTGCATTTAATTCGTGCATTAAGTGATTTCAGACCTTAAATGGATACAATCGAAGAACGGGCTGAAAAACGACGTATAAAACAAATTTAGGCCAAGATGCTTCACACCTCCACGACCAAACAAGCAAGAAATACGTTGGAATTAGCCAATATCATGTTTTAGTACCATTTCCGCACACCTGGGTGCCAAATCAGAAACAATCTCCACGTTGGAACACCATTTGGATAAATTTAGAGACCGAATTTGATGAAGTGTCCTTCTACAAAGTTTTAGATCTATGTCTTATCTTTACATGGGGACTTGAATCATCCAATTCGGAGGTCGGTGGAGAAGTTTATGAATAAAACACTATCCCTGCGCTGGAAAATACGAAAGTGGCAGCTCCCATTCTTAGTAGGTGGAAAACAAGAGAATGGTAGTTCACATTCTTGGTAGGAGGAAAGTAAGAGAATGGTAGGTGGAAAACAAGAGAATGGTAGTTCACATTCTTGGTAGGAGGAAAGTAAGAGAATGGTAGGTGGAAAACAAGAGAACGGTAGTTCACATTCTTGGTAGATGGAAAGCAAGAGAATGGTAGGTGGAAATAAAAGAGAATGGAAGCACATGTTTTTGGTTGGTGAATTCTTTTGGCTATAAAAGGAGGATTGGAGGCCATCCTACAAACACACTTGAAAACACATTCCCCATTGGGGGAGCCTAAACACATCCTATCATCATCTTAGCTTCATCATCCTTAGATTAGTTATGAAGATTATCAAGAACCTCTGAAGGTGAAGAAATCAAGAAGCATGGAAGAGATGAAGATCGAAGTTTAACCATCAAAAATACGAGGGAGTTTCTTAGATTTAGATTTATTTTTGTCTATGAATATGAATCTTAATTTAAGTTCCTATCTTTTATCTTTTATGATGAAATAGATTCTTCGAACTAAGGCCATGTTGAAGCTAAATTATGATAATTGAGTTATAAATTGTGTTTTTCATATTAATTCTATTGTTGCTTTGTGTCTTGATCTTGTTTGAATGCATCATATGCTTAGCTACCATATGCATGATTTATTGCTTAAATTATTCGTTCGAGAGAAGGTAATTTAAGGTGCAAAGAGTATCATCACATAATCCGTAAAAAATAGGGAATTGCCCCTAGAGATAGGTAGAGATTCCCGGGTGCAGTTAGCCGGATTAATCCGGAGAAATTCTAGAACTTGAATGCATGATTGTTGGTTAGATTCTCGGATAGACATATCTAGAGAACCATCAATTAATCATAGGATTATTACAGCCGAGACATCGGGTAGTAATTATTTAAGGTTTTTTCCACCAAAGCAACATTAGTATAATAATATGAGAACATGTTTATAATGAAAATTGATTAATTTATGCTAACACATGTGTCTTAGTTGCTCTCTTCCATAGCTATCTTGATTTCGACATCTTGTTTCTTATATCTTACTTTCATAATATTTTAGTTAATTCTTGTTTTAGTTTAAGTTCTTCAATTGCTTTAAAATCATAAACTAAAATACAAGTCCTTGAGGTTCGACAACCCGGACTTTATTGTCCACTTTATTACTACACACGACCAGTCCACTTGCTGTTTAATACACGTAAGGATTTTTCGTGTCAACTTGCGAACCCTTTTAGATAACAGGGATCAAACCACTCTAATGCCTATCCTCCTATCCCATAGAAGGTAGAGGGTTTGCCTTGTCATCAAGGACTTTACGTTGTTCATTATACCTTACAAATGCCTATAAGAAAACAACAATCAAATGCCTTATATTAATTGGCAAAACCATAGTTTAGTTATAATGTTCATGCCCTACAAATCTATCCTCTTTATGGCATTTGAGGGCATACACTCTAACAATCTCCCACTTGCACTCAATGCCATTTGTTGTGGTATTTAATACCCATCTTCTCGAGATGTTTTTCTAGCAATGCCTGTGCCAATGGCTTGGTCAATCGATCAGCGACATTGTCGGCTGAGGCTATTTTCGGAACACCTATTTCATCTCGTGCAACGATCTCTCTTATGATGTGATATCTCCTCTCTATGTGTTTGGATTTATTATGAGACCTAGGTTCCTTCGCTTGCGCTGTAGCTTCAGTGTTGTCACAATAAAGTGGCAACGAGAGCTTTATGCTAGGAACCACTTGAAGTTCCTCAAAGAACTTCCTAATCCAAACAGCTTCTTTAGCTGCCTCCGAGGCAGCTATGTATTCAGCCTCTGTGGTGGAGTCTGCGGTTGTGATTTGCTTGGAACTTTTTCAAGTCACCGCTCCGCCATTTAGAGTAAATACAAATCCCGAGGTGGATTTCCGATCATCAACATCAGATTGGAAATCCGAATCAGCGTACCCGTCCACCCTCAGGTCACCACTCCCAAGGTGAGAATCATATCCTTAGTTCTTTTCAGATACTTTAAGATATTCTTCATAGCTATCCAATGTTCCTTACCAGGGTTTGCTTGAAATCGACTAACAACACTCACAGCATAAGCAATGTCAGGTCTAGTACACAGCATTGCGTACATCAAGCTACCCACAGCAGAGGCGTAGGGTACAGTGCTCATTTCTTTTCTATCTTCCTCACTTCGAGGACACATAGATTTCGAAATATGCATCGCATGTCTCATTGGTAGGAACCCTTTCTTAGAATCTTCCATCCTATACCTTTTTAGGACCTTTTCTAAGTAAAGGGCTTGAGAAAGTCCTATCATTCTTTTTGTTCGATCTCTATAGATCCAAATTCCTAGAATATAGGTCGTTTCTCCCAAGTCTTTCATGGAGAATGTACTCGAAAGCCACTTCTTGGTTGTGGTGAGCATTCCTATGTCATTCCCAATGAGTAATATGTCATCTACATATAACACTAGGAATGTCAACTTGCTCCCACTGACCTTCTTGTAAAAACAGGACTCATCTTCATTTTTGATGAAGTCAAATCCTTTGACAACCTCATCAAAACGTAGATTCCAGCTACGAGACGCTTGTTTGAGTCCATAAATGGATCTCTCAAGTTTACACACCTTATGAATATGCTCCTCGGATTCAAAATCTTTAGGCTGTTCCATATAGATATCCTCTTCTAAGAATCCATTTAGGAAAGCAGTTTTGACATCCATTTGCCATATTTCATAATCTAGGTGTGCTGCTATTGCAAGTAGAATCCTTATTGATTTGATCATAACCACAGGCGAGAAGGTTTCTTGGTAGTCAATTCCTTTCTTTTGACTATACCCTTTCGCCACTAGCCTGGCTTTGTAGGTGTCTACTTTGCCATCAACACCAATCTTTCTCTTGTAGATCCGTTTACACCCGATTGGTTTTACCCCTTCAGGTTGGTCTATAAGTTTCCAGACTTGGTTTGCATGCATCGAATCTATCTCAGTTTGCATAGCTTCACGCCATCTAGCAGCATCCACATCTACCATCGCTTGATCAAAAGTGGAGGGATCATTTCCATGATCCTCCTCTAACACAGAATGGAGATCCAACTCCCTCTGCATTAGATATCCATACCTCTCAGGCGGTTGAGATACTCTATTCGATCGTCGTGGTTGTGGTTGTGTTACAGAAGGTTCGGTTCTCACTCCCTGTGTAGATGTATCCAGTGGGTTTCATTTTGTTCTTCTAGAACAATCTTTCTACCCGCTCCTCCTTCTTTAATGAACTCATCTTCAAGAAAGTGGGCTTGTAAGGCTACAATGATCCTTTGATCATTGTGCAGGTAAAAGAGGTATCCTATAAAATCTTCAGGATATCCAATGAAACGTCCCTTTAAGGGCCTAGCCTCCAACTTGTCCACTTTAGTCTTTTTGACATAAGCCGGACATCCCCAAAGCTTTATGTGGTTAAGACTTGGTTTCCTATTTCTCCACATTTCATAGGGAGTCATAGGAACGGACTTGGATGGACATCTATTTAAAATGTGTGCAGCTGTAAGCAGCGCATGACCCCACAGTGAAATAGGTAAATCAGTGTAGCTAAGCATGGAGTGAACCATGTCCAACAAGGTTCGATTCCTTCGCTTTGCCACTCCATTCAACTGTGGAGTCGCTGGAGGTGTGAGTTGCAATACTATACCATTCTCTCTGAGGTATAAGTCAAACTCGTCGCTCATATATTCTTCTCCTCGATCAGATCGAAGAGTTTTTATACGTTGACTTGTTTGATTTTCCACTAAAGCCTTGAATTCCTTGAATTTGTCAATGAATTCAGACATATCGTGAATGGTCGTTAGTGAGGTGATAAATTAAAGGAAACCTCCTCTGGCCATTTCTCCAAATGGGCCACAAACGTCAGTATGCACTAAACCTAAAATTTGTGAGGACCTTTCAAAGCTCCCTGTGAAGGGCGATCTAGCCATCTTGCCTTTGAGACAAGATTCACAAGTAGGGTAGGAATCCAATCCCAGTGGGCCAATTAGCCAATCTTTTTCCATTTTTGCGAATCTTTTGTTCGCCAGTATGGCCTCGTCGAAGGTGCCATATCAATCGTTGGTTTATTTCAAACCTACTACATTTCCTTTGTATAGTATTCACTGCATACTCATTCTGGACACTAAGGTAATACAATCCATTTATTAAAGAAGCAAAGCCTACAAAATTTATTACCATAATAAATGTTGCATCGTTCATCAATAAAACGGAAAGTGTAAACCATTCTTAACTAATACGGGAATAGAAACAATGTTTTTAAGCCTATTAGGCAAAACCAAAACATTATCCAGTAATAGTACATGTCCAGAATTTAAAAACAATGAGGTAGATCCTATTGCAGTAGCCGCGACGCTTTGCCTGCTGCCTACTTTGATCTTCACCTCATCGTTGTCCAGCTTCCTTCCTCGCATCAGATCCTTGTGCGCCAGGCCTTATATTCGGACAGTTCCTTCTCAAGTGGCCCAGCTCACAGCAGTGTAGGCATCTGTCTATCTTTTGTGGCCCCTTTCGCTTGGGAATCACAGGAGCTTCCCCTTTTCCTTTATCGACACCACCCTAAGCTCCAAGCTCGTCAGCCTACTTCTTGGTTTTTCTCTTCTTATTCTTCGCCCGTTTGGGCCCAGAAGTGATAACCAAAGCAGTCTCTTTTCCCTTAGGCTTCAATTGAGATTGTCCAGTGTTTAATTTGTTCATTAGCCCAGCTAAGTTGCATTCAATCTCATTGCAATTGAAGTTCATGACAAATTGGGAAAAACAGTCAGGAAGGGATTGCAAGATAAGATCGGTCTGAAGTTGCGGGTTCATTGTAAAATCGAGAGCTTCCAATCTCTCAATCCCCGATATCATTTTGAGGACATGATCCCCAACCTCCTCCCCTTCTCTCATTTTGGCTCCGAAGAGCTCTTTAGATATTTCATATCTGGCAGTCCTACTGTGCTCACCATAGAGCTCGACCAAGTGCGCCAAGATAGCCCTCGCTGTGGTCATCTTGTCGTGGGACCTCTGTAGCTCATTCGTCATAGAGCCAAGAATGTACCCACGCACTCGGAAGTCGTCCTTTACCCATTTTTCATGAGCTTGGACTTTTTCCTCATTGGCACGTTTCTGGTGGGAGGAGCAGGGATATCAGTGTCCAACACGTATCCTAGAGACTCCATATTGAGAACTATTCTCAAATTTCTTAGTCAATCCACGTAGTTGGGTCCTGTAAGGATATTTTTTTCGAGTAATACGAAAAGTGGGTTGATTGTAATTTTTGAATTTGAGAGAGATAAAACAAATAACTGCAGAAAATAAGCCAGACTTAATTAGATTATTGAACTAACTAAAATCAAGTTTAAAATCAAGGACTTCGACTTATAACTTGACCCCCACTACATTTTTCGAAATTCCACACTCCCATTGTGAAAAGACGGAAGCGATCGTTGACGAAAACATCATGGTGGGGATTAAGTTCTTTAATTAATATAATGGATGGCAACCCTTTAACGATATTTGATCCAATACTTAATTAAAGTGATGTCAAACATCAATCTATCAAATAGACGGTTCAATCATATTTATCCCATAATCCACAAAAACCGCAACCCTTTAACGATTTATTGGTAATGTGGACTATCTAAGTTCATTCCCACTAACTCCTCATAATCTAACATTTGAATTTCACCTTGCAACCCTTTAACGATATTTGGGATGAAATATGTCTCGATTAAGGCATCTAATGCACTTAATAAAATTCTAGAACTAAATCTTGATATATGACCCCCACTTACTGGGAAGATGCCACATATGGATTTAATCCTTGATCTTATCAAGTTTAGTAGAGGGAAAGGATGCCTAGCACCCCTTACTAACTTAGTAATATTTTTGTTTGGGAGAATTCATGTTCAAAACATTTATTTCGTCTCACTTTGCACATTTACCAATTTATATAGAGCATATTGATAACACACATGCTTCATACAACTAATGAACATGCATCGAAAGCAATAAAACAACACACATGTCTATGGGCTTTTATCTAGAGGGCCTAAGCCAATGGGCCATCATAAAATTGAAAAAGAAAAGCCTAGCTAATCTTCATGGGCTCCAAGCTCCTCTTCTTTTGCATGATCTCCATCTTGAAAGGCCTATTCTATTTCTATTTATTACAAGAGTTAAATAAAGAACCTATACATAAATCTAGAAATAAAATAAAATGGGTTCAATCCGGCTCTTACAACCCATCAAGAGAAATACATTATCAAAAGAAGCAACCTAAGCTCATAGACATATGTCACCATCACATAATACGTGCTAGCAGAAAATTAAAGCACTTATGTTGGTGATTATCAAATGTTAATTAGTCCAACTAATTAATTTCCACAATAAAATTCCAAATTTCATTGGTTCACAAGAAAATAATCCGATTAATGAGAATTCTTTATTTTAAATAAATAACTTAATCAATAAATTCTTCAAGAATTTTTAATTAATTACTTCATTCAAATAAAGTTCAATAAAAACTATATCGGGCTCAATTTTATCAAAATTAAATTACCAACCATTGGCATATTCAAAATTAATTAATTAGGCCCAATAAATAATTTATTGAATTATCCACAATTTTAATCAAAACAATTTGGGCCCCTTTTTAATTAAATCCGGGTCATCATCCTTTTGACCCACCCGGATAACTAAAATAGCCCGAACACCTATTCAATTAAAATTTGAACCTTAAGAAAATATAACCTGACCCATTAGGGACTGGGTCGCAAAACCCGAGCCCGAAATAGCCGCACGTACAGCATGGGCGCCCCTATTGCGCACACTGCGCATGCTTTTTGCGCAGCGCTCGTCTCAGGGTTATACTTATCCCATTACTGTAAAAATTTTATGCCCAGATTCGAAACTCAGTAAACTACAACTTTCATGAAGAAACTGCAGCGAGATTCAGAATATTTGCATATGAAAAATATGCTCAAAGCATGCCTCAAAAATGCGAAAAAACAGTCAATTCACATAGGCAATTAAATACAGAATTCAGAAATTGGCTCTGATGCCACTGTTGGGAATTATTTACATAACACGCAGCAGAAAATAAAATCTAAAATTCCCAAAGCCCAAATCATCTCTAATTCTCGTATTTAATTGTGTTTCGAAATTTTACCGTTCTCGCGTATGTTGATTTCTGATCGTGATCCTTTTTCTCCAACACTGAATATGCCAACGTCTCTAATTCATCACGCTGGAGTCAAAAATTAGAAAACTTGTCCTTCTTCTTGGCTATGGACGGCTAGAGAGAAGTAGGAGAAAGGTGGGAGACTTTTTTTTGGAGAGAAAGTTATGTTATCTCTTCTTGTTATTATTCTACTAAGTGATATAATATATATCACTCCAAAACAATAACCTAGCATTCACAAGGCCTATATGGTCGCCCACTTCATGGGCTTAAAAACCTCTTGGGCTTTAGTTTTGTTAGCTATACTTAATTGGATTATTTATTTATCCAATAAATAAATTCATGATCCAATTAATTTAATTCCAAATTAATTTATAATTCAATTTCTC
The DNA here is from genome assembly GCA_019426215.1 of Buddleja alternifolia. Taxonomy (NCBI): domain Eukaryota; kingdom Viridiplantae; phylum Streptophyta; class Magnoliopsida; order Lamiales; family Scrophulariaceae; genus Buddleja; species Buddleja alternifolia. The sequence goes on from CM033401.1 coordinate 20,780,184, forward strand.
CAAGAAATTAATTAACTCATTAATTTAATTAATTAATTAATTAATTACGGCATCCAATACCGGAAATTTCTCTCAAGTTTTTTCCCGTGTTTTCCTTTTTGCACTTCCTTTAAGCGCGGCTCTTTAGGTTCGTCTCAAAAGGCAATTGGGAGGAATCCAAAAGGATGTGAGTGACACCTAGCCAGTCACATGGCCGTATCCCAATTGAGAACGAATGAATAGGATCATTCCAAACCATTACGCCGTGAATACCGTAGAGTATAAACCTTTTATTCTTATATCCCAGTCAAGTAAGAATCATGGTTTAAAGTCATACTCATATAACTTGACCATATGCCTAAGCTCATAATAAGTCGAGGTATTTAAATACTTTGGCCAAAGACTTTCATCCTCACTTATTCATGACCGCATAGGATATTTTACTCATTCACTTATGAGAGAAGAAATTCCATATTGCAAATCAGTTAACAATGCTACTGGCTCATCAAGTCACACTTCGAGGTCGATTCCACCAACAGGTGATTTGAATCTAACTACTCTAATGACAGACTTGATGTCACAAATACATCTTCAACTCGATTTCTCAGGTCAGAGGTTCACACATACCTATCACTACTTATTCGTTTCATCATTGACTGTCAATGGGTGAATACCCATGTGATGAACTAATGCGAGCCGTGTTCGAATGTATCAGTCCAATTGACACGTTTATGATATAAGTTCCCACTACCATTTTCATAGTGTATGACTGACACTTTCTTTATCGAAACTTACATCATACAACTCTTTATTCACTATTGATGCCCAATCAATATTTCTTAGACTTGTGAACCCTTTTAGATGACAGGGATCAAACCACTCTATTGCCTATCCTCCTATCCCATAGAAGGTAGAGGGTTTGCCTTGTCATCAAGGACTTTACGTTGTTCATTATACCTTACAAATGCCTATAAGAAAACAACAATCAAATGCCTTATATTAATTGGAAAAACCATAGTTTAGTTACAATGTTCATGCCCTATAAATCTATCCTCTTTATAGCATTTGAGGGCATACACTCTAACAGTTATGGCAAACAACAAAAGAAAGAGTGTTTTCTTTGTTGAGAAAGGTTCACAAGGTCAAACACAAAATGAACCAAGCAACAATGGTACGACGCAAAAATAGAAAGCCAAAGCTGACTCAAGTAAGGGAAAGGCGAAAGCAAATGATTCACAATGAAAGGTTCATCCAATCACTCAAAAGGCTATGGATAAACCTAATCATTATGAGTCAAGCGCTAAGCGTCCAGCACCAAAAATGCAACGTAAGCCAGTGCCCAGGAAATACCAACGTCAATATCGACAAAGGTCTAGATCATACTATCGCTACTATGATGATTATGATTATGACTGTGATTATGATTATCATTATAATCGAGGATATTATTATACACCCAAAAACTCACACAACACAATGTGAAACCCAAGAAGGCCAGTATTCCTATAATGAAGACTAGGCAATTATGGGTTCCTGAAGTTCTAATTAAATCTAACAATGCTACTAATGCTGAAGGACCCAACCAATGGCTACCTAAACAGAAATAGAACTTCCCTTTTGATTGCAGGTATCTAGAGCTAGAGCCGATACATCTGTTTGGTACTTCAATAGTGGATCGTCAAGGCACAAGACTGGTTCCAAAGATCTATTGATCAACTATTGAGCTGGCAATGGTTCTCAGGTTGTATTTGGTGACAACTCCAAAGGTAAAACTAAAGGTACAGGTACTGTGCATAGGGGGAGCATCATGATAAGTGATGTTTATTATGTTGAGGGTCTAAAGCACAATTTATTAAGCATAAGTCAATTCTGTGATAAAGGCTTTGAAGCCACATTCTCAAGCGACTGTTGCTATATAAATGACGCTAAGACTAAGTTTACTAAATTGAAAGGTAAAAGAACTAACAATTTATATTTAGTGGATTGAGGTTCAACAATTGATAACAACCCAACATGATTTGTTGCTAAAAATGAATCCAAAATGGGTTGGTTATGGCATAGAAAAATGAATCACCTAAACTTCAAGACAATCTCTCAACTTATAAATCTAAATCTTGTAGAGAGATTACCAAAAGGACCATTTCACAAGGATCGCCTTTGTGACGCTTGTCAAATGGGCAAACAAGTCAAATCATCTTTCAAGAGAAAACCTCATCTATCTACCTCTAGAATACTTGAACTACTTCACATGGATCTGTTTGGACCTGTTCAAACGATTAGTGTAAGCAGTAAAAAGTATACTTTGGTGATAGTAGATGATTTCTCTCAATTTACTTGGGTGAAATTTCTTTCATCCAAGGATGAGACATGTGACAAGTTAACAACGATTATTCAGCAACTTCAAACATTGAAAAATCTTAAGGTATCAATAATAAGAAGCGATAACGGTACTGAGTTTTCTAACAAGATTGTTGAAAAGTTTGTGCAGAGAATGGAATACATCATGTGTATTCAGCTCCCAGAACTCCCTAACAAAATGGTGTTGTTGAGCGCCGGAACAGAACACTCAAGGAAGCCGCTCAGACGATGTTAGCAGAGTCCAAGCTTGCTCCTAGGTTTTGGGCCGTAGCGATCAACATTGCTTGTTACACTCAAAACCATTGTATGATCAACAAACAGCATGGAAAAACTCCATATGAACTATGGAAGGGACGTAAGCCAATTGTTTCATATTTTCACGTCTTTGGTTCTAAATGTTTTATCCATAATAATGGATCCCAAAGTCTACAGACGTTTGATCCTAAAGCAGATGAGGAAATCTTTCTAGGCTACGCCAAGAATGGAAAGACTTTTTGCATCTTAAACAAAATCAAATCGAAGGTTAAGGAATCTATTCATGCTATTTTTGATGATGCTAACCAAGAACCGAGTAAGGTTAACATGAATGATGTAGGAGTTGAAGATCTATGTCATCAAGCGTCTAAAATTACCATTGATGATGATAGTTACGATGATGATGAGATCTTAGTACCACCTCCGAAGACTACTCGTGAGGTTACTTTGGATAACAATGTAAGAATTGCTGATGATCATGAAGAGAGTGATCATCAAGAGCAAACAAGAATATGTGAACTTGAAGCGCCTACGCAAGAAGGTAGTCAAGCGTCTGATTGTCAAGCGCCTGTTCAACCTCTTAACCCTTTCCAACCAGATAGACTATGGCTGCGTGATCATCCACCTGAGCAGATTATTGGAGATATTGGAGCGCCTGTTAGGACTAGAGCTGCTACATTCAATGAGGCTATGTTCGCAAGCTTTCTATCTCAAATGGAACCTAAGAAAGTGGATGAAGCGCTAAGTGATCCAAGTTCGATTGAAGCTATGAAAGAAGAGCGTAATAAGGTTTGGACGCTAGTACCAAGACCAACTCACCAAGGAGTTATTGGAACTAGATGGGTCTATAGAAACAAGATGGATGAGAATGGCATTGTAATAAGGAACAAGGCCAGACTCGTAGCTCAAGGATATTGCCAAGAAGAGGGTATTGACTTTGATGGGACATATGCTCATGTCGCCCGACTTGAAGCGATCCACATGTTTTTACCGTATGCAGCATTCAACAAGTTTACGGTGTATCAGATGGACGTGAGGAGTGCCTTTCTGAATGGTAAACTCCAAGAAGAGGTATATGTGGAGCAACGACCAAGATTCATCAACCACCATGGTAATGGTATGGTTTACAAGCTAGACAAAGCACTTTATGGGTGACACGCTAATACTTAACGGGCTTTTATAGCAAGTGCACTAGTCGTGTGTAGTAATAAAAGTGGACAAAATAAGTTCGGGTTGTCGAACCACGGAGACTTGAATTCTAGTTTATGATTTGCAATAAGATAAAAGACAATTAAAATAAAGCAAGAGTAAAACAAAAGTAAATTGCAATGAAGCAAGTAAGCAAGTGAATAACAAAAGAGAAACGGACTATAGATTAAATTTCAAGAGTGATAAAACGACTAAGGCACATGCTACAACCTAATCTACTCATCAATATACGTGAGTTACTCTTCGAATTATTAGACTCCTATTGCTTTGGTGGAAATTCCTTAATTAACTATTACCCGATGTCTCGGCTCATAACAATCCTATGATTAATTGATGGTTTTCTAAATATGTCTATCCAAAAATCTAATCAATAACCACGCATTAACGTTCTAGAGTTTCCCCGGATAAATTCGGCTAACAGCACCCGGAAATCTTTACCTATTTCTAGGGCAATTCTACATTAGTTTTGGATGATGTGTTGATTCTTGTTGCACCCTAAACTACGTTCTTCCGAATCGATAGAATAGGCACAATAGCAAGCATATGGTGATCAAGCATATGATTGTGATAAAAGCACAAAATCAACACACAAAGCAATAGGAGAATTAATACAAAAATTCACTTCACATATATTGATTTGTAAAAGAGGCCTTCGCATGGCCTTAGTACTACAATTTAGCCTCTCATCAATGTTTTAAGAAAATCCAATACAAACATATACATATTCAAGGAAATAAACATGTAAATGCAAGAAATTAAAACTCCCTCCATTGCTTGATGATGGATCCTTGCTTAAGGACTTTAATCTCTAGCCAAAGCTCTTTCCTTCTCCTTCCAATTGATGATAACAATGGCCCCAAAACCCAGAAATATGCCTTCAAATCCCAGATTTCGAACCCCCAATCATGTGTTGAAAATTTGGCTTTATAGGTTCAAAACCGATTGCATCGGCACCCAGGCGCGGTACAGGTGACGTAATTGACTTGGGGAAGAAGTTGAGGGGTGCCCAGGCGCGGATAAGGTGGCGCCTAGGTGCCACAGTGCGAAGTCTTAACTGCTTTCTTGTTTTTCAGCGCAGCAATCGTATTTTTCTCATAACTTTCTCCACGGTCCTCAAATTTGAGTGATTCAAGTTGTCTCGTAAAGATAATACATATAACTACAACTTTTTAGAAGTAAATGTTCTCAAATTTGGTCTCTAAATATAAAGAAATAGCGCTCAAGCTGTGGTGAGTGTTGAGCGTATTTACCTCTTATCCGGCGTAGAAATCGTATTTCCTTCATAACTCTCTCCAAAGACCTCCTATTTGGATGATTCAAGTTCCCATTTTGAGATAATACATAGTCCTACAACTTTGTAGAAGGATACTTCATCCAATTCCGTCTCTAAACATACATAAATAGCGCTTAATTGTGGAAAGTGTTTCAGATTCGACGCCCAAGCATGGGGAAATGGCGCCTAGGCGCGATTATGCGTAACTTGAGCTCATTTCTTGCTTGTTCAGACGCCCAGGCATGATTGTGGCTGTGCTTGGGCATGGAGGCGTGAAGCATCTTGGCATGAACTTGTTTTATACGTCGTTTTTCCGCCCTTTCTTTGTTTGCATCCATTTACAACCTGAAATCACTTCACACACAGATTAAACGCAAATGTGGTACGAATCAAGCGATAAATGAGCCTAAAACATAAACAAAACGGGCTTAAAAATAAGTAAAAATGACTCTTATCAATGGGCTTAAGCAAGCACCCCAAGCATGATATGACACTCTCTCTATTTTCCGTATTGGTAAAGGCTTTTCAAAAGGCAGCATTGATACAACGTTATTTAAAATTACCAATGACGAAGATATTCTATTAGTCCAAATTTATGTTGATGATATTATATTTGGTTCTACTAATAAGCGTCTGTGTAAGAAATTTTCGAAAATGATGCAAGAACAATTTGAAATGAGCATGATGGGTGAATTAATTTTCTTCTTAGGAATACAAGTTAAACAACTCCCTAATAGCATATTTATTAACCACGCTAAATATACAAGAGATATGATTAAGAAATTTGGTATGAAAAATGCATCATATTCAAAAATTCCAATGAGCCAAACGCATAAGTTAGATAAAGATGAAAGTGGGAGGAAGGTTGATATAACTAATTATAGAGGTATCATTGGATCACTTCTTTATCTTACTGTCAGTAGACCTGATATTATGCTTTCGATATGCATGTGTGCATGATTTCAAGCTGATCCAAAAGAATCACACTTAATTGCTGCCAAAAAGATCCTTAAATACCTAAAAGACACACAATATGTGGGCTTATGGTATCCAACGGACTCTCCTTTTGAACTAATTGGTTACTCAGATGCAGATTTTGCAGGCTGCAAAATAGATCGTAAGAGTACTAGTGGTACATGTCAATTTCTAGGTGATAGGTTAATTTCATGGCATAGTAAGAAACATCAATCCATAGCTACCTCCACATCCGAAGCTGAGTATGTAGCTGCAGGAAGTTGTTGTGCACAAATGTTATGGATGAGGCAACAACTTAGAGATTATGGAATAATCCTAGGTCCATCCCCTATTCATTGTGATAACCAAAGTGCTCTAGCCATGACTCAAAATCCTGTTCCTCATTCTAGAACCAAAGGTATTGACATTAGATACCATTTTCTTCATGACCATGTTCAAAAGAAAGATATCTCCATGCACTTTACTGGAACTGACAAACAATTAGCAGATATCTTCACGAAAGCGGTCAACGAACAATGTTTTCTCAAAGTGAATTAAGTATGATTGATTTAAACACTTAATCATGTTGCATCATATTTTATTAGACATATAATTTAGGGGGAATCCGCCTCTATTTATGTCCAAAAGAATTTTTGAAAAGTTATTACAAGTTATCAAATTTAGGGAGAACCTTAAAATTGTACTTGAACATAACTTCTAAGCGTCAATGATAAAAAATGTTCAGATGCATGATCATCAACGCTCAGTATTATTTATGCAAACTATGTTGGACGCTCAAACATAAAAGAACTTTTGATTTCAAGCGTCAACATACGACAAGTACAACAAATGACAACAAGTGATACAACAAGTGGTATCTGTTAAGCGTTGAATTTATTCACCTCAACACTTATTACAAAATTGTTTATAAAAGTCATACATAAATTTTACATGCTTCTTGAAGTAGTGGATAGATTCGACAGTCTATTGTGTACTCTATTCACACTCTTCTATCACATCAAAATGGTGGGTAATCAAAAACTATTCAAAATGGCGGTTCAGAGATAGCACATGTTTGGGTACGTGTCAATGTACCATCAGGCGCGTGTGTTATGCTCTGAAAATCTTAAATGTTTTTAAAACTTTAACTTGGACGTCAAATCTTTATATATGGGAGTTACCAAATGTAACTTCTCTCTCTTACACAAAACTCGCATCCGCGGTTAAAAGTATTCATGGCTGAGATTAAAAATCTTTACACGTGTCTAAATCCTACAGAGACGAGAGAACACAAGTTTCAAAAATTCATTACTGTGTCTTTTAAAACAAATTTTTTGTAGAAAAATCAATCACTCTTACTCAAAGCTTTCTGCAAATGTTACTCTCTCTCTCTCGCAAAGCAAAAGAAAATCTCAGTTCATCTCTTTCGTTAAAATGGCACCAAAGAAATCTACTGCTACTTCTGCTGAGCCTATCGTCAAGGCTACTGAAGGCCTTGTTGTCCACTGAAAATTTCTTTATGAACAACCTTAAATCAACCTGACAGATATGATGGATCTGGTAACCAAGGCTGGGCTTAAAACTCTTAACACAATATTCTTATTTGTTTTTGACGGAAGTTGATGCTTTTTGGAAGACTGCTAAACTCTCCGAGGATAAAAATTCTATCTCTTGCCTCATTCCTATGTCCAAGAAGGAGTCACCAAAAGAATTCATACTGACTGCTGCTTCCATTACCAAGAACTTCAATCTTCTAAATGAGGGTGAGGCATTGGACTGCGTTATTTTAGATCAAATCAAAGAAGCATGGAATATTATGAGTGCTTACGACGAAGTACCATATAAACAACACTTTGAGAAGAAAGACCTGGTATCCAAATACAGACTCATGGCTGACTTCTACAGCAAGATCATAGAATGCAGAGTGGGTACCTTTGATAAGGTGAACCCAGTGCAATTTCAGATGATGACAACGATACTCCTCAATCTCAAGATCAACTGGAGTGAGTACGTCTTTGGAAGGTTTTGGGATTGTTTAAGCACCCCAAACGAACCTTATGGGCTTATCTTGAGTGACCTATTGTATCGATCAGAGTGTGTCTACTCATCTGGTCAATCACTGAATAAGGCCAAGTTGTTAGGAAAAAGGATTCTGACAAATCTCTTCAATCCTCCCAGAGCTGGTGGTGCTGCTAGACCACTTTCTGAGCGTGTGGAAGTACGTCAAGCTTCTGATGAGGAAGCTGAGCGTCCAGTTCCAGAAAAAACTGTGATGCGTTCGGTTGTTACTAAGAAGAGGGATCCCAAGAAGCCCAAGGCTCAATCTGTTCCTTCACCTCAAAAGAATGACAAGGAAACTGATGAGGATACAGAGGACAAGACACCTCTCATCAAGCGGAGGAAACTGGAAGGCATAATTAAACAAATCAACTTTGAGGAACCAGCTGCCGCTCCTCCCGCTCAAATGCTAAAGCTCGTTGAAGGAGTCAACGTTAAAAAGATTTTTAAGCATACCAGGACAAGCAAGCATCAAGCTGCTTCTGTTCCTGAAGAGCCTGAGATGGTTGAGCCAAGCGCTCAAGTTGCTGTTGAGCCAAGCGCTCAAGTTGCTGCTGAGCCAAGCTCTTAGGGTAAGTTTATTTCTTCCCGCAGCATTTCTATTCCTATATCTATAGCAGATCCTGCTCTTATAGAGGATAATTCTCTTGCTACAACTTTAGTTCCAGCTGCTACTGAAGCACCTATAGATTTCCACTTGGATGTGGATTTAGAAAAAGTGCTGGCTATTGCCAAAGATGCTGCAACAAGCGTTACAGTGGATGCCGAGGAACCTATGACGGAAGAGGTCCACCTACCACATTTTTTAGAGGGTATAAAAGAGGTACACTTAGAAGGTCAGAGCATTGCTGAAGATGTTACAAAGCGCCAATGCACTTCTTCAAACTGGACACACTGAAGACAATTGCTATCTCAATCAATTATATGCCTCCAACGCTTGAAGAAGATTTCATTCCTGCAGGCTATAATGAAGAAAGATACACTGCTGCTGAGAATGAGATCGCCCTACTGATTGATATTGACAGTAAGATCAGGGATATAGTGTTTAACACTGAGCTGCCAGAGATTGAGAGGAAGTACTATCTGGCCCTTCAACTCGGTAAAACTCCTAGTCAAATATTGTCTTCCCTTATACTTCAACGAGACAGACAAGAAGGTAGAACTCCTAGGTGCGATGTGGATCTAGCTTACTACCTAGAATATGGGCACAATAAGTCAACCGGTTTCACTCTGAGAGACTACAACATCAGAGTGTATGATCCTTTTCGCCCTTCCTTTCTCAATCTATATGAAGCCGTCTTAAACAGAGAAGGCTACATACATTTTTCTCTTATAGCAAACAGTGATGAGAACAAGAACTCTATGAATCCTCTTCAACCGTGGAAAAATAAAGGTGTTTATTCCGGTGAGCGTCTAGAATCTCTCACGGATTTGATTCAATCAGAAGCTGATGCATACTTTGATAGCGTCTGGAACGCTAGCTATCAGACTGATAGATAACACTTTGAATCCATCAGAGACATCCATCACGAGAGCATTCGAGCTATGGTTGCTGCTAGAACAGACTACTGTATGATTGAAGTCAACTGGGTTGAAGCGTATGTGGGTCATAGATATATGTTCACAGAGTTAGTTCAAGCTCCCCACTTATTTCGCATAGGCATGCATGACAAAAAGCGTCAATTAACCAAGTATTGCCTTCAGAAGCGTCAACAGAGAGTTGGCAGTGTTTACGTCAAGAGCTTCATAGACTGTCCATAACCCTCTTCATTTGAACGCTCAAACATCTAGAAGTGGCAGCTCTTCAGTATCTTGCTTGAATTTCGCTCCAAGCTACTGCGAGGATAACTTCAACTTGATGGTAAAGATTATGACTCCCCTATCTCATTTCAACAGAATCTTCACTGTAAATCTCAGGCAATGGAACGGCTCAGTAATTAACTCCTTTAAAGGATATCCAATGTTTTCCTCGATCCGCAAAAAGGTACTCAGTCACTATAAGTTTGTCCTCTCACTGCTGGAAAGAAATCAGGGACTGGTTCAAGCTATCTATCCCTACCTGGAAGAGTACTATCAATCGTATGTACCGACTCTCAGTGTCTCCAGCATCTTTCACAGATAGATTGATTGGATTTTCCAAAGACTACTGCCCAGACGCAATTTTCTCTATCTGCCAAGCGCCGTCCAAAGTCTTCCCGAATCATGTGCTGGATATCATTGGTCCCATATACATCAGGGCCACAGATAGTCCAATTCACACATTCCTTCAAGGTACTTGCCTTCCTATTCAGCATTTGACCGAACTTTTGGAAGTTGCTTCCAATTCATATGCAGATATAGCTAATTGGAACTTCAAATTTGATGATTTTGCCAACCAGCGTCAGCGCTTGAAGAAGAATCTGCTAAGATGGTTGAAGCGTCTGAACTAAAAGAAGTCACAAGTACTCCAGCGTCTGCTGAAGAGCCAGTTTAAGCGTCTCCACCAGAGGACATTCCTGACGCCCCTGAACTCGTTGATTCTGTTGTTGCTGATAGTGTTGAGGATCTTCCAATTGATGTACGAGGTATAATTTTTGATCCTGCATATCAAGCTCCCCTTGACTCACTCAATCATATAAGCGACCGGCTCCTCAAGCGGTTCCATCGGATGTGAGTCAAGCTTTTGGTCCTTTGTTAAAATCTGTCTTAGAGGAGGTGAGCAATCATGCTACTCAGAATGAAGAATCCCTTCACTGGATTAAGACGGATTTGGCGAAGATTGAATCTCAAACTATGAGCGCTCAGATTGATCATATGCACGGTTCTGCTCAAGCAGTTGTTGATGAATGTCACAAAGAGTTTCAAGATATGAATGATGCTACCAACGCCAAGCTACTTGCAATGCAAGAACATTTTGACAAACGTCTGGATGATATTACAGATTCAATGTCTCAGATGGCTCATCAGGTTAGCCTCCTCACAGAGCATTTTCTAAAGGCGGATGATGGCAATAAGGGGAAAGAGAAAAGAAAAGGAGAGAAGAGGAGAGCGTCCAGTTCAAGAGCTCAAGAACCTCCTCCGCCGCCGAAGCATCAGATTATATCTCCTCCTTCTGCGCTTGGATTTCTATCTTGGATAACAGCTTATGGGGTAAGTGATTTTGCTGGAGCATCTAGTCAAGCGCAAAGAGAACCTCCACGAGCATTGTATCCAAATCTACCAATACCTTCTAGAGCACGGCTTGAACAGTTTGACATCCCTCTTCAAAGAGCATCTATTCCAGAACCTACTGATCCAAGAATTTTAGCTGAAGAGCGGCAGATGACTGACTTCAACCGAACCTTCAGAATTTGCCTAAGGTATATGGGTATCGACCCAACTAATTGGGACAAACACTTTACTGCTTTCGAGAAGAAAAAAGGAAGAGAATAAGCTCATAATCGATAAAGATCATGAAGCAATGATGACTTTGGAAGGTCACCTGACTGAAGCTATCCGAGCTTAAATGCCCAAGCGATACACAGTCAGATCAAGTCGATAGAGACTTTTTGATTTGAATTATCTATATACGTGTCTCTTATATAACCTTTGCTTAGTTGTAAAAATGCTTGTAATCATTGATATGATATATATAAAATGCATTTTCAGCTGAAACATCTCGTTGAAGCGTAACTAACATCAACTAACCTTTACTAACCAAAGCTAACTTTCTTTTTGGCTATCTAACTCTTGAACTATAAAAGAGTAAGTATTGACATCATCAAAAAGGGAGAAATTGTTAGGAATTTCATGTAAGATATTTTGATGGTGACAATTAGGATTTTATGTTAGACCCCAAAAATATGTAAGTTTGATTTTAGTAGAAATCATGTATAAGCTTTGAGCGTGAGAATTGTAATAGGCTTTATAGGGTTTGCTTTATTTTTATTCTAGATTGTTAGGCTAAGCATTCTTAGACTGAGCGTCTGATGATTTCTGAGTGAGTTTATCAGTAGTTTAGTTTGAAGACTCAAGCGCCTGAAGTCTGAATGAAGATAAAGATTCCAAGCGTCTAATTGACCAGCTGTATCAAGCGTCACTTATAGGACAGAAGTTAGTCAAGGATGAATGAGTGTCTATCAATGACTGATCTCACCTGAATCTATTCCTAAGTCCAGAAGGAGTTTAATGCAAATATTCTCAGTGCATTAAGTGCCAACATACATTTAATTCAAAATGCATTAAATGCTGATAAGAGCATTAAATGTGATAAGCTCTTTCGGACGTACGGAGAAGCTACCCTATTGATTGTCAACTATTCACAGACTGTAGCGCCAACTTTTGTGCAGCAGATTTTTAGGAAAAGGACAAAAGTTGTTCACTTGCGGAAGTGAGAGACACGCGCCCGCGCATGTGTTAAATGGACTCTTTTTCCATGGACGCTTATAAATAGGACTTCAACAACAACCCAAATATAACGATCAAGTCTAAGCTAAACTGCTGTTCCATTGAAGTCTCATTCTTAAAATCTCAGAAAAGCCAGAATATTCAAGAAAATATTTTCTATGCTTTTCTTCAATTCCTGAGACAGTCAACAAATGATATTTCTTTAAGTTTGGTAATAAGTTACCTGGCATTTATTTTGGAAATAAATGTAGGAACAATGCATCCATACTAAAATTGATTTTAAAAAAATGTAGTATGCTAGAGACAAACTAGAGAAATTTTTTGGCACCTATGATTAGGTTATGTCTTATGAGCATAAGATTCATGAGTTAGGAGAAACATGGGGCACTAGACCATTGGGATTGGATCCCTATCCAAACTTAAGAATTTTATCTCATGAAAAGGATGCACAATCTCCCTTCACGGGGAAAATATTAAAGGGCCACTCAAGCTTTGAAGTTTGGTGCGTACTGATGCCTATAGTTGAAAATGGATATCGTATAAGGGCGCTACGATTAGATCGTAATGACGAATATATGATTTCTTAATTCGACCCGTTCTTAAAAGAATGTAGTATAGTTTCATAGCTGACACTTCCAGCGACTCTACAATTGAATAGGGCAATAGTATGCAAGGACGAGGCATTGTTGGACATGACTCATTCTATGCTAAATTACATGGAATTGACCAAATTCATAATGATTCATACGCTGCTCATAGGTTAATCTTGAGTAGATGTCCCTCCAAATTCATTCCAAATGCAACATATCAGATATGGCGCAAGTGGAAGCCTAGTCCTAAGTACGTGAGGATACGACGATACCCAACCTACCTAGAAAAGACAAAGGTAAAGAATCTGGAGGCTCAGTCCTTAAAAGGACGCTTTGTTGGTTGTCTCAAATGATTTAGTTGGAGACCACTTTTACCTACATGATGATCGGAGGATCATTGTGGCCTTGATGGCCACCATACTCAAAGATAAATTCATTTGAGAAAGTCAAGTTGGTAGAAAGATTTTTCTATAAGAATAAAACAAAACTCCTTAGGAGACTACTATTCAAGAAACCTAAAACAAGCCCACTATAACACAACCACCAACGAGTTGGTCTGGTAGAGTATCTCAGCCGCTTGAGAGATGTGGTTATCTGCTACAAGTAAAGCATGAGTTGTATGCTGTAGTAGAGGTGATCCACGGATGCAATCCCTCTACGTATGACAAATCGATAGTGGATATGGACTCTATGAGAAGATGTAAGGCTATGAAAGTGAAGATGGATTAGATGTTCTTTGAATGAATCTAAGACTCTAGTAGTTCTCCCCGAGAGCGTTGTACCTGTCAGAGGTGAATACATCTACAAGAGAAAGATTGATTCGAATGGCAAGGGCAGGCTGACGGCGAAAAGGTGTAGTGAAAAGATGGGAATTGACTATGAGGAAGCCTCTTTGCCACAACTATAATCTAATCCACTAGAATCTTACTTTTGATAGTAACACACCAAGATTATGAAAATCTAGCGCATGGTTATGAAGACTCGTTCATGAACGGATTCTTTGAAGAGGGCATCCGTACAGAACACCCAAGAGTTTAACTTTTGAGGCTGATGCTCATAAGGTCTACAAGTTGTATAAATCCACTTGTGGATTTAAGTGGACCTCTCGCACTTAGAATCTTCGCTTCGATGACATAATTAAGAATTATGATATCATAAAAAATGAAGAAGAACCATTTGTGTGCAATAAGGCCAGTGGGAGCGAGATATCATTTCAAGTAGAAAATATAGAGGTTGCTCTGCAAATGGGAATGATATGGGCTCATTGACTTATATCAAGACATGAATCTCGAGCATACACTCCATGAAAGACTTGGGAGAAACCACCTCCATCCTTAGAATTTGCGTCTATGAAGATAGAGCAAATAGGATGATGGGGTCCTCTTAAGCCTTTTGGTCAAAATAAATCCTAAATTAGTGAGTAAGATCAATGGGTAGACTTAGGATATATTCTTATCTATGCCCATGGAGAATTGATAGTGGAAATTTACACTTATTCGGATTTAAATCTGACAAAGAATTCCACTTTGGGTTTCTATTGACTCTCAACTATGAAGTAGTAACCTAGAATATTTCCAAGTAAATTATTCCACTACCGAGAATGAATATAAAATTGCCTTGGAGACTTAGAGGTGGTCAAGGAATTTAGTTTGGATCTGAAGTTCGTGGTAGAACTTCTATTGGTCCCTAGCGTGGAGTTTGCATTTATCAGTTTACTGTGATGAAATGGAGCAAAAGCACAAGCTGGGGAACCGAGGTCTCACAAATCCAGACACATTGTTGAGAGATACAATATCTTTTGAGAGAACGTTGGAAAAGGCGATAAAGCCTTGTAGAAAATGAACCTCAGCTGATAACACGACTGACCCACTCACTAAGCCACTATCACAGGCGGTGTTAATATGTGACACGACAAAATCCTAGCAAGAGAACTAGGTCGCGTAAGTAGTAAAGTGGATTTCTAAGTCCGGGGTTATCGTATCCGCAGGGACAACTATAATCTAAGTACCAAGACTACTATATTACTCAATTCTAAGTTAAATCGGTCGATAGAAAGGTTGATTAACTAATTAATAAATACTAAAAAATAAACTAAGGCAACGTCACACCAAATAAAGGGAGGAAACAATAGAGAGAAGCGATCAAGGCACATGGTTCAACCGATTATGCATTTAGATTGTGATTTAGGTTCTATTGGATTATTAGATTGATTTAGCTAAGGCGAAATTCCCTAACGTACGTACTACCCAATCTCTTGGCATAGCAACCCTACCCTTGGTAACGATTTTCTATATATCTCTATATGAAAACCCGATTAACGAGGATGCATTTAAGGTCTAGAAATTCCCCACGTGAATGGAAAGCCACCTAAAGAAACCGAGTCTATCTCTAGTCGGTTTAACTATAGGGTATTCAATGTTTATATCTTCCCTAGGTTATTATCTCTCGATCTCTAACCTAGGCATTTTATCAAACACTTGGTGATCAAGCAAATGTAGCATTGAGATCAAATATTGAATACATAGCTAAAACCAAAATTAATCCAATAAACACCAACAAATCAACAATCAAAATAACATAAACGGCCTATCCATGGCCTCAATCAAACAAGTTTAGCTCATATTCATGTCAAAAGTGCAAATATAAATCATACAAGTCATAGGAGATTTGAACAAATTCAAGAAACAAATATGTAAAAACTCCCTAATTCTTGTAGAGATGTGGATTCCTTATTGAATTCTCCATGTTTTGACCTTCAATCTTCTCTTCTAAGCTCCCTCTCTCTCTATTTTCGTGTGGCAGCTGCTATCCAAGGTGAGTTAGGGTAAAAAATGGCTAAAAGGGGTATTTATAGACCAACCCGCTGCCTCGAACGCCGCGGCGTTCGCTTGTTGAACGCCGCGGCGTTGGCTACTGCATGTGAACGCCGCGGCGTTCGCTTGTTGAACGCCGCGGCGTTGGCTACTGCATGTGAACGCCGCGGCGTTCGCTTGTTGAACGCCGCGGCGTTCGTCCTCTGCTGCTCCAGCCAGTTTTGGTAAATTTCGCATAACTTTCTCTACCGATGTTGGAATTCACTGATTCAAGTTGCTGTAGAATCCTAAAACAAAGCTCTACAACTCTTCAGAAGACACTAGGGCCGAAATCAAACGTTAAAGATGACAAAATTGTCTCACAAGTCACTGAATGAGAAAACTCCATCGTAAGACGTCTCTTCCGATGACGTTTTCACCTCCTTCCCTACATATCTGATCTTTGTCTTCAACATAAGAAATGTACCTTTGCCTCTTATCTTTCCATTGGTATAAGAAGTGTGTAATTTGGACATGGGTAGAGAAATCTATTCCATAAACTCTAGCACTGCGCAGACAGTTTGTATTTTTATGCATGATTTACCTTCAATCCTTGTTCTTTTCCTCCAAATCATATGTTATTCTAGAAAATATGAGAAAACAAGGATCAAAGCATCAAATGTGATCAAATTATCAAGGAAACAATCAAAACCAAGTCGATAAACGGGGGAAAACTAGTGTAAAAATAACATATATCAACTACCCCCAAACTTAGCTTTGATCGTCCTCGATCAAATACAATCAAGCACACACATGAAGATTGAAATTTCCATTTGCCAATTCATACACATAAGTGCAAGCATTATACCTTCAAAAATGATTATGAAAAGCTACACAATGCTTTGAACATTCAACAATTTGAAAACCTCACAAAATCTTAGTTTCCATCCCTAAATCATGAACTCCCACGCCCATGTTCATGTCAAGAGCACACTTTAGACAAGATTATGCAAATCAATTGGAAAGTAAAGACATTGAAACAATTCAACATTCATTAACCCATCGGTGTGTATAAAGTGCAAAAGTCACAATCAAAAGGTCTTTCGGTTTGTAACGTAAGGCTAGGTGATGGCTAGGACCGGAAGATATGGATAAAGTGACTAAGTCAAGAGAGCCTATAACTCAAAATCATCAATCTAAATTCGCAAATAGACTACACAAACTTTCACAACTTATCACTTATCCCTTTTTCATTCTCTTTTGCCTTTCAACTTACAACCCCCAAACTTGTTTCTTTTCATATCGGGTTTGTACACAGAATTCCAAGCCAAATGATCAAAATGAGTACCAAGATTCAAGCCTAGTCGAGAGCACAATTTTTTTTCATATATATATCTCTCTCTCGACTATTTAGCCCATTGCTCAAGTTTTCATTTCATCCCCTTTTTTACATAATACTTCAAACCTCAAATATCCCAACATAGCCAAAACATCACTATCTAACTCATGTACATTCAAATCAAAACAAGGTGACTACCCATATTCAAGTCAAATGATATGAAGTTCTAAACTCTCTTGATTGGGTGCAAGACATTGTTTTTCTTTTAGGGTAGAAGGTGGTTGTCGTGGCTTATGAAATAAAGTCGAATGGTGGTTTCTAGTGTGCTTAGCACACTCCATTCTTATCAATACAGCTCAAATCAAGGTCTAGAGATTATGCAATATAGAGAAGGCCAAAATGTAAGGCTAACAACAATGAAAGATGGCCTAAATCATTTTATGACTTCACAACATTAAAACACACTTCAAAGTCAACAAAATTGAAAGTCCAAAGTTTTAAATCCTCAAAAAAATCGCATAAGCATGACTAAAAAGGGCTTTCAAGTCACAACATATGACATGTTGACCACAGATAAGAAACTTTGACTTCGAGAGAGTGGAGATATTCAAACGCATTATGCTCTTATGCAAGGGTGCACCAATTCGTGAATTCTATATCAACAAGGTTGTACCCCCAAACTTAAATTAAACATTGTCCTCAATGTTCATGAAATAAATGCAAGGTAAGAGGGATAAGCGATACAACCCTGAAATGGAGAGAAACGGAGGGAGCACGGTGGTGGGCTCATATCCCAGGATCAAACCGTGAGCAAAACCTGAAAGAAATAGTTCTCTAGGAAATCACATCAACAATAAGACAGAAGAGAAAGCAAGCTAAAGACAAAAAGGAAAAGAAAAATAAAATAAAATAAAATAAAAATAACGAAGCTTGGGTTGCCTCCCAAGAAGCGCTTGTTTAAAGTCATTAGCTTGACTCTTTTTGTATTTTTCTTCTTCACCCAATACCAGTGGTACCCTTAGTAAACATTTGATCGAGGCCTTGTTTAAACTTCACAGTCTTCTTATCTTTTTAGCCATTTCTCTCAAGGACTCGCCTACAGGTACGACTTGGTAAACATGATGAATGGTAGAAAAGTGTTTTGTTTCATTAGACAAGTCAAATTTCACCTCTTCTTCTCCAACTTTGAAAGTTAATTTACCATGCTTAACATCAATAATTGCTCCAGCTGTGGCTAAGAAAGGTCGTCCCAAAATAATGGGGACCTCAGCATCGTTGGCTATGTCCAGTATTATGAAATCGACTGGAATGATAAGATTTTTCACCTTGACCAAAATGTTCTCTAAGATGCCTACAGGGTGCTTGACCGAGCGATCCGCCAATTGCAAGGAGATTGTAGTGGGTTTTAAGTTCGTGAATCCGAGCTCCCTACACACAGATAAGGGCATGAGTGAAACACTAGCACCTAAATCACATAAAGATTTTGAAAAATTCAAATGACCAATAGTGCAAGGTATGGAGAAACTCCCCGGATCTCTTAGTTTTGGCGGAAGCATGTTTTGTAGAATTGTTGCACATTCCACCGTAGTAGGCATCGTATCATGCTCTTCCACCTTTCTTTTCTTGGAGATGATTTCTTTAAGAAATTTAGCATAGTTGGGCATTTGTGATAAAACATCTACAAGAGGAATATCAATACGCAATTGTTTAAAAATATCAAGAAAATTAGCAAATTGCTTATCTAA
Organism: Buddleja alternifolia; assembly: GCA_019426215.1. Lineage (NCBI taxonomy): Eukaryota > Viridiplantae > Streptophyta > Magnoliopsida > Lamiales > Scrophulariaceae > Buddleja > Buddleja alternifolia. The sequence goes on from CM033401.1 coordinate 20,799,101, forward strand.
CTTCCCTTTTTGTAATGCAAGTGGAAAAGGGGGCCTTGGTTTGGGTACGGAGGGTTCGGGTGAAGAATTTCCTGAAATAGGGGAGAACGTCGCGGTGTTAGAGGGTTGAACGCCGCGGTGTTTCACTCTAGTAGGTGAAATGGCACGGTGTTCCTTGGGAAACGCTGAGGCATTTGTTCCGGAGTCGGATGTTGCCTCGTTTTTGTCCGAACGGTGTGGTGTATCATCTTTTTTACCTCCCAAGTCTGAATCAATGAAGTTCTTTCCACTTTGAAGAGTTATCGCATGAACTTGTTCCCTTGGATTTTTCTCGGTGTCACTTGGTAAAGTTCCTTGAGTTCGTCCTGAAAGCATGTTGGCAATTTGCCCAATTTGAGTTTCTAAGTTCTTTAGTGCGACTTCTTGATTTTTTAAGCTCGCTTCTTGTCTCTTGGACATCATTTCTTGAAATTGAAACTTTTGTGTCTCCTCCGTCATGAACGTTTGCCACACATCTTCCATATTATTCTTTTTCTCAGTTTGTTGTGGTTGTTCGAACCCCCCTTGCCTTTGAAATGGAGGTTGCTGAAAAACGGGTGGTGGTGGTTTCGCCATATTGATATTTTGATTCCACGAGAAATTTGGATGATTCCTCCATCCCGGATTGAAAGAGTTCGAGTAGGGATTGTTTTGTTGACGACTTGAATTTTCCATGAAGTTAAAACTTTCAACTGAGTTCGGTGCCACACATAAATTTCTTTGTAGGCATTCAAAGTTCGTGTGGTCACCTCCACAATTTTCACAATCGGCTCGGACATGATTCACCGCACCTCGCATGAGTCCTAAAGCATCTAACCTTTTGTTTAGGGCCTCCAATTGAACGGCTACTGTGGAGCTATTCCCAATTTCATACAATTCGGCGGGCTTCTTGGGCAACGTGATTTGTTCGGTTGGCCATTGATAGTTGTTCTCGGCCATGAGCTCAATTAATGCCCAAGCTTCCTCAGGTGATTTGTTCATGATAGTACCTCCCGCGGCGGCATCTAGATTCGTACGGAGACTCGATCCCAAACCCAAATAGAAAGTTTGAACAAGTGTGGGCACGGCTAACCCATGGTGTGGGCATTTCCTCAAAAGTTCCTTAAAACGCTCCCATGCCTCATAAAGTGATTCTCCCTCATATTGACGAAAGCTGGTGATTTCATTTTTCATTGCGGCCGTCTTACCCGGTGGAAAATACTTAGATAAAAATTTATCCACCATTTGTTCCCAAGTACGGATAGAGGCGGTTGGCAAAGAGTTGAACCATTGTTTAGCTTTATCTTTGAGAGAGAATGGGAATAACCGTAAACGTATGGCATCGTCGGTGACCCCGTTGTTCTTGAAAGTGTGGATAATCTCCATGAATGTTGCTATATGAGCGTGTGGATCATCATGGAGTAAACCGGAGAATTGAACCTGGTTTCCTATCATTTGGATATACCCCGGAAGGATTTGAAAAGTGTTAGCCTCTACCGGTGGTAGAACAATTGGCCCGGTAGCTCCTTGAATGTTTGGCATCATATAATCCCTCAACGGGCGTTGTGGAGGCGCCTCTGGTTGGTTTTGATGGACTTGAAGATTTGCAAGTTCCCGACGAACTACTTCTTCTAAGATAGCAGGATCTATGTGAATAGGAGGAGGATTCAGATTTGGATCCATTGTGGTTTGATGTTGTTGAGTCTCTCTTTGTAGTCTTACCCCTCGAGTAAATGTTCATTCAATTTCAGGGTCAAACTCCGCTAGTTCCACTCGAGTACGGGTCATGCATAACCGAGATAAAATCTTTCACAAAGAAAGACACACAAATTAAAAATAAAAGAAGTGATCTAAGCTCAGAAAGAATAAGGGAATCTCAATATTAGAAAAAAATAGTTATCCCCGGCAACGGCGCCAAAAACTTGACACGACAAAATCCTAGCAAGAGAACTAGGTCGCGTAAGTAGTAAAGTGGATTTCTAAGTCCGGGGTTATCGTATCCGCAGGGACAACTATAATCTAAGTACCAAGACTACTATATTACTCAATTCTAAGTTAAATCGGTCGATAGAAAGGTTGATTAACTAATTAATAAATACTAGAAAATAAACTAAGGCAACGTCACACCAAATAAAGGGAGGAAACAATAGAGAGAAGCGATCAAGGCACATGGTTCAACCGATTATGCATTTAGATTGTGATTTAGGTTCTATTTGATTATTAGATTGATTTAGCTAAGGCGAAATTCCCTAACGTACGTACTACCCAATCTCTTGGCATAGCAACCCTACCCTTGGTAACGATTTTCTATATATCTCTATATGAAAACCCGATTAACGAGGATGCATTTAAGGTCTAGAAATTCCCCACGTGAATGGAAAGCCACCTAAAGAAACCGAGTCTATCTCTAGTCGGTTTAACTATAGGGTATTCAATGTTTATATCTTCCCTAGGTTATTATCTCTCGATCTCTAACCTAGGCATTTTATCAAACACTTGGTGATCAAGCAAATGTAGCATTGAGATCAAATATTGAATACATAGCTAAAACCAAAATTAATCCAATAAACACCAACAAATCAACAATCAAAATAACATAAACGGCCTATCCATGGCCTCAATCAAACAAGTTTAGCTCATATTCATGTCAAAAGTGCAAATATAAATCATACAAGTCATAGGAGATTTGAACAAATTCAAGAAACAAATATGTAAAAACTCCCTAATTCTTGTAGAGATGTGGATTCCTTATTGAATTCTCCATGTTTTGACCTTCAATCTTCTCTTCTAAGCTCCCTCTCTCTCTATTTTCGTGTGGCAGCTGCTATCCAAGGTGAGTTAGGGTAAAAAATGGCTAAAAGGGGTATTTATAGACCAACCCGCTGCCTCGAACGCCGCGGCGTTCGCTTGTTGAACGCCGCGGCGTTGGCTACTGCATGTGAACGCCGCGGCGTTCGCTTGTTGAACGCCGCGGCGTTGGCTACTGCATGTGAACGCCGCGGCGTTCGCTTGTTGAACGCCGCGGCGTTCGTCCTCTGCTGCTCCAGCCAGTTTTGGTAAATTTCGCATAACTTTCTCTACCGATGTTGGAATTCACTGATTCAAGTTGCTGTAGAATCCTAAAACAAAGCTCTACAACTCTTCAGAAGACACTAGGGCCGAAATCAAACGTTAAAGATGACAAAATTGTCTCACAAGTCACTGAATGAGAAAACTCCATCGTAAGACGTCTCTTCCGATGACGTTTTCACCTCCTTCCCTACATATCTGATCTTTGTCTTCAACATAAGAAATGTACCTTTGCCTCTTATCTTTCCATTGGTATAATAAGTGTGTAATTTGGACATGGGTAGAGAAATCTATTCCATAAACTCTAGCACTGCGCAGATAGTTTGTATTTTTATGCATGATTTACCTTCAATCCTTGTTCTTTTCCTCCAAATCATATGTTATTCTAGAAAATATGAGAAAACAAGGATCAAAGCATCAAATGTGATCAAATTATCAAGGAAACAATCAAAACCAAGTCGATAAACGGGGGAAAACTAGTGTAAAAATAACATATATCAATATGACATCTTTAGGAGATGGTTATTATATACCAATTGGCATAGAGTGCAAGTGGGAGATTTTTGGGAAAGTGTCGTCAATGCCAGCGAGGAGATTAGAATATGAGGCATTAGTTTATATTGCACAATCCTTAACTAATAAAAAGGCATTTAATATATTGTTCGTATAAGTCTTAATGGCATCTATAAGACTTGAATGTACAATAAGTCCATGTGAATCAAGGCAGACCTTCCACTCCTTACAGTAGTTAGGGGTAAGCATTGGAAGGTTTTGGTACTTGATCACTTGAAAGGTTCGCAAGTCGAAGAATCTCAATTTGGCATTGAGATTTGTTTGGACTTGTATGACACATGCTCTGACATGGAGTGCCAGTCGAACACTATGGGATAGTGGGAGTTTGTGTCATAGATACATGGATGGGATTGGTGTATTCGAACACGGCTCAAAGTAATCCGATCACATAGGTTTTTACTCATTGACTTTCAATGATTGGATTACTGATTATGATAGTATGCGTGAGCCTTAGACCTGAGTAATCACGTTGAAGATGTGCTTGTGACGTCAAGTCTGTCACTAGAGTAGTTAGATCCGATTCACCCATTGGTGGGGTCAACCTCAAAATGCGGCTTGATGGGCAAGTAGCAGTCTTAACTGATCAGCAAGAAGGAATTCACCGTCTCGAAAGTAAACAAAAAGTATCCTATGCAATCATGGGTAAATGAGAATAATGTCTCTGGCAAGAGCTCTGCTAGATATATGCCCTAGATGCCAATGAGGACAAATAGATAGATTAGGGTATCTTAATATGTTGTACAAACTATTGAAAAGAAATTAATAAAGGCATTTATATCTTGTTCATATAAATCATTACGGCATCTAAATAAGTATTGAAGATATAGTCCACGTGAATAAAGGTTTGACTCTTTGCCCTTCATGGAATAAAGACGTGGCATGGGAAAAGTCTTATACCTTATCACTTAAAAGGGTTCGCAAGTCAAAGAATCTTAATTGGGCATTAATATTCCACTTATACGACACATGCTCTACTATGAGTGCCAGTCGAACACTATAGGGATAGTGGGAGCAAGTATCATAGATATGTCAATGGAATTGACATATTCAAACACGACTCATAGTAATCCGATCACATGGGTATTTACTCAGCGACTGTCAATGATTGGATTACTGATCATAATAGTATGCATAAGCCTTAGACCTGAGGGTTCTTGGTCAATGTGCTTGTATTATTGGATCTGTTACCAGAGTAGTTAGGCCCATATCACCCATCGATGCGGTCGACCTCGAAGTGCGATATCAATGAGACAAGTAGCAGTTGATCAGTGATCGCCAAGATGGTATTCACTATCTCTATAGTAAGCGAGAAAGTATCCTGTGCGATTATAGGCTAATGAAATTATAAGTCTTTGGCTAAAGCATAACAACTAACTCATGTTGGACATTGAGGGTAGGTTAGTAATTTCATTATGCTATAATCTAATGCATAGTATTTAGTTTAGTGAGTTTGACATTTTCCATGACTCTCACTTGATCGGGATACGTCAGTGAAGGGCTTATACTCATATGACATTTATGATCAAGAGGTTCGTAAAATGATTCATTTATTTCGTACTCAATTGGGTTACGATGTTAGTCCACGGACTAGCTAGGTGACACTCACATCCTTAGGTAATTCGTCCATTTGTCAATTGAGACGAACCTAAAGAGGCGCGCTATAAGAAACGAGTTGGATGTATCTTTTTGTGTAAATCTTTTAGAAAGAATTAAATAGACTGATTGATTTAATTAGATTAAATCAATTAATTAAATAATTCATTTAATTAGATGATTATATTATTTAATCAGTATATTAATTAATTGGAATTAATTAAAAGTATATATTATATTTAAATTTGATTTAAATTTAAATATATATAGATGTGCTAGAAATTAGACAAGCAAATTAAAAGTCCGCTCAGTCCAAGGTAACCCTATAGGGGGGCGGCCACTTATGGTTTTGGAGTAGCCTCCAACTTGTTCCACAAGCTAGTTAAGTTTAAATAGGACTCCTACAGTGGAACAAACCGTAAGAGAAGAAAAGGTAACTAATCTGATTACACAACAAAAAAAGAAAAAGAACTCTCTCCCCTCTCTCCTCTCCAGCATCCAACACTGTCAAAAAGGAGAAATTTCGGGATCTTTGGAAGGCTCGTTTCACGTGAAGCTTTAGAGACAGGAGCCCTTGAATGATTGCTGTTCTGGAGAATCAATAAATGAATCAGAAGGGTATATTTATTTATTCTAAATTTTGCGAAACCTATGAAAAATCATCAGATCTATTTTTGTGATCTACTGGTAGGAATCCTCTAATCTTCCACTGCAATACTCTGTTTTTTGTGAAAATGATTCCTAACAGTGGTATCAGAGCTGACTTAAACGGATCTGATAATTTTTTGCGTTTGAGTTTGTGTTGGTTAAAATTGGATTTTGTATATTTAATATTTGATGTTAAATCTGAAATTTTGAAAAATATTCATCACCTTGAAATCGTCACACGATTACATGTTTTTCGTCGTCGGCAACGGCAAATCGGGGTGGCCTTACCCCATTCATGTAATTAGGAAAATAAAAAAAAAGGTAAAGGGTTGTCTGGCGGAGCTGATTGCGCTGCCACTACAGCGGCGGAGCTAGGGCGGCTGCTCGGCTAGGCCCAGCACTGCTTGGCCGAATCCTAGCACGAGTGCGCTGGCAAGGCCCAGCGCGCAGCCCAGCGCACATTCGTGTGCTTACGGGCGTTGCTGGGCCCGGCCCAGTGTATTAATATATATATATAAATTAATAAATATTAGGGTTTGACCCTAATAGACAAATTCGACCTGTGATTTGTCAAAAACCCTTTTTCCCTAAAATATTTTCTTAAAATTAAATTAGATTTAATTAAGTTAAATTGAATGTGATTTCAATGTTAAAATGGATTTAATAAAATCATAAATTAAATTGGATTTTATGTATGATTTGCGACGACTAAATAAATAGGATTTATTTTAGGTTGATTTTATTTTTCCAAAATAAATTAGGAATAAGTTTGACCTATTTCCTACATAATAAATTGGGTTTATTTTCTTTTAAAATTGAAATTAAAATTCATTTTTCTAATTAAATTAGATTTAATTGATTTTTGAATTTCATTTCGATTTTAAACTCGAAACCAACATAAACTTGAATAGTTTACTTACATGCTTTGATGTATGTTGTGGTGGATGCTTCCATGGACTTAGGGTTTTATTGCTTTGGTATTATCTGGGTTGTATTGGGCAATTGCCCCCTAGTTTGTACTTGTAAATTTTGGTAGTATGATGTATAGGGTGCTTTCTGAGTTGTGTAAAATAGAGGTAGGACCTTTTCTAGCTTTTTGGAGCCCGAAGATCTATTAGAAATTAGATTTGTAATAGACCCCTATCCCCCTGATTGATCAATCGGCTTGGATCAATCTAGAATGTCCATGGAAATACATGTTAGAATAACTAGGTTTTTCTATGCATGCATGTGTATAATCCATATATGCGTGTAATAAATTAATGTGCAAAGTGAGACCTTAATTTTTCAAAAATTCTCCCACTTTAAATACTAAGTAAGTAAGGGATATTGGATATCCTGGCTCTCCATCAAACTTGGAAAAGATGGGATTATGAGTTATGCATGGCATCGTCCCGACTAATGGAGGTTATGCATTAATTCATAATCCGTATATCTTCAAGTGCATTTGATGCCATCGGTCGAAGCAAATCTTATCCCATATCACCGTTACAGGTTGCAAGATAGATCGATAGGAGTTGATGAGAGAGTACATAGATGGATCACCACCAATATTTCGTTACAGGCTGAGGTTGAGTGATCCATGAGCCAAAGGTAGATTGAATCATCAGTAAGACTGGTTGACATGGCATGTTACTTCAAAAGTTCCAATGAGCCATACATCGTTACAGATTGCAACTCATTGAAATTTTTGAAGAACTCAATCACTCACTATGAAATCTTTCCAATGAGATTTTCGTTCATTGCTGTGGCAGTGCAATGGCTCGAAAAATGTAGTGGGAGCCAAGTCAAAAATTAAAGTCCTAATTTTTACTCGGGTACAAGATAATTATCTAATTGAATCTTAGCTATTTTCTGAAGTAATTTTATCTCTCTCAAAATGGTTAATAACCCTCTATCCATACTGCTTGAAAAGAATGTCCTCACTGGACCCAACTTTACCTACTGGCTCAGAAACCTAAGGATTGTCCTTAGCTTAGAATCACTAGGCTATGTACTCGAGGGAAATCGTCCCCCTGTCCCTGGAGATGACAATGACGAAGACGCCCATGATAACTATAACACTTGGATCAAGGATGACACTCATGTTAAAGGTTACATGCTCGGCTCCATGAGCAACGGCCTGGGCGATCCCATGAAAACATGGATGACGCAAAGTCAGTGTTGCTTCACCTCAAGGAGCTGTATGGAGAGCACAGTAGGACTGCTCGGTATGACATATCGAGAGAGATCTTTGGCGCAAGGATGGGAGAAGGTGAATATGTGGGCACCCACGTCATAAAAATGATCTCCATGATTGAGAGATTGGACGCTCTTGATTTCACCATGGATTTCCACCTTCAGACAGATCTCATTCTTCAGTCACTCCCCAAATCCTTTTCACAATTCGTTGTGAACTTCAACATGAATGACATTGAGTGCACACTAGCTGGGCTATTGAACAAACAATCCACTGCTCAAAGTCAGATAAAGCCCAAGGGGAAGGAAGTTGCTTTAGCCGTTACCACGGGGACATCCAATCCCTTCAGAAAGAAGAAGGGCAAAGGCAAAAAGTAATTAGGAGTGTCTAAACAAAGGGAAAAACAAAGGGTTCAAGGGAAGAGGTCCAAAGAAGATAGAAAAATGTCTTCACTGCCATGAGACGGGACACTGGAAACGCGACTATCCCAAGCTGAAAGCAGGGATTACTTCATGTATAGAACTTAATGTTTTAGAAACAAATTGTTCTGTTACTATATTTTCAACTTCCTGGAGTCTCGACTCTGGGGCTAGTGCTCACATATGTGTTATGAACCAGGAGCTGGAAGGAAGTAAGAAGCTGAAGCATGGTGAGCGGTCATAGTGTAGCAGCCTCACACATTGGCACCACTTCCCTTAGTTTATCATCTGGGCATTTATTATATTTAGACAATTGCCTTGTTTTGCCCAATGGGCTTAAGAATATTGTTTCAATTCCTATTTTAGTCAGGCAAGGTTATTTATTTTCCTTTATGAACAATTCTTGTGACATTTATTTTAGAAATGAATGTGTCGGCAATGTGTCTTTAATAAATGGTTTATATTATATTAATGTCCAAAATGATTGTAATGTTAATGCTGTAACAAGAAAACGCAGAATGTATGGTACAAACTTGAGACAGCTGTGACACTTAAGACTAGGTCATGCCGGGGACCAAAGACTACATGAGTTAGAAAAGGATAGAGTCATAGACTCATTGGGATCATATCCCTATCCCACTTGTGAGTCTTGTATCCAAGGCAAAATGACCAAGTCCCCCTTCACAGGAAATTTTGAAAGATCCACAGAAGTCTTAGGTCTAGTACATACAGATGTGTGCAGACCATTTAGAAATATGGCTCGCGGTGGTTTTCAGTACTTCATTACATTTACCGATGACCATTCTAGGTATGGCTACGTGTATTTAATGAAGTACAAGTCTGAATCATTGGAGAAATTCATTGAATTCAAGACTTTAGTCAAAAATCAAACCGGGCATCATATAAAGACACTTTAGTCTGACCGCGGTGGCGAATATATGAGTGCGGAGTTTGACCAGTTCCTTCGAGAACATGGCATACTGTTACAGATTACTCCTCCAGCAACTCCACAATTGAATGGCATAGCAGAATGAAGGAATCGAACACTGTTGGACATAGTTCGATCCATGCTTAGCTACACAGATTTGCCCATTTCACTGTGGGGACAGCGCTGCTTATAGCTACTCATATTTTGAATAGATGTCCCTCCAAATCTGTTCCTGGAACACCGTATCAGTTATGGCGTGGAAGGAAGCCTAATCTGAAACACATAAGAATATGGGGTTGCCCAGCTTACGTGAAAAAGACCAAGGCAGAGAAATTGGAGGCTAGATCCATGAAAGGGCGATTCGTTGGATATCCCGAGGATTCTATGGGATACCTTTTCTACCTTCCCAATGATCAAAGGATCATTGTTCCCTTACATGCAATCTTTCTCGAAGAAGAGTTCATTCGAGCAGGAGGAGCTGGTAGAAGTATTGTTCTACAAGGGCAAAATGAATCCCCTGTGGAAGACACTATTCCAGAGACCCAACCCAAAGGTATTGTACCTATTAGATACAAATGGATCTATAAGAGAAAGATAGGTCCGGATGGCAAGGTAGGTACCTATAAGGCCAGGCTAGTGGCGAAAGGGTATAGTCAAAAGGAGGGCATTGACTATGAGAAAACCTTTTCACCAGTAGCTATGATCAAATCCATTAGAATTCTACTTTTAATAGCTGCATACCTGGATTATGAAATTTGGCGGACGGATGTGAAAACCGCCTTCCTGAATGGATTCCTTGAGGAGGATATCTATATGGAGCAGCCCAAAGGTTTCATATCAAATGCCGATTCTCATAAGGTCTGGAAGTTAAACAGGTCCATTTATGGGCTGAAGCAGGCCTCTCGCAGGTGGAACCTTCGTTTTGATGAAGAAGTACGAAACAACGGCTTCATCAAAAACAAGGATGAACCATGTGTCTATAAAAAGGTCAGTGGGAGCAAGATATCATTCCTGGTACTATATGTGGACGACATTCTACTTATAGGGAATGATACAGGTTTGCTAACATTGGTTAAGACATGACTTTCAAGCACATTCTCCATGAAAGACTTAGGAGAAGCCACCTATATCCTAGGAATTCGAATCTACAAGGATAGATTGAATAAGACAATAGGTCTCTCCCGAGCCCTCTATTTGGAAAAAGTCCAAAAGCGATTTGGGATGAAAAATTCTAAAAGAGGTCTTTTGCCCATGAGACATGGAATTCATCTCTCTAAATAGATGAGTCCTCAAAGTGAGGAAGATCGAAGAGAAATGAGCACCATTTTCTATGCCTCGGCAGTGGGAAGTCTTATGTACGAGATGTTATGCCCGAGACCAGATCTTGCATACGCTGTGAGCGTAGTAAGTAGGTTTCAAGCCAACCCAGGCAAAGAATATTGGATGGCCGTGAAATCAATCTTAAAGTACTTGAGAAGAACTAAAGATATGATCCTCACATATGGCAGTGGAGAAATGAAAGTGGATGGTTATACTGATTCAGATTTCTAATCTGACATCGATGACCGAAAATCCACTTATGGGTTCAAATTCACTTTAAACTGTGGAGCAGTGTCTTGGAAAAGTTCCAAGCAAAGTACAACTACCGATTCGACCACCGAAGCTGAATATGTGGCAGCCTCAGAGGCGGCCAAGGAGGCTGTTCGGATAAAGAAGTTCATTACTGAACTTCAAGTTGTTCTTAGCATAAAGCTTCTGTTGCCACTATGGACTGACAACAACAGAGCCATCGCGCAAGCAAAGGAACTAAGGTCTCACAACAAATCCAAACACATAGAGAGAAGATATCACATAATTTGAGAAATTGTTGGAAGAGGAGACATCGCCGTGCAGAAAATAGCCTCAGCGGATAATGTAGCTGACCCACTCACTAAGCATTTAGCGCAAGCGGTGCTCAAGCAACATCTTGAGAAGATGGGTATAAGATACCTAAGTGATTGGCATTAAGTGCAAGTGGGAGATTGTTAGATATATGCCCTAGATGCCAATGAGGACAAGTAGATAGATTAGGGTATCTTATTATGTTGTACAAGCTATTGAAAAGAAATTAATAAAGGCATTTATATCTTGTTCATATAAATCTTTACGGCATCTAAATAAGTATTGAACATATAGTCCATGTGAATAAAGGTTTGGCTCTTTGTCCTTTATGGAATAAAGACGAGGCATGGGAAGAGTCTTATATCTTCTCCCTTAATAGGGTTCGCAAGTCAAAAGATCTTAATTGGGCATTAAGATTCGACTTGTATGATACATGCTCTGTCGATGAGTGCCAGTCGAATACTATAGGGATAGTAGGAGCAAGTATCATAGATATGCCAATGGAATTGACATATTCGAACACGACTTGTAGTAATTCGATCACATGGGTATTCACTCAGGGACTGTCAATGATTGGATTACTGATCATAATAGTATATGTGAGCCTTAGACCTGAGGGTTCATGATCAATGTGCTTGAATTATTGGATCTGTTACCAGAGTAGTTAGGTCCATATCACCCGTCGGTGGGGTCGGCCTCCAAGTACGATATCAATGAGACAAGTAGCAGTTGATCAGTGATCGTCAAGATGGGATTCACTGTCTCGATAGTAAACGAGAAAGTATCCTGTGCGATTATAGGCAAATGAAATTATAAGTCTTTGGTCAAAGCATAACAACTAACTCATGTGGGACATTGAGGGTAGTTTAGTAATTTCATTATGCTATAATGTAATGCACAGTATCAAGTTTAGTGAGTTTGACATTTTCCATGGCTCTCACTTAATTGGGATACGTCAGTGAAGGGCTTGTACTCATACGGCATTTATGATCAAGAGGTTCGTAAAATGATTCATTCATTTCGTACTCAATTGGGTTATGATGTGAGTCCACGGGACTGGTTAGGTGACACTCACATCCTTAGGTAATTCCTCCGTTTGCCAATTGAGATGAACCTAAAGAGTCGCGCTATAAGAAACGAGCGGGATGTATCTTTTTGTGTAAATCTTTCAGAAAGAATTAAATGGACTAATTGATTTAATTAGATTAAATCATTTAATTAAACAATTAATTTAATTCAATTACATTAAATTATTTAATTAGTATATTAATTAATTGGAATTAATTAATAGTATATATTATATTTAAATTAGATTTAAATTTAAATATATACAGATGGGCTAGCAATTAGACAAGCAAATTAAAAGCCCACCCAGTCCAAGAAAATCCTATAGGGGGCGGCCACTTAGGGTTTTGGAGTAGCCTCCAACTTCTTCCACAAGCTAGTTGAGTTGAAATAGGACTTCTACAGTGGAACAAACCCTAAGAGAAGAAAAGGTAACTAATCTGATTACACAACACAAAAAGAAAAAGAACTCTCTGCCCTCTCTCCTCTCTAGCCATCCAACACTGTCAAAAAGGAGGAGTTTCGGGATCTTTGGAAGGCTCGTTTCACGTGAAGCTTTAGAGACAGGAGCCCTTGGAGGATTGCTGTCCTGCAGAATCAATAAACGAATCAAAAGGGTATGTTTATTTATTTAAATTTCGCAAAACCCATGAAAAATCATCAAGTCTATTTTTGTGATCTACCGGTAGGAATCCCTCGAATCTTCTGTTGCAATACTCTGTTTTTCGTGAAAAGGATTCCTAACAAGCTCATGAACTAAGTCGTGTTTGACATGGAGTGTAGTTCTATAATCTCATGTTACTATGATTCTTAGCATAACATCAAGTCCTGTGAGTTTGATATTTCATGACTCTCACTTGACCGGGATACGTCAGTGAAGGGCTTATACTCATATAGTATTCATAATCTAGAGGTTCGTAATGACATAGTCATTTCGTACTTAGTTGGGCTCCAACCCCACAACGGTGTTGGCTAGGTGTCACCCACATCCTCTGATATCATCCCATTGCCAATCGTAACGAACCTAGAGAGTCACTCTATAAAGGAATAAACCAAAAATTCAGCTTTGTATTTGGAGGGTCTTTTGGTAATTTGTCCTTTGGTAGGACGAATGAATTAATTGGATGAACTAATTTAATTGGTTGTTTAATTGGATTAAGTAATGGTAAATTGAATTAATTAATTTTAATAGTTAATTAACGGGGTTAATTAAATATTTAGATTAGAATATTAATTTGATCTGTATTTATTTAATTGGATTAAATATAATATGATTAAATTAAGTGGACTAAACTAACTGAGTCAATTTAGCCCAAATGGGGCGTCCAACAGGCCTTGTAGGCGTGTTCTACTTGGGCTTAAGTTGGAGGATTATTTAATCCTCCAACAGAAGCCCTAGAGAATCAATTCATTCATGCAAGTCACTTTACGTGAGATCTTCCACCAAAATACAAGACAAAAAATATTCATATTATCTCTGCCTAGTCGCTTCAGGAGATGATGATGAAGATTTCCAAAAGTCCGTTTCTGCGTTATGATCTAGAGACGGAACAAGTGGACCGTTAAAGATTCACAAGGATTAATAGAACTCGAAAAAGGTCAGTTTTTTGTGTTCTTTATCTTATGTTAAAAATCAACGAAAGTCCACAAATTTATCTTAGCTTTGAGAATTCGGATATGTTTATTTTCCACTGCGCATGATACCAGGATTCCCAACAGTGTCATACAAGTACATATGAATGTCAATGCCCAATTGCGATTCTCCGACTTGCGAACCATTTAAGTGATCAAATACCAAACTCTTCCAGTGCGCACCCCCTTAACTACTATAAGGAGTGGAAGGCTTTCCTTGATTCACATGGACTTATTATTCATTCAAGTCTTATAGATGCTATTAAGACTTATACGAACAATATACTGAATTGCCTTTCTATTAATTAAGGGGTGCATAATACAAACTAATGCCTCGTATTCTAATCTCCTCGTTGGCATCGATGGCACTTTCCAAAAATCTCCCACTTGCAGTCTATGCCAATTGGTATATAATACCTATCTTCTAGAGATGTCACTTTAGCACCGCCTGTGATAGTGGCTTAGTGAGTGGGTTAGTCGTGTTATCGGCTGAGGTTCATTTTCTACATGGTTATATTATCTTTTCCAACAATCTCTCAAAACATGTTGTATCTCTCAACAAAGTGTCTGGATTTGTCAGACCTTCGTTTCCCAGCTTGTGCTTTAGCTCCATTTCATCACAGTAAAGTGATAAATTCAAACTCCACACTAGGGACCAATAGAAGTTCTACAACGAACTTCAGATCCAAACAAAATTCCTTAATCACCTCTAAGGCTCCAAGGCAATTTTATATTCATTCTTAGTAGTGGAGTGATTTACTTGGAATTCTTCCAAGTTAATACTTTACAGTTGAGGGTGAATACAAACCCAAAGTGGAATTCTTTGTCAGACTTAAAATCTGAGTAAGTGTAAATTTCTACTATCAGTTCTCCATGGGCATAGACGAAGAATATATCCTAAGTCTACCCATTGCTCTTTCTTACTAGGCAAGATCCCTTTCTTAGATCTTCTATCCTAACTTCTATAGGATTTATTCTAAGCAAAGGGCTTGGGAGGGCTCCATCATCCTATTCACTCTATCTTCAAAGAAGCAAATTCTAAGGATGGAGGTGGCTTCTCCCAAGTCTTTCATGGAGTGTATGCTCGAGATTCATGCCTTGATACAAGTCAATGCCCATATCATTTCCCATTTGCAGAGTAATCTCCACATATTCTACTAGAAATAATATCTCGCTCCCACTGGCCTAATTGCACACAAATGGTTTTTCTTCATTTTTAATGATATGATAATTCTCAATTATGTCATCAAAGCGAAGATTCCAACTATGAGAGGTTCGGTTAAATCCAGAAGTGGATTTATATAGCTTGTAGACCTTATGAGAATCGGCCTCAGATGTGAAACTCTTGGGCTGTTCCTTATGGATGCCCTCTTCAAGGAATCCATTCATGAACGAGTCTTCATATCCATGTGCCAAATTTTCACAATCTTGGTTTGTTACTATCAAAATCACGATTCTAGTAGATTTGATTATAGATATGGCAAATGGGCTTCCTTATAGTCGATGCCCATCTTTTGACTATACCTTTTCGCCATCATCCTGGCCTTGTCATTCCAATCAATCTTTCTCTTGTAGATGTATTCACCTCTGATGGGTATAATACTCTCGTGGAGATCTACTAGAGTATTGGATTGATTTAAAGAACATCTAATCCATCTTCACTGTCATAGAATTACACCTTCTCTTAGAGTTCGTATCCACTATCGATTTGTCATACATAGAGGGATTGTATACATGGATCCCCTCTGCTACAACCTACAACTTATGCTTTCCTTGTAGCAGACGACCACATCTCTCAGGCGGCTGAGATACCCTACCAGACCAACTCATTGGTGGTTGTGTTATAGTGGGCTTGTTTTGGGTTTCTGGAATAGTAGTGTCCTAATGAATTTTGTCTTATTCTTATAGAACATTCTTCTTACCAACTTGACTTTCTCAAATGAATGTATCTTTGAGAATGGTGGCCTTTAAGGCCACAATGATCCTCCGTTCATCATGTAAGTAAAAGAGGTCTCCCATTGAATCATTTGAGACAACCAACAAAATATCATTTTAAGGACTTAGCCTCCAGATTCTTTACCTTTGTATTGCCGTACCCTCACGTACTTAGGACTAGGCTTCCACTTGGTCCATATCTAATATGTTGAAATAGGAATGAATTTGGAGGGACATCTATTCAAGATTCACCTATAAGCAGCGTATGACTCACTATGAATTGGGCAATTCCATGTAGTTTAGCATAGAATGAGTTATGTCCAACAATGCCTCATTCTTGCGTACTACTACCCTATTCAATTGTAGAGTTGCTGGAAGTGTCAGTTATGAAACTATCCTATGTTCTTTTAAGAACGGGTCGAATTAGGAAATCATATATTTGTCATTACGGTCCAATCGTAATGCTCTTATATGATATCCATTTT
Source organism: Buddleja alternifolia (assembly GCA_019426215.1). Classification (NCBI taxonomy): domain Eukaryota; kingdom Viridiplantae; phylum Streptophyta; class Magnoliopsida; order Lamiales; family Scrophulariaceae; genus Buddleja; species Buddleja alternifolia. The sequence goes on from CM033401.1 coordinate 20,815,505, forward strand.
CAACCATAGACGTCAGTACTTACCAAACTTCAAAACTTGATTGGCCCTTTAATGTTTTCCTGGTGAAGGGGGATTTGGTCATCCTATCCTTGAGATAAGATTCTTAAGTTTGGATAGGGATCCAATCCCAATGGGCTTTTAACCCCGTGTTTCTCCTAACTCATGAATCTTATGCTCATAAGGCATAACCTATCTTAGGTGCCAAACAATTTCTCTCGTTTGTTTCTAGCATACTACGTTCTTTAGCATTTATGTTCACAGTACACTAATTCCGAGCTTTTAAATCGTTGTTAACAATTTTAGTAAGGATGCATTGTTCCTACATTTATTTCCAAAATAAATATCAGGTACGTTAATACCAAATTTAAAGAAGTATCATTTCTTGACCTAGTCAGGAAAGGATAGCATCCTTAGTACCATTTGGAAAAACTAATCAATCATCTAACACTATAATAAATGTCCAGAATATTTAAAAGAACAAAGTTGGATCTTATGTGCACACCCACGACTCAATGTCTGGTTCCCCGTAAATAAGCTCTCTTTCTTCCAACTTTTCACTTCTTTCTAATTCTTCAATCAGGAGCACTAACTCAAGAATGCAGAATATGAGAAGCTGAGAAAATCAGTCATAGAACACTAGTTTTAAAAACACACAGTTCTATATCCAGTGCGCCACATATAATAGCCCTACTCGTCGTCCCGTACTTAGACTTGAGTAATGTTTTCTTCAAGCATATAGTTGAACTACTCTAAACTAAGGACCATCCTCAAATTTGTAAGTCAGTTGATTTGGTTAGGTCAGTTCGGAAAAATATCGAGTATATCTAACTAAACAAGTTATTAATAGAGAGATATCAAAATGCAGAAAATAAACCAAGATCTCAATTAGGTGTTTATATATATAGTACACAAGCAAAATTAGGACTTTAATTTTAATTGGCTCCCACTACATTTTTTGAAACATTGCACTTCCACTGCGATTTTCAGAAATCTCGTTGGATAGACTTCGTAGTGAGTGATTGAGTTCTTTAACTAGTTTAATAGGTTACAACCTTTTGATGGTATGTGATCTGTTAATCTATTTGAGTGATGTCCAACATCAACCTATCAAATGGATGATTCAATCTATTTGTCCATTATGCATCAAATCTCAGCCTGCTATCGATCTTATTGATTTATGAATTATTTAAGTTCAACCCACTGACTGTCTATTAATCTAACAATTGAATTTCACCTTGCAAATTTTTGCTGATATTTGGGGTGAAATTTGTTCTAGACGGAAAGCATTTCATGCACTTAGGAAAAATTTAAAATATATTTTAATATATAACCCCCATTGCTTAGGGACGATATTATATATTAAATATCATTTTAATTTCTTCTAAGTTTAGTGGAGGACAGGATACCTAGTACCCTTTATTAACTTAATATTTTTCAAATGTGGGAAAATTTAATTATTTTAATAAAGGTCTCAATTATGCAAATTAATTTATAAAGCGCAAACATGCATGTAAACAGTATAAAACACCTAGTAATTCTACCTACATACACACTTTAATGAACTTTCTAGATCTGGCCAAGCCAATGGGCTAGTCAACATATACTTTAAGCATACTCAAACATAAATATAAAACCTAAGTTCATGGGAATGCAAATATCACATAAAACGAGCATATTTACATACACAGGCATATATGTGAACAAGAGCATATAATAAATCTATTTTATTTGATAATCAAATCCAGTATAACTATTAGAAAATTAAATCTTATCCAATTTAAGTACCAAGATTAAATCTAATTTAATCGAAGTAAAATTGAACCCATTTAATTTTCATGCGATCGAAAGATCTAAATTATTAATAATTAAAACCAATTTAATTATCATGAGAATGTTAAAATTTACTTAATCAAAGTGAAATTAAATTCAAATTAATTTTCATACACAGACTAAAGTTAATACAATCCCAATGAAATAAACTCAATTTAACTTTCACATGTAGATTAAATCTCAATTTAATAAAGGTGAAACTAAATTCACTTTAATTTCCATGGACTCACAAATCCAATGACTAAATCCAATTTAATTATTGTAAAATTAAAAATAATTTAATTAAGTATATAATTAAAAGTAATTAAATTTTGATAGGTGATTAAATCCAATTTAATCAACTTACAAAATTTAAAATATAATTTAATTAATAACTCAATTGAAACTAATTTAATTAATTTTGATAAGTAAATTAAAATCAATTTAATTTAATATAAATCAAATCCAATTTAATTCATTATAAATTAAATCTTATTTCATTTACTTGAAGGTTTTAATTTAACAAGGAAGATTGATGACCCAACTAATTAAATTTTTTTGATCCAATATCATTGATTCAAAATCAACATGAACGCGGTAAAATGATATCAACACATAAACATGTAAATCACGTAAATTAATCAACTAAGACAACAAATTTGGCTCTGACACTATTGTTAGGAATTCTGGTATCATGCGCAGCGGAATTTAAAACATATCCGGATTCCCAAAAGCCAAGATCAATTTGTGAGTTTTCTTTGATTTTAACATAAAACGAAAAACACAAAAAACTTACCTTTTTCGAGTTCTATTGATCCTCGCGAATCTTTAACGGTCTACTTGTTCCGTCTGTAGATCATCACGCAGGAAAGGACTTTTGGAAATCTTTAACATCATCTCCCAAAGTGTGAATTAACTGAATTAATTCTCTAGGGCTTGTGTTGGAGGATTAAATAATTCTCCAACTTAAGCCCATATAGAACACGCCCAACTTGGCTATCGGATGCCCCCATGTGGGCTAAATTGACCCAATCAATTTAGTCCACTTAATTTAATTATATTACATTTAATCTAATTAAATAAATATACATTAATTTAATATTTCAATTTAAATATTTAATTAACCCAGTTAATTAACTATTCAAATTAAATAATTTAACTTACCATTATTCAATCCAATTGAATAACTAATTAAATTAGTTCGTCCTACCACAAGACAAATTACCAAAATACCCTCCAAATACAAAACTATGATTTTCGGTCTATTTCTTTATAGTGCGACTCTCTAGATTCGTCTCAATTGACAATGAGCGGATATCAAAGGATGTGGGTAACACCTAGCCAGCACCGTGGCCTCACATCATAGCCCAAGCGAGTACGAAATGACTATGTTATTACGAACTCTAGATTATGAATACTGTATGAGTATAAGCCCTTTACTGACATATCTCAATCGAGTGAGAGTCATGGAATACTCACATGATTCGATGCTATGCTAAGAATCATAGTAACATGAGATTACATAATTACTTTCCATGTCAAACACGAATTAGTTCATGAACTCTGGCCAAAGACTTTAATCTCATTTACCCATGATTGCATATGATATTTCTTGTTTACTTTTGTGACAGTGAATTCCTTCATGCTAATCTGTTAAGACTGCTACTTGCCCATCAAGCCGCATTTCGAGGTTGACCCCACCAATGGGTGAATCAGATCTAACTACTCTAGTGATAGACTTGACGTCACAAGCACATCTTCAACGTGATTACTCAGATCTAAGGCTCACGCATACTATCATAATCAGTAATCCAATCATTGACTGTCGATGAGTAAATGACCATGTGATCGGATTACTATGAGCCATGTTCGAATACATTAATCCCATCAATGTATCTATGGCACAAACTCCCACTATCCCATAGTGTTCGACTGGTATTCCCTGTCAGAGCATGTGTCATACAAGTTCATATGAATCTCAATGCCTAATTGAGATTCTTCGAATTGCAAACCATTTAAGTGATTATGTACCAAACTCATCCAGTGCCTACCCCCTTAACTAATATAAGAAGTGGAAGGTTGGGCCTGATTCACATGGACTTATCATTCATTCAAGCCTTATAGATGCCATTAAGACTTATACGAACAATATACTAAATGTCTTTCTATTAATTAAAGGTTGCACAATAAAAACTAGGGCTTCATATTCTAATCTCATCATTGGCATTGAGGGCATTTTCCCAATAATCACCATATTAATTCAAGGTGCCTACAATTTGTGTTTACTGTCTAGCAACGGGCCACGAAGACCTAGACATAAACGATAAGCAAAGATACATCCTTTCATAATCACGATTCTTGCGTAAGTAAGATCATTCCATCTAATCTCCCAAATCGAGTTTAGGATAAAGGTTTATTCAAAATCCTAATAACTCGATTAATTATGTTTCCTATTATAAGTGACATCAACTTTGATTATCTAAATGAGGAAACATTGCGCCTCTTCAGATATCTAGCTCTGGCCAAAACTTTCTAAGTTGATGTACGATGTAAACATAGGAGATTGACTAACTTGCTAAGTTAGAGATGCATTCCTTCTTAGTCTCTCATGTATTTTCGTACATAATCAGACCATACCCAAATATCCCATATGACGATCATTAAGTGATCATAAGATAAATGAAAGCATGGTGGACCATGCACAAGATAACCTATGGAACCTTGGGTCACATACGTGATTATATGAAGTTCCAGAGTCTCCTAGGATTCCAATTAAGGAACTTCCATGGGGTAGTTCAGTTTACACATTTCCCAAATGAGAACCTTCATATACATATAGGCTTTCACCATACCAACGTATATGGAACAATGCACGTCCTCCAAGGACAAATGTATACAACCAAGTGTTAGGAATCTAATTGTGGTAAAACACATAGAAATTGCAGCGGAGATTCAAGGATTCCTACCGGTAGATTACATAAATAGATCTGATGATTTTCATGGGTTTCGCGAAAAATAAAATAAAGAAACATACCCTTTTGATTCGTTTATTGATTCTACAGAACAACAATCCTCCAAGGGCTCCTGCCTCTAAAGCTTCACGTGAAATGAGCCATTCAAAGATCCCGAAACTCCTCTTTTTCTTGCTAGAGTGGACAGCTAGAGAGAGAGTAAACGGGGGAGTTCTTCTCTTTTTGTGTTGTGTAATCTAATTAGTTGCCCAGTCACTTAGGGTTTTTGTTCCACTGTAGGAGTCCTATTTAAACTCAACTAGCTTGTGGAACAAGTTGGAGGCTACTCTATAAAACCCTAGAGTGGCCGCCCCTTAGGGCTTCTTATTGGACTGGGTGGGCTTTTAATTTACTTGTGCAATTTCTAGCCCATCTGTATATATTTAAATTTCAATCTAATTTAAATATAATATATACTATTAATTAATTCCAATTAATTAATATACTAATTAAATAATTTAATCTAATCTAATAAAATTAATTGATTTAATTTAATTAAATCAATCAGTCCATTTAATTTTTTCTAAAAGATTTACACAAAAAGATACATCCCGCTCATTTCTTATAGCGCGACTCTTTAGGTTCGTCTTAATTGGCAAAGGAAGGAATTACCTAAGGATGTGAGTGAGACCTAGCCAGACCCGTGGACTCACATCGTAACCTAATTGAGTACGAAATGAATGAATCATTTTACAAACGTCTTGATCATAAATGTCGTATGAGTAGAAGCCCATCACTGACGTATCCAGATCAAGTGAGAGTCATGGAAAATGTCAAATTCACTAAACTTGATACTGTGCATTAAATTATAGCATAATGAAATTACTAAACTACCCTCAATGTCCCACATGAGTTAGTTGTAATGCTTTGGCTAAAGACTTATAATTTCATTAGCCTATAATCGCACAGGATACTTTTTTGTTTACTATTGAGATAGTGAATCCCATCTTGGCGATCATTGATCAACTGCTACTTGCCTCATTGATATCGCACTTTGAGGTGGACCCCACCGACGGGTGATATGGGCCAAACTACTCTGGTAACAGATCCAACAATACAAGCACATTGATCATGAACCCTCAGGTCTAAGGCTCACGTATACTATTATGATCAGTAATCCAATCATTGACAGTCACTGAGTAAATACCTATGTGATCGGATTACTACGAGCCATGTTCGAACATGTCAATTCGATTGACATATCTATGATACTTGCTCCCACTATCCCTATAGTGTTCGACTGGCACTCATCGACAGAGCATGTGTTAGACAAGTCGAATCTTAATGCCCAATCAAGATTCTTTGACTTGCGAACCCTTTTAAGTGATAAGGTGTAAGAGTCTTCCCATGCCACGTTTTTATTCCATAAAGGGCAAACAGTCAAACCTTTATGCACATGGACTATATGTTCAACACTTATTTAGATGCCATAAAGATTTATATGTACAAAATATAAATGCCGTTATTAATTTAGTTTCAATAGTTTGTACAACATAATAAGATGCCCTAATCTAACTATCAGTCTCATTGGCATCTAGGGCATATACCTAACAATCTCCCACTTGCACTTCATGCCAATCGCTTTGGTATCTTATTCCTATCTTCCCAAGATGTCGCTCTAGCACTGCCTGCTATAATGGCTTAGTGAGTGGGTCAGCTACATTATCCGCTGAGGCTATTTTTTGCATGGTGATGTCGCCTCTTCCAACGATTTCTCGAATTATGTGATATCTCCTCTCTATGTGTTTGGATTTGTTGTGAGACCTTGGTTCCTTTGCTTGCACAATGGCTCCGTTGTTGTCACACCATAGTGGCAACGGAAGCTCCATGCTAGGAACAACTTGAAGTTTAGTGAACTTCTTTATCCAAACAGCCTCCTTCGCCGCCTTCGAGGCTGGCACATATTTAGCTTTGGTGGTCGAATGCTTTGCTTGGAACTTTTCCAAGACACTGCTCCACCGGTTAAAGTGAATATGAACCCAGAAGTGGATTTTCTGTCATTGATGTCAGATTGGAACTCTGAATCAGTATAACCATCCACTTTCATTTCTCCATTGCCATATGTGAGGATCATATCTTTAGTTCTTGTCAAGTACTTTAAGATTGATTTCACGGCCATCCAATGTTCTTTTGCCTGGGTTAGCTTGAAACCTACTTACCACGCTCACAATATATGCAAGATCTGGTCTCGTGCATAACATAGCACACATAAGACTTCCCACTGCCGAGGCATAGGGGATGGTACTCATTTCTCTTCGATCTTCCTCACATTGAGGACTCATCGTTTTGGAGAGATGAATTCCATGTCTCATGGGCAAAAGACCTCTTTTAGAAATTTCCATCCCAAATCGCTTTAGGACCTTTTCTAAGTAGAGGGCTTGGGAGAGACCTATCGTCTTATTCGATCTATCCCTGTAGATTCGAATTCCTAGGACATAGGTGGATTCTCCTAAGTCTTTCATGGAGAATATGCTTGAAAGCCATGTCTTAACCGAAGTTAGCAAACCTGTATCATTCCCTATAAGTAGAATGCGTCCACGTATAGAAGCAGGAATGATATCTTGCTCCCCCTGACCTTTTTATAGACACATGGTTCATCCTCGTTTTTGATAAAGCCGTTGTTTCGTACTTCTTCATCAAAACGAAGATTCCAACTACGAGAGGCCTGCTTCAGTCCATAAATGGACCTATTTAACTTGCAGACCTTATGAGAATCGGTATTGGATATGAAACCTTGGGGCTGCTCCATATAGATATCCTCCTCGAGAAATCCATTTAGGAAGGCGGTTTTCACATCCATTTTCCAGATTTCATAATCCAGGTATGCAACTATTGAAAGTAGAATTCTAATGGATTTGATCATAGCTACTGGTGAAAAGGTTTCTTCATAGTCAATGCCCTCCTTTTGACTATACCCTTTCGCCACTAGCCTGGCCTTATAGGTATCCACCTTGCCATCCGGACCTATCTTCCTCTTATAGATCCATTTGCATCCAATGGGTACAATACCTTTGGGAGGATCTACTAGATTCCAGACTTGGTTCGAATACATCGAATCCATTTCCACTTTCATAGCTTCATGCCATTTTTGCAGAATCCATATCTATCAATGCCTGGTCACAACTAGAGGGATCGTCTCCATGGTTTCCTTCTGCTACTGCATGCAAATTATGCTCTTCTTGTAGCAGAGAACCATATCTCGCAGGTGGTTGAGATACTCTAGTAGACCTGCGCACTGATCGTTGTGCCGTTTCTGGGTCGGGTTGGGTCTCTTGAACAGTGTCTTCCACAGGGGATTCATTTGGTTCTTGTAGAACAATACTTCTACCAGCTCCACCTGCTCGAATGAATTCTTCTTCGAGAAAGATTGCCTGTAAGGCAACAATGATCCTTTGATCATCGGGAAGGTAGAAAAGGTATCCCATAGAATCCTCGGGATATCCAACGAATCATTCTTTCATGGACCTAGCCTCCAATTTCTCTGCCTTGGTCTTTTTCACGTAGTCTGGGCAACCCCATATTCTTATGTGTTTCAGATTAGGCTTCCTTCCATGCCATATCTGGTACGATCTTCCAGGAACAGATTTGGAGGGACATCTATTCAAAATATGAGTAGATGTAAGCAGCGCGTGCCCCCACAGTGAAATGGGCAAATCTGTGTAGCTGAGCATGGATCGAACCATGTCCAATAGTGTTCGATTCCTTCGCTCTGCTACGCCATTTAATTGTGGAGTTGCTGGAGGAGTAAGCTGTAACAGTATGCTATGTTCTCGAAGGAACTGATCAAACTCTACACTCATATATTCGCCATCACGGTCAGACCGAAATGTCTTTATATGATGCCCGGTTTGGTTTTCGACTAAAGTCTGGAATTCAATGAATTTCTCTAATGATTCAGACTTGTACTTTATTAAATACACGTAGCCATACCTAGAATGGTCATCGGTAAATGTGATGAAGTACTGAAAACCACCGCGGGCCATATTTCCAAATAGTCCATACACATCAGTATGAACTAGGCCTAAGACTTCTGTGGATCTTTCAAAATTTCCTGTGAAGGGGGACTTGGTCATTTTATCTTGGATACAAGACTCACAAGTGGGATAGGGATCTGATCCCAATGAGTCTATGACTCTATCCTTTTATAACTCGTGTAGTCTTTGGTCCCCAACATGACCTAGTCTTAAGTGCCACAGCTATCTCAAGTTTGTACCATACATTCTGCGTTTTCTTGTTACAGTGTTAACATTACAATCACTTTGGACATTAATATAATATAAACCATCTATTAAAGACGCATTGCCAACACATTCATTTCTAAAATAAATGTCACAAGAATTGTTCATGAAGGAAAATAAATAACCTTTCATGACTAAAACAGGAATTGAAACAATATTCTTAAGCTCGTTGGGCAAAACAAGGCAATTGTCTAAATATAATAAATGTCCAGATGATAAACTAAGGGAAGTGGTGCCAATGTGTGAGGCTGCTACATTATGACAGCTGCCAACATTGATCATCACTACACCATGCTTCAGCTTCTTACTTCTTTCCAGTTCCTGGTTCATAACACATATGTGAGCACTTAGCCCTAGAGTTTAGAATCCAGGAAGTTGAAAATATGGTAACAGAACAATTTGTTTCTAAAACATTAAGTTCTATACCTAAAGTAATATCTGCTTTCAGCTTAGGGCAGTCATTTTTCCAGTTGTCCACCTCTTGGCAGTGAATATATGTTGTTGCAATCCTTGGGCGCTTCTTTCCCCTTCTATGGTTATCAGAAGCAATGCCAAGCAGTCCATTTAGAGGTAAATCATCTTCCAATTTCCTTCTCATGAGAGCTTGTGTGTAAACAAGTCTGTCGTTAAGATCCATTAAGGAACCTCCTAGGTCATCAACTTCAAAGTCAGTGATAAAAACAGAAAAGGACTTAGGAAGAGATTGCAGAATAAAGTTTACTTGTAGATGAAAATCCATGAAACTTCCTAGAGTCTGGAGTCTTCCAATCACGGATATCTTGTTCATAACATGATTTTCTACTTCATCATTTTCTCCCATTCTTGCTTGGAAAAGTTCCCTCGATAAATAATATCGAATTGGTTTTCCATGTTCCCCAAACATTTTCTCCAAATGAAGCATGATGGATTTGGGATTCTCCATATCCAAATGAATATATCTCAATTCCTTGCTCATTGATTTCAACATGTAACTGGTGACCTTTCGAGCATCAGAATTCCATTTCTTGTTGATTTTGAGAACAGATGTTCCATTTTCAGCCCCAGAGAAAGTTGGACCATCTTGTTCCAAAATATGCTCAAGTGATTTCTTTCTAAGACCAGCTCTTAGCTTCTTGACCCAGTCACCGCAGTTTGGTCCAGTGAGGACGTTTTTCTCAAGCATCTTTAACAATGAGTTATTAACCATTTTGAGAGAGATAATATAACTGCAGAAAACAACCAAGATTCAATTAGATAATTATGTTGTACCCAAGTAAAAATTAGGACCTTAATTTTTAACTTGGCTCCCACTACATTTTTCGAACCATTGCACTCCCACTGCAATGAACGAAAATCTCATTGGAAAGATTTCATAGTGAGTGATTGAGTTCTTCAAAAATTTCAATGAGTTGCAATCTGTATTGATGTATGGCTCATTGGAACTTTTGAAGTGACATGCCATATCAACTAGTCCTACTGATTATTCAATCTACCTTTGGCTCATGGATCACTCAACCTCAGCCTGTAACGAAATATTAGTGGTGATCCATCTAAGTACTTTCCCATCAACTCCTATCGATCGAACAGTTGAATCTTATCTTGCAACCTGCAACGGTGATATGGGATAAGATTTGCTTCAACTGATGGCATCAAATCCACTTGAAGAGATATGGATTATGAATTAATGCATAACCCCCATTAGTCGGGACGATGCCATGCATAACTCATAATCCCATCTTTTCCAAGTTTGATGGAGATCCAGGATATCCAATATCCCTTACTTACTTAGTATATAAAGTGGGAGAATTTTTGAAAAATTAAGGTCTCACTTTGCACATTAATTTATTACGCGCATATATGGATTATAATCATGCATGCATAGAAAAACCTAGTTATTCTAACAACATGCATTTCCATGGACTTCTAGATTGATCTAAGCCAATAGATCAATCAGGGGGATAGGGGGATATTATCAATCTAATTTGTAATAGATCTTCGGGCTCCAAGCTAGAAAAGGTCCTACCTCTATTTTACACAACTTAGAAAGCACCCTATACACTATAGTACCAAAATTAAAAGTACAAACTGGGGGGCAATTGCCCAATACAACCCAGATAATACCAAAGCGGTAAAACCCTAAGTCCATGGAAGCATCCACCACAACATACATCAAAGCATGTAAGTAAACTATTTAAGTTTATGTTGGTTTTGAGTTTAAAATCGAAAAGAAATAAAAAAAAAACGGTTAAATATAATTTAGTTAGAAAAGATGAATTTTGATTTCAATTTTAAAAGAAATAAATTCAATTTATTATTTAGGAAATAAGCCAAACTTATTCCTTATTTATTTTGAAAAAATATGATCAACCTAAAACAAATCTTATTTATTTAGTCGTCGCAAAACATAAATAAAATCCAATTTAATTTATGATATTATTAAATCCAATTTAATATTAAAGTCAAATCCAATTGAACTTAATTAAATCCAATTTAATTTTAAGAAAAATATTTTAGAAAAAAAGGGTTTTGGCAAATCACGGGTCGAATTAGTCAATTAGGGTCAAACCCTAATGTTTATTAATTTATATATATTTAAATATAAAATATATAAATATATATATATATATATATATATATTAAAACACTGGGCCTGGCCCAGCGCCCGAACAGGCGCACGGATGTGCGTCGAGCTCGGGCCCAGCGCACGGCTAGGGTGGCATAAGCCGCCTTAGCATCCGCCGCCGGATGGCGGCCCAAATTAGCGCGGCCACCCCCCGATTTTCCTTTTTTTTTTTTGTTCTTATTTTTCCAATTACATGAATGGTGTGGGGCCACCCCGATTTGTCGTTCCCAACGACGAAAAACATGTAATCATACGACGATATCAAGGCGATAAATATTTTTCTAAATATTTCAGATTTAACATCGAATATTAAATACATAAAATCAAATTTTATAAAAATCCAATTTTTAACCAACATAATCTTAAACGCAAAAAATCATCAGATCCGTTTAAGTCGGCTCTGATACCACTGTTAGGAATCCAATTGCGGTAAAACACAGAGAAATTGCAGCGGAAGATTCGAAGATTCCCACCGGTAGATCACACAAATAGATCTGATGATTTTCATGGGTTTCATGAAAAATAGAATAAATAAATATACCCTTTTGATTCGTTTATTGATTCTGCAGAACAGCAATCCCCCAAGGGCTCCTATCTCTAAAGCTTCACGCGAAACGAGCCTTCCAAAGATCCCAAAACTCCTCCTTTTCTTACTAGAGTGGACGGCTAGAGAGAGAGTAAAGGGGGGGGGGAGTTCTTTTCTTTTTGTGTTGTGTAATCTGATTAGTTGCCTAGTCACTTAGGGTTTTTGTTCCACTGTAGGAGTCCTATTTAAACTCAACTAGCTTGTGGAACAAGTTGGAGGCTACCCCATAAAACCCTAGAGTGGCCGCCCCTTAGGGCTTCTTATTGGACTGGGTGGGCTTTTAATTTGCTTGTGCAATTTCTAGCCCATTTGCATATATTTAAATTTCAATCTAATTTAAATATAATATATACTATTAATTAATTCCAATTAATTAATATACTAATTAAATAATTTAATCTAATCTAATTAAATTAATTATTTAATTTAATTAAATCAATCAGTGCATTTAATTCTTTCCAAAAGATTTACACAAAAAGATATATCCCGCTCGTTTCTTATAGCGCGACTGTTTAGGTTCATCTCAATTGGAAAAGGAAGGAATTACCTAAGGATGTGAGTGACACCTAGCCAGACCCGTGGACTCACATCGTAACCTAATTGAGCACGAAATGAATGAATCATTTTACGAACCTCTTGATCATAAATGCCGTATGAGTATAAGCCCTTCACTGACGTATCCCGATCAAGTGAGAGTCATGAAAAATGTCAAACTCACTAAACTTGATACTGTGCATTAGATTATAGCATAATGAAATTACTAAACTACCCTCAATGTCCTACATGAGTTAGTTGTAATACTTTGGCCAAAGACTTATAATTTCATTAGCCTATAATCGCACAGGATACTTTTCCGTTTACTATCAAGATAGTGAATCCCATCTTGGCGATCACTGATCAACTGCTACTTGCCTCATTGATATCGCACTTCGAGGTCGACCCCACCGACGGGTGATATGGGCCTAACTACTCTGGTAACAGATCCAACAATACAAGCACATTGATCATGAACTCTCAGGTCTAAGGCTCATGCATACTATTATGATCAGTAATCCAATCTGTTAGGAAATTTCATGTTAGATGTTTTGATAATGACAAGATAGGATGTATAAGCGTTTGAAAGTTGTAATTTATTTTTTAGGCTTGTAATTCTTATCTTTGTAAAATTTTAGACTAAAGTCTTAGCGTCTGAATCACTAGTAGAATTCTAGGTGAGTCTATTAGAGAAGAAGTCAAAGACCAGCGTCTGAAATCAGCCAAAGATAACGATCTTCTGCTTAGCGACCGTCAAACGCTAACAGATCTCTTTTCAGGACTCTTGAATCAAGCGCCCAAAACACTCGAGCGACTTATGGCGGATTCACCTGAAATAAATCCTCAAGTTATGAAGGACTTAAATGCAATCATCAACAGACATTTATTTCCAACGAGAAATAAATTCAAAATGCATTAAATGCTTGATAAGAGCATTAAATGTGATAAGCAAAAATGACTTGTGGACAAGCCACCATTTGACTCAGACTGTCAGAATTTCAGAGATTAAACTGCTCTCGTCCAATCGGCCCCAGCAGATTTTCAGGAATGTCAGAACTTAGGTATATTCACTCGCTACGTGAATGACACGCGCCTACACGTGTCCAACGGACAGATCCCAAGAAAGTGTCTATAAATACCTTACCCCAACAAAACCACAAAGACACACATACGTACGAGAAAATCATTATTGCAAAAATATTCACGTACTCTTGCTGTAAAAAAGGCTTTGAAACTCCATAGCCAAAACCTTTCAAGCTTTTTACATACATTCCAAACAGTCACAAAATATCTCAAACATCTTCCAAAGAAGAAATCCAAATTCCACTTGAGATATTACAAGTTGTTTGATCTTTCCAAAACCAAACAAAACCCTAGAGATAAACCTCAACCTTTCATCTGAGTGAGAAAAGTTGTTGTACCCTTTCAGGCAGTATTTCTGAGTGAGAGAAGCTTGAAGAAGACGATCTTCATTGGTGCTGAAGGCTGTGTGATCAAGGAGCCCAAGATCATTTTCACCTGTTACTATTGTGTAGAAGATTCTGTGTGAATTCTTTGATTATCATCATAGGAAATTCCTCCAAGTGAAAAAGGAGAAGAAGGACGTAGCTGGGATTACATCACCCAGTGAACCTTACAAATATTGTGTCATTTACTTTATGTCTTAGCATTATTTTTTTGCATCATTCATTCTCTTGAAAAAGACAATTCGAAGTAATCAGCGATTAAATTAACCAATAGAACGCTAAAAACTCATTTCCGCTGTGCTAACCCTGATTAAGCGATCTAAGCGTTGCCCTACTTTGGTAAACAACTAAAATCACTAAATCTAAGTTAACTATACCTGAAGCGTTTGACCCAAGCGCTCAACACTCCAAGCGTTCAAAATATTTAAGTGATACGAAATTTTTGAAGTCTAAAAAGACTTCAGGGTCTATTCAACTCCCCCTTTTTAGACTCTTTCGTATGCCACTTGGGACCACCAAGTGGTATCAGAGCGGTTGAAGTAGAAACCTAAGCGTTTCCGAGCGTAACTGCTTGTTTAGATCCATCTTTTCTAAACTTAATCGCTTAAAATTCCTTTTAAAAGATATCATTATGGCTTTTAACAAAATGCCTAAGCTGATAGAATCAAATTATGATTCATGGAAACTTAGAGCATTCGCATATCTATGCTCATGCGATAATGAAATGTGCGATGTAATTACAGATGGCCCCATCCAGATTATGAAAGTTGTTACTCGAGCCCCTGGAGCAGATGAGGCTACTCCAGATGGTTATGTCGAGAAACATAAGTTAGAATGGTCGCCAGAGGATCGAAAAGGAGCAAATCTGGATAATGTTGGACGTAGTGCATTATACTCAGCGTTAGGAGATAATGATGCATTGTTCAACAAGATGAAACAATGTAAAACATCCAAAGAAATATGGGACAAATTGGCCATTGTGTGCGAAGGATCAGCACAAATGAAGGAGAATAAGCTCTCCATAGCCATGCAAAGATTCGAGCATTTCAAAATGTAGTCCAATGAGACGCTAGAACAATTAGACGCAAGATTTACTTTGCTTATCACCGAGTTAGCGTCACTAGACAAGGAATTAACCAACAAGGAAATGGTTATTAAATTTTCAGAAGTCTTCCAAGTAAATACTTGATCAAGACAGTTGCTATGAGAGAATCACAAATGTTGGAGACGCTCACTCCAGAACATGTGTTTTCAGAGTTAAAGGCTTTCGAATTCGAGTTAGGAGAAGTTGATACAACTACTTCAGTAACCGAATCAGCAGCGCTAATTGCTACAACCAAAAACAAGGGTAAAGTTGTCAACGAGGTTAAGTTAGTAGAATCAAATGAAGAAAAGGAAATGGCCTTACTAGTTAAGAAGTTCAAGAAATTTCTGAGATATGAAAAGAGAAATCCTATTGGACAAACTTCATTTCAAACTCCTCCCTCTGCACCAGCGACCCAGTATCAAGCGCCAGTGTACTCAGCACCTCAACCAGTAGCCCCAGTTCCATATCAAGCGCCACAATCGCCTACTCAGAATCTCTCAGCGCCGACAGTTTCAAAGCGATTAACCACTGAACAGAAAATGAAAACTAATTTGTGTTATAATTGCAGAAAACCAGGGCACGACCAGGTAAATTGCCCTTATCCGAATGTGTCTAAGCCCACAAGGCAGGACTATACGGATAGAAACCAATTCAGGAACAACCTTCGCCAACAAGGTTTGTTAGCGGAATCTGAACCATTCTCCGCACCTGAAGAGGACCTGGAATTGTCAGATGAAAGCAGTGATGAAGAGCCTACAAGCGACTCAGCATTGATCTGTCTCATGGTAAGAGATGATGAAGCGACTGACAACACGCTACCAGAGGTAACCAATGAATTATCTCATCCTCTTTCATATGATGAATTACTTGACAAAGTCAATGAATATTATAAAGATTGTCAAGATTTTGCCAAAATATATCAAAATCACTACAATATCATTTCATCGCTTAAAAGTGACAAAGTAACGCTCAAAGCAGAATTGCAAGTTCAGTCACAATGCATTGAGAAGAATAAATCGCTTGAGAGTGAAATTATTCAGTTAAAAGGCGATCTTGATATAATAGTCAAGAGAGAAGCTGATTTGATAGCTAAACTTGCTAAATCAGAGCAGCTTGTCTCATCATTATCAAAAGCTTCTAGAAAGTTAGATAATGTGACTGAAGTAACTAGACTATTTGGTGAAAAGACCGGTTTAGGATGCAATAAATTCGGTAAACAACCAAATAAATCAAATGTTACGGCAAATAACAAAGGAAAGGGTGTTACCTTTGTTGGGAAAAGTTCACAAAGCCAAACGCTGAATGAACCTAGCGACATTGGTACGAGGCCAAATGAGAAAGCCAAAGCTGACTCAGACAAGGGTAAGGCTAATGCAAATGATTCACAAAGACAGGCTCATCCAAACGCTCAAAAAGCTAAAGATAAGTCTAATCACTTTGAATCAAGCGCTAAGCGCCCAGCACCAAGTGTGCAACCTAAGCCAGCGCCAAGGAAATACCAACGTCAATATCCAAGACAGTCAAGATCATATTATCGATACCATGATTATTATGATTATGACTATGATTATTATTATAATCGAAGATATTACTACACACCCAAGAAGCACACACAAAAAGGGGTGAACAAAAAGCACACACCACAAGACGTGAAACCCAAAAAGGCCAGTATTCCTACAATGAAGACTAGGCAAATATGGGTTCCTAAAGTTTTAATTCATACCAAAGTTACTAACATGGAAGGACCCAAGAAAACATGGGTACCTAAGAAGAATTAGAACTATCCTTAATGCAGGTACCTAGAGCCAGCACCGATACTTCAGTTTGGTATTTCGATAGTGGGTCATCAAGGCACATGACTGGATCAAAGAATCTGCTAGTCAACTATCGAGATACTAACGGTCCTCAAGTTATATTCGGTGATAACTCTAAAGGTAAAACCAAAGGTATAGGTATCATGCATAGGGGGAACATCATGATTAGTGATGTATATTATGTTGAGGTTCTTAAGCATAATCTGTTAAGCATAAGTCAATTTTGTGATAAAGGCTTTGATGTAAAATTTTCAAGCGACTTTTGCTATGTCAACGATGCTAAGACTAATTCTACTAAACTTCGAGAAAAAAGAACAAACAATGTATATTTAGTAGATTGGGATTCTACATCTGACAACAACCCCACATGCTTTGTTGCTAAGAGTCAAAATGAATTGGGTTGGTTATGGCATAGAAAAATGAATCACCTCAACTTTAAGGCAATCTCTCAATTAATATCGCTAAATCTTGTAGAGGGATTACCTAAAAGTTCCTTTCAAAAGAATCGCTTATGTGATGCATGTCAAATGGGTAAACAAGTTAAATCATCTTTAAAAAAGAAACCATGTCTATCTACTTCTAGAGTTCTTGAGCTATTGCTTCTAGATTTGTTTGGTCCAATTCAAATCATGAGTGTTAGTGGTAAAAAGTACTCGCTAGTAATAGTTGAAGATTTCTCTCGCTATACATGGGTAGAATTCCTAGCGACCAAAGATGAAACTAGTGTCAAGCTCACATCGCTAATTCGTCAATTACAAACATCAAAAGATTTAAAGGTGACAAGAATTAGAAGCGATAGAGGAACTGAATTTACTAACCAATTTGTTGAGAATTTTTGTATAGATCTTGGAATACTTCATGAGTATTCTGCCCCTAGAACACCTCAACAGAATGGAGTTGCTGAGCGACGGAACAGAACGCTTAAGGAAGCCGCTAGGACGAAGCTTGCAAAGGTTTTGGGCCGAAGCCATCAATATAGCTTGCTACACTCAGAACCGGTGTATGATCAACAAGCAACATGAGAAGACTCCATATGAGTTGTGGAAGGGGCTTAAGCCTAACGTTTCATACTTTCATGTTTTTGGTTCAAAATGTTTCATTCATAATAATGGATCCCACAACCTTAAGACTTTTGATCCTAAAGCGGATGAGGGAATCTTTCTAGGCTATGCCAAGAATGGAAAGAGTTTTCGCATCCTAAATAAGATCAAGTCAAAAGTTGAAGAATCCATTCATGTTGTGTTTGATGATGCTAACCAAGAACCGAGTAAGGTTAATATTGATGATGTAGGGATTGAAGATCTTGCCCAACAAGCGTCACAAATTAATCTTAGTGATGATGAGGATGATGAGATCTTTGTGCCTATTCCAAAAGTTACTCGTGAGGTTACAATTGAGAATAATGAAAGAAATGCTAATGATCATGAAGAGAATGATCATCAAGAGCAAATTGGAACTGTGAATAATGCAGCGACTACGCAAGAGACAAATGAGGATCAAGCGACTGACAATCAAGAATGTCTCAACCCTTTCCAACCAGATCGTAAATGGCTTAGAGACCATCCACCCGAGTTAATAATTGGAGATATAGAAGCACCTGTTAGAACTAGGTCCGCTACTATAAATGAGGCCATGTTTGCAAGTTTTCTATGCCAAATGGAACCAAAGAAAGTGGATGAAGCTCTCAGTGATTCAAGTTAGGTAGAAGCAATGCAAGAAGAGCTTAATCAATTTGAAAGAAATAAGGTTTGGACGCTAGTACCAAGGCCAACTCATCAAGGAGTTATTGGAACTAGATGGGTTTTTAGGAACAAAATGGACGAAGATGGCATTGTTTTAAGAAACAAAGCTAGATTAGTCGCTCAGGGTTATTGTCAAGAGAAAGGCATTGATTTCGATGAAACTTATGCTCCAGTAGCCCGTCTTGAAGCGATTAGAATGTTCCTAGCGTTTGCCGCATTCAATAAGTTCACAGTGTATCAAATGGACGTAAAGAGTGCTTTCTTGAAAGGTAAACTCCAAAAAAAAGTCTATGTGGAGCAACCTCCAGGATTCATCAACAACCATGGCAAAAGTACGGTCTACAAATTGGATAAGGCACTCTATGGCCTTAAACAAGCACCAAGAGCATGGTATGACACTCTTTCTATCTTCCTTATAGGTAAAGGCTTTTCAAAAGGCAGCGTTGATACAACATTATTTAAAATTATCCATAAAGAAGATATTCTCTTAGTCCAAATTTACGTTGATGACATTATATTTGGTTCCACAAATAAGCGATTGTGTGAGAAATTTTCGAAAATGATGCAAGATCAATTTGAAATGAGCATGATGGGTGAATTGACTTTCTTCTTAGGATTACAAGTTAAACAACTCCCTAATGGAATTTTCATAAACCAAGCTAAATACACGAAAGATATGATTAAGAAATTTGGAATGGAAAATGCATCATCTTCAAAAATTCCAATGAGCCAAACGCTTAAGTTAGATAAAGATGAAAGTGGGAAAAAAATTGATATCACTAATTATAGAGGTATCATTGGATCACTTCTTTATCTTACTGCTAGTAGACCTGATATTATATTTTCCGTATGCATGTGTGCACGCTTTCAAGCTGACCCTAGAGAATCACGCTTAAATGCTACCAAGAGAATCCTTAAATACCTAAAAGGCACACAAAATGTGGGCTTATGGTATCCAAGGGACTCTCCTTTTGAACTGATTGGTTATTCCGACGCAGATTTTGTAAGATGCAAAATAGATAGAAAAAGTACAAGTGGTACATGTCAATTTCTAGGAGATAGACTAGTTTCATGGCATAGCAAGAAACAACAATCCATAGCGACTTCTACCGCTGAGGCAGAATATGTAGCCGCTGGAAGTTGTTGTGGACAAATCCTTTGGATGAGGCAACAACTTAGCGATTATGGAACAATCCTAGGTCCTACTCCAATCCATTGTGATAACCAAAGAGCCTTAGCTATGACCCAAAATCCTGTCCTTCATTCTAGAACTAAACACATTGACATTAGATACCATTTCTTGCGTGACCATGTTCAAAAGAAAGATATTTCCATCCACTTCATTGGTACAGACAAACAATTGGCAGATATCTTCACCAAAGCGCTCAACGAACAACGCTTTCTCACTTTAAGAAGTGAATTAGGTATGATCGATTTAACCGCTTAAATCATTTGAGCATCATTATTTTATAGGCATACGCTTTAGGGAGAATCCATGTTATATATACATCTAAAGCGTCTTTCAAAATTAGAACAAGTCATCAATTTTAGGGGGAACTTTAAAATTGTAGTTGTGACAATTCATAAGCGACTGTGATCAAAAATGATTTTAAATATATGCATTGATCACTAGCGCTTATCTAATTTACATATGACAAAATCAATCTCTCATAAAATTCTTCCTTTTGCAAATACAAGCGATTGATTATATTTTGTTATTAAAAATATTTCATAAAAATCTTTAGTGTTAAAGAATATTCCCACTCGAACGCTAAGACTTTTGTTAAAATTCATGCATTTTTTTCGAAATACATGTGTGGATAAGTACAAAAGATTTGATACTACCCACACGTGCCTATCAAATCAAACTGACTGACGGTTAAAAGAACTCTATCTGTAACCGCGACAGTTCAGGTTTGCATGAGTCTGCTTACATGTCAATACATAATCAGGCGCTTGCACCTCACTTGAAAATTTCAAATCTTTTCAAACGTCTTTCAATTAATTGGGTATTTACTGATCCCAAAAATTTCGCCTTTTTGATAACTGTTGAATTAAATTTAACCGCACTTTTTTGCATTCGAATTTTCCCAAATCGTTTCAGATTTGAATCCTTTCAAATTCAAACTCCCTGACCTTACACGTGTCAGAATCGTAGCCTTTGAGGAGTCTAATTCTTGCCTCTATTTAAACCTTTCAAGGTTTTTACAGTCAAAGCTTTATCTCTCTCAAAATCTCTCTGCTGTAAAAACCTTCATCTCTCAAAAGGCAAACTTTTTTTCTCTCTCCGTCAAAGCTTCAATTTTTCAGCAATGGCACCCAAAGCTTTAAAATCAACCAAATCACCGAAAAAGTCTTCCAAGACTACTGCCGGAAAATCTCCCCGAGGAGAGAAGGTAGTCACTTTGAACGCCGATTTCCTCATCAACTGGGACTATTTGTACAATAACCAGAACTTTCCTCTCCGGACGATTCTTCCACTCTTCCAAGAGTCTGGTTTAAGAGACATGATCACTGCTTTTGCTAGTTATTTTGAAGAAGAATGTCTCTATTTCTTCAAAAATGCCCAGATTTCTGAAGATGGACATTCTATACCCTGTAACTTTCCCTTTGCTAAGGAGGTCTTTACTCTCACTCCTTCTTTAATTTCTTCTTTATTGGATCTTCCCAATGAGGGTCCTGAGGTTGAACACGGTAATCTGGGTGATGCTACCAAAATATGGGATTTGATCAAGAAACCCGATGTTGCTGCTGCGTATGAGCTAAGTTTCAAGAAGAATGATATGAAGGGCGAATACGTTATACTCGCAGACATTTGTTCAAAAATGATCGAATGCAGAAAAGGAACCTTCGACAAAATCACGAACATACAATACAAGATGATGGTGGCCATCCTGACCAAGTTAAAAATAAATTGGTCTTTATATGTATTTATTCGCTTTAAGGCAGCGATGGCCAAGTCTGTGAATCCCAAGCCCTATGGAATTATACTTAGTAGGATTCTTAGTGCTAGCGGATATACTGAATCCGCAGGCAAAAAGATTCCAGCGATAAAATTCTATGGAAAGAAAATGATCAGTGAGCTGCAAAGACAAATACCAAGGAAAAGAGCCGGTGCAGCTGTTCCAAAAGATGAGCGTGAGCGACTTCAAACAGAAGGAGTTGTTCACAGCGATGATGAGGATCAAGCGTCTTCATCACCATCATCATCTGAAGAGGAAGTAGTGGTCAAGCGACCAAAGAGAAAGATAGTTGTCAAAGTCGCTGAGCCATCCCAGCCAGCGAAAAAACAAAAGCCTGAACAAAAGAAGAAGAAGAAAGCGGAGCCCAAGAAAAAGCAAAAAATTCCTTCTCCCTCTCCTTCTCCCAAATCTCCTCCGCCTCCTCGCGCGTTTATCTTTTCAGTTCCCGAGGAAGAGGAAACTGCTGTAGAAGAAGAAGTGCCGCTCGTAAGAAGACGGACTCCACTTTCTACTCCAGCCGCATCTACTAGCGTTTCACCAAAACGAACGCTTGAAGAATCAGCGACTGTTCCTCCTTCTGACGCTGCTCCCGAAGTCAGCTCAAATCCTCAAAACGCTTCTCCTTCTGAGAACGTTCAGGGTAAGTATTTGCTAAGCAAATTAGTATATCCTTTCCTCGTTAGTTTCTAACGCTAGGATAAATTCTCTTTCAGCACAATGTGAAAAGGATATTGCATATGTTCTCAACACCCTTGAAGAATTGCATATTCCCATTCGTGCTGATCCAATAACTTCTTTTCTAGATTTAGATCCTGAAAAAGTTGCCCCGGAGCCTGAGGAAACTGTACCGACAACAGAAATCAGATTTTCGATCTATGCTCAGCTACACTGACTTACCCCTCTCTTTGTGGGGACATGCACTCCTTACAGCTATACATATCTTGAATAGATGTCCTTCCTAATCCGTTCCTAAGACACAGATATGGAGAAATCGGAAACCAAACCTTAAGTACATTAGGGTATGGGGATGCCCTGCCTACATCTAAGAAACTAAGGCAGAGAAATTGGAAGCTAGGCCCCTTAAAGAAAGTTTTGTCGGTTTTCCCAAAGATTCCATGGGATACCTTTTCTACATGCAAGATGATCAAAGGATCATTGTTGCACTGCAAGCGCACTTTCTGGAAGATGAATTCATTCTAGAAGGTGGTGCAGGTAGGAAAATTGCTCTTAATGAACAAGATGAAACACCTAGGGAGACGACTGTTCATGAAACACACACTGAACCTGAAGAAACACAACCAAAGTTGCGAAGATCTGGTAGAGTACCACATCAACCTGATAGGTAATACGAGTATCTGCTACAAGAGGAACTGGGTGTCCACATTATAGCAGTGGGAGTCTAAGGGGACGACCCTTCTACTTATGATCAAGCAATAATAGACATCGACTCTGCAAAGTGGCAAGAAGCTATGCAGGCAGAGATAGACTCGATGTATTCCAACCAAGTCTGGACTATAGTAGATCATCCTGATGGCATTGCACCTATAGGGTGCAAGTGGATCTACATGAGAAAGATAGGCCCGGATGGAAACGGTGACACATACAATGCAAGGCTTGTAGCAAAAGGTTATAGTTAAAAGGAAGGAATTGACTATCAAGAGACCTTTTTACCTGTGGCAATGATTAAGTCTATCCGTATTCTGCTCGCAATAGCTGCACACTTGGACTATGAGATATGGCAGATGGATGTAAAGACGGCTTTTCTAAATGGATTCCTCGAGGAGGATATCTATATGGAGCAGCTAAAGGGTTTGCATCTAGGAATGATATCCATAATGTGTGCAAACTTAAGAGATCCATTTATGGACTTAAGCAAGCCTCTAGGAGTTGGATATACATTTTGACGAAGCTGTCAAGGGATTTGACTTTGTCAAGAATGAAGATGAACCCTATGTTTACAAGAAGTTAGTGGGAGTAAAATCACTTCTTGTGTCTTATATGTGGATGACATCCTACTCATAGGAAATGATGTAGAAATGCTCATCAGTCAAAGCATGGCTTTCAAATACATTCTCAAAAACGATAGGAGAGGTGACTTATATTTTAGGGATTCGTATCTACAAAGATAGAACAAATAGAATGATAGGACTTTCCCAAGCCCTTTACTTAGAAAAGGTCCTAAAGAGATTTAGGATGGAAGACTCTAAGAAAGGTTTCTTGCCCATAAAACACGGGGTGCACCTTTCAAAGTCTATGTCTCCTCAAAGTGAGGAAGATGGGAAAGAAATGAGTACGGTGCCTTATGCGTTTGCAGTGGGTAGTCAGATGTACACCATGTTACGTACACGGCCAGGCATTGCCTACGCAGTAAGCGTGGTAAGTCGTTTTCAGGCTAACCCAGGAAAAGAACATTGGAATGCTGTAAAAAAATATCCTAAAGTAACTGAAGAGAACTAAGGATATGGTCCTAATGTATGGACATGGAGATTTGAAAGTGGATGGATACACTGACTCAGATTTTTAATCTGATGTAGATGATCGGAAATCCACTTCGGGGTTTATATTCACGCTCAATGGTGGAGCGGTGACTTGGAATAGTTCCAAGCAAAGCACAACCGCTGATTCCACCACTGAAGCAGAATACATAGCAGCTTTAGAGGCTGCTAAAGGGGGTGTTTGGATTAGGAAGTTTCTTGGAGAACTTCAAGTGGTCCCTAGTGTAGAGCTGCCATTGCCACTTTATTGTGACAATCTCGGGGCTATAGCACAAGCAAAGGAACCAAGGTCTCACAATAAATCCAAGCACATAGAGAGGAGATATCACATAATAAGGGAAATCGTTGAAAAAGGCGGAATAGTTGTTCAGAGTGTAAATTCAGCCGACAACGTCGCTGGCCCAATGACCATGCCTTTGACACAGGCAGTGCTGGATCGACATCTTGAGAAGATGGGTATTAGATACCATAGTGATTGGCATTGAGTACAAGTGGAAGATTGTTAGGTTAATGTCCTCAAATGCCACTGGAGGATTAGTAAATGATAGGACATTATCAATTGTAATTGTTTATTTAATCAATGAAAAGCATTTTAGTTGTTTACATTCATATTGGCATTTATATATTGTAAATCATCTATAAGTCCATGAACGTAAGAGTTACCTCTCTAAGGCACTAGAGGAGTCTGATACTTGTGTACTCAAATAGTCTGCAAGTCAAAGTTTTTCAAATGGGCATTGGAAATCATAAAAACTTGTATGATATGAGCTTTGACGAGAAAGGTGCCCGTCAATCACTAGGAAGTAGTGAAGAACTCATATCATAGGTGCACTGATGGAGATAGTGACACTCAGACATGACTCGTATCGATTCTGTCACATGGGTTTTCACTCTTTGACAGTCAATGACAGAATTGATTAAATTATAATAGGTGTGTCTGAACTTTAGACTTGAGGAATCGAGTTGAAGATATACTTGTGATGTTAGGTTCGTCATTAGAGTAGTTAGGCCCAATTCATCTGTTGGTGGGGTCAACCTCGAACTGCAACCTAATGGGCAAGTAGTATTCTTAACTGATATCCAAGAAAGGATTCATTCCCTCGTAATTATCCTATGCATTTATAAGTAAGTTAGATCTTAAAGTTTTTGGTCAAAGCATTCATTGATTTGAGCTTATTATAAATATAACATATTGTTAAGTTAGTGAGTTTGACCAAATGACTCTCACTTAACCGGTATAAGGAAACGAAGAGTTTATATTCATACGGTATTTACAAATGGAAAGGTATAAATGATCTAATCATTTTATCTAATTTGGGTTAAAATATGGACCACTTGTCTGGCTAGGTGAGACCTATATTCAATGGAATCCTCCCATTGCCAAATATAGATGAACCTAAAGAGTCACGCTTAAAAAGGAAAAATTAATGAAAAGTGGAATATTTCTTGTGGTAATATTTTAAGTATTGGATACTTAAAATTAAATAAATAGAATTACCTATTTGGAGGATTAAGTTAATTTATATATGATTTAATCAATATAATATTTCTTGGAGAAATAAAATTAATTAAATGGGTTATCTATAAATTAATTGAATTAATTAATTGGATTAAGTTAATTAATTAAATATTAGATTAAACTAAGTACAAAATTAATACACCATGTGGCATACTAAACCTAAAGGGGGCGGCCACTTAGGGGTTTAATGGGCTTAATTTGAGTCCAAGACAATAACTTAAGTGATATAAGTATCACCTTAATTATTAGCCTAGGTCATAAGTTGTATTACACAACATACAAGAAAAAGATTCCCTCTTCCTCTCTCTTCATAGCCGTCGGTCATTGTGCCAAAAGAAGGAGGAAGTTTTTTTTTCATCAAGTTTTTTCGGCGAGACGATTTAGAGGCAGCACACTTGGACTGCTCGGATCAAGAATTAATCAGCCAGAGATTTATCGCGAAGAATTGAAGAATTCAAACTCATGAAAATAATCTACCACTTCACTTCAACGGGTAATGTGATTTTACCCTATCATACATACGTGTGATTAAACCCCGAGATTGACCCTACGAAGGAAAAATAAAATAAAAAATTTAAATTCAGTTTCCGCTGCGTTTGGTTAATTTTCCCCAATAGTGGTTAATTTGTGTCATCAAGCATCTAAGATCATTATTGATGAAAGTGACGCCGATGATGAAATCTTAGTGCCTTCTCCTAAGAATACTCGTTAAATTATGGATAATCATGTTAGATTTGCTTATGATCATGAAGGGACTGATGATCAAGAGCAAAGTAGAATCTGTGAACTTGAAGCGCTTGTACAAGAGGATAGTCAAGTGCCTGAGCAAGTAAATCAAGCGTCTGATCAACCTCTTAACCCATTCCAACCAGATAGACTATGGCTACGTGATCATCCACTGGAGCAAATTATTGGAGATATTGGAGCGCCTGTAAGGACTAGGGCCACTACATTCAATGAGGCCATGTTCGCAAACTTTCTATCTCAAATGGAACCTAAGAAAGTGGATGAAGCGCTAAGCGATCCAAGTTGGATTGAGGCCATGCAAGAAGTGCTTAATTAGTTTGAGCGTAGTAAGGTTTGGACGCTAGTACCAAGGCTAACTCACCAAGGAGTTATTAGAACTAGATGGGTTTATAGAAACAAGATGGATGAGAATGACATTGTGATAAGGAACAAGGCCAGACTTGTCGCTCAAGGATATTGCCAAGAAGAGGGTATTGATTTTGATGAGACATATGCTCCTGTAGCCCATCTTGAAGCAATTCGCATGTTTCTAGCGTATGCAGCGTTCAACAAATTCACAATGTATCAAATAGACGTAAAAAACGCTTTCCTGAATGGTAAACTCCAAGAAGAAGTCTATGTGGAGCAATCACCAGGATTCACCAACAACCATGGTAAAGGTATGTTCTACAAGCTAGATAAGGCACTTTATGGGCTTAAGCAAGCACCTCGAGCATGGTATGACACTCTTTCTATTTTCCTTATTGGTAAAGGCTTTTCAAAAGGCAGCGTTGATACAACGTTATTCAAACTTACCAATGACGAAGATATTCTCTTAGTCCAAATATATGTTGCTGATATTATTTTCGGATCTACTAATAAGCGTCCGTGTGAGAAACTTTCGAAAATGATGTAAGAACAATTTGAAATGAGCATGATGGGTGGATTAACTTTTTTCTTAGGATTACAAGTTAAACAACTCCCTAATGACGTATTTATTAACCAAGCTAAGTAAACTCGAGATATGATTAAGAAATTTGATATGGAAAATGCATCATCTTCAAAGATTCCAATGAGCCAAATGCTTAAGTTAGATGAAGATGAAAGTGGGAAGAAGGTTGATATCACTAATTATAGAGGTATCATTGGATCACTTCTTTATCTCACTGCTAGTAGACCTGATATTATGTTTTCGGTATGCATATGTGCACGTTTTCAAACCGATCCTAGAGAGTCATACTTTATTGCTGCCAAGAGAATCCTTAAATACCTAAAAGGCACACAAAATGTGGGCTTATGGTATCCAAGGGACTCTCCTTTTGAATTGATTGGTTACTCAGAAGCAGATTTTGCAGGATGCAAACTTGACCAGAAAAGTACTAGTGGTACATATCAATTTCTAGGTGATACGTTAGTTTCATGGCATAGTAAGAAACAGCAATCGATAGCTACCTCTACAGCTGAAGCAGAGTATGCAGCTGTAGGAAGTTGTGCACAAATTTTATGGAAGAGGTAACAACTTATAGATTATGGTATAATCCTAGGTCCAACCCCTATTCATTGTGATAACCAAAGCGCCCTAGCCATGACTCAAAACCCTGTTTTTCATTCCAGAACCAAACATATTAACATTAGATATCATTTTCTTCGTGACCATGTTCAAAAGAAAGATATCTCCATGCATTTTATTGGAACTGACAAACAATTGGCAGATATCTTCACCAAAGCGCTCAACGAACAACGTTTTCTCATTTTAAGAAGTGAACTAGGTATGATTGATTTAAACGCTTAATCATTATGCATCATATTCTCATTAGACATATAATTTAGGGGGAGTCCACTTTATTTATGTCTAAAAGATTCTTGAAATTGTTACAAGTCATCAAATTTAGGGGGAACCTTACAATTGTACTTGTATACATCTGTAAGCGTCAATAAACAAAAACTACTTTCATATGCATAGATCATCAACGCTTATTATTATTATTATTATTATTATTATTATTATTATTATTATTATTATTATTTGTGCATGATATGTTGAACGCTAAAAAATAAAAAGAATTTAATTTAAAGCGTCAACATAAATCTTCTCTAACAAAAGGATGTTAAGCGTTGAACATATTCCCTTCAACACTTAATAGAAACTTTTATAAAACTCATGCATAATTTTAAAATAACTAGTGACGTGATGGATAGACTCAAAGATCTATTTTGACCTATATCCACACGCTCCTATCACATCAAACTGGCGGGGAATTAAAAAAATTTCAAAATGACGGTTCATGGTTAGTACGTGTTTATATACGTGTCAGTGTATCATAAGCGCATGCATTACACTCTGAAAATACCAAACGGTTTAATTTTTTTTTTAACCGAACGCCAAACCTTTATACATGGGAGTTACCAAATGTAACTTCACTTTTTCAAGAACTCGCGTCCGCAGTTAAAACTAATAATGGCTGAGATTCATTAACTTCACACGTGTCAAAATCATAATGAAACGAGAAAACACAATTTTCAAAATTTCCAAACTGTGTCATTTAAAACAAATTTTTGAAGAAAAATTTACTCACTTTTCTACACAACCTCTTTGCAAACTACTCTCTCTCAAAAAGAATCTCTGCTTTCTTTCTGTCTTTCAAAGAATTTCAATGGCACCAAAGAAATCTGTGAATGTTGCTGTCAATACCATCAAGGTTACTGAAGGCCTTGTTGTGGACTGGAAATATCTATATGAGCAAACTGAAATCAACATGACGGACAGGCTAGATTCTGTTGCCAAGGCTGGGCTTTAGATGTTTCTGACCAAATACTTATACTTCTTTGCTGATGAAGTAAATTCTTTTTCGAAAAACGCCAAACTTTCAGAGGACAAGACTTCCATTTCTTGCCTCTTATCCTTTTCAAACAAAACCTCTCCAAAAGAATTCGTTCTTTCTGCTGAATCTATAGCCCAGAACTTCAAGTTGCCCAACTAGGGTAAACTTTGGAATCTATCAGCAACAACTATAAGTGAGATTTCTACTAGTAGGGCTTACGGATTTTGGGTCTGTCTCACCGAGATGGACAAAGTTAAATATCCATTAATTTTTTTTTCAAATAAAATAAATGGATCATTTTTACTCAATTCAATGATAAGAAAGTGTAATGAGTTTGCAGAAAACTGTTCGAACAGAAACAGACGCTGATCTGGAAGAACAAGCTACCTGCAACCGAGAGCACTAGGAAGAAAGCATGCAACATGATGCATGTTGATCAATGGCATAATCATGTATGCCCAAGTTGTGAAACACAAGAGAAACCCTTGTTTGGTACAAGAATCAGGGTTACAAAGAAAAAACCCGAACTCGAACAGGACAAGGGTAAAAGACCAGCAAATCCGAGGTGTTTTCACAAACCTCGGTAAATTTTTCAAAATGTAATAAAAAACAAAAGCGAGTCTAAAACAGACTCAATTAAGTTTACAAGTTTTAAACAAAATGTAATAATTAGTTTAAAAATGTAATTTATCACAGGAAGCTGACGAATGCAATGATGTCAGAAAGCTAGCATCAAAAGTGGACAAATGGCCGACAAAGCCCAAAATAGCTTTTGACAAAAAACAGGTTAAATGTTGGAGAAAACCTACAGTAACCTACAAACAGACGAAAGTGCTGACAAAAGGCGGCTGAATAAAAGTAAAAAAGAAGCCGACAAAGCACTATGGAACAACTGTGGATTAGGACAAAGACTGACGCACGTAATGACGTCAGCAATGAAATTGATTTTGAAATCCGCAGTTTGAATTCCGAAGTTTGTCAATAAAAGGAAAAGAAGGAAGTAGAAGGAAGACATCATTTATTCCCTCCTACTCTTCAAAACATTTAAGAATCCAGAAAGAAAAAAGATTATAAAATAGTTTTAATTTTCATTCTGAGTGTATGTGGACTTCCCCAAAGAATATAACCATCTCTCATACATGAGAGACTAACTAGTTTTCTCCTCCAAAAGCGGAGTAGAAGATATCTATGTAATAATAATTTTATTTCATTAATAAAAGTTCAAGGCTTTTGTTCAATCTCTGTCTTCCAAAATTTATTAATCTTTTATTTTGGAGTACCTTTTACGCCCAAAGGTAGGAAACGAAATTGGGTTGAGATGTGTAATGCTGAAGGAACTAAGTGCCTGCGAACCATCTGCTGCGGTTGTGTGGTTGGATTCAATCTGTAAAAACGAGGACTCAGAATACCCGGTGATAAGGCGGTCAACTAAAAGTATAAGATTATGAAATTTTAATATTTTTCGGAAGCATGATGGGCCTGTTTTACTCATATTGTGTAGTAAGACCACTATTGCCAAAAGCTAAAATGTTAAGAAAGAATTACCATTGCCACGAGGACTAAATTGAAACCAATGAAAAACCCATAGAGACTAAAGTGATACGGATTAAAAACAATTTAGAATTGGTGTAAAAGGTGAGGGACCAAAATGATTTGTTCCCCGCATCGGACAATGGTCTTTTGTATATGACAACTTGTGCAAGGACGACAACTAATGTCAAAGACTTATTTTGCAAGATAGGTAGAAGTATTCGTTCGAAAAAATAAAAGAAATCTTGGGGAACATGCATTTTGTATTGTTGCAACAAGAATTTATATTTATCATTTTTTAATTTATAAAGAACGTAGCATTTGCAAGGCAACAGAAAGGACTACCTAATCAACTAATTTATGGATGTACAAGAAGGAAGTTGAGCGTGGTCCTTATATATGGCTCCACTTCCACTAGTAGAGATGACTTCTCGTTGCTCTTAAAGTTGATGCATGTTTCTCATTGCAGACATATCTAAATTTAAGTGAAATTGATGGCATTAGTTTAAGACTTAAAGGATAGGATCTTTTAAGTCTTAAACTAATGCCATCAATTTAAAATTATCCCTTGCTTTTCAATTTATTTATTTATTTTAATTGAAATTTATTCTTTTCAAATATTTATTTGTTGGAAAAATTATATTTTATATTTTGCACGCATCGCGTGTAACAAAACTTTGGTAGTTGAGAATCCTAGTATAAATACACAGAAAATGGGAGAAAGATAGAGTGAGAGAGCGGAGAGAGAGAGAGAGAGAGAGGTCCACTCAAATTCAATTATTTGTGTTGGTGTTTGGGTAGAGTAGAAAGGTAGGAGAGAAAGGAAGGAGTCATTTTCGTAGTTGAAGTGTGTTGTCTCCAGTGTTTACCCCCCAATTTATATATATATATATATATATATATATATATATATATACATATTAGTTTTTCCCAAGTTGCATCAACTTGTTGTTGATTTATATAAGATTTATATATCTTCTCTTCTCTTCTGTTCTGAAACAAAATTGAGATAATGTCAACGTCGATTCCCAATGGCTCCTCCGTCTTGGAAGATGAAGCGTCGGATGTGCTGCACGAGCCGCTACTTATGCAGTACCAACAGCCGCTGCGCTTGCGCCGATCACAGTCCAATACGACGTCTCAACTTGCCATCGTTGGCTCCAATCTCTGCCCCATCGAAAGCCTCGACTACGAGTATGTTGTGCGCACACTCTCACAACTATCCCTATATATGTATGTATGTATGTATGTATATGTGTTTGCATAAGTTTATACTGTTTGTGCATTATGGTTCTACGCAATAGGCGAACACGAATATAATTTGACTGAGTTGATATTACAATAGGTAAGTACTGATGTTAATTGTGCGATACAAGCTACTATTTGTGTGTATGCACAAATGACTTAACGCCTAGCTTTACAGTGCGATTTGGCTGGAATTCTCCAAAATCTCTGGAGTAGTTTTCGTGCTTGAATTTTGAAGTATGAAACAACCGTGGGGTGAGACTTATTTGACGATTCTAATGTTTAATTCCTCGTAATTCTATTGTTGTCTTGGTTAACAGGAAAATAAGATTAATTTTGGTGGCTATTGTTCTGGATTTGAGGACAGAATGGCACGAGAGTTTGGGACCAAAAGTGGCAGAAATCTCCTTTCTTAACCATATTCTCTTTTTGGTCTGTGTTGCGTGGAACACTTTACGATATATGAGTTCATGATATGTTGCTTGTTTTGATCTCAATCCTGGAATTGCATGTTATGATTGCCAGTCACTTATGTATGCTTTGCTAAATAATTCACTGCATAAATTTTGTTAATTTAAATTATGATCCTCTCTCAATAGACGTGAAAATTTGGGAATCATTAACCCTTTTCCTCTGAAAACTGTTGGGGATTATAGAGAATGATTTTGATGTTGGGAATCATCAACCCAATTTGACGATCTAAACACTGTTGGGGACCTCACAGAAGTAAAGTTTTGATGTGCAGGATTATAGAGAATGATTTTTTCAAGCAAGACTGGAGGAGTAGGGGGAAAATCCAGATATGTCAGTATATATTCATGAAATGGATATTTTGTTTACTTATTGGACTTACTGTTAGTCTCCTTGGGTTCTTCAACAACCTCGCAGTTGAAAACATAGCTGGCATGAAGTTTGTTGTCACATCCAACATGATGTTGGCTAGAAAGTAAGGATTTTTTTATTTTTTTTAAAAGTTCATATGCTTCTGAAATTTGTTTATTTCAATGAGCTTGGCTTAAACTTAATGGTTTATGAATATTGATTTCATCATTTTTCTCTCTGTATATGGATACCACAAATTCATGTAAAAGGAAAGGTTTATTTCATGTTTGGTTGAATTTTGAAATCTGTTAATTTTGTTAAATTGTGGACTGATTTTCTGCAGCATCTGGGCATGGCATTAATTTCAGTCGAAATATCGACATTTCGAGTTTCCAGAACTCCTAAACAAAATAAGAGTTTCAGCTTGTTTTTGTGGAATTTCCACCCAGAATTTTGGAATATCCTTGAACTCAAACCTGAAATTTTTCAAAATCTACAAAAATTTCCCCAAAATTTTGAATATTATTAGAAAAAGTTATATATAAAACAACATATCTTCATAATAAGTTTACTTATAAAATAATAGCTATAGTTGCTAACTTAGTAATGAGATAATATAGTGTAGCAAACTTAATAAAGACTGCACATTACTTTCAATTTCTCTCCATCCTAAAAAGAATGTTTCCTTTGACTTTTTGTAGAAAATAAATAAAGTTAAAATTTTAGTTATCTATTTCGATCCGCGAAGGATGTCGACCTTTACATTTTCATTTGCCCCAAAATGATTGTCTCATTATTTACAGGAAATGCATCTGTTGTTAAAGTGCCTATTATGCCCTTCAATTCATACTTATTGTGTTAGACTTAATTCTTTTTCTTTTCCCATTTATTCTTAAGCAATAGAGTCTCATTTTGGGGCATTGTAGAAACAAAATTTGAGAATTGGATTTCGGCGGAGATTGCTTTTCTGTGTTGCTTACTTAAAATCTTTTGAATAAGCAATATCTAAAAAATATTCTTGTCAACTAAAAAAGAAATTGGAAATGGTATTCTATCGAAGTTGTTTCTTCTATGGTCACTAATATTTGAAATTGCTTACCTAAATAATGAAGAAGAAAAAACATTTTCTCATAGGTTTTGAACTGTTTGTTCACGAAATGAAAGTGTAGATAAGAGAATGAATAATGATATTTGTTTGCCTACAAAGTCCATGAAGCATTTTTGACATTTAGTCTTTACTTTATTACCAAATCATATTTATTTATTATTTTTTATATTTCCCACGACAGACTTTAGTCCTAGCATTTAATGAAACTCCCTATATAGACATCATATACACAAATATTGTTAGTATAAAAGATCAATAATTATGTTTAAAAAAATTTGAACTTTCATTTAAAATTTCCATCTATTTATATGAATTTTCATGATTTCTCTAGAATTGAAATTAAAAATTTGGATACCTTCGAAATTTCCATAAATTTATAGCTCTGAGATCTACATTGATATTGATATCTAATACCTTGCATCTGGGTACCTTTATATCTTGTTGCCCCTCCCACTGCCTCGCCCACTTCTGAACTGGAGGTTATGTATGTTTTATGTGTATATTTACTGGGTTTGAATTATGGGTTCAGGTTCATGGTGGCTTTTCTTGTATTTGCATCTTCAAATCTTTGCTTGACATTGTTTGCAAGTGTGATCACTGCTTTTATAGCTCCTGAGGCTGCTGGGTCAGGTATACCAGAGGTTAAGGCTTACTTAAATGGTGTAGATGCCCCAGCAATATTTTCATTCCGAACTCTGATTGTGAAGGTACTTTATGATGTTCTGTTCTGTATTGTGATATAGATGCACCTTCAAAACGTACATTATCTGTGGATGATGGGATTTTCCTATGTTTTATGTATTCTTTTGGCAGTTATATGTGACTTACGGAAGGATTTTTTTTCCAGCACAACTTAAACTGTATTGAAATTCTGTGACCTATTTATTGAGATAATTCCCTTCGATATCTCTATTAAAATTCAGAACTCCAGTCATTAAACAGTATCAAAATTCTCTTCAATACGTTAGACATCCGATAATTCTCCCTTCTTAAGGCAAGACTCTAGACACTTCGCATGCCCTTTAGTTAGGAGCAGTCTACCTATGTTTAGTCCTAGCTCACCCTGAAACATTTGTTGTAACTCTCTCCAGCCAGTTTGCAAGATATTGAGAAATTCTCTTCAAATCTTGTTTCCAAATATAGAAGTTTAGTGCTGCATCCAATTTAAGTATTCTTTTGTTTCATATCATGAGACTTTCTTAAATGTGATATAATACAGATAGTTGGAAGCATATGTGCTGTGTCAGCATCTCTTAATATTGGAAAAGCAGGACCAATGGTCCATACTGGCGCGTGCATAGCTGCAATAGTGGGACAGGGTGGATCAAAGAAGTTTAGGTTGACCTGGAAGTGGTTGCGGTTTTTCAAAAACGATCGGGACAGGAGAGATCTTGTAACATGTGGATCTGCTGCAGGGATAGCTGCTGCATTTCGTTCTCCAGTTGGTGGTGTTTTGTTTGCTCTTGAAGAAATGGCATCTTGGTATTTATCTTACCAATTCATGATATTTTGATTTTGCTAATATGCTGTTTCTTGATATCCAAATCCAAATAATAATTTATGGAAGTATTGTTCATTTGTAAAAATGATGCTACAGCTACTTACTTTTCTCTGTTATACTAACATAAATTTTAAGATGTTTGCTTTTCTAAGATTACTTTTCACTTAAGAGTTCTATTTATCTTTAAAGTTGATGTAGAAAAGGTTGAGCTGGTATTTATCTCTTCATTTTCTTTTTCTGAGAGAGCATTCCAGGAATATAGCACTTGTTCTTGATGCTGTGTGTGAGGTGTTACTCGTTAGATTATAACAATCAGAGAATTTAACAAAAGGCTTTAACAAAAGGCTTCTTTACTGAGTTTATTGGGATGTTCCAGGAATATAGCACTTGTTCTTGATGCTGTGTGTGAGGTGTTACTCGTTAGATTATAACAATCAGAGAATTTAACAAAAGGCTTTAACAAAAGGCTTCTTTACTGAGTTTATTGGGATGTTCATGTTACAATGGACTTAAAATCCTTTGGTACTCATTTTAGCTCCTATTTCAATCATTATTGTAGATTTCAAACCCACCTATCAGTCATTTGAAATCCTATCTCTAAATCCAAATTCAAATCCAAATTCTCCATATGAACACAACCTTATTGACTTCCATTATCTTATTGAGAGTTCCAGAGATGGCAAAAAATTTGAAAATCTTCTGCTTTTTCTTGGTTTAAGTACGGACTTTTGAATTGTTGCTTAGGGGAGACGAGCATTATGTATCTGTAGAAATATAGTTAATTGCCTAAACAATAATCTCAGTTGTTTGACGTGTCAAATTCATCTTCGATGTTGAAATTGTAGGATTTTTCAGAAATATGGTTAATTTATAAATGCTAAATTTCTTAATATGAACTAGCTTTTTCATTGTTCTCATGTACTGTAATGTTTTGCAGTTCAGATGATTATGATAATTAATCATGCCTTCTAGTTACAATAGCAAACAAACCAATCTTGATATGCGTCCTTTCTGCAATCTGGCATTTCAATTTGTTCATGCTAAGCTTCAACAACCTGTGGCCTAGATAATAACTTAATTGATCTTTTCCTATTAATTATTAATATGTATTTCTGCAAGCTTATGGTCTTTTCTGCTTAAGTGGCACTGACAACAATTTCTGTGTAGATATTATAATATTATCATGCCATTATTATTGATGATATTATATTATTGTGCATGCCATTATTCTTGATGATATTATATTATTGTGCATCACTTGGCCTAAAACTGTTCAGTGGTTTTCTGCTTTTATCTCTGCTATTGTCTGAGGCATAAATGTCCAAGAAAATTAATGTTTCTTAAGTCATTATACTTGCAATGTGTAAATAGATTTTCATAAAACTGGGACGGTGTAGACATTGTGGTGGTAGTAGATGATGTTGTATGTGGAGATTCACAATATCTTGTTCAATTGAAGTATTTAGTCTTGACTTTCCCCTGCAGGTGGCGAAGTGCTTTGCTATGGAGATCTTTCTTCACTACGGCAGTAGTTGCAATAGTTCTTCGGGCTCTGATTGACATCTGTTTGAGAGGTGAATGTGGACTTTTTGGTAAAGGAGGTCTAATAATGTATGATGTCACATCGGCAAATATTTCTTATCACTTCATGGATGTGCCTCCGGTTCTTCTTCTTGCAATTATAGGGGGCATATTAGGAAGTATCTACAATTTTCTACTTAATAAGGTTCTCAAACTTTACAATGTAATTAACGGGTAAGCCTCTGAGTTTTCATACTTTGTCTATGAACTGAATTAGATTTCCTTCTTAACCCTCTCTGGAGACAATTTTAGTGTTTCTTCATTTGTTTGCGTTCCAGGAAAGGAATTGCTTTCAAGATCATATTGGCATGTTCTATTTCCGTTTTCACTTCTTGTCTTTTATTTGGATTGCCATGGCTTGCATCTTGTCGTGCATGTCCATCTAATTTATCAGAGCCTTGCCCAACAATTGGCCGTTCTGGAAATTACAAGAAATTCCATTGTCCTCCAGGTTACTACAATGATCTCGCTAGCCTCTTTTTCAACACAAACGATGATGCAATCAAGAACCTCTTCAGCAAAGATACCGACTCCGAGTTTCATCATTCTTCTATGCTTATTTTCTTCGCCACCTGCTTTTTTCTCAGCATTGTAAGTTACGGAATTGTGGTCCCCGCTGGTTTATTTGTGCCAGTTATTGTGACGGGTGCAGCTTATGGACGTTTTGTTGGGATGTTAGTTGGTTCTAACTCAAATCTAAACCATGGCCTTTTTGCAGTTCTTGGTTCTGCTTCTCTCCTTGGGGGATCCATGAGAATGACTGTTTCATTGTGTGTGATTATTCTTGAACTCACAAATAATCTATTACTGCTCCCACTTATAATGCTCGTTCTTCTCATTTCCAAGACTGTGGCTGATGCATTTAACGGAAATATTTATGACCTCATAATGACATCAAAGGGTTTCCCTTATTTAGAAACTCATGCTGAGCCATATATGAGGCAATTGACGGTACGTGACGTCGTTACAGGCCCACTACAGATATTTCATGGCTATGAGAAGGTCGGTAATATAGTGCATGTGCTTAAAACCACAGGGCATAACGGGTTCCCTGTGGTAGATGAGCCTCCAGTTTGTATGTCTCCAGTCCTATTTGGTTTAATTCTTCGAGCCAATCTCCTCACACTGTTAAAATCAAAAGCTTTCTTGAGAAATCCTGCACCAGTTGGCTCGGATGCTTTTGTACGGTTTTCAGCTGACGATTTTGCAAAGAAGGGTTTAGGCCATGTTGATAAAGTTGAAGATATAGAATTGTCTGAAGAAGAGATGGAAATGTACATAGATTTGCACCCCTTTACTAATACATCACCTTACACTGTTGTGGAGACAATGTCGTTAGCAAAAGCACTCATACTTTTCCGGGAAGTTGGTTTAAGGCACCTGCTCGTGATTCCCAAGATTTCTGGGGTAAGACTTTTCGTTTCTTTCGACTTGGTCATATGAGTGTTTTCGCCTAATGCAAATTGCATGCTGCTTTAGTTGATTATTGATTAATACACCAATTTTTTTACTTTTGCGTTTCATTTCTAGTAATTTTAAAATAGTTTTTCATATCATTTAGCTCTTCGTATTAGGAAAAAAAAAAAAACAGTTAGGCCTTGTTTGTTTATATATTTGAGTTAAAATTCTGAATTTTTTTGGGTGAATGTATATTACGAGTATTTGTGTGAAAATGATATGATGTGTCGTGTGTATGTATATGCTTTTAGAAAATGGTTGGAAGTTGTAAAAGATGTCAAATAAAAAATTATTGGCTGATGTATGATGTGAAAAATAACTAAGTTGGTTATTTTAGTAATGATTATGTGATAAAAAAAATAGTAAAGTAAGAAACAGAAAAGAGAGAATAGTTGAAGTAGGTAATTATTGAAGAGAGATAGTGCGAAATGATAGATGTAATGATTGATAATAGTTACATAGGAAAATGAAAAAATGAAGTTGAAAAAAAGGTGCTTTGCGTTAAAATGATTTGTATTGTGGATTTTTAGAATATAGTGGTCCAGATTACATAAAATATTATTTGAAAATGTAAACAAACAAGGCCTAAATTTTTCTTCGGTCCAAAATTATTTATGTCAGAAAATTACATCATTTGAAACGTGAAAATTATATTTATTATTGCTTTTCTCATTAAAACAGTGGGGGTCCAAACATAGCCTTCAAGTTGATATTTTAGTTCATTCTAGGTTTACTGAAATGGTATGTTTTGGTTTTCACAGAGAGTTCCAGTTGTGGGTATATTGACGAGACATGACTTCATGCCACAACACATCTTGAGTTTGCATCCAATGTTGATGCGGAGCAGGTGGAAAAGGTTGAGATTTCGGTTCCCTCAATTGGACAAATTTATATAGAGAATCTAAGCAAAGCTCTATAACAGTAGACACCAAATCTATTCCTTTTTCATCCCGTGGGGCGAAGAGCTGTAATGGGATCGATCTTCACCGCAAGTCATATACGTGATCGTGATGTCACGATTGGTTCTTTAATTATGAACCGGAAAATCTTCAACAACTTTTTTGATCTGTTTATGTCCACCTCTATTTTCTGGAACTGACCGACTTAGCTGCAGAAGGCAAAATCAGCAATCCAGATCAGTCTGCTATTTATATCTAAAATTTGTCAACACAACAAACATTTATACAGTCAGTATCTTATGCACACAATAAATCTTATCTTATATATGTATCCTAGTCTTTTTGTTGTCAAATGCTTTCTGATAACTACCCTTGGTAATATTTTGGAACCTTCTTCCATCAGCATTCAGTCGATGTTATATCAGTGAGATGTATGATTGATTGTTATGGAAAGATCACCTCACGGGTGCCTAAATTCCAACCAGTGGGTAACAAAGAAGGAAATCACCTTTGGTCCCATTGGACACTTTTAAACTGATACTTTTAGTCCCATCCGTCAATTTTTGGATGGAAAAGAGCTTGTGATATTTATACGCTGTTAAATCTCATAAACATACAAAAATAAATTCAAAAGTCAAAAATAATTATTAAATAAAATCACATAAAAAAAAAGGAAAAAGAAAGGGATAATGAAGAAGACATTTCAATCGCACCACCGCCACCACCCAATCGCACAACCGCTGCTGCCACCACCCAATACTTCAACATCTCTCAACCATCGAAAACCCCAACCTGAAAATCCGCCATACCCACCTCTAAACACCCCACCTCCATCTCACCTTCATCTTAGATAGTGCGGCGGTGGCTACGGTTTATGGGGGGGGGGGGGGGGGGGGAGGGAGTGGCTCGTGTGGAAGATTGAGTTGGGGTGAGGGTGGGGTTCACAATGACGAATATTCGTCTTTTTCATCACAATTTTTTATTTTCTTGTTCTTTTATTTTTTGGACATTTTATAATTTTTTTTGTATTTTGTATTTTATTTATTTTAATTTCTTTGTTGGTATTTTTAAGTGTGTGTGACTTAATCGCTTTTTTCAGTCCAAAAATTGATGGATGAAATTAAAAATGTCAGCTTTCAACTTTAATGGGACCAAAAGTGTCAAAAAAATTGCTATTGGACTAAAGTGTTTTGGCTGAACTGCAGTGGGATTTAAAGTGAAATTTTCTTATTTGTAGTCCACAACCATGCTTGACCTTTTATTATGGATAGCAAAGTACACACGCTTTGTGCGTAAACAATTAAACTTGTTTTTATTTTAAAAAATACTTTAATAAAAATATTCACAAATCTATCTATCTATCTATTTGAAGGGGCCAGTGCCACACCGGTACCAATAGTCCCGATATGACATACACAATTGGATCCCTTAATAGGGGGCGGCATTTACTAAAATACCCCCCGATCCAATGGTGTATGCCACATCGGGACCATTAGTACCGGTGTGGCATAGACTTTTCCAATTTGAAGGGGTGTTTGACCTCAAATGCTCTATTTTGACCAAATTCTGAATTCTCAAAATTTAGATTTTTTTAATATAGAAAATTGCATTTATTAGTTGCTTCTTTAATGTAATTTTCAAATCCCCAACTAACCTAATTTAAATCCACCTTTAAGGAAATGATTCTATTACATTAGTCCTTTTTTTTTTTTTTTTTTTTTAAGAAAATTCAGTCTTATATATCATTCAATCAAAAGTTTACAACGCCTGGAACAATAAAATTCATATCGACTCAAACGATGTAGTAAGAACATCTGAAATATTAACTATCAAGTTCTTGAAGATAACAAATCTTAAGAACTCACAAACGAACACAAGAAAATTCTTGTGCAACTCCTATTTAAGGAGAGATAAAACTCTTATTCGAGAGAGAAAGCAAACTCTCATATGGAGAGAAAATAAAATACTAAACAAAATATCTAAAACGCTACATAAAAACTTAAGTATCATCTGTCTTCATCTCGTCAGATCTGTCTTTGTTTCTTTAGATCCATATCCGTTTCGTCAGATTTGAAGATGTGACGTACAACTTGAAAAAGGATGCTCCAACCCAACCCGCCGACGATGGTGATAACAGTGGTGAAGTAGACGACTGCTTCACCAAGCCATCACCATCGGAGGAAAATAGAAAAAAAAAGACTAGGGTTTAGAATGAGAGATGGAGAGAGAAAATTTACACTTTGAAAAAGCTACATTAGTCCTTAATTGCAGTGTTTTTTCCTAATGTATATTGATCCAACATATTTAGTGTTTTGAGTCCATATTCACTAAAATTTTCCGTATCTTAATGCTAATTAGGCAAAAATAATTTCTTTAATTATGCACTATTGTCATGCACTATTTACCATGACAGACTGTATTCTATTTTGAAATTTTGAATCTTTATAAATTCCGTTTCATAGATAAACCTGATGAACGAAAACCCAATCGTGTATTTAAGAGCAAGAAGACTGATCGTGTGTAGTAATAGAGTGGACAATTAAGTCCGAGATGTTGAACTCACAGAGACTTGTCATTCAATTTTGCTAGAATTTAAAGCAAGAACTAAACAAAAGGAATAATAACTAAACGCAACAAACTCAATAAATATAATTATGAAGTAAATAAATAAAATTATATGAGAAAAACTACTAAGACACATATAATGACTCAAGTTTACTTGTCTCTATATAACTATTGTTCTCAAGTTATTAGACTAATGTTTCTATGGTGTGAAATTCCTTAAGAATATTATCACGCGGATCCCTCACTCATGATAACTTACACTAGATTGGTTGTAGCAATCTCTATTGCATGCATTAAGAACCAGAATTTCCCCCAGATATATTCAGATTTATCCCTCCAAATAAAATCGGGTAACAACATCTGGAGTATGTAGCTATCCCTAGCATCAACTAACTTAGATGATATTATGGTTTTTTCTGCACCCTAATTTACTTTCTCCCGAATAGATAAATTAGGCAAAATAACATGTATATGGTGATCTAGCATATGAATGGAGCAAAAGCATAAAAAGCATAACATATAGCAACATCAGAATTAACTTGAATAACAACTTTTATATACCAATCATCATTAATCTGGCCTTGCACGACCTTAAATGTGATTTTTTTGAATGTGATTTTTTTCCAAGTTGAACATGTTAACTGATAGTAATAATAGTTTATGAAGCTTTTCTCTATGGTTGAATTTGTATCATTACATAGATAAACTCGTTGACAGAGTGGATAGACAAGTGAGACCTTGCTCTGAGTGTTTTATCTTCATTTGTTCATATATTTAATTATCGGCTGTTTGCATATTATATGACCTAATATGATATTAATTGTAATAGCTCATACATTCTTGATCATACTTGTATTTGTTATGATTGATATACATATTTCATTTTGGTAGGCTCATAATGGATAGGAGTTAGATGCGCAAACCTAGGTCAACAAAAGAGTATGAAAGAGGGTTAAACCAATTTCTTGACATGGCTTTTGCTAAAGCATGTCTTAGTGGAAAAATTATATGTCCATGCAAAAATTGTAAGAATGTGAAATGGGTAAATAAAGAGGTTGGTAAAGAACATCTCTTAGTTGATGGGTTTATGAAGGATTACACGAATTGGGTTGCACATGGGGAGGATCCATTGTCTGATCAAGGTAAATTTCAGCAATAAAATGAATTCAATATG
Organism: Buddleja alternifolia; assembly: GCA_019426215.1. NCBI lineage: Eukaryota > Viridiplantae > Streptophyta > Magnoliopsida > Lamiales > Scrophulariaceae > Buddleja > Buddleja alternifolia. The sequence goes on from CM033401.1 coordinate 20,858,802, forward strand.
CTAGATGATATGTTTGGGTTGGTGAACGATGTGTTTGGGGTCAAAGATACAAATTTAAACATGGAAGAAGAACCCAATGAACAAGCTAAGGCCTTCTATAAATTTTTAGTCGATGCTCAAAAAGAATTATACCCAGGATGTAAAAAAATTTCTAAACTTGCATTTCTTGTATGACTTTTTCACCTCAAGTGTACTGGTAAGTGGTCTAATAAACCATTTACAATGCTTCTTGAGTTGTTGAAAGAGGCATTTCCAGATGCAACAAAGTCATTGCCTCAATCTTATTATGAAGTGCACAAGATAATTGGGGCTTTGGGACTTAATTCTACTAAAATTGATGCATGTACAAATGATTGCATGTTGTATTGGAAAGAGCATGAGAATGATGAAGAGCAAGATAATCTAGGTATGTTAAAGATGAAAATAATTCTATGGATGAAGAAACTTCATTCAAAAAGTTTAAGAAAATTCCAGCAAAAGTGCTGAGATATTTCCCGCTAAAGGCTAGGCTTCAAAGATTCTTCATGTCCTCTAAAACATCATCATTCATGAGATGGCACGAGAAAGATCGTACTAAATAGGTTGTATGAGACATCCTGCTGATTCTCCTCATTGGCAATCTTTTGATCGTAAACATCGTGATTTTGCAAGAGATGCAAGAAATGTAAGACTTGGTCTGGCAACCGATGGATTTAGTCTATTTAGGACTATGAGTGTTACTCATAGCACATGGCCAGTCATATTGACCCCATATAATATGCCTCCTTGGATGTGCATGAAAGAACCTTTCTTCTTTTTGACATTACTTATTCCTGGCTCATCACCTCCTGGAAACAATATTGATGTCTACTTATAACTTTTAATAGAGGAATTGAAAGAATTATGGGAGGGGGTTGTGACATATGATGCATCAAAAAAGCATAATTTCGGTATGCGTGCAACTTTAATATGGACCATCAATGACTTTCTAGCGTATGCAAATCTGTTTGGTTGGAGCACAAAGGGGTAATTAGGTTGCCCATCATGCCATAAGGATACATGGTTTAAATATTTCTATAATAGCCATAAAGGGTGTTATATGGGTCATCGTAGTTTTTGGAACGATGATCATCCTTATAGAAAAGATGTTGGAAAGATAATATGTTGCGTCACAATTTGGATGTAATGCATATTGAGAAAAATGTTTGTGACAGTTTGCTTAGGACTTTATTAAATTTGGATGGAAAGACAAAAGACCATGAAAATGCTTGTTGTGATTTGCAAGATATGGGCATTAGGAGTGCATTGCATCCTGTTTATCTTGATACAGGGAAAACATACTTACCTGCTGCATGTTTTTCAATGAGTAAAAAGGAGAAAGATTTATTTCTTGAAGTTTTACGAAATGTGAAAGTTCCTGATGGCTATGCATCTAATATTTCGAGGCGTGTGCAAGTTAAACCACCAAAAATCTTAGATCTAAAAAGTCATAATAACCACATCTTGATGCAATAACTACTTCCAATTGCTCTGCGTAAAGTTTTACCAAATCATGTCAGAACTCCTTTGATTAAACTATGCATCTTCTTTAGAGAACTTTCTTCTAAAGTTCTTAATGCTCGGGATCTCATACAGTTGGAAAAAGAGATTTCTATAACTCTTTGTGACTTGGAGAAAAAATTTCCTGCGTCATTCTTTGATATAAGGATTCATTTACCTATTCATTTGGCATATGAGGTAAGAATTGCGAGAACTGTACATTATCGCTGGATGTATCCTATTGAGAGGTAATATTATTTTTATCGTTCAATTAATTTAATTATTATAGAATTATGTAAAGATTTTTCTAATTTATGAAATACTAGGTATCTGTCAACATTAAAATCATATGTGAGAAATCGACGTCATCCCAAAGGTTCGATTGCAGAAGCATATTTGATGGAGGAATGTGTGACCTTTTGCTCAAGATATTTAGAGGATGTAGAAACTAAATTCAACAAGGTTAGAAGAAATGATGATAATGGTGGTGATGTTACAGTAGAGTTTCCTATTTTTTCAAATTCAGGGCGTCACATTGGGAGGCAACTCTATAGTTTTAAACAAGGAAACACTAACAAAAGCCCATCAATATGTGCTATTCAACTGCAATTCAATTGCGGTATTCATCGAGTATGAAGTTTTTTATTACACTTTTATTATTTATATTTTTTAATATTACTGCCTATTCTTCTCATTTATTTTCAAATTGCATGTAGGCAACACAAAACAATGGTTAAAAATCAAAATCCTCGTCTTGGTATGAAAGATGTCGAACGCATTCATAGTGAAACTTTTGCCAAGTGGTTTAAGAATCATGTAAGTTACTATTCTTAGAGATTTGGTGGGTTTCTTATTTAGGTGCTGCCAAACCGTAATGTTACTGATAATCATAGTATTGAATTATGTTTGTGAAAGCTGTTTTAGTTAAAATTTAATATTTAATAAAATATCTAATTATAAATTTAATAATTAATCAAACATCTAATTATCCATAGTTTTGTCTCTAAATTTTGAGAGTCAGACTGCTAAATTTTGCATTTTAACATTGTTGGTTAAGTTTACATTGCTGGATTATTTTGTCACATAGATTTAACTTGTGAATGTGATGTCTTCTTATGTGCAGGTTGCTTTGGATGAAAATGAGGATTTGAGTATCAGTTAGTTAATGTTTTTGGCATGTATTTAGTCAAGTTGAAGCTTTGTGGATGAATTGCTATTTTGTCACAAAGATTCAAGTTATTTTTTGTTTAGAACTTCTGATGATGAATTGTTATGATACTTTGTGGATGAGTTAGTTGTGCTTTTTGTTCCTGTATCTTGAAAAATGACAATGAAGTTGAGATTTTAACTTTGTTAATGGAATATGGTAAATTGGTATTGCTGTTTTTACACTTTTTGATGATCGAGTTTTGTATAGGTTTTTTACACTTTTTTTGCATATTACTTTTGACAGGGAGGAAAAAATTTGTGTACTTTAATGTGTCCTAAAATCACATTTTAAGGTCACAAATCATTGTCACTTTTGAGTTTAGAACACATATAAGTGTCTCCACAAATATTAGCCTCTTTTATTTTGATCTTATTGGGGCACTTATTTCTATCACTAAAATGAGACTGACATTTTAAAATGTCCTAATATAGATTGTTGGGGACATTTTGTTGCAACATAAATAGGTGTCCCTAAATTTAAAGACACATACATGTGCCTCCAAAGAGGTGTAATTGAATTTTTAAATTCGGATGTAAGGACACATATAAGTGTCCCAAAATCGCAGTATTGAGACACATAAGTGTCCAGATATATAATGATGTAGGGGGCTTTAAGCGTATTTACGCGACGACAAACTACGCAACGCTTAGTATAAGTGCCCCAAAAACTGGAAGTGCCTTAATATGTATCATATTGGGACACTTTTCTGTGTCCCAATAGAGCATTTCTGTTGTAGTGCGATAGCGGGAATTATAGAATGATATCCAAAAACCTAGCTAGATGGGACTTTGAAAATGTGAGAAAGGTTTGTCTGAAGGCCTCGAGGCAAGAGGTTCCTCTCGAGCAAAGATGTGTGTTTTGAGTTTTCCTTAGCATATTTTCAGTCAAATAAAGCATCATGTATTATGCTAGTCTTTTATTCTATTTCGCAAGTTAGGTTTAGTAATCCAATTTCATTGTTCTTCTTGTGATTTCTTATTGATTTCATTATTTGTGAAATGATCTCGAGGATTGAATTTATCTATTGTAAACAAACTGAGAAAAGGCCCCTAGAACCTTGAGTTCACGGCTGAGGTCTAATTATCCAGAAAAGGCCCCCCGAAACCTTGAGTTCATGGCAAGGTGTGATTCTCCTAAAAATTCCCCCTGGAACCTTGGGTTCCCAGTCGAGGTCTAATTCTCCTGAAAAAGCCCCCAGGAACCTTGAGTTTACGACCGAGGTCTAATTCTCCTAAAAGTGCCACTCGGAACCTTGAGTTCACAGTCAAAGTCTAATTCTCCTGAAAAGGCCTCCCAAAACCTTGAGTTAATCTTGAGTTCATGGCCAAAGTCTAACCTGAAAGCCCCCCGGAACCTTAAGTTAACGGCCGATGTCTGGTTCTCAAGAAAACGCCCCTCGGATCCTTAAGTCCCTGCCGAAGTCAGATTCTCCTAAAAAGGCCCCTAGAACCTTGAGGCCATCATGGTCTGAAGACCTTGGCCGGATCTTGGAGAGTTCATAGGATCCCAAAAGTTAAAAGTGTTCTCCAATAAGAATTTGGAGTTCATACATAATGAATGAAGCAATATTCCGCAAGAAATGGCTCATTCAATCATTCCGCTCTGCCTTGAAATATTCCAAACTCCTCAAGCATAGTGCGAACAAGTCAAGCTTGAAAAGTCCCCGAGAAAACCTCCAATCCTTCACTAGTGTGAACGGGCACCGAGCTCGAACAAATTACTCGAGCACAAGCAATCTCAAGCTGCTCGAGTACAGAGATCGAGCACAAGCTGCTCGAGCACTGCCAGCTCGATTATATATTTGAAGGGGTTTTTTTGACCCAATTGAGTTAAATTTGACAGAATTCTCAATTCTTAGATTTTGGAATTTTTTTTATTTAAAAAAAGATTTGTTAACTTTCAAATTTGAAATTTCCTTGGTCATTAAATGCTTTCCAATTTCCAGTACTAGATTGGAATTTTCCATGTTTAAATCATAATGGGTAACTCCAGTGAAGAAACATCACAATTAAAATTAAGATAGGCCAAAAGATTTTGCAGAGCTTTCCAATCCAATTCTTCTTTTCTAAAGTTCCGTTGAGGGTTCAATGTGCTGCCGCAGGGAATTGTCATGGAGAAAAGTCAACAGTTATTAGTGATGTTCATATATTATTTCCATATGATCATTTGTGATCTATTTTTAATATTATTATGTTCCGAATTATTTATTAGTATTTATATTTATTTTCTTTCATTTGTTTTCTTTTGATTCCGTTGTTGAAATATTTAGTCTCTTTTTTTTTCTATTATTTGTTCTTTTTCTTCCAATATCTTTCGAATTCGTTGAATTTTTTTCTAACTTTGCTTTGATTCCTTTAATTTCTATACATTTGTTTTTGTTCCTTAGTTTTATTCAATTTTTGTATTTTTCTACTATTTCTGGATAAAAACAAATTGAATAGGGATGAATCAATATGATTGATTCGAGCCCCGTGATGATTCTCCACTTAGAATTATCTAACAACCCCCGCGTTCGAGTTCGATACGCTAGACGGTGGTTCAGACTTTAACACTTCGATGTGTTGTTTAATTTAGTTGTTCGGACCGCAATTATTCGATGAAAAGAAATAAACAAAAGGGGAATTGCAGATACAAATCCAGATACAGGATTTATCTATCAAATATTTAAATCTGATAAAAAGATAAACATTATACCTCCATATTGATCTCCAATTGAATACAAACAGCTTGCTCGAGCAACTTGATAAACTCAAACAGGATCACCAAATATCGATTCTACTGGATCTACGCTTCTACTGCTAATCTATGCTACCGACTACTCCTAATTACGCCTACTCCTAGAGAGAAAAGATAAAAGCAGAGTTGATGAAATTCTGTGTGTTGCTTTCTTTCTTCTCCTGGCCTTGCTTTTATCACGTACCCACGTTCTTCATGGCCGAAAATTGCTTCCCAACTGTACTTTTAAATTTCCTTTATTGGCGCGTTTTTGAACTGGGTAACTTCCTCCTTTTTGGATTCGTCTTCAGATTTGGATCCCATCGAGCCCATTTCATTTTTTACTGATCCAATGACTTTAATTGGGCTTGTTTGATTTGAGCCCATCTTCGAATTAGTCTTGGCTGTATGAGATATTTTATTTCAAGCCCATCTTCGGATAAAGGATGGTTTGGGCTTTCTTATCTGGCAAAACCCACTTCATTTTGGGTGTAAACAAATGCCCCCCTAATACACGTGAATTAATTCAGATTTATGTGTATTAAAGGATACGTTTGAATTCCACGTCATCAAAGGTCGCACCCTTTTTGTAACAGATTTAGTACTAGGTGACCATTCGGATTCCAGGTCGTCAAAAGTCACGCCTTTTTGTGACACACTATTCATAAATTTGGCGGCCATGCAAAGTCACGTCTTTCTGTATTCACCTTCGCCCCACGACCCTTCTATTAATGGTCACGTCTTTTCACTGACAAGTGATAAGGAACCTATAAATTGTTGTGCTTCAGTTTTAGAGAACACAAGAATTCAAATTTTCTTCCTCCTTCTTCTCTGGACCTAAAAGCCAACATTCCCCTTGTTACACCATTTCTTTGTCTGCTTCGACTTCTCATAGAAATGGCTTTTGCTCCACATCGTTCAATACACAATCTAACCTCCTTAGTTCCTCAATCATCCGTTTTGGATTGTAAGGAAGCATCGGATCTCTATGATGAGATTAGGGCATTCGAAGCCCATTATTCCGATGCCAAAATCCTTTCACTCAACACACCGCATATTGTCCCTCGATGGGCTTCCGACTGCCGGGGTCAAACCCTTAGCCATATAGCTTTGGGTCCTTGCTTCGAGTCATCTTCCTTTGAAGATGAGGCCTCCCATGTACCTAAATTTTCTCAGGACATGGCCAGACTTCGAGTCCGATAATTGACACGCTAAAAGCTAATGTGCTATGATAGCAAGTGCACTAGACGTGTGTAGTAATAAGTGGACAAAAAGTCCGGGTTGTCGAACCACAAGGACTTGAATTCTAGTTAATAATTTTCTACAAAGAACAACTACAATAAAAGTAAAGAGCAAGAAAAAGATTAAACAAACGAAGAACCAAAGAGAATCGGACTATAGATTAATCTCAAGAGTGATAAAACGACTAAGGCACATGCTACAACCGAATCTACTCGTCAATATAGATGAGCTACTCTTCGAATTATTAGACTCCTATTGCTTTGGTGGAAATTCCTTAGATAATTATTACCCGATGTCTCGGCACATAATAATCCTATGATTAATTGATGGTTCTCTAAATATGTCTATCCGAGAATCTAATCAATAACCACGCATTAACGTTCTAGAGTTTCCCCGGATACATCCGGCGAACCGCACTCGGAAATCTTTACCTATGTCTAGGGGCAATTCCACATTAGTTTCGGATGATGAGTTGATTCCATTGAACCCTAATCTATCTTCTCTCGAATGACTAGACTAGGCAAGATAGCAAGCATATGGTGATCAAGCATATGATTGTAATAAAAGCTCAAAATCAACACACAAAGCAATATGAGAATTAATACGAAAACTCACTTCACATATATTGATTCATAAATTGGCCTTCACATGGCCTTAGTTCTACAATATTAGCCTCTCATCAAGGCCTTAAGAAAATCTAATACAAACATATACATACTCATGGAAATAAACATGTAAATGCAAGTAATTAAAACTCCCTCAATTGATTGATGATGGATCCTTGCTTTTGAACTTCAATCCTTAACTCCTCTCTCTTTGTTCCCCTCCAAAAGTGATGAAGAATGGTGATGAATGGTGATGGGTGAAGAGTAATGGCCAGCTGCCTCCTCCTCTCTCCATATGATCGGTCCCTAGTGAAGAAAATGCCTTAAGAAGACCAGAAATTCTGGGCTCCGTAGTGTGTGTCCTCCACTACTCTAAAGTGAGTAGTATAAAATTCCATAAAGTAGATCTACTAAGAAACATACTTATGACATCCCCTCCATACATGTGATGACCTCTTGGCTTTAAATGTTCCATTCCCCCATCAAATGATGATCTTTTGGCTGAAAGGAATCAAAACTCGGGTGTGGTCACGCCTAGGCGTGGGCATTACGGCGCTTGGGCGCCGCTGACAGAATGCTGAAATTAAATGCAATGTGTCCTGCGCAGAAATCGTATTTCATTCATAACTTTCTCCACGAAACTCTGATTTGGATGATTCAAGTCCTCATTTGAAGCTAACACATAGTTCTACAACATTGTAGAAGGGAACTTCATCCAATTCGGTCTCTAAACATACGGAAATAGAGCTCGAACGTGGAAAGTGGTGCAAATACGGCGCCCAGGCGTGGATATTACGGCACCTAGGCGTGGACAGCAGAATGTTGACGTTATTTGCATCTTGTTTGGCGCCTGGGCGTGGACGACAGAAGCAAATTGGCCTGAACTTGTTTTATACGTCGTTTTTCGCCTCGTTTCTTCGTATGCTCAAATTTATCACCTGTAATCACTTAACACCCCGCTAAAACGCAAATGTGGCATGATTTTGTCAATAAATGAATCCATAGCATAAGTCCCATAGGCTTAAAAACACGTAAAAATGCCTCTTATCAACACCCCACACTTATCAATTGATCGTCCTCGAGCAATAAGAGTTTTAAGATAAGGAAACATCATCAATCAAAGAGAGAAACAAAAAGAAAACTACCTAACTCACTTTCGTGGAGTAAACGGTTGCATTTAGCGAATGCAACAAGCCTTTGAACCTTTGAGTTACCTCAAAGGACGAGTTATAGTCTCGTGAGGGTTTGCAGACGATATACCCACAAAATCGAAAAATTTTCAACCCCGATCACTCAACGTAAATTACAATGATTAATAACACACAATGGTACGAATTCACCTGTTTAAGCTCAAGTTACATATATATACACGTCACCCAATTGCTCATGTTACGCCTTAACATCGAAAAGATCATCCTAAGGTGTAGTGTAATAAATCTCAAGTATTATAATCGAGTGGCATTCTTACCACTTTTCAAGCATTAACCCCATATTTATCAACTTTTGATTATTCACATGGTACGAGAATTGAATACAACTTCATAGCCACTTAAAAATTCATCACTTCATTCCACTTTCGACTTTAACTTATGCACTTTCAACTCGAAACATTAGAGGCTAGACCATGTGCAATGTTCGATCCTCTTAGGCTTTCTATGACACCCGTGTAACGAGCTTTAGGCCAATAACTCCTAAACCAGACGGCTTTCGGGTATCAAATGTAGAGACATTCCTAAGGGCTTAATCGCTCGAGTGCCAAAGGCCACAAAATCAAACTAGGTCCTTATTTACTTAACACTTGTATTGGCTTGAGCTCTAGCTCAAATTAGCTTAATAGTACAGTATTCTAGGCATGGTGCTCTTTGCCCCCAGTATCTATTAAGCCTGACTTTTTCAGTCATACCAATGTTCAACCTCTTTTTATTATTATTAAGCACACGAAGTTAACGTTCTCAACTCATAACACATGTGAAAATTCTAAGTTGATATTTCCGGGATCAAGCCTTTAAGTGTTTCAAAATGGTTGCCCACTCAACTCCTCTACCCTCGATTTATGTGTATATGTGAATCATCTTAAGGTCAATCTAGTCTAGTTAGGGTCTCACAAACAAGGAATTGCGTGTATAGCCATTAAAAACCAAATTGAAAACCAAATTGATAGAGAATGCGTACCATATATTCACGTTAACCATGCTCAATTCATCAAGTGACGGGTTGAAATTCTATCCAAAAAAAAATAAATTCACAAAATGCACAAGCTCACATGTAGATGTGTGCCATCCCCCAAACTTGGACTGAGTTATCTAAAACACTCCCCCCAACTTAACATGAACATTGGCCCCAATGTTCGAAAGAAAATAAGGGTAAAGTACACATCACCATAGGGGAGCTGAAAAGCAAACCCGAGTCCACTTAAGGCAATCGAGTCCAAGGATGGCAATCACTGTGTCGATCACTACATAGGTAAAAAAAATGCTAGCCATACAAAGCATCAAACATTGGATAGAATAGAAGAAAACAAAACGAGACGAACAAAAACGAGAAACATGCATGGAAAGAAAACATCAAGCATCCAAACATAAAACATAAAATATCCAACAACCCAACAAAAGATAACCAAAAACAAAACGAAACATGCATGGAAATAAAACAAGATAAGCCTAATCTGTAGTGCCAAAACGGTCAATGTAGTCCTCATCCGTTCCGCCGAGATCATCCAAATCAATCAACGGGCTACCCTCATCATCATGAGCCTCATCATCACCTCCTACAGGAACGAGAGCACCTGACTCGTGCAAATCTGCGGGCTGCTGAGGCGGGGGGTGCGGGTAAGGTGGAGGAGTAGAATAATCAAACGGCCCCCGACCGACAAACTCATTATGCTCGACAAGAAGCTGACGGAAATAAGCACAAGTGTCGGACATGACCACCCTCATCTCATCTTGCAACTCATCTCTCAATTCATCCTTTAATTGTCTAATGGCGGCGACATCCATAGGTGGAAACTGTGGGGAACTAGTAGACCGTGATGAAGACGGGCGAGGCCTCTTGGAAGTAGCTGGTGGTGGAGGAGCCTGGGGGTCGTCATCTACCACGGCGAGATAAGAACCAGGGAGCTCAGTACGCTCCATAGGAAATGTGGGAACCTTAGCTGCTTTGCATAAAACTGTGATCAGTGACGGGAGAATGATGGGATTCTTCCAAGTGGGACCTTCGCCCTTTTGCTTAGCCAATTCTTTGTTAATCAACGGCCCTAACTCATTCTTCAACTTCCTAAAGTGGTCCGTCAAAGACTTGTGGATCACCCGGGCAAGGTCCACAACTTTCTTGGACATAATAGCATAGATGAGGGTGGCTCGTTCCTTGTTTGCCTCTGACCGATTGGTACTCGGTATTAAATTGAATCGGATGAAGTCAAGCCAGAAAACAGCCTCGGGAAGTAGAGCCCTACGGGGGACATGAGCTTCTCCGGGTACCCACTCCCACCCCTCTCGGGCAATAACCCGCAAAATATCCGACAGGCTAACCCGGAGGCGCCCTGCATTGTAAAGAGTGGTGAACTCGCATGTCTGAGGGGTGGGGGTGCCTATGCTCTCCCTAATCTGTCTCAACTCATAATCGACATGTTTGCTCCGTACCAAAAGGGTAGTCCCCAGCCATCCTCGCGTCTCAATCTCATCATAAACCCCGGAGCTGAAGAATTCCAGGACCCAAGGAAGACAGATGGCCTCGGGCTTTTGACAGAAAAACTGTAAGTGATGGAACTGTATCAATTCGTGCACAGAGGGCTGTCCCCGGGTGGTCAAATAGTGCTCCTTAGTAAGGGTGCGGGGGGTGCTCAAACTCTGACACATAATTTGGACTTTGGAGTTTTCAAAACGGGTATTATCGGGAGTCTCGGGCTCATTAGAGGAACCCTCACCCATTTTTTTCTTACCCTTGGACGGTTTGTTGGTAGTTCTCGTCATTTGCAACAACAATGGTTAAAATTATCTCAATTTCTCAACTACTCAAATCAACCCGAATGCAACCAACCCAACACAACAATCGTCAACGCCCAACAACACACCAAAATCAGAGAGCAACCTACAATCCACAGATTTAACAACAATATAGCATCCAATTCAACAACAACAACCCCCAAATTCGACTACAACCCACAAATTGATAACAACCCACGGATTTAACAACAATAGAGCACCAAATTCAACAACACAACCCCCAAATTCGATAACAACCCACAAATCCAATAAAAGTCCTCAAATGCAACAAAAAACACAATCGGACGAAATCCCCAATTAATCCTCAAAATATAACGTAAGGCACCTACTCGTCGGCTATGAATCGGAAATGGAAGAAGGGTAAAGCCAAAACTCACCTTTTATCCCCAAAATTGTCGCACCGAGTCGATGTGAAAGAGGAGCCACTTGTGCAACGAATTATGTTGATGGAAAGTGGCGGTGAAACACGATGGAAATGGTCGGAAATGGTGAGAGTGTTGCCGGAAATCGCGTGGGAGAGGAGTTGTGAAGATTTTGACCGTTTTGACCCACAGATGTGTTTAAATCAGAAACGGGCGCCTAGGCGCGCGTGTTTGGGCGCCTAGGCGCGCGACACAGCGTACCTGGATTTTAGAGTGAAACTTTCCGCGCCTAGGCGGGAGTTTTTCGGCGCTTGGGCGGCCCTTTCAGAAATGGGCGCCTAGGCGCGCGTCGATAGGCGCCTAGGCGGGCTCTTCAGAAATATTATGTAAAGAATTTCATTTCCTGTTTCAAAAGGGGAAAGACAAAACACTTAAAACGCAAACTAACAAAGATTTAAGACTAGAAAATCAAGCAATAAACGGAATAATAAGAGAAAAAGAAAAGGAAACGGAAAGAAAACATGGGTTACCTCCCAAGAAGCGCTAGTTTAGAGTCATTAGCTCGACTGAAAGCGAAGAATCACGAAGGGTCCGCGAGGATGAAGGACTCTTTGTCTCTCGGTCCATCCATCCCTAAGTAAGGTTTTAGACGTTGAGCGTTGACCAAGAAAGTATGTCCTTTATCTGTTGTAAGCTCGATGGCGCCGGATGGATAGACATGGGAAATCAAAAATGGGCCCGACCATCGAGACTTAAGCTTCCCGGGGAAGAGTCGGAGTCGAGAGTTGTATAGCAACACCCGCTCTCCCTTGTGGAATTCCCGGGGGAGAATATGTTTGTCATGCCACATTTTGGTCCGCTCCTTATAGAGTTTCGCGTTCTCATAGGCAAGATGACGCCATTCTTCGAGCTCGTTGAGTTGTAGCAAACGTTGTGTACCTACACTTTGAGAGTCAAAATTTAGAAACTTAATGGCCCAATAAGCACGATGCTCAAGTTCAACGGGCAAGTGACATGTTTTGCTAAAAACAAGACGATACGGGGACATGCCAATTGGGGTTTTATAGGCGGTCCGATAAGCCCAAAGAGCATCATCCAATTTAAGGGACCAATCCTTTCTTGATGCGTTGACAGTTTTTTCTAAAATACGCTTAATCTCCCTATTCGAGACCTCCACTTGGCCACTAGTTTGTGGGTGGTATGGGGTCGAAATTTTATGCTTCACCCCGTACTTGGTCAATAAAAGTTCAAACTGCTTGTTGCAGAAGTGGGTGCCCCCATCATTAATGATGGCTCGGGGAGTTCCAAATCGAGTAAAAATATGCTTCTTCAGAAAACGAGTGACAACCCGAGCATCATTAGTAGGCAAGGCCACGGCTTCCACCCATTTGGAGACATAGTCTACCGCAACAAGGATATATTTATTTGAACAAGAACTGGGGAAAGGACCCATGAAATCCACACCCCATACATCAAACAACTCACACTCTAACATGCTATTTAAGGGCGTTTCATGATGTTTAGAGATGTTCCCCATTCGTTGACAGCGATCACAAGATTTGACATAATGATGTGCATCTTTAACAAGAGTAGGCCAGAAGAAACCTGATTGGAGGATCTTAGCTACCGTTTTGGAAGGCCCAAAATGGCCACCCACCGCCATATCATGACAATGAGATAGGATAGCATGCACGTCCGTTTCGGGTATGCAACGTCGAATTAAGCCATCTGCACAAACTTTGAATAGAAAGGGTTCGTCCCAAAGATATTGTTTCACATCAAATAGAAATTTCTTCTTTTGATGAAAAGTGATATCGGGGGGAAGACGGCCCGTAACAATGTAATTGGCAAAGTTAGCATAACAAGGTGAAATTTTGTCAGAAATAGCAAGGAGGTGTTCATCCGGGAATTCCTCACGAATTGGTATCTCATCTAACGGATCATTCACTAGCTCTAATCGTGAGAGGTGGTCGGCTACTACATTTTCGGTGCCTTTCTTGTCTTTTATCTCTAAATCAAATTCTTGGAGTAACAAAATCCACCTAAGAAGTCTTGGTTTAGCATCTTTCTTGGCAAGCAAATATTTTAAAGCCGAATGATCGGTGTAAACTATCACTTTGTTTAGCACGAGGTAAGAGTGGAATTTATCGAATGCAAAGACTATGGCTAGTAATTCTTTTTCCGTGGTGGCATAATTCAATTGTGCATCGTTAAGAGTTTTACTAGCATAGTAAATGGTTCGAAATACCTTCTCCTTCCTTTGGCCAAGGACTGCTCCAACCGCGGTGTCACTCGCATCACACATCAACTCGAATGGTAAGCTCCAATCGGGGGGTGACATGATAGGGGCGGAAACTAAGCGTTCCTTCAAATCAAGAAAGGCCTGCATACAAGAAGAATTGAAATCAAAAGGTGCATCTTTGACAAGCAAATTAGACAACGGTTTTGCAATTTTAGAGAAATTCAAGATGAATCGCCTATAGAAACCGGCATGCCCGAGAAAACTCCTAACAACTTTTACCGAAGTGGGCGGGGGAAGTTTTTCAATGACCTCAATCTTGGCTTGGTCCACTTCGATCCCTTTTTGAGAGATCTTGTGGCCAAGCACAATCCCCTCCCGGACCATTAAATGACATTTTTCCCAATTCAAAACAAGGTTGGTTTCCTCGCAACGTTTAAGCACAACATTTAAATGAGCAAGACAAATATCAAAAGTTGTTCCGAATACAGAAAAATCATCCATAAAAATTTCAAGGAAATCTTCAACCATATCATGAAAAATAGCCATCATGCATCTTTGAAAAGTGGCCGGGGCATTACACAAGCCAAATGGCATCCTTCTATAAGCAAATGTGCCATAAGGGCAAGTGAAAGTGGTTTTCTCTTGGTCCTCGGGATCTATGGCAATTTGATTATAGCCGGAGTAACCATCTAGAAAACAATAGAAATCATGCCCAGCTAATCGTTCAAGCATTTGGTCAATAAAGGGGAGGGGGAAATGATCCTTACGGGTGGCATCATTCAACTTACGGTAATCTATACACACACGCCACCCACTAATTATACGAGTTGGGATTAGCTCATTATTCGCATTCTCAATTACCGTTATCCCCCCTTTCTTAGGCACCACTTAGGTAGGGCTCACCCACGCACTATCAAAAATAGGATAGATTATACCTGAGTCGAGCAGTTTAATCACTTCCTTCTTTACTACCTCTTGGATTTGTGGGTTTGACCTCCTTTGGGGTTGGCGTGTAGGCTTGGTGGAGTCATCCATAAGTATTTTGTGCATACATATCGCTGGACTAATGCCTTTGATGTCCGCAAGTTTCCACCCAAAATCCCGTTTGTGAGATCTCAACACCGTCATTAATTGCTCTTCTTGTGATCCTGAAAGAGATGAGGAAATGATCAATGGGAGTGTTTCGTTGTCGTTCAAGTACACATATTTAAGGTGGGAGGGGAGGTGACACGCTAAAAGCCAACGTGCTATGATAGCAAGTGCACTAGTCGTGTGTAGTAATAAGTGGACTAAAAGTCCGGATTGTCGAACCACGGAGACTTGAATTTTAGTTTATGATTTTAACGAAAAAAAAACAAATATAATTAAAGTAAATTATAGGTAAAATGCATACAATAAGAACAAGATTACACAATTGACTTTACACAAAGTATAAAGGGAGACTAAGGCACATGCTAGGTTCAAATTGATCAATTATACTTATAAAGATTCAAGTTGAAGGATTACGCTTATATTGTTATGGTGAGAACTCCGAGGGTAGAGAATAACCGATGTCTCGCGTATAAACTCCTATGCTTAGATCGTGATTTCCCAAATATTCCTATCCGGAAATCTAACCACTAAACATGCATTAACGTACTATAGTTCACTCGATTTGAATCGAACAACTTCACCCGGGAATCTTTACCTATGTCTAGGGCAATTCCTCATTAGTTACGGGTCATGATGTGAATTTCTTGCACCCTAAGTCAATTTTCTCCCGAAATATTAACCTAGGCATAAGATTCTAACATATAGTGATCAAGTATATGCAAGATAGGCAAAAACACAAATTCACATCACATAACAATATAAGAACAACCTTAACAATCATCTATTATAAGCATATATCACAATTTGGCCTTACATGGCCCTAGTCTTATGAATTTAGTTCATAATGGATAATATGAAAAACATAAATGAATTAATACACATGTTCATAGACATAATTGAAATGAAAAGCTATAAAAACTCCCTCAAAAGTGAATAATGATGGATCTTGAAGTTGAGCCTTCAATCCCCAAGCTCTTTTCCTTCCTCTAGTTTTCCCCTCCAAGAGTGATGAAGAATGGTGATGAATGGTGGAGAAATCAGATTAGGGGCTGCCCCCCTCTCCTCTAAGAATCTGAAATTGATAGTGAATGATGAAGAGTATGGGTTCCCCCTCCTTTTATAACCAAAATTCCACTAAAGTATGCATTAAGAATTCCCATTAAAGTTCCCCAATGAGAATTTCACCTAAGGTGATGCTTAAAGTATGGCTTTCAAGATTCCAACCAGCTAAAAAATGCTGAACTTTCGGCCCTTAAGAATTCCTCCAAGCATAACCATGTGAAAACTTCAACAAAACACATGCATGCTGCCATTTTCTTGCTTTCCAGCGCAGTCGTAGTATGTTCCTCATAAACTTCTTCACAGATCTCCAAATTGGATGATTCAAGTCCCCATGTTCCGATAACACATAGATCTACAACCTTGCAGAAGGACATTTTGTCCAATTCGGTCTCTAAGTATACCTAAATTGCGTTTCAACATGGAGGTTGTTTCTGATTTGGCGCCCATAAAGTAAATCTACCAAGAAACACACTTATGACAACCCCTCAACACATGTGCTGAATTATGGCCAAAAGTGATTCTTACCCATCATATAATGCTGGAATTTAGGCTTAAAAGGAGTAACATTTGGACTATCCATGCCTAGGCATGACTAGGAGGGCGTTGGGGCGTATCTTCGCACATGTACTTCTCTGTTCGGCGCAGCAATCGTATTTCCTTCACAATTATCTCTATAGACCTCCGATTTGGATGTTTCAAGTTCCCATTTGAAGCTAAGACATACATCTAAAAATTTGTAGAAGGAAACTTTGTCTAAGTCGGTCTCAAAATGTACGGAATTATCGCTCGAATGTGGTAGGAGATGCATAAACCGCCTAGGTGTTGAAAAACATGCTTGAACTTTTTTTGTACATCGTTTTTCTTCCCTTTTCTTCATGTATTCTCATTTATTACCTGTATTCACTTAACACACCTATTAAATGCAAATGTGACATGATTTAAGCAATAAGTGAATCCAAATCATAAGAATTACGGTCTTAAAAACACGTAAAAACACCTCTTATCAACACCCCCAAACTTATCAATTGCTCGACCTCGAGCAATAAGAGCTATAAGGCAAGACCAACATCATTCAATGGGAGAAAACAAAACAACTAACTAACTCACTTTCGTGGAGTAAACGATTGCACTTAGCGGGTGCAACAAGCCTTTAAACCTTTGAGTTACCTCAAAGGACGAGTTATAGTCTCGTAAGGGTTTGCATAAGATATACCCACAAAATCTAGCAAATTTTCAATCCCAACCGAATCAACACATCTCAATATGATCAACAAGAATGAATGGCATAAAATCAACCTTTTAAAGTTCACAAATATATATATACATATCAACTACTTTTGCTCATGTGACACCAATACTTGAAACGACTCCCTAGGGTATAGTGAAAAATAAATCTAGGGTATTATAGTCGAGAGGCATCCTTACCAAATTTTGGACATTAATCCCATATCTATCAACTTTTGATCAAACACAAGGCACAAGAATTATAGAAAATCTCATAGTCATTTAAATTTCATTATCTCAAATATTCAACATTCAATTCATATGGAATTTCCATTAAACTTCATTAAGGCTAGATCATGTGCAATGTTTTATTCCATTAGGCTTTCTATGACACCCATGTAACAAGTTTTAGACCAATGACTCCCAAACTAGATAGTTTTTGGGCATTAAGTGTAGAGACACTCCTAAGGATTTAATCACTTGAGTATCAAAGGCCACGAAATAAAACTAGATCTTTTAAACAATTCACTTCTTTTGGCTTGAGCATAGCTCAAATTAGCATAATAGTACAGTATATAGGCATGAAACTTTTCACCTCCGGTACGTATTAGCCTGACCACTTTTGGTCATACCAAAATTCAACCTTTTCAATTCATTGTTAGCATATAAAATTACTACTCAACTTATAACCTTATGAGAAATCTAAGTTAATATTTCTGGGAATAATTCCTTAAGTGTCTCAAGATGGTTATCCTCTCAACTCCTCTACCTTCGATTTAAGTGCATTGTGAATCATCTAAGGAATCAATTCTAGTCTAAGGTCTCCACGAGCAATTTCAAAGATATATATATTCCATTAAATTCAGATTATTTCAAGAATTCATGTCATTTTTCCAAGTCAATCAATTTCAATGCATCAATTGGAAGGACTAAAAATTTTTCATGCTTGATTTTCTCAACAAAGAAGCATATAAACATGATATCAAACAAACTTTTCCCAAATTCAAGTTAAAAATTAGGATTGCATTTTCAATATTCAAAATAGATACTCTTCTACCCCCAAACTTAAATCCAACATTGTCCCCAATGTTGTTACAACATGCATACACAAAGGTAAAAGAACACTTACAACCAAGGATATTGAAGAACATCCTTAAGCTTCCAATGCATCCTTACAAAGTTTCTCCTCTTATAGAGTAAAATAAGAATCTCTAAAGGTGGGGTCCAAATGTGCATCATATCTAACACTTCAACTTTTTAAAGCATCAAGCATAAGAAAAACATACATGCCCAAAGTGCATGCTTGAACACAATAAAAAGAAACAAACTAAACAAAACAAAAACGAAAGCAAAAAGAAAAGAAAACTTACAAACTTGGGTTGCCTCCCAAGAAGCGCTAGTTTAGAGTCGGTAGCTCGACTTGAGATAAAGAATCGCTAAAGATCCTGGAGGGGAATGGTCACTTTATCCCTCGACCCGTCAATCCCAATGTAATGCTTTAACCTTTGGGCGTTTGTCATGAAGGTTCGTCCATTATCCGTTATAAGTTCAATGGCACCAGAAGCATACACACGAGATACAACAAATGGTCCCGACCATTTTGACTTGAGCTTCCTGGGAAAAAGTCGAAGGCGAGAATTGTATAGTAAAACCTTGTCTCCTTCATGAAATTCTCGGGGAATAATACGCTTATCATGCCATGTTTTCGTTCGCTCCTTGTAAAGCTTGGCGTTCTCATACGCTTGATGGCGCCATTCCTCAAGTTCGTGTAATTGGAGTAATCGCTTGGTACCTACGAGTTGAGAATCAAAATTTAGAAATTTAATAGCCCAAAAAGCGCGATGTTCGAGCTCAACCGATAAGTGACATGTTTTTCCAAAGACAAGGTGATATGGGGACATGCCAATCGGAGTTTTAAACGCGGTTCTATATGCCCACAAGGCGTCATCTAGTTTAAGGGACCAATCTTTTCTAGATGCGTTAACCGTTTTTTCAAGAATGCGTTTAATCTCCCGATTCGACACCTCCACTTGACCACTCGTTTGAGGATGATATGGGGTTGAGATTTTATGCCGTACCCCGTACTTGTTCAGTAAGTGCTCAAATTGTTTGTTACAAAAATGGGTGCCCCCGTCACTAACGATTGCTCTAGGAGTTCCAAAACGAGTGAAAATCCTTTTTTTTAAAAATCGAGTAACCACCCGAGCATCATTAGTTGGTAAAGCCTCAGCTTCGACCCATTTGGAGACATAGTCGACCGCAACAAGAATATACTTATTGGAACAAGAACTAGAGAAGGGTCCCATAAAATCAATACCCCATACATCAAATAGTTCACATTCAAGCATGTTATTCAATGGCATTTCGTGTCTTTTAGAGATGTTACCTGTTCGTTGACACCTATCACAAGATTGAACATACAAGAATGCATCTTTAGAAAGAGTAGGCCAAAAGAAATCTGATTGAAGCACTTTAGCCACTGTTTTAGAGGGTCCAAAGTGACCACCTACCGACATATCATGACAATGGGCGAGAATTGATGCTATTTCCTCCTCGGGGATACATCGTCGAATGAGGCCATCTGCACAAATCTTAAATAGATATGGTTCGTCCCAGAAATATTACTTCACATCAAATAAGAATTTCTTCTTTTGATGATAAGTGATATCTGGAGGAAGAACTCCCGTGACAAGATAATTTGCATAATTGGCATACCAAGGAGCATCATTATGAAGTATAGCATACAATTGCTCATCGGGAAACTCCTCACAAATAGGTTTATCAAACACACACTCAGGGTTAGGAATCTCTATCCTAGACAAGTGGTCGGCAACAACATTTTCTACTCCTTTCTTATCCTTAATTTCTATGTCAAATTCTTGAAGAAGTAAAATCCACCTAATGAGTCTAGGTTTGGCATCCTTTTTGGCAAGCAAGTATTTTAATGCGGAGTGATCAGTGTACACAATTACTTTATTCAAAATGAGATAAGCATGGAACTTGTCAAATGCAAATACTATGGCTAGTAATTCTTTTTCCGTGGTTGCGTAATTCATTTGTGCATCATTTAAAGTCTTACTAGCAGTAGATGGTTTGAAATACCTTATCCTTTCTTTGGCCAAGGACCGCACCCACCGCGGTGTCACTAGCATCACACATCAATTCGAAGGGCAAACTCCAATCGGGAGGTGCCATGATGGGAGCGGATATCAATAGCTCCTTAAGAGTCATGAAGGCCTGTAAACAAAGGGAATCAAAATTGAATGGTGCATCTTTGACAAGCAAGTTAGATAACGGCTTTGCAATTTTGGAAATTTTTTTGATAAATCGCCTATAGAAGCCGGCATGACCAAGAAAGCTCCTCACGGCTTTCACCGATGTAGGTGGAGGAAGCTTTTCTATTACCTCAATCTTGGCTTGGTCCACTTCAATCCCTTTTTGGGAGATTTTGTGACCTAGCACAATTCCTTCCCGGACCAGAAAATGACATTTTTCCCAATTCAAAACAAGATTTGTTTCCTCACAGCGTTTTAGAACACGGTCCAAATGATCAAGACATGTGTTAAATGAGGTTCCAAAAACAGAAAAATCATCCATAAAAATCTCAAGGAATTCTTCAACCATGTCATGAAAGATCGCCATCATACATCGTTGAAATGTGGCTGGGGCATTGCATAATCCAAACGGCATCCGCCTATAAGCAAACGTGCCATAGGGACAAGTGAAAGTTGTTTTCTCTTGGTCCTCGGGGGCTATGGCAATTTGGTTATAACCGGAATACCCATCTAGAAAACAATAAAAATCATGTCCGGCTAACCTTTCAAGCATTTGGTCAATGAATGGGAGGGGGAAATGGTCCTTACGAGTGGCATCATTTAACTTGCGATAATCTATACACACACGCCACCCGGTAAGCATTCGAGTTGGGATTAATTCATTGTTCGCATTTTCTATCACAGTTATTCCGCCCTTCTTGGGTACTACTTGAGTCGGGCTTACCCATGCACTATCAGAGATAGGATAGATTATACCTGCATCGAGTAGTTTTATAACCTCTTTCTTTACCACCTCTTGTATTTGTGGATTTGACCGTCTTTGTGGTTGGCGTGTAGGTTTTGCGGACTCCTCCATGAGTATTTTGTGCATGCACAACGCTGGACTTATGCCTTTTATATCCGCAATTTTCCACCCGAAGGCCTTTTTGTTGGCCTTCAATACTCTCATGAGTCGCTCCTCCTGTTCTCCTGTCAAAGAAGATGAGATAATTAAAGGTAGAGTCTCATTATCATTTAAAAATACATATTTCAAATGTAATGGTAATGGTTTAAGCTCAAGGATAGGGGCCTCTTCGATAGAAGGGCGAGGAGGAGCCAAGAGTGATCTTTCTAATTTTTTAGCTCCAATGACGTGGTAAAAAGGTGTCTTCTCTATGCTAAACATGGTTTCCAATTGTTCTTCACTCGCTGAATCGACATCCATAGATTTGGAAAGACATGTCTCCAATGGGTCGTCTACCATTTGTGCCTGAAAAGTCTCATCAATCAACATATCAAATACATCGATGCGTAGACATGAGTCAGGATCACATGGGTGTTTAAGCACTTTAAAAACATCAAAGGTGACCTTTTCATCTCCCACATTTAAGGTTAGCTTACCATTGGCAATATCGATTACCGCCTTACCAGTGGCTAGGAATGGTCTTCCTAGGATCAGGGTACCTCAACATCTTCCTCCATATCAATAACCACAAAGTCAACCGGGAAGTAGAATTTGTCGACTTGAACGATTACATCTTCGATTATTCCCCGTGGTCTCTTGATTGATCTATCGGCAAGTTGGAGGCTCATTGAAGTCGGCTTTGGGTTACCAAGGCCCAACTTTTTGAAAAGAGAGTACGGGAGGAGGTTGATGCTAGCTCCCGAGTCGCACAAAACTTTTTCGAAGGATAATGGCCCAATCGTGCAAGGAATAGTGAGACTCCCAGGGTCTTCAAGTTTCATTGGTAATTTATTAAGCAATACGGCGGAGCATTCCTCGGTTAGGCACACCATTTCGTTTTCCTCCCACTTTTGTTTGTTGGATAAAATATCCTTGAAAAATTTCACGTAATTTGGCATTTGTAAAATTGCGTCTATAAAAGGAATATTAATCCTAACCTCACGAAGAATTGCTAAGATTCGAAGGAAACTTGGATCCATCTCCTTTTTTTTCTTTCTATGTGCATTAGGAAATGGAAGACGGACCTCGATGGGAGGATGCGTTGGAGTTGAAGAGCCCGCTGTGGAGGGTTCAGAAGGTGGCGCCTGGGCGCGACAATCGGCGCCAGGGCGCTGGGTCTCGGGCGTCTGAGCGTGATCATCGGGACGCTCGGGCGAGCAATCGCGAAGCATTCGTTCACTGTGGGTTGATTCCGGCGCCTGGGCGTTCTCATCGGGCCGCTCGTGCACGGAAATGCGAACAACATCATTGATTATCTGTTTGCCATTTCTTAAGGTGATGGCGTGGCATTGCTCCTTCGGGTTTTTTTCTGTGTCACTTGGTAAAGTTCCCGGGGCTCTCTCGCTGATCGCCTTTGCCATTTGACCCATTTGTGTCTTTAAATCCTTCATGTCCATCATTATATCCTTCATCATAGTACGGAGTTCGTTGATTGCTGAATCCGATTTCTTTATTTGTTCATCGAGACGCTCTTCGGTTGTAAGAGGTCTTATTTACCTTTGTATATAAGGATTACCTTGCCTTTGAGCTTGGTTATTGTTGAATGGGGGCCTTGGTGCTTGATAGACGCCGGGATGGGCATTTTGTACCGGATTGGGCCTCCTTGGAAAATTTTCGGGCACATGGAAGTTCAATTGAGGTCGATTGGCATTTCCAACATAGTTTACATTGCCAACCATTGTTTCCAAAGCAACTTCTTCGCCCAACTCTTGAACACAAGCAATCTTTTTAGTGGGTGTGATTTCTTCATCATCGGGATAGAGTTCATCTTCCCGGGCTAATTGCTCAATCTTGTCCCACACACTTTGGCAATCGAGCCCAAGGAGATCACCACCGGCGCCGGCATTGAGCCTATTTCGGATGCGCGAACGGACTCCATCATGGAATCGTAATACTTGCTCGCTCAATCTTAGGTTGTGATCCGGACATTTTCGGAGCATGTTTTTATATCTAGCCCATGCCTCGGCTAAGGACTCATGATTCCCCTGCTTAAACTCCTTAATGTTGCTCCTTAGCTCATTGATTTTGGAGGGTGGAAAGAATTTGCTCAAAAAGGCATCGACCAATTGTCCCCATGTTGTGATGGATTGGGGTGGTAGAGATTTGTACCACATGGTCGCCCTTTCCTTTAATGAGAAGTGGAAGACTCTTAGACGAATTGCATCGAGATCCGTGGATGAAATTGGGTAGTCATGAGAGTGTCGTCTAAAGTCTCCAAATGCTCATGAGGTGATTCATGGGGCTCTCCATAGAAGGGTTCGCTTTGCACCATGCTAAAGATGTGTGACGGAATGTGATAATTTGGTGCAAAGAAATTTGGAAAGACTACGGGCCCGGTATGGTGTGGACCCTTGGAGGTAGACTTTCCCGGACCGATGGAAGTCTTTGAGGAGGTGCCGGTTGCATAGCTTGGAAAAGATTTTGCACCATTCCCTGTTTTCCGGAAGATTTATGTCGGGAAAATTCCCATTTGGATTTAGATTGTCGGCCATTTCTCGAGCTTGTCTACTAGATCGAAGAACACGCTCTATCTCCGGCTCAAAATTGTATAGGGGCTCGTTAGAAGAGCGGGTCATGCACCACAAATTACACCTAACAAATAAACACAAAAAAAAAAATTAGAATAATAAAATAAAAGAAAGGTTAGAAATAAACGAAGAACTAAGAATTATGAAAATTTAAACGAAAAATCAAAAACTAAAATGAACAAGTCCCCGGCAACGGCGCCAAAAACTTGACACGCTAAAAGCCAACGTGCTATGATAGCAAGTGCACTAGTCGTGTGTAGTAATAAGTGGACTAAAAGTCCGGATTGTCGAACCACGGAGACTTGAATTTTAGTTTATGATTTTAACGAAAAAAAAACAAATATAATTAAAGTAAATTATAGGTAAAATGCATACAATAAGAACAAGATTACACAATTGATTTTACACAAAGTATAAAGGGAAGACTAAGGCACATGCTAGGTTCAAATTGATCAATTATACTTATAAAGATTCAGTTGAAGGATTACGCTTATATTGTTATGGTGAGAACTCCGAGGGTAGAGAATAACCGATGTCTCGCGTATAAACTCCTATGCTTAGATCGTGATTTCCCAAATATTCCTATCCGGAAATCTAACCACTAAACATGCATTAACGTACTATAGTTCACTCGATTTGAATCGAACAACTTCACCCGGGAATCTTTACCTATGTCTAGGGCAATTCCTCATTAGTTACGGGTCATGATGTGAATTTCTTGCACTCTAAGTCAATTTTCTCCCGAAATATTAACCTAGGCATAAGATTCTAACATATAGTGATCAAGTATATGCAAGATAGGCAAAAACACAATTTCACATCACATAACAATATAAGAACAACCTTAACAATCATCTATTATAAGCATATATCACAATTTGGCCTTACATGGCCCTAGTCTTATGAATTTAGTTCATAATGGATAATATGAAAAACATAAATGAATTAATACACATGTTCATAGACATAATTGAAATGAAAAGCTATAAAAACTCCTCAAAAGTGAATAATGATGGATCTTGAAGTTGAGCCTTCAATCCCCAAGCTCTTTTCTTCCTCTAGTTTTCCCCTCCAAGAGTGATGAAGAATGGTGATGAATGGTGGAGAAATCAGATTAGGGGCTGCCCCCCTCTCCTCTAAGAATCTGAAATTGATAGTGAATGATGAAGAGTATGGGTTCCCCCTCCTTTTATAGCCAAAATTCCACTAAAGTATGCATTAAGAATTCCCATTAAAGTTCCCCAATGAGAATTCCACCTAAGGTGATGCTTAAAGTTTGGCTTTTAAGATTCCAACCAGCTAAAAAATGCTGAACTTTCGGCCCTTAAGAATTCCTCCAAGCATAACCATGTGAAAACTTCAACAAAACACATGCATGCTGCCATTTTCTTGCTTTCCAGCGCAGTCGTAGTATTTTCCTCATACACTTCTTCACATATCTCCAAATGGGATGATTCAAGTCCCCATGTTCAGATAACACATAGATCTACAACCTTGCAGAAGGACATTTTGTCCAATTCGGTCTCTAAGTATACCTAAATTGCGTTTCAACATGGAGGTTGTTTCTGATTTGGCGCCCATAAGGTAAATCTTCCAAGAAACACACTTATGACAACCCCTCAACACATGTGCTGAATTATGGCCAAAAGTGATTCTTACCCATCATATAATGCTGGAATTTAGGCTTAAAAGGAGTAACATTTGGACTATCCATGCCTAGGCATGACTAGGAGGGCGTTGGGGCGTATCTTCGCACATGTACTTCTCTGTTCGGCGCAGCAATTGTATTTCCTTCACAATTATCTCTATAGACCTCCGATTTGGATGTTTCAAGTTCCCATTTGAAGCTAAGACATACATCTAAAACTTTGTAGAAGGAAACTTTGTCTAAGTCGGTCTCAAAATGTACGGAATTATCGCTCGAATGTGGTAGGAGATGCATAAACCGCCTAGGTGTTGAAAAACATGCTTGAACTTTTTTTGTACATCGTTTTTCTTCCCTTTTCTTCATGTATTCTCATTTATTACCTGTTTTCACTTAACACACCTATTAAATGCAAATGTGACATGATTTAAGCAATAAGTGAATCCAAATCATAAGAATTACGGTCTTAAAAACACGTAAAAACACCTCTTATCAGGAGGGGTTTGAGTTCGAGAGAGGGGGGTTCTTCAATAGATGGGCGAGGTGTTCCTGACAATGATCTATCAACTTTGATGGAGCCTCCCGAATGAGAGGAAGATTTGTACTCCAAGCTTAGAACTCTTTCCACTAGATCATCTCTCTCCGAGTCCACTTGCATGGATTTCATAAGATCCTGTTCGAGAGAATTTTCAATTGTATTGTCCTGTAAATACTCAACAATCAACTGGTCAAATGTATCAATTCGATAACACGAGTCATGATCAATAGGGTGTTTAAGGACTTTGTAAACATCAAAGGTAACTTTGTCATCGCCCACATTCAAGGTAAGCTTACCATTAGCAATGTTAATCACCGCCTTACCCGTGGCTAGGAATGGTCTCCCTAGGATTAATGGAACTCCACATCTTCTTCCATGTCGAACTACGAAATCAACGGGAAAATAAAACTTGCGACTTGACAAGAACGTCTTCGATTATCCCCTTGGGCCTCTTGATCGATCGGTCGGCCAGTTGAAGGCTCATTGAGGTCGGCTTGGGATTTCCAAAGCCTAGCTTTTTAAATAGTGAGTATGGAAGAAGATTGATGCTGGCCCCCGAGTCACATAACACCTTCTTGAACGATAGGGATCCAATCGTGCACGGGATTGTGAGGCTCCCGGGATCTTGGAGCTTAGTTGGCAATTTATTTGAGCAATACGCGGAGCATTCTTCCGTGAGGCACACCGTCTCATTCTCCTCCCACTTCTGCTTGTTGGAGAGTATGTCCTTGAAGAACTTCACATAATTCGGCATTTGGAGAATGACGTCAATAAACGGAATATTAATTCTCACTTCCCGAAGGATTGCCAAAATTCGAAGAAAGCTCGGATCCATCTCCTTTTTCTTCTTTTTGTGAGCATTTGGGAAGAGGAGACGAACTTCGATAGGGGGAGAAAGCGTTGGATTAGACGGATGAAAACCCACTGAAACAGTAGGCGGCTCCTGGGCGCGTATATTGGCGCCTAGGCGCGGATCTGTAGGCGCCTGGGCGTGCATGTCGGGGCGCTCGGGCGCGGGATTCAGAACATATGCATCTGGTAGGGTTGCGGGTGGCGCCTGGGCGCGTATATTGGTGCCTAGGCGCGGATCTGTAGGCGCCTGGGCGTGCATGTCGGGGCGCTCGGGCGCGGAAAACAGAGAATTTTGTCCAGAACAGGGGAGATCAGGCGCCTGGGCGTACATGTCGGGGCGCTCGGGCGCGGATGTACTGGCAGTGTCACTCTCCAATTGTTTGCCACTTCTCAAGGCTATGGCATTGCATTGGGCCTTCGGGTTCTTTTCCGTGTCGCTTGGGAGAGTCCCCAGGGCTCTACCGTTAACCGCATTAGAAAGTCGCCCCACTTGTGTTCGCAAATCCTTCATCTCCATACACATATCCTTTATAATACCCCGAAGTTCGTTGAAAGATGTATCGGACTTTTTCATGTGAGCATCTAGTTTCTCATCGATTGTGGGAGGTCGCATTTGCACTTGACCTTGACCATTGAAATTGCCTTGCCTCGGAGGTGGGTTATTGAAAGGTGGCCGTGGAGCTTGATAGATTGTGCGATTGTGTGTGGGGGGGGGGATGGGCCTTTTTGGAAAATTCTCGGGTACATGAAAGTTCACCCGAGGTTGATTTTGATTCCCCACATAATTAACGTTGCCAACCTCCGGTTCCAAGACTACTACTCCCTCAACTACTTCCTCAATACAAGCAACCTTTTTTAGAGGATGAGGCCTCTTCATCGTCGGGGTAAAGCTCGTCTTCTCGGGCCAACTGTTCGACTTTGTCCCATACACTTTGACAGTCTAACCCAAGGAGATCTCCTCCCGCACCCGCGTTGAGTCTATGCCGAATACGTGACCGGACCCCATCATAGAAATGGAGTACTTGTTCATTCAACCCAAAATTATGATCGGGACATTTACGGAGCATGCCCTTATATCTAGCCTAAGCCTCGGCTAAAGACTCATTGCTCCTTTGCCTAAACCCTTTTATACTACTCCGGAGCTCATTGATTTGGAGGGTGGGAAAGAATTTATTTAAAAAGGCATCGCCAACTCACCCCATGTTGTAATAGATTGTGGAGGTAAAGATTTGTACCATGTTGTCGCCCTATCCTTCAATGAGAAATGGAAGACTCTTAGACGAATCGCATCAAGATCTCATGGGTGATATTGAATGGTCACAAGAGCCTCATCTATGGTTTCCAAATGAGCGTGTGGTGATTCGTGCGGTTCTCCATAGAAAGGATCTCCTTGCACCATATTAAAAATGTGAGCCGGAATGTGGTAGTTTGGTGTGAAGAAATTAGGCACGACTACGGGCCCCTGAATGGTATGGACCCTAGGTGGTAAGCTACCCCGAACCGACGGGAGTTGTGGAGGAGGTACCGCTTGCATGGCTTGTAAAACACCTTGTAACCACTCCCTAGTTTCCGGTGAGTTCATGTCCGGGAAATTTCCATTCGGGTTTTGGTTGAGATTATTGGCCATTTCTCTTGCTCGCCTACTAGTCCGAAGAACTCGTTCAATTTTGGGCTCCAACTCGTATAGAGGCTTGTTTGAGGAGCGGGTCATGCACCTCAAGTTTTCGGGTGTGGTCACGTCTAGGCGTGGGCATTACGGCGCTTGGGCGCCGCTGACAGAATGCTGAAATTAAATGCAATGTGTCCTACACAGCAATCGTATTTCATTCATAACTTTCTCCACGAAACTCCGATTTGGATGATTCAAGTCCTAATTTGAAGCTAACACATATTTCTACAACATTGTAGAAGGGAACTTCATCCAATTCGGTCTCTAAACATACGGAAATAGCGCTCGAACGTGGAAAGTGGTGCAAATACGGCGCCCAGGCGTGGATATTACGGCGCCTAGGCGTGGACAGTAGAATGTTGACGTTATTTGCATCTTGTCCGGCACCTGGGCGTGGTAATACTGGCGCCTGGGCGTGGACGACAGAAGCAAATTGGCCTGAACTTGTTTTATACGTCGTTTTTCGCCTCGTTTCTTCGTATGCTCAAATTTATCACCTGTAATCACTTAACACCCCGCTAAAACGCAAATGTGGCATGATTTTGTCAATAAATGAATCCATAACATAAGTCCCATAGGCTTAAAAACACGTAAAAATGCCTCTTATCAATAATGCTCCGATTTTTCTAAAGGGTGCCCATAAATTTGCTTGGACTAGCCCATCAAAACCAACCATAGGTTGGATTGTCAATACCGACGCCTTCCCCTAGTTCAATCGCCTCAATCGATTTCATGCGAAATGGGAGAATAATCGAGTAATGGGGCTAATTCGAATAGCATGTTATCAAACTCTCCCTTTTGAGCAAGTTATGACGGATGCCCTAGCTCTTTCGTGGCATCCCTCATACAATTTCTTCGTTTTGCCTCGAGGGTTCCAGACCGTCACCCTCGAAGATGTGGCCCTGATTACAGGAGCATCCCCTCATGGGGTGATACTGCGTACTGGTGAAGCAGAGGCGGGTGCTCGAGCACTCCTGTAGGTCACCAATCTCTGGTTTAAACACCATGGCAAAAGTGGGGGTGCCAATATTTCTTATTTGGGATTGGTCAAATACTTTATTGACACAGAGGATGAAGTATCCGATTTCGAGGGGGTACTCTTTTTAAATTATGTTTTCTGCCGCCTATTCATGAATGCGGGCTATGCAGTCAATAAAACCTTCTTACCTCTTGCCGCCAATATCGCCACAACAATGGAGCCTATCGAATTAGGTCCATTGTGGCTGCTGTCTTGCTGGGCATTTCTATACTATCCAGAGCTATTAAACATCAGGATTCCTTCCCTCGAAGAGGAATCCCCCTCTTCGACAATCGTTCAGCCCATCTCGAAATGGGTATGCTACGGGGAAGCAACCGTCTATCTTTTGACGCCCCTTCAAAAGGCTTCTTATCTGTTGGCATTAAGTACCGTGTACAATACTTTGTACATTTCTACTTGGTGCCCATTTTTTGAGACGAGACATGACCAAGCTTCTAACCATTGGTCTCATGTAGCTTTGCCCTCTTGGATGTTGGATATCGACTCCTTTAGGCGTACCGATGAAGATCGGCCTTACTGGAGGTCCGTTCTTTCTTCTCGAGATCTCTTATACGCGGATAATACTCCAGGAGTTGAGGTTTACAATCCTTAGGTACACTTTACTTTTACAAACTTTTTATGTGTTGTATTTCGAATGCATGTTTCTTATTTATTTACCTATTACCCTTATGTTTTTCGCAGTTGTGCTCGAGGCAATTTGGCATTAGCCAAAGTTTTGCCCTCCCTTTTCTGGGTACTTTGGACCGTCCTTGGTACAAGAGATCCTACACCATCCCTAGGACCAAGAGGGAATTGGCGGAGGCAGCCATTCGAGGAAAACCCTCTAGTCAAGTGGTCATTTCTCCTATTCCGATTTTCTGTAGGATCTTTCGAATGGATCCACACTTCGCTGAGTTTTGGAACCGAGTTTTGCAGCGTGCTTTCTCGAGACAAATTATTCGAAGACTAGTTATGGACGCTACAAGTTTTAGTGCTGGGTCCGTTGAAATGATGACATTGTCAACAATTTTGCCTTCTGAGGAATATTCATCTTATAAACAATTCTATTTCTTTACAAACTTTAAATGCCTTGGTTTTTTACTCTGAACTGCTTATGCAGGATGACGCGTATGTTATCCCTTATTCACTTACTTCGGGGTGGAGATTCAAGAGGGATAGCCCCTTCTCCCAATATTGTGAAGGACTTTTCCAGGCTCTTCGAGCATCTGAGGCTCTGGCGGTGCTTCCTCTCAGAGTTATTCCACCTAATCCTCCCTTGAAGGCGGCAAAAGTGAAGGCCCCAGCCACCACCGTTTCTTCCCCTGTCACTCGAAAACGCAGGGCTGGGGGTATCACCATCTAAGAACCTTCTCCAACCCCTCAAACTGTCGTTGAGGATGAAAGTGATGATGACGTGCCCCTGATAATCCATAGGTGTGTTAAATCCTGGCGGATACAACGATCTTTCGAAGCTGGTAATCATCTTTCCCTTTTTTGATTTACACGTACATCCTTCGGATACTCTCTCTCGTTTATACTTACAGAGTGTATAAGTATAGGTCCTTCAAGCGGAATAGTTGATCCTGAAGCGGTTCCTTCTGGGGAAGTTCCTCCTGGAGAGACTGCCCCCGCCGAAACCCCTATAATCGAACTTGGGGATGAGCCCGAGTCTGATTATCTTGCCATTCAGCCTCAATCTGAGGAACGTACTCAAATCCTTGAAGATCCTTCTTCAGGTATTTCACTCTTGTCAATAGTTCCTTTCTTCTTATTCGATATTGGAACTCTTGATTAGAATCTGTTACCTTGTAGGTTCCCGAAGTGACGAAATTTCATCAGAGAGGCCTGCTCCTATAGCGGAGCCAGGACTTGTTACTGAGGGTATCTTGAAGACAAGTTTCCCTGTCAACCTTCCCCCTCGAGGGTTTGGTGATGCAGGAGCTTCGAGTTCGAAGCCAACCGAGGAAGTTCCTGAGCCTCCCCATTTCGAAGGTATGTAAAACGTGCTTCTTTACTTTGACATTGTCTTTTATCGAAATTTTACCCCGACACTAACCTTTTTTCTGGGTCTAGGTGTCAAACTTACTTCCGAGGAGATATTGGAAGATCTAGTCGCGGCTTAATCTCTCGAGATTCAAGATGCTCCCCCTGCTCCGGATTCAACGACAAACGTTGCCCTTCTCGAAGGCAAGTGATTGCGCCACATTTCCATGTTTTCGTTCATGTACTTCTTTATTGTTCCTTAATTATTTCATTTCAACATTTTCAGGGACCACCGAATCCATGCCTTTCTCGAGAGAAGATTTAAACGAGTCCCTCAACGTGATCAAACTTGATCCGACTAACTATGAAAGATTGAGAGGCTTCGAGAGCTCTTGGATGGTGCGACACCTAGGATCGCCATCCAGTGTCGCTCTATGTTTATTGTGGCGATGCAAATGTTCGAGAGTCGCCTTGTTGCTATCCAAGGCCTGATAGATCAAGGTTTCACTCCCTTCGGAGAAGTGATTCACCCCACAAGATCATCCCAACTAGATCAACTCCAAGTTTGAGTCCCCACTTTGGAGAATACACGAGCTGGGTACTTAGCCCAAGTTGCCGAATTGGATGTCAGGATTGCCGACCTCCAACCCGAAAGGGATCGAATTTTCGATCTAGCTAACAAAACTGGAGAGGAGTTGATTGCTGTTCACCAGCAAATTACTCTTTTCACTCGTGAGTTCGAGAATATGGTTAGGCCAGCCTTACTTGAGAAAGACGCCTTTATTATGGCTATCAATGTATTGATAGACTCCTTGCGATTTATAGAATAGTTTCGTAGAGTAGGGTATTTTCGACTATCATTTATATTCTACTCACCATTTATAAATAAATTACCAGTTCCCGGCAATCTTTTGAGTATTATCTCTGCATTTTCTTTCCACGTACTCGGTGTATATTTCTTTAGATATTTAGCATTTAAACTCCTTCCATATTCCTATCCATTTAAATACTGAAGTCTAAATGAGTTTCCCGATAATTTTCTTGAGATTGAAAATGGCCCTTCCCATTTAGGCGACCATTTTCCTAAAGAATGATCTTTCGAGCCTTCTGGCAATATCATTTTCCAGACTAAATCCCCTATTTCGAAGGATCTTGTCTTGACCTTTTTATTATAACTTTTTTCTACTTTCTTTTTCTAGAGTTCGATTTGCTGTAATGCCATTATTTGAATTCTTTCATGGTCCAATTTCTCCATGGTCATATTTTCGATATACTCCTCTCGTGTGAGTTTTGATTGCTCCAAAATCCTTTGTGACTTGGTATTTATCTCCATCGGTTATAACAGCTTCATGACCATATACTAATTGAAAAGGTGTAACCCCTAGGCTGTCTTTTTTGATAGTCCTTAATGCCCATAAAGTGTCAATCAACAATTCATGCCACACTTTAGCATTATTTTGTATCATTTTCGAGATACATCCTTTAATTAATTTATTCGAAGACTCAGCTTGGCCATTTGCTTGGGCATAATAAGGAGTTGAATTTAACAATTTTATCTTAAATTGATCTAGGAATCTGAGCATTTCTGTACTACTAAATACCCTAGCCTGGTCAAAAGTGATAGACTCAGGTATCCCAAATCGAGTTATGATATTCTCCTTAATAAAATCAACCACCTGCTTCGAATTTATGATTTCGAATGCTTTGGCCTCGACCCACTTAGTGAAGTAATCCGTGGCTACTAAAATATAGCTATGCCTCTTTGAAGAGGCTGATTTTATTTCACCTATGATATCTATAGCCCATCCTCGAAATGGCCACGGCTTTATAATCGAGTTAAGCTCAACCGTAGGTCGCCTTAACACTTTGCCATACTTTTGGCATTGTTTGCAACCTTTTGCATAATTTATGCAATCTCGAAGTACTGTGGGCCAGTAAAAACCATATCGATGTATCAGCCATCTCATCTTTTGGCCAGCTTGATGAGCACCACAAATCCCTTCGTGGGTTTTGGCCATTATAACCAAAGCGTCCTCTAAATCGAGGCATTTTAATAAAACCCCTTGAGGAGCTTTTCGATACAAATCTTGCCCATCATAAAAATAATGGTGAGCCATCAGTTTTAACCTATTCGAGAATCCTCCTTTGGATAGATCCTTCAAGTATTCTATAACCTCGAGGCGCCAATCTTCTTTTTCTTTGAAGATATCGATTTTATGGACTTGCATTGCCCTTTGCTCGAAAGGTAACAAAATCCTTATCTCGAGCTGAATCGTTGACTCGAGTAAATCAGGATCTATCTTATATCCTGATGCCATTTGGGCCAGATCATTGGAAATTTAATTCTTTTCTCTTGGCACGTGCATAATTTCAACTGATTCGAAATAGCTTAATTGTTGATCGTACTCGAGCATACGAGGCTATTGATACTTGGCTAACACATTTAAATATTCCCTTTACTTGATTTATGATCAACTTGGAATCTCCCTTTATCTCAATATTTCCTGCACCCATATCGAGTAGTATTTCTAATCCTAGAATGAGAGCTTCATATTCTGCTTTGTTATTCGTGCAATTTCCCTCAATTTTTGCACACATTTTGGTGATCAGCTTTGATGGAGATATAATATATATCCCTATGCCAGGACCATCTCGAGCATTTGACCCATCAAAGTATAAAATCCAAGGGACCTTATCGATGAAATTGATCTCGAGATTCTCAAGCAATCCATCTTTTATCGGAGGGTGATCAGCCTAGAAATCGGCTATCACTTGACCTTTTACAGCCTTTTGAGGCACATAACATAAATCAAACTAGGCAAACTGAGACTCCATTTGCGCAATCGCCCTCTCATCAAAGGTAGATTGATCATGAATTTAATTACGTCCGTTGGTGAGACCACTTCGATTGAATAGGACATGAAATAGCGTCTCAATTTGACTGTTGCAAAGTATAGACTTAGGCACCATTTTTCAATTGAGGTATACCTCTTCTCGGTATCATTTAACAGTTTACTTAAATAGAAGACAGACTGTTCGTAGCCTCGGTCATTTTCTTGTGCCATAAGGCACCCAATTGAATGATTAGCTGCTGATATGTATAATCTCAACTTTTTTCCATTTCGAGGAGGGATTAAGACTGGAGGTTGGGTTAAGTAAATTTTTATGGCTTCGTAAACCTCTTGTTGTTTTCCTCCCCAGACAAATTCATCTTCGTCTTTCAAACGTAAGATAGGCAAGAATGCTTCTATTTTTCCAGCCAGATTAGATATGAATCTTCGTAAGAAATTGACCTGCCCTAAAAAACGTTGCAACTCTTTCTTATTCTTTGGAGGCTTAGCTTCCAATATTGCTTTGGCTTTGTTTCGACCCACCTCTATCCCTTGATTATGAATTAGGAATCCTAGAAAGTTTCCAGCTTCTACACCGAAAGCACACTTTAATGGATTCATCTTTAACTTAAAATGCCTCATTCGTTCGAAGGCTTCGGTTAATGATTTCAAGTGATCTTGATAGGTTTGTGCCTTGACCACTATATCATCTATGTATATTTCAAGGGATTTACCGATCAAGTCATGGAACATGTAATTCATAGTCCTCTGGTATGTGGCTCCGTCATTTTTTAATCCAAAGGGCATAGCATTCCATTCAAACGTACCTATGGAACCTGGGCATCGAAACACCATTTTGTTTCTGTCTACTTTGGATATTTTTAGTTGATAATACCCCGAGTAGCCATCCATAAAGGACATCACTTCATGCCTAGCAGCGGTGTCGATCATGACGTCAACCATGGGCATAGGGTATTCATCTTTAGGTGTAACCCTATTCAGATCTCAAAAATCAATACAGACCCTTACTTTCCCATTTTTCTTGATTACTGGGACTATGTTTGCCAACCATTCGACGTATCGAGTTGGTCTTATGAAATTGGCCTCCACCAACTTTTCAATCTCATCTTTAATTGCACTAATTAAATTGGGAGATGATTGACGAGGTGCTTGTATCACCGGTTGAAAACCAGGTTTGATTGGCAACTCATGTCAAGCTATATTCATGTCTATCCCAGGCATTTCGTGATGTGCCCATGCGAAGCAATCTCTAAATTGATATAAGACCTTTATCAATCTCTCCTTCTCGGATTGATCTAATTTTGAACTTATATAAGTCATTCTGGGATCCTCTGCCGTCCCAAGATTGACTTCCTCTAGAGGGTCTTTTTATCTTTCCTGATATCCTCATCAGGTTCCATAACCCCTTGCTCGACTTATGAGTTGAACAACTTCCTTCGGTTTCAAAACATTCAATCACACCATGACTAGTATCTGCATTACGTTCTTCGACTAAAACATGATTGTTATAGATAAATTTGAAATAACGTTTTCGATTAGTAATTTCTTAAATAAGCATTCGGGTACAGCATCATAAGTGACTTTGTCCATTAAAAAACTATTAAAAGGAAATTACAAAATCCTTACTTCGACTTAGGCTAAACTATTATCTACTTCGGCTGTAAACTGGCTTCACTATTTCGAGTCTTGACGCTTGTTCCTTCACCTTTTGTTCCTGCCGTTTCGATGGCCGGACACTCCAAAGCTTGACTATCCATCACTTCGGCCCTCTAGCCCATGTACTTGGCATGGACAATGTGAGTATCAATAAAATAGGATTTTTCTCGGCATTGATGATGAACTTATGCCCGTTCCAACAAACTAACTCTAATGTAAGGTTGAAGGGATACAATAGTTTTTGATGTATCCAGTCTCTCCCTAATAAGGCATTAAATGATGGTGAGTTCGTATTCACCACAAAGAATGCTGAGTATGAACTCTGAGTCCGACCTTTACCTGATAAGGTAGGACTCCAGATACTCAGTTGCTTGTCCAGAAAAACCGTACACTAAAACATCAGTGGTGACTAAGTCTTTCGCAGTTTTTCCTAACCTTATTAACGCTTTTCGGCAAAATGTACAGTAGCACCGTTGTCGACTAATACTTTGCTAATTTTAATGCCTTCGATCTCGGCTTTTACAAAAAAGGTCGCATATGGTTATTATCGATCTTTTCTTTTGAGAATAATAGATCGACTAAATTTTTCATTGACTGTTTTTGTATCCAATATTTTATTGATAGGAATTTCTAATTTCGAAATATTACCTGATTTAGAGATTGTCATCATCTCGAGCGAATTTGACTCTTCATCTATTGCATCCTCTTTGCGGCGAATGCCACTGGCACACCGTCACCATATTTACATGTTTATCTCCCTCGAACTGCAGGGCCCTTTCAGAGATGCTTCTTATGCTCTCAAATCGGCTTCGTTTGCCGATTCTTCATAAGCAGAGTCTCCTAACAGGATATCCAAGTCATCGCCTGACTCGAAATCATCCAGGTTTCATCTTTTTCGATCCTTGTATTCTTTCCCTTCAAGCTGGTGTCCTTGACTGGTCACTCAACCTGTCAACATCCTCTCACACTCGGTCTCCTCAGGTTTTTGTCCCCATCTTGGCTTTCAGCAGCCTTTGCTCAACGATTTCTTCTTCGATTCGAAGGTTGCAATATGGCTTCTTGCCTGCATTTCTAAGCGCGCCAGCTCGAGAATAAGCCCCGTTGCTTAATAATTTCCTTATAGGTTTATCCATTTCCTTCTCGACCTACTCGCTGGACTCCCTTAAACGGTTAAATGGCGAAGTGCCCTGCCTGCTGACAGGAGGCATGCCATAACCCTTCTGCCACCCCTTCCTCGAAGTGTCCGGTTGTAGGGCTGTGAAATGAAGCTGTTGTTTCGTATCTTTGGCCTTTATTCCACTTCCCTTTGATAGCTGAATCCACTCGGGATCATTCGGAATGGATATATGTTATTTTTCACTCGTCCCGTTTATCGATTTAGTTTTGATTGTTCCTTGATAATTTGAATCACATCTGAACTTTGACC